>CM030889.1:31549877-32173265 GCA_018136845.1 Heterotis niloticus | reverse complement strand
GCTAAGCACAGTAACCTCCCTTAAACCATCTTTGCTCTCTGTAGACTGAGGAGGACAAGAAGAATATAACCAGACTGCAGGATCTGGTTGACAAGCTGCAGCTCAAAGTGAAGTCATACAAGAGGCAGGCCGAGGAATCTGTAAGTCAAATTTCGTGTATCAGAAATTTATTAGCCGAGAAAGTGTGAAAGATGTTTTTGCAAGTTATTATACCAAATCAGAAATGCAAGTTAATTAAAACATGTAGACTTCCTTTAAGTATGTCTGCCGCTGAGCTGTTTGACTCCCTCACAGGAGGAGCAGGCCAACACCCACCTGTCCAGGTACAGGAAGGTGCAGCATGAGCTGGAGGAAGCTCAGGAACGTGCCGACATCGCAGAGTCTCAGGTCAACAAGCTGAGAGCCAAGAGTCGTGACATTGGCAAGGTATATTAAAAATGTAATTGAATGTAATACATAAGACAAACACAAATGTCCAATTTGGCTCTCCCAGAAAGATTGTGGCCATTTTATTATGTAGCCACACCATTAGTCTTGCTACACTGTCATCCTTCTTGTGCAATCTGTTTGGCACAGAGCGATAATAGGACTTCACTTTCTGTACCAACTGTGGTCCATGTGTTTTCACAAAGCATTTTAAGCCTGGTTTTATTTCAGTCAGTTATCAAAAGCATACAAAAAGAGAAAAGATTAAGACGGAAGTAGAATAAATAAAGAGGGATATGACTCGGAGTAAGAACAATGACTGTATTAGAAGAGCTAGCATAAAAATTTAGTAGCATCTTCACATAAAATGAAAGCTAGAAAACTCAACCAACTTAATTGAACAACAGTTGGTTTAAGTTAAAAACCCAATTTCAAAACAAGAACTTTCCTGTCCAGTCTGAAGAGGAATACTAAACCACCACAAAGTTATATACACTGCGCGGCCAAAAAAAAAGTTTCTACCTTGATTTAACTTAGTGTTATGATCTGGGGTTGCTTCAGTTGGTCAGGTCTAGCTTCAGCAATGTTATGTGCCCAAAAAGTGAGGTTAGCTCATTACCTGAATATACTGAATGACCAGGTTTTTCCATCAATGGATTTTTTCTTCCAAGATGACAATGCCAGGATTCATTGGGCTCAAATTATGAAAGAGTGCTTCAGGGAACATGAGAGATACATAATTTTTTCACATGGCTTGACCACCAGAGTCCAGACCTTAACTCCATTGAGAATCTTTGGGATATACTGGAGAAGACTTTACACAGCAGTCCGACTCTGCCATCATCAATACAAGATCTTGGCAAAAAATGAATGCAGCTCTGGACAGAAATAAATGTTGTGACATTACATAAGCTTATCAAAACAAGGCCACTGCAAATGCCTGCCGTAATCAAAGCTAAAGGTGGTCCAACCAAATATTAGAGTGCGGGACTTTTTTTTTGACCAAGCAGTGTATATCAACATATACATGTCAAAAGTGCATATAAACAATGTGTAGAGGCAATTGCTCATTGCACTGAATTTAGTTCTATCTCATTTCTTATCATTTTACAGTAAAATGTCCAACAAACAAAAGCTGTTTTGTCTGAGCACTGAAGTAGAGAGATCCATGTGTATCTTCGTACAGTAATAACCCTGCAAAATAGCCCTTCAAAAGCATTGCAAGAAATCACACCATTATTTAGTGAGTGCTTTATATGTTAGGGTATTAGATTATCTGGTTTGCACTATACTGACTTACCCCAGTTAACTTGCCAACCTCACCTCTTACCAAAAATGTATTAGATGGATGTGGGTGACACAATGAGGTAAGACTGTATCATATGATTGATTTATAGGACTAGATGTTACAATCCCTGTAATTTCAGCACTGCCTTGAATTTAGTGTTGGGTGATTTCTCTGTTAATCCATATGGGACAGAACTTTAGTCTACACCATTTTTTATCAAAATCTGTAAAACGTAAGGGCAACTACAATTACATGCTCATATAATAGTTAGTTACTGAGTAATAAATTTATGAAAGTTTTCAGTCCTTTCTGAATCACCCTGTATTCCCTTTACCTTCAAACTCGTTTTTATGTAAATAAAATATAGTATTTGACATTGTTTTAAACTTCTTCTAAACTTAAGTTTAGAAGTTAAATGCTGACAATAACAAGCACATATTATAGTGTATCTATAAACATATTAATTTTTTATTTCTATTTTCCCCAGAGTAAAGAAGCTGAATGAAGAGAATAACAACAATATTGAGTTTTACAGGAAGTAAAAAGTGTTCATATAATATGAATTTCTTGTGTGAATTTCTTCATGAAACTAGTTAATAAAGTTAGCTAGTTTTACATTACCGTTGTATGTGATCATTATTCAGCTCTTCCTCCAATTAACAAATATGTTTAGACATAAAATTATTAGATTGTCAAATAGCCATTTTTGAGCTCCATTTGATGGTTATATTTAAGTTCACCGCACTGACTTGGAATAAGAGCGCTATCGCTGTGGCCAAGAGCGAAAGTAGAGCCACATAAAGCGCTTCATCAGAACTGTAAACAGTTGGTTTGCAAAAAATATATTCACTAATTCAACATAATGTAAAACAACAACCAGAGATGGGTAGTAATACATTGCATTTACTGTACTGCTTCCTGTTTAAGTACGTTTTTGGAGAAACTGCACTTTTCAGTTGTTTTCAGCACTGACACTTTTACTCAGGTGAATCTGTAAAAGAAGCAATGTTTTACCCTTTTCACATTTCTCCTAGTAAAACCGATCATCACAATTTGGACATATAAAGCGTTATGTTGCTTTCATTGACCACTGTCAGCTGTCAATCACAGTCACGTTTTTACACTATTACACAATTTAGCTATTAAATTAAAACCATCTCTTCAGTTTCAGTACACAGATACTGTATTTTTCAGTGGTCAGCTTTGCTTCATTAACCATTTTTAGAAAAGGCTGCAGAAAGATGTAATATTAAACAAATGTATTAATTATGTGAAATGATTTGCTATTATAATTTAATGCTGAAAATAACTTTAAACACAGCAAAGACACTCACTTACTACCATTAACCGATTGTCTGGTTAAGTCAGAGTTGCTGTAGCCTGGACTCTGTGCCTTCATTATAGTATAGTAAATATGGCCCCTGCTTCTTGTCTACTGTATTCCTGCTGTTCCTCATGATTTACCACAAAATCCCTGTGGATACAAAGCTTTATCTGGGAATAAAGGCTAAAGTGAGATTAGGAAAAAGCACTGACAACAAACATTTGGTGAAATAAAACAAATTAACCTGAAATTTGGTTTTTATAGTTTTATTATAGTCATCATCATTTGTTAGCTGGAAGTATTCTTAGTTCCTGATACATTTATGAAACTACAAGCAGTCATAAATGCCCTTTATGTTACATGGAAAGTTATTTATCTTGTGAGGTAGAAATTAATGCTGGATGGTATAGGGAAATTTAAAGTGCATATTGTACATATTGCAAATCTGTTTATTGAGGAGGAAAAGGAAGTAGAGAAACAGACTGGTTAGAAGTGAACAAGACAAGTATGAAGTAGCAGTTGGACATTTCCTACAAAGACAACGTACAAGTGGAAAGCAGAATGAGATCAGCAGTTTGGAGAAATGATGTGGCCGTGACATTGGACAGGAGGGACTGAGGAGGGACAGAGCCTCTTTGGTTGGGAAACCAGGGGCACCAAACTCAAGTTAGGGTCATGGTTTGCTGTGAAAGCAAGAGAACAGAACAGCAGACAGCAAGGCTCTACACTTGGGCAGTACAGTGTGCACACAGTGTACACAGTCCACTGGTTCCTCAGCCCCCCATCACGTACACACACACACACACACACACACACACACACACACACACACACACACACAAAATCACTGCTAAGTTACAACCAATGAAAGCTTAATAATACCTGCCCCTCCATTTACTGTATTTACAAGTTAGGTTCTGTGAAAATCTCTGATACAGCTATAACTAAAATATATTTTGAGAATGTAAATTTGAAGCTAAATTAAAATGAAAACCATTTAACATGACTGAAAATAAAATACTTTCCACAAACTTCCATTCAATGCTGTTGCTAACCAATTCATCCCACAACTGTATGGTGTTCCTCAGGAACAGCAGTAAACACTGGGGAAGCAAGATGACCTAAGGTGGTTCCATACTCCTATTCTCTTTCATTGCTTTTCACTGCAATCTATCTGTTCAGAACATGAAAAGTCACTGCTTTCACTTCATAGACAGAAAATAGACTAGTGAAGGGAATGCAATTGAAAATAAACGGGAAAAGTACTGTTGAAAATCTGGTCCTCAATTTTCTTGACAAAGAGATGATATTATTTTTAGCATTTTCTACACAAAACTGAGGACATGTAAACAAGGGTGCAAGCAGGCTGCTGATTGGTGACTGCACTTGGTAAACTGGATTTAAAGTTTGCCCAGTTACAGGCTTAAGATGGACCCTGACGTTGGACTAAAAGTTGGGATCCCATTTGGCTCAACTTCTTAGTTTGGCATATGTGAAGGAATTTCATAATTTGCTAAGCTTCTCTGTTCTGACCAGCTGTACAAAATATCCTCAGACAGAACATTACAGTGTATAGCCAAGTCAAACTTACCAGTTTTACAATATTCTCAAGGCCCAGTCATAATTTACACTGCTCTGGCAAACAACAGAAACTAGTCAAAGATACATAAGTGTCTGGTGATCTTCTACTGCCAACTGAAAAGCGACTTCCTGAGATTTTTGACTGACTTTCAGTCACAACTAAAATCAGGAAGCAGACCAGTGCTTTAGGTACAGAACTATGGAAGGGAACACAGAAACACTTCTAGGATGGAAGTGATCAGATTCCCAAGGGAGGTTCAGGCTACATGCTGTGGCATAGTGTTTGCTTGGCTCCCCACAGTGTCCTTTTGCACTAATGTGCTCTGGGAAGTAGGGCACCATTGCTGTTACAGAGCACGAGCATTCAGCAAAGCAGCATATAGAGGAAACAGTAAAACCATGGAGCACAGCAAGCACTGGGGGAGCCACATCACACTGATCACACAGGTGCACTCAAGCTTTTATACTTCCGCTACTAGTAAGTCAAACGTGTGATATCTGGCTGCTACTCAGCTCTCAGAAAAGTGAACTGCAGAACAAAAGAGCAGTAACACAGCAGGTGGCAGGAAGGTATGGAAACACTGAGGTTCATAACCTGAGGCTGAACCACACCCCACTGGAGAGAGAAAAGATTCCATGGAAAAACATTATTATTCAATTATTCAGTGTACTTTGCCTCTAAACAGTGAAGTGTCGTTTCTGTCAGTCTTGCTTTTCAGGAACACTGATGGCAGTTTGTGGAGGAATAGCAGTGCCTGGGCAAAAGCAGGAATCCGGAGCAGTTTAATGCTAGAGAGGAGTTTGAGTGAAACAGGTACAGTCATTTGAAGCTCTTCTGATTTATTTTATCTTTCTTTTTGTTAACCTTACATTTCCTTGCAAGTTTCAAAGGTATCAATAACTTTGGAGACTACAATTAATCTTTTAAGTACTTTTAGGGAGCTTGTTTAGTTATCCATACTTCAGTAGCAATAACTAGAATAAGTGACAAGTTCCTTTGTTAAATTAGGTGCCAGACAGTGAAAATTTGGTTGGAGGGCAGAAAATCCCCCTAAAACTGACACAAGCAGGTTTAAGGCTGCACTTTCCCTAGAGTTACTGTAGCTTTATAAGGAAACTTGACCTTTTACAGCTAATTTCTGACCCTTTCCTCAAGCCCAGGATGTCAGAATGTGGTAAATAGAGTGACAACAATATGGCATGCTAGTACCTGACCTCCGGTTAACCTCTATGTGACCTATGTTCCCTACAGCAGCCATGGCCATTTCTGAGAGCACCCCCCACTGTACTTTCCTGGCCTGTATTGATGGACCACTGCAGCTGCAAGGGAACAGGTGCTCTGATTTATGTCTGGAAGCTGTGTTGAAGAGCTGAGGACACTTTGGAGGGCACAAGTTTTTATATAGCCTTCAAGAATAAGAGCATCTATGTGCCTTCTCTCTCCTACAATCCCCACACACACACACACACACACACACACACACACACACACACACACACACACACAGGAGAGGCAGGCAGCTTCCCTTGTACCTTGCGAGCACCAACATTGTTTCAGTTGAACTTAGACTGTGGAAGACACTGGATGGAAGCCCACACTCATCTCCAACCCCACAAGATGAGATGTATGAATGAGAACCATGTGTAACTCTTCCAGCGTCAGCACATCTGTCGCTGCGTCTGTGGCTCCTCCCCACTTCCTACAGTGTCGATGTGGGGTGGCGGTGCAGTGTCGATGTGGGTGGTGCCACCTGCAGCACAGTGAGAGAGGGAATGAACAAAGAGAGGTGAAGGGGCTGCAAACAAAGCAGTGTTTAACATATAGCTACATGGTACAGAACACGGTACAAGGTGTACACAGTAGAAAGCACAGTACAGAACACAGAAGACAACAGCAAATAGTACAGGACAGAGTGCAGAATACGATACAGGAGTACAGAACAATTGAGCATAATCAATCTATATCGATGCCATCATTACTAGTGTATGCATTGTATTAATGCAATTTTCAATGAAAACACAGACTGCTAAACATTCAAGCCATAAT
The DNA here is from genome assembly GCA_018136845.1 of Heterotis niloticus. Lineage (NCBI taxonomy): Eukaryota > Metazoa > Chordata > Actinopteri > Osteoglossiformes > Osteoglossidae > Heterotis > Heterotis niloticus. The sequence goes on along the minus strand of CM030889.1, from coordinate 32,166,599 downwards.
TCTGCACATTCATACACTGACTGAACACACGCACAGCAGAAAGACACACACAAGCACACCATGCGCGCTCAGACACAATAAAGTCTTCCTGTGAGCGCCCTCTAGTGTCCGACACGCACAGTGGCGAAGTCGAGCCCCTTCAGCTGTTGCCACAACATCTTTCAGTTCGTCTCACTTAAGGAGACCTGCGGAACGGAAGGAATTTTAGTGAGGAGGGAACACACACACACACACACACGCACACACCGTCCCGCATACATGCCCACCCCTGGGGTGGTGCTCCCTCATCAACAGCTGCCACTTGCCGACACCCTGCCTCATGTTCATGTTGCCAGTTGAATCAGTTGAGTGCCAAACAGCATTCTGGGATGGCAGCCTTCAGAATACCAACCATCACTCTGCCCTGAGGTATAATTTAACTTTCCACTGCTTTCGATACAGACATTAGGTCTTGCAAGTATTACTTTGCTTACATCAACTTACCCACTTACACAGCACAGTAATTTTTACTATATCAGTTTGGACAAAATACCCTGATTAAGGGCACTGCAGCAGGAGGAAGAACTGGAATCCTGTCTTCTAAGCACTGCATCACCTACCGACTCTCAAGAAACTATTAACAACTTTCACATTTTTTCTTCACAATTCAAAGAAATAATAAGTTAATTATTTTATGCTGCAAAAATTTCTCAAGGTTACAAAAATAAGGTGGCATTCAGTTGCAGTGAACACAGTCACACACAGGATTACTTGGCTCCTATTAGGCCAAAGGAAGGACAAAAGTGTAACAAAATCACCTAATGCTGAGGAGTCAGTACAGCCAGCCAGTGAGGAAATTTCTGGAAAAAGTTAAGAAAGTGATACTGCAGGGGTAGATTTGCTCCTGCTACAGGTAACAGTGCAACCTTGAGGTGACAGAAGGCCAACAAAACCAAACCAGAAGGCCAGCATCAAAGGTCCCTTTCAGACTACTGCACGCACGTGTATACACACACACACACGAGATAAAAGGTTGTGTGTTTACCAGAGTGGGTGGGTGAGGTCTGTTTAGTTTGAGGAAGAGGGGGTGGAGCTGGTGACATCATGGACACCCCATACTCTAGAGCCCTCTCTCTGGATGTCCTCCCAAGGGCCGGCAACTGTCACTGCGGATGTATGAAATGAATCCAGCGTCCATGGAGACAGAGACAGGAAGTGAAGGAGGGAGGAAGGATGGACTGGGAACCCTGTGAGCTGCTGGGAGTGAAGTGCGCTTCCTCATCATGGACAGCACTACAGCAGGTCAGAGTGGATGGAGTCCTAACACCAGAACAGACAGGTCACATTCCTGACTGTCCATCAAGCAAATGTGTGTCCAAAGAGATGTGGCTCTACAGACCGACACGCTGACCAATAGCGAAGCTGTTTGTCCGGCTGCTTCGTGGGGGTGGGGTATTTTATCAGGCAAAGTGGGGACCTATGAAACAGACATGTGCAGAAGGCTATAGTTGCAGGGCAGCTCACCTGGTCCTGAGCGTGCAGCCCGTCTTGTCCCCAGGTCCTGCCGCAGCTCCACATTCTTCACAGAGAAAATGGACGCAGCTGAACAAGGGGAGTTTAAGATCAGAGGCCACAGAAACGCACACCAATGAAACCCACAGAAGAAGTCAACTGACAGTGAGGAGGCAGTACGATTGATCTGTCCTTGAAGGGCCTTGATTGTTCTAACTATAATTTTTTTTAAAATTCCGACACAAGAAAGTAATAAAGAGTGACAGAAACATAACAGTAATAGTACTTTTCTTTCTTTACATACACATACTATAAATGGAAAGAAAATAAAAAAGTATCATGGCCAAAACCTCTCCAGAATTTTGCTTAAGAACAAGTCAGGGAGTAAATGCACTTGGAGACCCCAACCATGGTGTGGTGTGAGTGTGAGAACGTCTTACTGTCTGGCAGCAAGAGCACCTCCTCTCCCAGGCTGCAGAAGTAGGTGTGTCGGAGGCCTCCTTCGGCCGAGAGGCGCTTCTTCACCGAAAACTGGGGGGATGACACAGCTGCTGAGATCACCCCTATTGTGCTTCTGTATACTGAGTGTATGACAGAAAGACCCACCTGGAGAAGCTTGGACAGGAGATCAATTCCCTCGTTGTCAAATCTTTTGAGAAAAGGATGAAAGTTGAGCAGGTCCTTTCAGTACCGTGACAGTGGTATATGATACATTGACAGCAGCAGCCAGCACAGCAGCAACACAGCAGAAGCACAACAACAAGAGCAGCACAGCAGGAGCAGGACTGTGGCATGAGTTTACTGGCCAAATCAAACACAGGCTGTAGTACACAGGGGTTAAAACTCATGACCCACTGTTGCAAAGCATTGGGTGTGAGGGGAATAAATGCTGCAGGTCATGAATTCAGACAAACAGATACATGGGATAGACAAGCAAGCAGACAGAGGGATACACGTGCACACACACACCTGGGAGCATGGCCGACCAGGGGCTCCGCAGTATAATGGGGGAATTTGTATGTTTTTAATTCCTCACAGCTGGTGATCCCTGGCCATGTCAGCTCTGTAGGCGATCCTGAGACACACACACACACACACACACACACACACACACACACACACACCAGCAGTCAGGCACCAGACAGATGCATGTACAAAAAGACACACCCATAAACGTCACACTGAGTGCAGGCAGGTACCACACTCACCAAGGATGCGGAATATTAAGTGCAGCTGATCCTCCACTGTGGATCCAGGAAACATGGGTCTTCCTGTCATCATCTCATAGAAGATACAGCCCACCCCCCTAGAGGATCACAAACACACACAGACAAGGCCCACACACATTCATGATGACACAGAAGATCAGAGCCCACATGTCAGGCAGCACTGGGTACACACTGGGCTCTATGCACATGACAATCTGCTGACAAGCAGATCCCCACTTGGGGTTTGTATGCTCACCACATGTCAATGGGCGTGGAGTAATCAGTTGATCCCAGCAACACATCTGGAGGACGGTACCACAGGGTCACCACTTCGTTGGAATATGTCTTAGTTGGGACCGATTTGGCGCGAGCCAGGCCTGTGGCAAAAAAACACCAGCTGAAAACACAAACACAACACAACACACAAGTGGGGGGGGGTGTATGTCTGAGCAAGATGGCATACCAAAGTCAGCCAGTTTGAGCTCCCCCTTGTGGCTGATGAGCAGATTCTGCGGTTTAAGATCCCTGTGTAGCACTTTTCTTTTGTGACAGTAGGCAAGGCCCCGCAGCAGCTGGAACATAAAGATCTACAGAAGACAATGGAAGGGAAGCTGATTACAAACAGGAACGCCACAATATGCAGAAACCAGCGTCACACTGACCTACGCAGATACACATGTCCACAACATTCACCTGCATACACATCAATGCTCTTACCTTGACATTGTGCACGTCTAAGATGTTCCCACGGTCATCCATGTACTGTTTGAGGTCCTGGTCCTGGAAGAGATAGACGTAGAGAAAAGACCACAGTGGCATAGATCCAAGCAAGAAATGGGGATAGAGGATCAGACACAACAAAATGTTTATCTACATATTAATTGTGTCTGTGTCACTAACACATCTGAATTTTACAGAAAGTATTATGGCTTACAAATATGGCCTTATCCTGTGAGGGACCACATATAGAATTATTGCATGATTATCAATTTTTCTGTACAATATAGTTATAATATAAACTGGACTGTAATAGCTGCATTATTATTATTGTTCTATTGAAACTAATGTATAGTAAATAATGTTGCATGTACAGTATGAACAAGCACTGTAGGAGTGAGTGCAGTATGAGTGATGACAAGAGAGTTGTCCTACAGACAGACAGGGAGATGGCGATAGAGAGAGAGAGAGAGAGAGAGAGAGAAAGAGACTCCACAGACCAGGTACTCAAAAACCAGCGTCAGACACTTGTCCGTATGGATGATGTCGTGGAGGGTGACAATGTTGGCGTGTTTTAGGTCCTTCAGCAGCGACACTGAAGGGGAGGATAAGAAGAGCCAACAAGTAGTGTCAATCTCTGCTACATCAGTCATCTCTCCATTCACATCTCTGACCATTCCAAGTTGAAGGCAGAACTTCATTTTGTGTTCTACCAGGCAGTGTGCAAGTATAAATGTACAAATAACATGCTAAGAATAACTGTAGCTAGAACAGTAAAAATTCAGTTGATTTCTCTTGTCTAATTTCTGCTGCTATGTCCTTGAAGTCCAGCAGCTCCGATTCTCTTCCTATAGACCAGGGGTGTCAAACTCATTTTGGTTCAGGGGCCACATACAGCCGAATTAGATGTTAAGTGGGCCGGAGTAGTACAATCACAACATAATTACCAATAAATAATAATAAATCCATGTTTTTTCGCTTTGTTTTCGTGCAAAAAAGTACATTAGAAAATCTTCATATTTAATCAAATATCCTTTTACAAAACATATCAACACATCAAAATACACAACAACCTCAGATTTTTAAGACAATTGTTTGCACAAATACAAACAAAACTTTAAATCAAAGACATTTTGGCTAATGAGGGTGTCAAGGTGAGTATAAAATAAGGTAGCCTACACCATATCTAGCAGAAGGGGCATTGCTACCATCTGCTGTTCAGACTGGGTGGCAGAGTTGCTGCTTCTTTTACTCTAAAAAACGGAACACCCCTCTCCTCTGACTAACACCCTTACGGACGATTTAGGAATTGCATTTTATTACAAATTTCGAGTTCGTGTTTTTAATAATTTTTTTTACTTTTAAATTCATCAAGCGGGCCGGATTGAACCTACTAACGGGCCGGTTTCGGCCTGCGGGCCGTACATTTGACACCCCTGCTATAGACAACTTTCACAACAAATATCTGCAGACCTTGTAACACTTGGTGGACATGACATCCATCCCTAACTGAGCATCTTTAATGTCTACACCACCTCCTGACCTTGCAGATTTTCTTCAGGAGGAATTAATCTCAAACCTGGTGAATTGTAAAAAGGTTCATCTCCATTGTCTGTAGCTGACTGGCAGCTCATTCTTACTGGTGCCTCAGGGGTGCTGAAGTATTACCCTCTCGAATTGCTGTGCAGGGGGCTCCCTCTTCATGCTCTAGCCGTATTTCCTTCAGAGCCACCAGGTTGTCTGTGAGTTTGCTGCGCCCCTTGTACACAGTGGCATAGGTGCCCTAGAAGCAAAAGGCAGGGAAAGAGATGGAACAAAGGCCAACAGGTCCAAACCCTCATCTTGGAGACAAAAAACATTAGTTCACTTACAGTAATTATGGCTTCAGCCCAGTATAGTGTTGCAGGATCAAGGTCAGCAACTATTTGTTCATAGCTTCCAATTTCACCATGGACACCAAAACAATGACAAAACCTACCAAAATGAGTCTGCAACTTTCTGGCTATCAGTCTAGTTCATAAACCACTCGAACCCTCGTGCACAAAGACTCCCCCAAATTCTGAATCCATGGTATTTCCTATGAAACCATCCTCTTACCTCACCCAGTTTGTCCAACTTGATGTACGTCTCCAGCTTCCCAAAGCCAATCTCAGACTGTAAGCACAGAAATCAAACAATCTCTTGAAAAAAAACAGAATTCAAATTAAAGTTAGGTGGAATAAGTCATGGTGTGAATAAACAGCCCCCAGAATCACTGTGACAAGCAAGGCTCATTGACAGTCCTTATCATGAATAAATGAGCCTTCGGTAACTGTCAGAAATGAGTGTCTATAAGAAATGAATCAGAATCTCTTGCAGAAGTTAGTCAGGGTCTTGCAGCATTTAATCAAATGTGTATATGAAAAAATAATCATAACTTCAGATAAAAACACAATGTATTGCCTTTCATGATCATACTAGCTTGATCAGTTCAGGTCTCTCAGAGCTATACCTTTCAGTGCTTTCATATTAACTTGCCATTATTAAATTACAATGTTTCTATGCTTTCCAAAGAGACTTACACAGATGTATACATTCATGCCGGATACCTTGTTGAATAAGGATCCAGCTTTATGGCAGTTCCATACTAACTGCACGACATGCTGCTGTTGGTTTTGATAAAAAGGCAGATTAGGAGAGCCTCCATAACTTGAGAATTTAAGAAGAAGTGAGGAAAAGCATAAGGAATCAGTAAGGACAGAGTAAAATTAAAGACAGAACAAAGTATGAAGAGCAACACAAGGAGCTTCTGTGTGTTTTGCCACAGACAGCCCTAAGCCAATGAGAGCACTCAAGCCAAACACCTTACCCCTTAGCCAATGAGAGCACTCAAGCCAAACACATTACCCCTTAGCCAATGAGAGCACTCAAGCCAAACACATTACCTCTTAGCCAATGAGACCACTCAAGCCAAACACATTACCTCTTAGCCAATGAGACCACTCAAGCCAAACACCTTACCCCTTAGCCAATGAGAGCACTCAAGCCAAACACCTCAGCCCTAAGCCAATGAGAGCACTCAAGCCAAACACCTTACCTCTTAGCCAAGCAGAGCACTTTTCACTTAGCCAGTCACAATACTTAAACCCTTTAGCCAATAAGAATAGGATGTCCAATTTTCCAGTCAGAATAATGTGCTGTAGACCATTTTAGCCATCACACACCATTTGTGCAACCTTTTCCGTAAAGAAAATGTTTCCGACAGGAAGAGGAGAAAGTACGATGCTGGATATCAGACTATAGTTTCAGTGTACATATACAGAGTAATTCCTGCCAACTTCTTTACACACTTTTTCTAAAAAGGGATGGGTTTTGACTCCACAGTGTGATGTGGCCCAGACAGAGAGCCCAAGGATCCAGCACTCACAAGGGAGACGCGACGCAGGCGACGGCTCATGGGCTTCGCGAAAGGAGGGCTGCTCATGGCAAACTTCTCGAGGTACTCCTCGGGCAGGTGGATGTCCACTGGCAGGGAGAGGCGCTTGTTGATGTCCTGAGGACAACAGAAGGATGAGGAGACAGAAAAATGGAGGGGATGGAAAGAACACCTCATTAATGGAATCTTGAGAAGAGAGAGGAATGTAGAGATGGAGAATTGCTATTGCCTATGGAGGAAGAAGATTAGCATTTGCCTTATTTGGATGTCCAATAAATCTTTATCCCAGTCACCCCACACACACACACACACACACACACACACACACACACACACACACCAAAAGTATCTGAACCCTTGTCTAATGACTGAGCTGTTTCGACAGCACCCATACAACATATTCTAGACAACTGTGTGCTTCCCGCATTGTAGCCACAGTTTGTGGAAGCCCCTTTCCTGCTCCAGCATGACTGCTCCAATCCACAAACCAAGGTCTATAAACACAGGGTTTGACTAGGTTGGTGCGGAAGAACTTGAGTGCCTGCACAGAGCCCTACCCTCCACCCTATTGAACACCTTTGGGATGAACCGGATGTCAGCCATGAGCCACGTCTTCTCACCCGCCATCAGTACCTGACCTCACTGATGGTCTTGTGATTGAATGGGCACAAATTCCCACAGCTGCACTCCAATATCTGGTGGAAAGCCTTCCCAGAAGAGTGGGGACTGTTATAGAAGCAAACTACCTTTTCACTCTTACTTTTCCCTGTCCCAACATTTTTTGAGTGTGTTGCAGGCATCAAATTCTAAATTTGTTTATATAAAATATAATCAAGGTGGTCAGCAAAAACATTAAAAGTCATTTCTTTGTACTTTTGTCACTTAAATAAATGTTCAAGATAATTTACAAATGGAAAAATAAAAAAATAAATGTGTTAATTGCAGTTTTGGGACAAACATGTTAGCTGTAGTATTAAAATAAGCATTTTAGCTGCTCCACTGCTGCACAGCAACACAAGTTCACTCCTGCATACCTCTGTGATGCGCCGACGGTTTCCATTCCTCAGGCGCACCCGGACTGGATTCTGGGACTCATCAGAGGATGCAATGGATGCCTGGTCAGCCTCCCCATCAACACCCATCACAGCTCCCCTGCTGTTCTCAAGCACAATGCCTGCAACACAGACACGCACACACACAAATACACACACACGCATGCAGTTATAAATCTACTTCCTGCTATATTCCAGAGTGCAAATGTGACCACTAATCTCTGCACTGTGGCCCCTATTAAACCTGTTCTGAGTCTCTGCACAAACTGTCAATGTCCAGGAGACACACGGTCACTCCTTTTTTTAATTGGTGTGAGAAGTGGGAGCAAGTACAAGGCACAGCACAGTGAGTATAGTGACTGGCCCACAGCAAAGGAACAGATTGGTCACCCTGCAGCAGTCCACACTGTCCCCATCTCCAGGTGTCCATCTCCGTCCATGTGCAGCCATCCAGCACCCAGTTTAAATGGGAGGACAAAGGCACCATATCAGTATCACCTAAGCATGCAGTTCAGGCCATGCATTCTCAGGATTTTTTAATTGAATGCACTTGGCCTCAATGATATTTGTGTATCTGTGTGACTGAAACTACAGTTCCACTAAAGCCTACACGGCCATGCCTGGAAACTGCCCTTTTATTTATGATTTACTGATGTATCCATTGCAATCCTTTCAGAATAATGACCTGTCCAATGTCTGTTTCATAACTTCAGCAACAACCAGCAAATGCACCTGTCTATCCATCTGTGTCCATAAACCTATTTGAAGATCTGCTGGCTTGTTTCCATACACACACACACACACACACACACACACACACACAGATGACACAGCAGAAAAACACAAAGCTGTTCACCTTGAGGAAACAACAGTGACAATGAGAGACCAGCAGTGAAACTTATGAAATTTGGGACAAATCCTTCCACTCTGGATCCATGAGGATGCTGATAGTACTGCAATAAGACCACTGATATAATTACACTACTCTTGACCAAAGAACAGTACCAAAGGGAAAAGGAAGCAGCAGAAGTCAACATGTCCAATAAAGCAAATATCAGTAAAAATCACCTTTACAAAAGTAAAATAAGTGACTGCATAAGTTAAACATTTCCTGGTGGATTCTGACTTATAAACTGTACCACAGCCATTCTGTGTGTCACACACTTCATCTTTGAGTCCCAAGTATGTCCTGTGCAGTAGATTTACACCTATCCTGAAACACTAGGCAACACCGTGAAGATAACTGACTTCCCTGGACACTGAAACGTGGTAGCTCAGGCACAACACATGGTTGAATCAGCTGCAGGGAAGCGCACACACACAGAGAGAGAGAGAGAGAGAGAGAGAGAGAGAGAGAGAGAATTCACTTCACCCAGAGATCCAGTCCTATGCAGAGCCAGGTGGGGGTGCTCCAGTACCCCCCTATGGTCCCGACGCAGCCCAGTCCGGCCCAGCTGCCCTGCATAGTGACGTAAGAAAGAAGGTGCGCTGTGGGAGGACAGGTGGAGGGCGGGGTGCAGGCCAGGCCGAAGGGTGGGACCAGCCACTGCACCTGTGAATGCGAAGGGCCAGAAAGATAAGAGAAAATGAGAAGGAAGAGTCTAACAAATAGGGACACTGCAGCTTCACAACTGCAGGTGTGTTTCACAGGTAAATGTGCTGTGTCATCAGGAGGACACAAATGCTACTGCATACAACATTTAGTTTTTGTGTTCCAAATCTGTGAAGTAACACTGGTCTCAGCAGCAGAGCAGTCCAAACCTCCAAAGCACAGTTTTCAGCCAGGATTTAGAGCTGGGCCAAGGTGAATGCTGCACAACTCCTGATGAGAAGCTAGCATGCTAACACCTGCAAGGCCTGTAAGCTACATGTGGAGTGTAGAGGATCTCTCAGAAATTTAACACCACAAACTGGTTCAAATGGGAACATGAACAACAGCAACAGACCTCCACTGGAGTGTGTTGTGCACAGGTGTTTCACAGTTTGCTCACCCTGGTGCTGTGCAAGAAGAGGCTCCTCAACAACAGCTGGTTCTGCCTGCTCCTCCTGCGGTTCATCTGTGTGTCTACTGCCGCGCAGAGTCATGGAGAGGCGCCGCTTGAGGACCTTCATCCGGTCCATCCCATCAGCATGGAAGGAGGGCCTTGGGCCTGCAGCGGGGTGGAGTGGCAGGGTGACACCAAAAAGCAACCATTAATCAGTACTATTAAATTTTAGCTAGAATGGAAAAATAATCCCTTGTGGTCCTGAGAAAGTCTCAAACTCTGTCCCCTTCTCAGCTTCACTTGGAGTCCATGTGTGGAGTGCAGTGAAATCATCCACAAGTTATGCCACTGATAGTAAATTAAGGAAAAACAGGATGAAAGAACAATTACTGCATGTCAATAGTGGTGTGTATGTATCTGAGCTGCCTTCGATGTTATTTGGCTGATCAGGAAGAGAAATGAATAAATATGCATTTTTACAACAACAGATGGGATGGTGAGGTGAGCAGAGCCTGCAGAGGTCCACAGGGTAGGGAGCCAAGTGGGGAGCTGATACAGCAGTCAAGTCCAAAAGGAAGATAACAGAAACCAGGAGACAGGCAAGGAATCCAAACAGGGACCAAAGAATAACAAACTATGTAAAACAAACATTTTTATATCACCCAAAAAGCTGAGGTGAAAGAGAGCTTCTAAAAGGTTCTGAAAGGGACACTGCCCCCTGCGGGCTGGTGGTAGTCATGACAACAAAAATCCTACCTAAATGACAGATAGATAGATAGATAGATAGATAGATAAATAGATAGATAGATGTACATGGAGGGACACAAGTCACACAGACAATAAAGGAGTATAAAAGGAATTTACAGTTTCCCAGCGTAAAATCAAGGTATATCACGGTAGAAACATTATCGCAATGAAATATTGTATTCAAATGCATCCTGGGACAGTCCCTGCAAGAGGACAAATCCTTCATCGGTATATCGCGCCTCCCTCCTAGGGGCTATCCGGTTCTGGGGGCCGAAAGAATCCTCTTCTTTACACCGTTATTTACAGCCTTCACGCGACACACAGTCCGAAACAGTAAATTCCGCCAATGAACACGAGCATTGACCGTATGACCGTCCGTTTACAACCGTTTATCCAACTTTAACGGCGGCCGCACGAACCAGCGCGCACACATACAGAGATGCCCCACAGAGCGCGACTTACCACGTTAATGCACCACGAGGGCGGACGTCCACTGTGGCAGTGGGGTTCCAGCGACCCCCCCCCAGCTGTCCTGCAGCTCTCCTCCACCAACCCGACCACAGCGCCCGGATGCGGGATGCGGGACAGGAGCTCATCCACCGCGCTTTCTGTCGACTACATCGAAGCAGCCGGTTGCAGGAGCACGGCGTGCCCGAGAGGGGGCGCTCTGGGCGAACCGGGAGTGCGCTTGCACTTGGGGGCGGGTGTGCGGAGTATGGTACTGTACTGTATAGCATTTTACCGCACTAGTGGGTTACTGCGTTTTCTGCGCTGACCCTCTGTTCACCATAATAAATATTTTACGCATCCCGGCTTCTAAAAGTAAAGAGTGCAGTGCAAAGAACAATGATAATAAAACATAAAATATATTTTAAGTAAAGAATCAAATACAACACCAACAGAACATCAAGGAAATAATGCAGATAATAAAATTAACAATGATGAAATTTAAAAAAAACAAATGAGAAAGATAGAAAACGGAGGCGCTAAGATGAGGAGATTCCCACGCTTTCACTCGAATCCCACTCGAATCCTGCTGTTGAACCTTGATCGAGTAAGTTAAACTGATAAAAAGGTAAAAATTTCCCTGTTGCCTCAATGGGTAAATCAACGCAAGTCACACGGAAGTGTCACATAAATGAATAAAGGCTAAATATGTAACTCAGCTCTGAGATTTCATTCCACCACCCCCTCCCGCGCCGTGGATGATCTCCGCCAGGTGGAGCCGCCGAGGCGTCAGGCAGTTCGTTCCACATCCGGTGCGACGCTGCAGTTGTCAGGGCGATGGCGTCTCGTCAGCGCGACATCGCGAGCCACACAGACATCCGCGGTGACACAACGTAGCCACTCGAGCGCGGGGGGGGCGGAGGTGGGGAGGTTAGCTCGCGCGGGCCCCACGCTCGGCGTGTGCGCAGCAGCAGCTTGAGCCGCCGTGTAAACAAGAAGCCGCTCCGCCGTGGGTGACCGTGGTGTGGGGGAGGGGTTCTGCAGGCACTCTGTCACGCACGCACGCACGCACGCACGCCTGGCGACTCGTAGGAAAATGATGGAAGCGCAGCAGAGCGCGCCGGAGGAGCGCGCCCCGCCGTCGCCGCCGCCCCGCGAGCGCGTGTCTCTGCAGAAGAGCAGCGTGTGCTCGCGCTCCTACTTCATGGTGGTCATGGTCTTCTTCCACGTCTACATCATCAACGTGATCGCGCTGCTGCTTTACGTGCATTACAACAACGGGCCGCTGGACGAGAGGAGCGATCCGGCGCCCTTCGAGCTGCCATCCCGGGGTCCAGAGCCGAGGTCCGAGCGGGCCCTGTACCTGCCGCGCATCGAGGGCATCCGGGTAAGAGCGGCACGTGACAGCCGACACCGCGCCTGGCTTCGTGCGCCTTGTCTCACTGTCACCCGCACATGTGCGCAGGTGGGCCACATCCAGAAGGTGTCGCTGGTGCCCGACAGGGTCCATGAGATGCGCACTCTGAGCCTGAAGCCCCTGCTCTTCGGTGAGACTCCCAGCGGGCGAACTGCAGGGGGCGCACGCGCGCGCTCAAGGTCATGAGGTTTGGAGGTCAGAGACAGCCGGTTGTGGACCAGGTGTTGCCATGGCGACCGAATGTCCCGTTGAAGCTGTTCCGGTTAGCTGCTTATGCTGATTTACCCACCTGTACTGTACAGCAGGGTAACATTTACTGTATCTGCTCAGGGTAAGTACCAGCAAGAGGTTGGACTCAAACCTGACCTCCTGGCCTCAAGGTGACCGCCTTAGCGCAGAGTGGGAAATTGCCCTGAGAGACAAAAGAGCACAGACTTGTAACTTGAAGGTTGCTAGTTTGAGTCCTGGGAGGAGCTGTTTTCGTTTCAACCTGTTTAAACAGCTGACATTGCAAATTCATTTGGATAAAAGCGCTCCACACAATATTGATAATATTCATATTAATAATTTGGAGAGTGAGAAGAGGACAAACTCTTAGTATTAAAATTAACCGAGTAAGTAAACCTACAAAGTGCAGCTCAGGGCCATCCTTGACAAGTAGCATACATTTAAAGTAGCTCTGTGTGTGTTTGGTGGCGCAGAGGTGCCCAACTTTCTCTCAGAGGAGGAGTGCCGCTTGGTGGTGCAACTGGCCCAGCTGAAGGGCCTCACCGAGAGCCAGGTGATGGTGCCCGAGGGCCAGGAGGAACTTGCCGAGCAGCTGGACCTCAGTCCTGAGGAGATCTTCAATCTGCTGGATCTCAACCAGGATGGGCAACTGCAGCTCCAGGAGGTACGTGCCCCAAGTGTGTGTGTGTGTGTGTGTGTGTGTGTGTGTGTGTGTGTGTGTGTGTGTGTGTGTGTTCCTGGTTCTGGGTGACAGGGAAAAACATTATAGATGACAGTGTGATGGAGGGAGGGACAGGAGGAACCTTCAAGAACATGTCTTGTTGCTGGCCTGCAGGTTCTCACCCACTCCCGGGTGCGGGACGGCATCTGGCTCACCCCGGAAAATCTGCGGGAGATCTACGTGGGGCTCAAAGCTGACCCAGACGGTGATGGTGAGACCCCCCCCCCACACACACACACACCCTGCCCCTCTTAGTTCTACACTGTCGGACAGGAGCTGGCATGTCATGACCCTACCTCCATGGGTATCTTTCCCGCGCTGCTAGGTCTTCTGAGTCTGGCCGAGTTCAAGCAGCTGAGCTCCAATGCCTTCCAGCGGTTCCTGCAGCAGCGCGGTGTGCATCGTAGCCAGCTGGTGCGCAACAGCCGCCACACGTGGCTCTACCAGGGCAAAGGTGCTCACCGTGTGCTACGCGAGCTCCAGAAGAGGTCAGGACCCCTGTTTGACCCCCTGGCAGCCGCTGCAGTCCCATCCCCCATCCCCAATTCCCTGCTTCTCCTATATGTCCCCAACGTACTTTTGCAGAACTTCTTTCCTTGTGGTTAACACTGTTTGTTACAAAAGTAAAGTGATCAACTTTCATCAAAACACAAACTAGTGTTAAACTTTGATGCCCCTCCACAAATTTTTATGCAATCCTCACTTTTGATGGATTCATCCTATAAATATGATCAGCATTCCTCATCTTCCTGCTGATCACCAGCAGACACAAGCTGCAAACTACAGAAGTGAGTGAATTAATGTGGCCCCTTGTGCCTGTACTTTTTTTGGTGCTCTTTTAAAAAGAGGCTGCATAAAATTCACTGAAAAATAAATTAGGAAAAAGTTCAACATAATTTGAATAGCCATGGTACGGTTTATAACGTGAAACGAAAATAAAGCCAAATCCTGTTACACACTGTTAACACATTGCTGTTTCATGCAGAAAAGTATCCATATTCCCCCTGCCAGGGTGACCCGTCTGACCCGGCTCCCCGCCCAACTGGTAGAGCTGAGTGAACCACTGCAGGTAGTGCGCTATGACCAGGGGGGCCACTACCATGCCCACCATGACAGTGGACCTGTGTACCCCGAGACAGCGTGCACTCACACTCGTCTGGCAGCCAACTCCTCCACCCCCTTTGAGACATCCTGCCGGTCAGTGTGTGTGTGTGTGTGTGTGTGTGTGTGTGTGTGTGTGTGTGTGTGTGTTTTAGCATTACCACCTGCAGACTGTGCACATCTTTAACCTCACGCAGGTTTGTGTGTGTTGTTTACCCTGCAGGTATATCACCGTGCTCTTCTACCTCAACACCGTGGAGGAGGGGGGCGAGACCACATTCCCTGTGGCCGACAACAGGACCTACGAAGAGATGGTGGGTCCCATCCCGTCCTGCCACTGTTCAGAATCTTCTAGAGATGAGCAAGCTTGTATGACAGTAAGAACTACATGTTTCATTGCCAGTGTGTGTAGGTTCCCTCGAAGAGGACAGAGCAGTGTATTCTGGGTAGGAATTCCCCTGAGTCAAAAGCTGTATGGTGATGAGGGTGATGTGGACATTTCTCAAGTCTGTGGGAACGTAAACATTTAAAAACACGATTGCTTTAAATCAGGGGTTCCTAACCTTCAGGGTCCTTGGATGGGCTTCAGTGGGGTCTATGACACCCAGGTTTACTTTAAAAATAACTCAGACAGAATAAAAGTTACAAGTAAAAATATTACTGTTGTATTACTGTGACAAGAAAATCCCGTTTCAGTGCAATAAATAGATGAAATATTTTCCCCAAATTATTCATGGTCGTTTTTCTGAGTGGCTCCTATAGGCTAGTGCAGATTGATCCCCTGTGCACCTTCCCTGGTGTTTTACTCATGAGCAGGAACTTGTGTTTACACCAACTCCTTGTGTTTGGGCATCCATGTTGCAGTCGCTTATTCAGAATGACGTGGACCTTCTGGACACAAGGAAGAACTGTGATAAGGGCAACCTACGTGTGAAGCCGACCAGAGGGACAGCAGTACTCTGGTACAACTACCTGTCTGACGGCAAAGGTGGGCATGCTCGGCAACCTCTAGACAACATTTTCAGTATTGATGCACTGTTAATATTCTTGTAAATGACGGCTTTTTACTGGCTGTTCTGCTGCCCTTGGTGGCTGGTTCTCCAGTGTTGTCACTCTGTGAGTACTGTGTACACAGTGAGTACTGACTAACGTGACTGACTGCATGTGTTCATGGATTGACTATGGTGCATCCACTGCAGGTTGGGTAGGAGAGCTGGATGAGTATTCGCTGCATGGTGGCTGTCTGGTGACCCGTGGCACGAAGTGGATCGCCAACAACTGGATCAATGTGGACCCGGACCATGAACGCCAACTCCACTACCAGCAGTTGGTGTTGCAGGCAAATGGAGCTCCGAGTAGCAGTGGTGGAGAGCCGACCACTGACCAGCATGGTGATGCCCACCAGGATTTGTAGCACATAGATGAAGCTGCAATCTCCACCACTGATGTCTGTCTGGAAGGATGGCACAGGGGACGCCATTGCTCTCCCGTTACCCATAAGCCAAAGGAAGCGTCACAACTGCTGTCCCCATCCATGTACCAGGTTTCTGGGGGGTGTCCCACTGCAGTCCCTGCTGGATGTGTGTACCTCATGGCCACGCTCAGGGAATCTGTCCGATACACCACGGGGCGGCCTGTAAGGCGGAGTATTAAGTGTCTGCTCTGACATTTTCCGCACACAACCACACCTTGCTCATCTGAGCTGTTACCATCTCCCCAGAGCTTTGCAGTTGCCTGGTATCATGTGATAGTACATTAGAAGAAGCATGTTTAAACAATAGCGTGTGTGACATCACTCTGCTCCGCCACCTGTGGGTCAGCACCCCCCACCCTTGTTACTCCAAATTGACAGAAAGACCTAGCTGGACAAGAGAAGTTTCAGGGATAAATTGCTTTGAGTTTATGCAATTGTACATAATTATGGATGCTGTTTAAATTCTTACTTGTTTGCATTTCAGATTTCCCCACTTGAGGTGAATTTCAATTCCTTTCTAACTTTTCCAATTGCATGTATTTCTCTGTGAGTGACAGTGGGAGGAGCCTCTGCCATGCCAGTGTGGACCTGGACCCAACTGTGCACCTCCTATGCTTTTATCCCTGGCATCCGGGCATCCTCACCACTCAGGCTCCTGCAAGTGTGCGTCCCATGTGTTTGCTGTACGTTCGTGCTTTTTTACACTTACTTTCCTGAAGCTATGTTGTCAAACACCAGGAGAAATGTCAGTGTCCGTGCGTCTGTTACCTCTGCAGTCGCCACGTTGCTATGTTTAGTTACTTGTTTGCTATTATTTATTGTGATCACAGGTTCAAGGTTTTTTTAAGTTATCACCCACTAGTATATATTTAGAAGCAAGCATAATATTTATTTATGTATTATTTATTTATTTATCTATCTATCTATCTTTTATTTGGGATTTAAGTTGCACAGGCTCACTTTCCTTATTTGAATACACTTATTAAAATATTAAATTATTTATTGTGGAATATAAAGTGTGAGTAAATGAAACATCTTCTTTGGATGATATGAAGGGTGTTTGCTAAACGGAGACAGTCTGAAGCCCAGTGTAATAAGGCACCACAAGGGACCATTACCCCTCCAGGCTACATGTATGGCATTATATTATCTACTAAACAAAAATTAATTTGTATCGTTTAAATAATTAAATGTAAAGGACTAGTATTTGTCCTATGACTGTGTTATCCTTATCCAAGCTGTATAGATTGGAAGCTGAATGAGAGAAAATGGCCAGGGAATCAAGAGAAAATATTTTCATATATTATGGCAAAATAAGATTTATTTCCCATCCCAGCCCATATTCAGCCATTTATGTGATGGGCGATGGAGCACTTTTCCATGCTGGTCATGGGTAGGCAGACAGGGGTGGAGCTTTTTTGTAAGCAAATTAGAGAAGATCTGCACTATTTGGAAACTAAGATGTAAAAACAATTGAATGATACAGAAGCCAGTTGTGGCCTATAGCAGAGAATATTCTAGAAGGGTTAGATTGGCATCATAGAGCTGTTAGAGGTTGTCTTCACAATCTGATCAAAAGTATTAGTTGGGGATAACAAAAACTCACAGGTGATGTATAAGTTCAAAGAACAATTGTCACTTTTTAATAGTACTATAGCAATATTTGTCAGAATGGAGAATGACTGTTTACAGAGATTTCTGAGCAATTTAAAGTAAAATTTTAAATATATTGTAATGAATAATGTACATGCCGGTACAATACATGTACGGCGTCATAGTGTAACAATAGCATCTGCTGACAATTATATGAAAAACATACACAGCACTGGGACAGAATTAACAGCTTACGTGACAGAAATGTGACAAAGCCTTAAGACATTGCACATGTGTACAGTACCTGCACTGTATGCATGTGTGACACTGCAACATAATTGTGTCATTAACATCATACGAGACTGTGTGCTACACATCTGCCTTGCTCACGCACAACCAGCAGCCACCTTCTTGTGCCTGCTCCACCATGGCCCCTCCTCTCTCCCTTCTCCCTACCTTCAGAGACTAAAAGCTTGTGAAACACAGTGTTGGTTGTTCTCGCTGTCATGTCATACAAAGACACCGACGTCTTCAATTTGGAACCAAGCTGCGGTTCCCTAACCCGGTTGTAAGTCAAGGATAATCTGTATCAAACAAATTGGAAAAACCCTGCAGAATGTTTGTGTGTCACTAATGTTTTTCTTATTGATAACAACAAACCAAATTGTCTGGATGGAGTCATCACAAAAAAAAAATGTTTAAAGTTCTCAAAACATTTGTTTCCATATGCAGTGCAATTCAAACAATTTAAATAAAACACACTTCACACACATTAAAAACTAGCATTCTCATATGTTTAACAATGAAAGTGTATTATATATGATATCAGTATTTATGATACCAGTTGTAGTAAAATAGTTGATCCTGAATTGTTGATCCTGGAGCTCCTGCATACTGGGAACAGATAAAATAGCTACAGTAGATGCTGGAACACATCAGAAAATATGCAGGGAGTCACGTGGTCTACTTGTCTTTGTTTTGTAGGAAAGAGGAGTTTATAAAATACATTTTTTTTTTATCACTGATTAGGAAGCAAACCTTGACAAAACCAGATGCAGAAAAACATAGACTGAGGAGATCAGATCATCTGTACATCCAAGTGGAGCTACAGTTGTAGTGACAGAGCAGCAAAGGCAGTTTGGTGGTTTTTCTCTGTTGCACTTACAAGGATGTGGTCTCCGAAGCAGCAGCCCACTATGGACCAGGTTATACCAGGAATACTGTTTTCACCGAGAAGGCTGAGGTATGGATAGGGGCTCAGAGGACACCTGACTTCAGGAATCCACAGCTGTATTCTGGAAAAAAATCTTCTCCCAGTCACATCTGGTTGCAAGGAGAATCTTCCTCTAGATCACATTTTAGTGCTGCAGTCCATGTCCTGCAAAACAGTTTTGAAATAGTTTGACTTGCTTAACAGAGTATCACATAATGGGGGCTTTGTCTGCCATCACCAATTAGCAGGGCACTATTCTTTCTTATGAGCTGCATCTTGGCTGTTGTAAATCTGTGAGTGCAAACACTTATCTTTGTTCTGGATGCTTTTTCTGTACAGGAGGAGATTAAGTGGCTGTGTGCATGAGTCTGTGCATAAGCGTGTTTGTGTGCAGGTTTGGTTACCAAAACACTATCATAGGTGGCCATGGTCAATGTTCCACATCTGCCAGTGCAATAAAGCACAGCATCGTGAACAGTGGCAAAGAGGCGCCCCTTGGTGATGGTGTCATTAAAGAAGTTGCCCAGCTCCAGTTGCTCCACCACGGTAGCTGCAAAAAGAACTACGCTGAGTTTGCAACATTACTTTTTTATTTTTGTATACTTGTTTAGTTCATCAAACAACAGTACATTAACATTTCATAAAAACATTGTTTTAGTTTTTTGTTGTCAAAGTTGTATTCATTATTTTTTTCAATATCAACAAATTATGTAATTTGGCTAGGAGTGTTCAAACTTTTGCATGGAACTGTATATATAGACATATATGAACAATTCAGGCAAAGTGCCACTGTACTTAATAATAATAATTCACCAGAAATCACACCCCTTCTAGCGCATTCAACACAGATATGGCAAAGCCAAATGTGGTCAAGAGTCTTCACAGAAACTTACCCTGACAACCAGCTATGTAGACATCCACATCAATCTCTCCGAAGTCCTGGATAATCTACAGGTGGGTCAGATAAGTGGATGAATTATTTTATGAACAGATGAATATTGGGTTGCAACAGGTAATTTTTTTTAAACCATTTTTACCCACTTTTTTACTTGCCACCTTTACTGCTACTGTCTCCACCCAGCCTGGCCTTATTTGTGCTCTCTGCTGTCACTCACATTTTTAATGACTTTGATGGCTACCGTGTCAATGAAGTTGGCTGGTGAGAGGTCCAAAATGATAGAATGAATGTCCCAAGTCCATTTGCCCAAGGAGCCCAGAGACATCCTCTCCAGGTCCCTGCTCAGTGTGTCGTCACAGCTGGAAGCTATGGTGGTGGTGTCCAATTCTGAGACAGAGCCTAGAGTACCCATGTCTGGGTCACTGTTCTTCAGGTACTCCCAGCTGCTGTGGTTGTTCTGAACCTTGGGGATGACAAACACAGTCCCATTTTCCCGTGCAGCCCAGTCCTGCTCTTCCCCAGGGATGTCTTCCTGCCTGTCTGTCTCCTTCCACTGGCTTGCCTCCTCCTCCACTGAGAACACAGTATCACTGCTTTGGGCCGCTTTCATGGCAGCTTTCTGCAAGAAAACATGCAGGTGTATACAGATGTGAGCAGGCATGTTACTGTATGCAGATATGTCCAGTTGTATAGGTAAAATCATCCGAATAAAGGTATTTCCAGTTTAAGAGTAGTTTTACACCACAACCCACCTGTCTCTTGACATCCCTCTTGGCTCGCCTCTTGGCCCTCTTTTCCCTGCGTCTTTGTTTTGCTTCCTGTCTCTTCTTGTACGTAATCATTTTGCTGATATTGATACCACTCTGTCAACACACAAGTTAGAATTGCTTTTGCAAGTCCTTTTTGTTCAACATAACTAGACAAATTGCAAGTACACAGGTCCTCACCTCACAAGCAAAACTGTGACAAAAAGTCTCTTTATAATTCCAAAGTCACTTTTACTCCTAATTCACAATCAGAAGCTTAAAAATACAAACATACCTTGATTTACATAGTGGCTAGGATCTGTCTAAAACTTAAAAATAGCTATAATACATCAATACTAAGACTGTAGCTTTTTTATTAACTTTTGTAAAGATTAAACACAAAATTAAAATGACTGAAAATTAAAATATATAACCAAAAACTCCTGTTCTCTGCCGGCTGTTGGCCTATAAACTTGTGCAACATTCATCGTATTGTTACTGATCTCTGACATTCTGGAACCCAAGATATAAAGTCTAAACATTGTGGAAGTGAGTTGAATTAAGGAAGTCACACACTGCCATTCTGAATGGGTGCTCTTTACTGCCATCTATCAGCCCAGTTTGCAAATACAGGTTGTGTCTACTGCAACAGGAGCAGTTAGTGAATATAATTGTATCACTCTCTCTCTATGTACACACGTACACACACACACACACACACACACACACAAGCATGCAGATATTGTCCTGTCAACACAGATGTCTGTTAATAGAGCTACATAGTGGTTGAACTAATCAAGTTCACTATGGTTCTGCTAGTATTTGAACTTGTAACCAACTGACTACAACTCCAGCTGATAATGCAGGTGACAGCAGATACTGTATATGCTGGATCAACCTTCTCCATGAGAGCCTCCAGGTACAGGTCAGCATTGGCGAAGTAGACTGTGGCAGAGGAGCGGAAGATGGTCACACCAGAAACTTCTCTTGCCTGATGGGAGGACAAAAATGCTGTGTTATCTTCCACTACTTTCCCCACTGAGCTGGACCCTCAGTCAGACTCTACTCTACAGTCACCTCTTTGTACTTCTCCATGTCCAGGTAGATCTCAGTTCCTGGAACCTGACCCAGGACAGAGTACTTCGGACTGAGGGGGAGGAGTGTGAGATTAATGGAGCATTACTTTCTGCTTGCTCTGTTATGTTTTATGGATTATTTTCAATTTCTTTCATTTATTACTAATAGATGAACAGACAGATAATGGGGAGTGTCTCACAGCTGGGTCCTGAAGATGACGGTAAGCAAGGCAAATGCAATAGAGGCAGCAAGGCCCATGTCCAGGTGAAATAGTAAGGTGAACAGCCAAGTTGCCAACCACACCACCTGCAGATGGGACAGTGAGAGAGTGAGGGGGCAGTGGGC
This sequence comes from Heterotis niloticus, assembly GCA_018136845.1. Lineage (NCBI taxonomy): Eukaryota > Metazoa > Chordata > Actinopteri > Osteoglossiformes > Osteoglossidae > Heterotis > Heterotis niloticus. The sequence continues at coordinate 32,144,724 of CM030889.1, read as the reverse complement.
AAACAAGGAAAGCAGGAACTGAGAGATGCCTGTCATAATCTCCAAACCACTGAGGAAAAGCAACTTTGGTCTGGATTAATCTGCTTTCCAATGTTAATAATAAGAAAATAAATAGGCCTACTGCCAGGCTGCAGAGCAGTGTTGGATTGGTTCTGTTACCATAAACCATTTTTCTTTCAGTGTCCAGTAGTGGAAGACAATTACAGGCTTGAGACTTTGTCGGTATCATCACACCTGTCTGTGTTCTTCTAAATGACAGTTGGTAAAATGACTCACCAGGTCAGCCTTGTTGCTCTTCCACAGCATGACAATGTCACTGTACTGCTTGAACATGCCTTTCAGGTTGACAAGAACAATAGCTGACAGCACCGCCTGGGACACACGCATACATGTACATTAAGCATTACAGTCACCACTGTTGTCAGCTTGGCTGCCATCACAAAATGCACACTGCTGTGATGAGGGCCAGTAACAGAGGAGAGACCATGTTTAACATGACAGTGCAAAAGATGTAGCTGATGTAAGTTTAAGAATAGACACATACCTAATGTGGGGAGAAATGTATCTGATTGGGGTTTAACCTACCTTGGGAAGCTCTTGGAAAAGTGGCCCCAGCTTCAGTATAGCAATGAGCGCAATGAAGGCAGAGACCACTCCAGCAATCTAACAATAAATACTAAAATGACTTCATGCATACCATAGTCAAGTGACTGCTTTATACCTGCTCACTATAATCTAAGCAATACTGACGGTTTATTGTGCTCACCTGTGTTTTTCCCCCAGCCGTCACCTGGACCAGGCTGCGGGACATTGAGGAACCAACAGAGTAGCAGTGGAAGAACCCACCAATCGTGTTGCTGATGCCCAGAGCTATCAACTCCTGGACAGGAGGGAAGGGAAAGAAACAAGCAGTGAGTAGAATAAAAGGGGGGAGCAGTGATGGGTGGTGAGAATAGTGAGGAGTTGCAATAGAAGGGACAGTTGCATTATGAGCTGTGTGTGATCCTGGTGGATTTGATGCCTGGGGCTGGGGTTCACTAGCAGGGAGCAGACCTGATTCCCATCAACCTTGTAGCCATGCTTGAGGGCAAATGTCTTGCCCAGGGAAATGGCAACAGCATAGCCTACAATGGCCATGGCGAAAGCATCTACGATAACGTCACGGAACAGGCCCATTTGCGGCACTCTGGGGGGTAACAGCCTGGCCACAGAAAGGGACCACACAGAAAAATAAATATCAGTGCCAACAAGATATGAGAATTACTATCCCAAGATGTATATTTTTTCATAAAGTCAAGAAATATACAGGAGACATATTGTCTCTGCAGGTAGCAAAGAATAGCAAAACATATTAGAGATCATATTTACAGTATTTACACTTTGAAATAATACACGGAGCAAAGAAAAATTCAGACTGAGGCAAAACAGTCAGCATTGTGACAATATATTGTATTGCTTTAGATGAAAACTGTCTACATCCAAACAATAATAGTAATGGAATATGATCAATGCTGGTAGCGATATGGATGAACTTGGACAGCCAAATGATGCCCTGGGTAAACTCACCCGCTGGGAATCTCCCCTACAACCCCAACAACATAGCTGCTATTCAGGTGGATATAGTGGGATAGTAGGGTCGCAACCACAATCTGTTCCACAAGCAAAACAGAAAAAAATTGGTGGTCTTAGTTCTGCAGGGAAATGTGGGTTTGAATATAAAGTTGATGCAAAGATGGGCATTACCTAGAAAGTTTAATAAAAAATTAATTTCAGTGGGTGAGGAAGTGAGTGATAGAGAAAGAAGACTTACTGAAATTAGCTCCACGGGAATGGGGACTGGAAGCTTTTTGCTGAGAAAAGTGTTGAGCTCTTTTGCAGAGAAGATCACCAACAGAGACACCAAACTGACCGTAAGAGTGGGGACGTGAACCTGGTCCAGCCGAGAGCACACATCCACCAGGGTCTGAGGGGAGTGGTGTGAACATTGGTCAGTGATACCCATACCAACAAATTTCAAGACAGAAGGTTGTAATGGCCACATTAAGAAGAATAAGGATAATGGGAAATGACCACTGTTACAAAGGTGACATCCATGCCAACAAGTGCCTAAGAGAGGAGTGCAGTGAACATTGGCAAGGAACTGTCTACATAATTGTATTAGACCCTGGCAGGGGAAGGTGGAAGAGTGAAAGACACAAAGACAATGACCTGAAGCAGCTGAGAAGACCAAATTACAGCACAGGAGCACAAATTCTTCAAAAAAGCAGAGCTGAAAAATAACTGGTTCGCTATAATGGCAGGTGAAGAAGTGTCTGTCAGTGTGTGTACATATATATTTGACTAAACAAGTACTCACGTATACTAATGAGAGAGGTCCAACGAAACGCGCTGACGACAAACCAAAGATGTATTTGAGCTGAGCGACCAGAGCATGACAGGCAGCGGCCGATGTATATCCATGCACAAGCGGCTCTGACAAGTATGTGGCCACAAACCCAAACCGGACAAGACCGAGAAAAACCTGAAGAGAAAATGGATGTGGGCATGAGGTGGCGTATCAAACATCATTGCAGTGTGTATGTAACTAAAATGGTTTTCATGTGAACATCCATTAATAAGGAGAATACACAGCCAGTATAGAATCAGTTATTTCATTAAAAATGATCAAACCATGTTGCACCATGATGAGTTTGTTAAAAACTTCTCATGTAGGAGACACAGAGCTCTGCAGCCATGTTGGGATAGTGTACTATGCTGGAATCACAAGTTTTTCATAAGAGCTGGAATGGTGGGATCATGTCTGCATTTTGTGGGACCATGTGCTGACCTGGATGATTCCTCCCAAGACAGTAGTGGCCACAGCCACCTTGACTCTATAGCTGTCCCGGGCAGCTTCATCCACTATTACGGTCAGGTTGGTGCTGTTTGTGATGAGAAAGTCGTGATCTGGGGCCAGCCGTTCAGTGACACTGCCCACCATGATGCTGACCACTGCAAATGTACCTGGAAGCCCAAAAAGACATCAGCACATAACCACATGCAAATACACTTACACATATACATAAAAAGCTCATGACAATTTAGAACTCTTAAAAAAATAACACATGACCTTAAAATCATCAACACGATGACTGATGAGCAACATGTTACTTGCCTATGGAAATGTGCCGAGATGTCCCGAAGAAGAAGTAGACCAACACAGGGTACAGAGCGGTGTAGAGCCCAAACACTGGAGGTAGGGAGGCTAAAAGTGCATAGGCCATACCTGCAGAAACAGATTGAGATCCTGAAGTACCAGCAGACGTATCACACTGAAAAAAGAAGCATTAAACAATAGCCGATGGGGTCCTATGATGCACCTGGTGACATCTTAAAAGGGCCTCTCTAGTGGTCATTCTACTAGGTGGCTTGGCCAAGGATGATAAGCTTGAAAAGTCTTTATAGTCTGTTTTGGCAAATAAATACTCGGTTGATGACTCCCAAGCGCTGCTCACACCATCATGTGGTTAACAGTGAGACTCACTCTGTGGCAACTGCACAATGCCCACACTGATGCCTGCAATGAGGTCGGCCATGCCATAGTCCCAAATGGAGTAACGTGGCAACCAGTAGAGCACAGGCAAGCATCTCACCAAGCTGCATTTCAGCCTGGCTACAGAGAACCTGTGAAAGGGAGAGAGATGGAGAGAAAGCAACAGGTTAGAGACGGTAGCTTTGGACAGATTTATTACAGGAATGCTTACATATTCAATAAGCAAGACCGAGGAGAACTACTGTATCTCATCCATCGATCCCTCCATCCATCCATCTTAAGGTAAACTGAGATTTTCACAGGTCTGTTCCCTTCCATTCGTGCCAAGATGTTTTCCTTACCTGAGTGAATATTTCAAGCGTTCAGACAGATGAGGTTTTTTCGATGAATCCACCTTTTGGGCCAACTCCTCCAGGCTCTGCTCATCCAGTATGTCTCTGTTTACATGGAAAGTACCATCTCTCTGCTGAACTCCCATGGCAGCCAGTCCAATAACTCAACCTAACTCACCCTAACTATGCTGTCACTGTTATCCTTCTGCTACTCTTGTTATCAGAAACAAATGTTTTAAAGAAGCATGAACCTGATATCAGCAGGTATCAGAGGTCTGTCAGTTCTCTGCACTATAACTCCCACATTTATATACCTATGGGAGGGGAGCCGGCGCCTCTCTCATCCAATTCGCTAACTCAACAGGACACGTACAGTTCAAAAACAGGATAGAACACATGTTAACTTATTAAACCCAGCCCCAGTTGCAGCACACGTACTTGTGAACAGAGCTTTGATGCACTGCGTCTTATACTCCCACTTTCACGTGTTTATAGGAGGGTTCATGGCTTCACAAACCCAGGAGGCCTCAAATCCCTGCTTTGTAGTAGCACCTGCGGGTCTCATTTCACACTTTTACATCTGAAACACAAACTCAAAAAGAGGGAAAAATGCAAAGGTATTTTAGGGTTAAATCACATATATCCTTTATGTAATATTATAGCATAAATATGACAGTTGGATATCTGAAAAAGACTTCTGGAAAATCCCGTCCACACAACTGACATAAAGGAATTTGTTTAATTTTGCTTTACCATCCTTTATTCATAGTCATTAGTTTTTCTGTCACATATCTGCAGCAACAGCTGTTTCTTTCCCTTCCTCCATTTTGCTAACCATCCGGACTCCTTGAACTTCAGCAGAGGAAGGTTCCGGGCTGTGCCACATCAGCATTTGTGTGAGCACAGCTCTGCAAACCGAGGTCCAGGTGAAGCACAGGAGCACAAACTCAATGGTCTCCCTCTTGCTTTCCTCTGCTTCCTGGGATTGCGAAACCCATGTGAATAGTTAACGTTATTACCGGGCATTAGAGCATACAATACGTGAGAGCTGGTCACACGTCAGGGCAAGGCCAGCAGCTTCCGCTTGTCATCACCAAGGACCAGTGTGCTGTCCAGCAAAACAGCAGACATTAACACAACACACAACAGACAAAGTTAAAAATATGGAATGAATTCAATAATGAATGAGAAATTGATTTGTCACAAAGGGAATTATATGAGGCTTCAGCAGCGTATAAACAGCAGCACAGTAACACAAAAACTGCGAAACGTTGCAATCAAATTGAACAAAAAATAGCATAAATGACAGAACATAAAAATTAACTGAATATATCAACATTTAGCAGGAACTAGGACCTATAATTCATGTTAAAGATGTATAAGCTCTAACACAGCACTAAACACACTGCTCTGCACCAAAAGTGAACAGGGAGAGACCTCCAAACCTCCTGTTGTTGTTTACGTGTGGCTGTACTTGACAACCATCTGTAAATGTTATTGGAGTTCACAACCACATATTCAACAGTTATGAGTAACAGCTTGCAGCGTTTATTCAGGACATTTTATTGCTCACTCATTTTAGCAAAGGGACAATCTGGGACTGACCAAAGCAATTCCATCATTAGTATTTAGAAGATGTCTGTGTCCAAGGTGACTGTACGGACACACGTGGAAGACAGGCCATTCTGACAGCATCATTGATGTGATCACCAAGTGTCGGCATTGACAGATGGCACTGAACACCAACAGCAGTGCACCAGGCAGCAGGTAACTGTATGGATATCTTCAGGCCTATAGGATCCTTCTACCCCTATTTGTTCCCTGAAGTACAGTTAATAATTTCATTAATAAACAGAATGGGTGGTTTGATCTTTAAACTCTGTTCATTTGCGATGCCCTTACGCAGACCTTGCCCGACGATTGTGAAATGCTGCTATGAATCACATATGCACCCATCAGATTGAATTCTGCACCAATGAAGATGAATTTGGAGGCTTGGATTCTGTCAACGATTAGCTAACTTAACCTGAATAGGAAGTTTAAACTGCTGACTTAACTGACTGATAAAATTATATTTTTGATAAAAAAAACAATTGCATCCCGATACTGCACAGGTCATGCAGGCACTACACACAAGAGAAGCCTCAGCAGTGTTTGTAATGGCGTAGCTCCCAAAATCTGTCTCATTAATAATGGGGTCCATGTCCTCCAGTCTAGTGGGTGTTTACACTTGAGCTCTTTCTTTATTGCTAATGTATGAGGCACAAAGCCAACCAACTCCAGGGTCTTGTTGATCTTTGATGATTAACTGTAGCCTCCACAATAGTGTAGTCAGCGCATCTTCTACTCTATAGCAAGGCAGCCATGTCTGTGCTGCAATAAAAATCTGGTTAAATAAAAATATGGTTCAGAATATATTCAAGTAACACTCTTGAATTTGGACATAACCGAGTAATGGGAATACAGTGAATATAAGGATAAGGATGACGCATGTAACTACAAGCATCACCTCTGGCTTTAAGTGACTACATTAGTCTGAAGATGACTACTGGGGAAAAATACAACCTCTTTTGTTGATCAGTTCTTACAATAAACTTTAGAACTGCTGACCTGCTTGACATTTCGTAAGTGGGCACATTCATGGTCTATTTAAAGCTCAGCAGCAGAGCCTCCAGGAAGGCTGGAAAGTTGGGTCACTGTGTACAAACAGTCTGCAGTGCACTGGCTGTTTTAGAGTCTTTCCTGATAAAGAAATGCAATGTCGGCCTTGTCCACAGGAAACTGAACCACTGAGAATCCTTACAGGTCTGGCACATTGCAATCCTAGTCACGGTGAGCTTAGCCATGTGCATGGAAGTGTTGTACTGTACTGCACGAGCTCAGCATGCTTCTTCTCAACATAGTGCATGGTGTGCTTTTCTTAAACAGCTACGTCTATGTACCTAAATGGCCATGGACAAAGTCAGAAGCAATTTACAGCAATACTTGTCCATGTTTTATACACGTTCTGAGAACAGAGAGTTGTATAAACCTAGAATAGATCATAGGGGATCAAGTCTAAAGTCACTACTTAAACATAATGGTGACATAACAATGGTGGAACAACGCTGGGTTTGTGCCTGTATCTCACAGTGACCATGTTCTTCATTCGGAATTCTCCAGCATTCCTAGGTCGTTCATTAATGTGAATTAATAAGGCCAGTTCATAAAAAATTCCCAGCAAAAGTAAAAAGAGCGATCTTCTTGAGGCCAGCAAAACACCAGCTCTTGCTGCACACTTGCTAGGGTATTTATAGAATGAGCCACCCAGTGACCAAAGAGTTTCTCTTTAACCTAAGAGCACTCCTTCACAGATCATAGTAGAGGATGAGGTGTGACCAGGCTAGATATTTATTTCTTACAGCTGTTGCCATCTGAATGTTTTTGTGAGCCATGGATCCCAGAAACAAGCATGGACTGGTTCTCCTGGAGCAGCTGTGGACAATGCGGGAGACTGGGGAGCTGACAGATGTGGTACTGGTGGCCGAGGGCATCAGCTTCCCCTGCCACCGTGTGGTGCTGTCTGCCTTCAGCCCCTACTTCCGGGTCATGTTTACCTGTGGCTTAAGTGAATGCAGCCAACGTGAGGTGACTCTGGGGGATACTCCTGCTGACAGCCTAGAACTCCTACTGGACTACATGTATCTGTCAGACTTGCCACTCACCAACAACAATGTGCAGGGTGTCTCCACTGTTGCTTTCATGCTACAGATGGAGGATGTGTTCAACCGCTGCCAACGGCACATGATGGACCACATGGATGCCTCAAACTGTTTGGGTGTGTATTTCTATGCAAGGGACCTGGGAGCTGAGGAGCTGACCGAGCAAGCCCATCGCTACCTGTGCCAGCACTTTGCTGAGATCTGCCTGCAGGAGGAGGTTCTGGAGCTGGAGGTACACAAGTTGCTCCCATTGGTTGGCTCTGATGACCTCAATGTGACACGTGAAGAAAGTATCCTGGATGTTGTGTTACGTTGGGTGAATCACCGGCAAGCTGAGCGGGCCCCTCACCTGCTTGAGTTACTGCGCAAGGTCCGTCTGCCTCTGGTAGCACCAGACTTCCTGCGAGAAGCAATGAAGAGGAACCCAGTGTTGCTGGCCAATGCTCAGTGCCTGGAGCTGATGGAGGAGGCACTGGATGCTGTGCAACTACACCCTGCTGCTGCACCCCGCCGTCTGAAGCTACGATATGGGATGGAGACCACCGACCTGCTGCTGTGCATTGGCAATGATGGCCAAGGTATCAAGTCCCGCCAGGGTAGCTACTCTGACTATAGCTTCTGCTACGCCCCAGCCACTGGCTGTACCTGCTACATCACCTCCCCCCGCTATGGAGAAGTTCTGGGCTGTGTGTGTGCTGGTGTAGTGACTGAGGACAACCAAATAGTTGTGGCTGGAGAGGTGAGCGCCTGCCGCATGGCCAGACAGAAGAACAGGACTATAGATATCTGCAGGTGAGACCACCTTCGCTTTAGTCAATGATGGGAGAGAGCGTTTGTGTTTGCAGAAAGTATTACCAGTGGTCCAATTGTTTTTGTGGTTATTTTCCATGGAGTTGATGATGAGCCTTATTGACCACATACTGTACAGTGTCTCTCCCAACAGTTCTGACCTCATCTTTTTTAGTCTGTAAAATGGTGTGTCCATTGTTGCTGTGACTGAGTCCATCCATCTGCTTTTTCATTGCCCTCTTCTTTTTCAATCTTCTTGTTATGCATGACATCTCATGACTTTTCTGACATTTAGCTGTTCCTTCAGGTACAAGGCCGCAGCTCAAGGCAGTTGGGAGAAGCTCTGCTCAGTGGAATACCGGGACATGTATGCCTTGGGAGCACTGGGGGATACCCTCTACCTTTTGGGTGGACAAATGAAGTTGAAGAACCAGTATCACATCACCAATTCTGTGGTGCGCTGGTCATTGAAGGGTGGGCCCTGGAGAAGCTGCGCCCCCCTGCCCATACCACTGGCCAGCCATTGTGTGGTCAGCTTGAAGGACTGCCTTTATGTGTTGGGTGGCAGGACACCACAGGTAATGCTTTGCTTTCCTTCATTTACTATAACTTGTTTTTCTCTACTGACTGTGTTTCATTCCTTTCCTGTTTCTATTGTTGGAATTAACTTTCTGTCCCTAAGATGCAGTCCCTCTCAGAGTTTGAGTCTCAAATCCATTTGCTTCAGAGCAATTTCTCTCGCTAGCTACATAAATGAGCCCAACACCATCTACTGTGATTATCTGTATATTTGCTGTTTGAAGGTCACTTCTATAGGCAGCTGCTGGAATGTGATGTGAACCAGCAACATTGTAGTGCCACACACAAACTATACTGATCATCCTGTATTTATGCCAAATGCACTTCCTGTTTTCATTAGACTTTTTTTTACTCTCAGTTGCATGTACTGCCAGCATGCAAAAATACAAGTATAATTCATCCTAGTAGCTTCTGTCTTTTTTTAATCAAATTTATACTCGCAAATAGCACTGCAGTAGCAAAGCTGTTCAGATGCCAGTATACGTGCCTGCTAACTGTTTTGAAGTGAAACACCAAACCACCCGCTCTCACTCTGCACCTGTTCTGTCCAATCCAAATAGACTGACAGGCCGGACGACGAGCCAGACCTCCTGAGCAGTCGTGTATTCCAGTTTGATCCTGAGACCAATAAGTGGCAGGAGCGTGGACCTATGAAGTACTCCAAATACCGCTGCAGTGCTACGGTGCTCAATGGAGAGATCTATGTACTTGGTGAGGCACCTGGCACAGATGCACTGGAGTAGAAACAGGTAGAATGCAGCCCGGAACTTATTATCACTGACTTTTCCAAATGTGACCTGCTGTTTGCCCCTGCAGGAGGCATCGGGTGCGAGGGATTGGACCATGGGCAGTCACGTCACTGCCTGGATGCTGTGGAGATCTACAACCCGGATGGGGATTTCTGGAGGATGGGTCCTCGCTTGCCCTACCCTCTGCTTTCTCTGCGCAGTGGGGCCTCCAATGCTGGTGTAGCAGGAGGCAAGCTGTACATATGCGGATTCTACAGGGGAGCAGGTAATCACACCCTCACTTCAGCAGCTTTCCATTGCGGATGTGCTGGCCCATGGATGTCAATACTTTACCCCCACTGACATTTTTACTTTTTGCAGCTGTGATATTAGTCTTACAAATTGGTCTGGATATGAGGGTCATGCAGATTTTTATATATTAAAATACCAATGGGAAATACAGCGCTATACAAAACATTGGACACCCCTGGCCAAATTACATAATTTGTTAACATTTGAAGTCTTTTTTTAAAATGAAAGTAAATACAGTCAACTTTGACAGCAAAAAACTAAAACAATTAAAAGTTTATTAAAGTTTTTAATGTACAGTTAGAATTTCTTTGATGAACAAAACAAATTTAAGAAAAGAGTAAATGTGGCGTTTGCAAAAGTTTGGGCACCCAACTAGGTCAGTACTCAGTAAAACCTCCTTTGACAAAAATCACAGCTTGCAAATATTTTGTCTAGGCAGCTACGAGTTTTGAATTACTGTTTTGGAAAAATGTCCCTTCTCTTCCTTGTAGACCACTTCCAGTTGTGAGATATTTTTCTGCCATCTCATGTGCACAGCACATTTAAGGTTCACCCACAGATTTTCAGTGATGTTCAAGTCTGGGGACGGTGAGGGCAATTCCAAAACATCCACCTTGTGTTTCATGAGTGACTTCATAGTAGACTTCCAAGTGTACTTCTGATTGTTGTCTTATTGTAGAAGCCTTCCTTTTTTCAGCTTCAGCTTCCGCCCTGACAGTCTGCCTTCCTCCTTGATTGATTTGTTGATATTTAGTGGAATCCATTCCTCCCTGTACTGACAGGGTGTTTCCTGTGCCACTGGCTGCCACATAAACTCAAAGCATAACAGATCCACCCTTGTACTTAAAGGTTGACAAGGTGTTCTCTTCTTCAAATGCTGCTCTTTTTTCTCCACCACTTCCAAGTCTGCAGGTACCTGTCTCTGCATTCTTAAAGACACTGCTTTTTGTGATGGGATTGCAGGAAAGGATTCCTTCTGAGGTCTCTTCCATGAAGGCCATGTATGTGTGGGTAATGCTGCACAGTAGAGCTGTGCACCATCACTCCTATCTCAGCTAAACCTGCCTGCAGGTCCCTTGTAGTCATATGGGGGTTTTGCTTTCCCTTCCTGCAGCTTATGCACTTTTCTATCGGTCATTTTTCTTGGTCTTCCAGATCTTGGTTTGACCTCCACGGTTCCCCTTTACTGCCATTTCTTAATGACATTTCAGATTGTGAAAACTGCTAACTGGGGGCACTTTGATATCTTTATACCCTTCCTCTGTTTTGTAGGCATCGGTTAGTTTAATTTTCAGGTTCCCCATCAACTGGTGAGAAGAGCTCATGGTTGTTGAGTGCTGCACAATGAAGAGTCAAAGAATTTACTAAGCTGTTTCATAAGCTGACAACTCCTAATGACAGTTCTTACCAGATAAACACCTAGCAAGCTCAGCCAGAGCAAACCTATTAAGTTCCAACTTTTGCAAATGCCATATATTATGCTTTTTTTTACATTTGTTCAGTTCATCAAATAAATCCTAACTCTATGTTAACATTTCAGAAAAATGCCATTGTTTAATTAAATACAACTTTGACAGCAAAAAAACTATTTGCTACTTTAAATATCAACAGATGCCATCTCCCATATCCATTCATCACAGATCGGCACGACAACATCTCCAAGGACATCCTACAGCTGGACCCCTGGGAGAACGTGTGGACCATGGCTGCACATCATGTCCTGATGCATGACAATTATGACGTCTGCCTGGTGGCCAACCTAAACCCCCGCAACCTTGTTGCCCCTCCCTCTGACCTGTGAATGACTTGCACAAGGCACTTTGCACTTGTTCACAGTGACAAAAAAATACCCCCAGACTCTTCAAAGTACAAGTACTGCTTGTGCTCTAGTGGTTTGCAATTAGGTTACTATAAAATGTTTCTGCACTGGCGGTAGCCTTGCACTTGAGCATTAAGAAATCTAGAACATGTGGTGGCTTTGTTGTAGGAACTGAGAGATAAACTGCTGTCAGTCTCTGTGAGCAATCACTGGATATGAACCACTTGGCTAACAGTTTATGAGAGTCAGTGGAATAATGGACTCTATTCACATTAAAACAGAAAAGTACTTCAGAAGGACATCTTTGCTCACACCTTTTACTAGAGGTAGATCAAAAATGGCTTCCCATTGTACTTGGCCCTACCAGGCTGATAAAGCATGATGATGGAATATACACTCTACTTGCATTTAACAGTAGTTAATATTCACTTTACTAATCCACATTCTGTTTACTATGCTCAAACTACCAGGAACAAGGAACAGGAGATTTACAAACACTCCAGTAGTGCTGCCCAACAAAGTGCGGCAGACCGTACTAGTTAAGTGTGATTAAAAACCATTTGTAAGCATACATGTGATCTGGTGTCAACTGCAGATGCATCTCAGTTCAGATTCTGCTGGATCTGAAGTGCAACACTTGACCAAGTTAGTATGACTGGGGTGATTCTCACTCTTTTATGTTAACTGGCACTGTCCAGCGAGTACAGGCTCCCTTCTTGCACAAAAAAGGAAGAAAAAAAAACAGCATATCAACTAAAGTTAATGCAGACTTATGAACATTAATCAAGCTGCTGAAACAGACTGCATTATATTTTGTGTTACAGTTCTTTATGTGGCTGTCATTGAAGATGAATTTGATAAACAATATGAAGAGCTGATTTGAAGATCAGGCCAGCTTGCTCATAGAGTTTATTACGGCAGTTTATTATGGAAAACATACTACAATTCAACCAGCTTTTCTGTACTGACTATTAAACAAGCTAACAAATATTTGCATATATTTTAAGGTTTTCGATTAAGAGTGGCTGCATATGTTTTAAACATTAACTAAATGTTAAAAGAAATATCTGTACAAACACTTGTTTACCACTTTGGCTGTAGGTTATATGTATACAGATATAAAGATCTTGTGAAAGTGCAAATTTGTACAAGATGCAGGTTTACACCATCACTGCAGAATTGGCCAGTCACAGCATGACCTGTGAGCTTCTCAGTCAGAATCATCAATAATATTAAACAGTTGCCACAGGCTCTTTCTCTGATGATGGACATTGGATGTGTTGAAGGTGGGTGTGGCCTTCACATATCCAGTGAGGTCCTGCAAAATGCTCTCCTGGAGGGCCCGACCCTCAACCCTGTTTTTGAGCAGGGGTCTTGACTTATCCATTTGCAGCATCTGGGCACTGCCCCTTTTGGCAGAGCGTGCTCTGAGCCTCTTCACTGAGGCTGGTCTACATGTACTGGGATTTTTTAAGCCCCGTCCTGTTGTACAAGCAGTCTGTTGGCTTGTTCCCCTCTTCTGACTATTGGGGGCCTGGGGGCACTTTGCCAGCTCACCACCATTAGGGAGACTGTTCTCATGGAGGGTGTGAGCTGGAGTATCCATATTAGCAGATCCAACTCTGGTGGCAGTACGGGTGCTGTACAACCTTTGCTTGGAATCTTGTGCAGCCACAGCCATCAACATGTTGACAGAATAGTTTCCCACATTAGTCTCAATATCATCAGGCTGTTCAGAACACCCACCTTTCCCCTTACACAATGCCACTGGCCCGCTGTACATCCGCAAACCCTCAAAGTGCCTGGGCTCCTCACCTGTTAAGGGGAGCATCTCTGGATGACAGGGTGATGTTTGCACTATCCTGTCTGCCTTTCTGACTGTGAGCTTTTGGGAAGAAATAAGTCCTTGAAGCAGCAAAAGCATGTCTCCTATCATACCCTGCTCCTTATTGTGCTCTGTCTTCAGCGCTTGCAGGTCCTGGTTTAAGCCTTGCACACAGGATTGGAGTGCACTCATGTCTACATGCATCTACAATGACAAAAAAAGGATTTAAACAGACTCAAACCTTTGAGCTTCTGTTGTTGGATTATCCAGTCACAATGGCTGAATCAGTACCGCTTCAAAAGAAATTATGAACACATTTGTACTATGGCATCACTTCCCTGGGTCTCGCAATCTCTGTTCTGCTCCATTGCCACCATACAGATTTATTATAGGTGATACCATTCCCTGCAAAACACGCAAATTTCTTGTTTTAAAACACCCACCTTGACATCTCTGCCCTTCATCTCCTGTAGAGTTTCGGCATCACAGTCCAGCTTGTGCAGGATTGCCTCAAGTTGTGATGTCATGTTGTCTTTTATTCTTGCCAAGCTTTCCTGCACTGCAGCACACATTCATTAGGGACCCCACAGAGCTTCAGCTTCATGGGAAGAAAAAGTCCTCCTTACTAGCTGTATGAGTCCTGGCTCACTGAAACTCCTCATTTTTAAGAGCTCACACTTTCTGTTAATAAATTAGCCAAGCTACACAATCTCACACCTGGCTGTTGAAACAGCAGTAAGTTCTACTATAGTACTAGTGGTACTGCTAGTTGTGGAGAGGGGCTATAGCAAAACATACCGCTGTTGCAACAGCCAGGTGTGAACTTGTGTGTCTTGGCTAGTTTATTAACAGGAAATATGAGCCCTCCTTGGGCTCCTGCGCCTGTCATATGGCAGAGAGCTATGGATTAAGTACTGCAGGGTATCCGAGGCAGTGCCTCTGTGTTATCTGGGCATAATTGTCACAGACCATAATGATGATACTCATCTGGCAAACCTGGAAGCAGTGCTTACCAGGCTAGCAATTTCACCAAGAGCAAATAAGAATGTAAATTCTTTAAAGACTACAGAGAACACTGCAAACACATCATTAATAAACAGTTTTCTTAACTCACAGGATAAGATTAATGGTGTTTTCAAGGTACCCAGACCTAAAAATGTCAGCCAACTGTGCTCGTTCCTAGGTCAATAACTACCATAAATTCTCACCAAATCTCTGAACTGTGTTACAACAAGAAAGAACATGGAAATAAACAGAAGGCTGTGAAGAAACTTTGAAAAAGGCAAAACAGTTGATCATATCAGACAAAGTATTGAATCATTAAAGTCCAAATTGTCCACTATGCCTGGCTTGTGATGCATCACCATATGCCTTTGGTGCCAAACTGGCTCTGAGAGATCAATAGCTTTTGCATCAAGGTCATTAACCCCTCCAGAAAGAAATGATGTACAAATTGACAGAGAACCCATTAATCTGGTTTGGGCTGTGAAGAAATTTCACCAGTATTTGCAGTATATAGCACAAATGAGTACAGCCCCTCAGAAAGCTAACAAATCCAGCTACACTATTTGGCCAAAAGTAAAGGGATACTGTTACTAATCATTAGAAAGGGTAAGAAATATTTGAGTTACTATATGATGACAATGTGTCAGCAACACTGGTTTATCAGTTACCAAAGAAAAATGTCAATACTAAACAGGAAATAATTTTTTTAACAAAATAATAAAAGGGATGTTGCAAAAATGAGCTCACCCTCATAAAAACTGTAGTGTAAAACTCCAAAATTGTTTGCTGAGGTGTGTTAAGGGTAAATGATCAGCAGATGAGTCTGTTGAACCATCACACCAAAACAAGTGGAATCAGTTCACCTTCAGTTAAGAGTGGTACTTAAGCCACTGAACAACTCCCAGAGTGAATGGTGACAGTCACACCACACAAAAGAGAATTTTCTGGAGACCTAAGAAGAAAAAAAATTTATCCTTGTCCTGTTCTGTGTAATGAAATAAGAAGATTAGCAGATCGCTGTTAATAAACCAAAATACAGCAGTTAAGTGATACAGAAATTCAAAAAGTATGCACTATGAAACCTTCAGGCCATCTTCATAAGCTTTCACCCGGTGATGAGGGTTCTTGCTGAGAAAAGTGAAGGAAAGTAGACGTGCCCAAATGTATGGTGTTGCATGGGCAGGAGTACAGAGAAAAGTGTACGGTTCCCACAGTGAAGCACAGCCATGGCAACATTGTTATATAAGGGATGTACGAGTTCTGAAGGTGTGAAAGAACCTTAATTCACTGATGGTCTCATGAATTCACAGATGTACTACAAAATGTTGGAAGGGGAAAAAAACAGATGCTACCATCTCTCCATACCCTGGGTCATCTGGCAATTTTTCAACACGACAGTGACCCCAAACATTCTTCTAAGGCCACTGCTGAAGAACACAATGAAAGTGCTGAAGTGGCCAAGTATGTCACTGTTTTAAAGATACAAGGTTGAGCAGCTTTCCCCCATTAAACATCAAGCCACTCAAGGGGGTAATCCTTTAGGAATGGAACAGGATAAATGTGACAATATGCCATGAACTTATACACTCAATGTCCAGAAGGATGTAGTGTGGTGCTAAAAAGTAATAGTGGACATACCGAGTACCAGAATATTACATATGTGTAGAATTTAACCGCAGATGTACCATTTTTTTTACCATCCTTGATTTAAACACTGTTGCATAATTTATTTATTTTACAGGTCTTGACATATCTTTCTACGTTGTTAATAACTATATTTTGTTATCTTTTGGTGAACTATAATGACTATAATTTAGAAACAGAACTATATCTTTGGGTTCAAAGGGGGTGTACTTATTTATGCTATATACTGTATTTGGGAAACACTTCACATTAATTACTAGCCATCAAGCACTGATCACAATTTTCTGTTCTAACAATGGTGTCCCAGTCACAGCAGCAGCACATTTACAGACATGGGCTTTGTTTAAGGTGCTCATAACTACACAGTTGATTTTAAGGATACAAGACAACACAGAAACACAGGTGGACTAACTTTTCCCCGGAAACCAAAGATATGGTGAAATAAATACACTGTGTGCACAATTATTAGGCAAGTGAGTATTTTGACCTTACCATAATTTCTGTTCACATTGTCTAACTCCAATCCATAAACCTGAATGCTTATTAGATCAAATCATTTTTAGGTGAAATGTATTTGTGTAATGAGGGAGGGTGTGACCCAAAGTGACTAACACCTGATATAAGGTGTACATAATTATCAAGCAGCTTCATTACCTCAGGTGAAATAGGCCAAAAAAAGATTTAACTGACAGTGAAAAGTTAAAAATTGTAAAATGCCTTTCAGATGGATGCAACAGTCTTGAAATAGCTAAATTATTGAGGCGTGACCACCGGACAATCAAATGTATTGTTGGGAATAGTCAGCAGGGTCGCAAATTAACTGCACAAGCCTTGAGAAGGATTAAACATGAAGGTACCAGGAACCCATTAGTCTCCAGTGCAACCATATTCCAGAACTGCAACTTACCTGGTGTACCAAGAAGTATAAGGTGTAAAGTGCTCACAGACATGGCTAAAATAAGGAAGGCTGAACAATGACCACCACTGAATAAGATTCAAAAGTTGAAGTGCCTAGACTGGGCCAAGAAATACTTGAAGACAGATTTTTCAAAGGTTTTATGGACAGATGAAATGAGAGTGACTCTTGATGGACCAGATGGATGGACCTGAGGCTGGATGGACACAGGGCATCACTACGAGTCAGGTGCCAGCAAGGTGGAGGAGGGGTACTGGTATGGGCTGCTATCATTAAGGACGAGCTACTTGGGACTTTTCGAATTGAAGATGGACTAAAAATCAACTCCCAAACATACTGCCAGTTTCTGGAAGATACTTTCATCAGTCAGTGGTACAGGAAGAAGTCTGCAGCATTCAAGAAGGCCATCATCTTTATGCAGGACAATGCTCCATCTCATGCATCCAAGTACTCCACTGCTTGGCTTGCCAGCAAAGGCCTCAAAAATGACTGAATAATGACCTGGCCCCCTTCTTCACCTGACTTAAATCCTATTGAGAACTTGTGGGCCCTTCTCAAACACGATATTTACAGTGAGGGGAGACAATACACTTCTTTGAACAGCATCTGGGAGGCTGTGGTTGCTGCTTCAGTGAAAGTTGATTGTGAACACATCAAGAAACTGACAGACTCCATGGATGGAAGGCTCATGGCAGTTATTGAAGAGAAGGTTGGATATATTGGTCACTGAATGTTTTTGAAAGACCAAAAATATTATTTGTCATTTTCTGTTACTTATTTGTCACACTTACTCTAAAAAGTGAGAAGAAACAAGTAAGTTGGGGAAAAAAAATCTTTTTGTTATTTAGTTGCCTAATAATTTTGCACACTGATAGTTGCCTAATAATTGTGTCCATTTATATATTCCCATGAGGAAGAGACAACTCACTCTTTCTTTTGTACAGTTAGATTTGAGGTGTAATAACATTTTAGATAGACTGAGAATGTTATGTTTGTTCAACAATAAAATTAATCCTGAATAATTCAATTTGCCTAATAATTGTGCACGCAGTGTAGATAATGTTGAAATGTCCCATCTGTCACAATTAGAACCGTTTCCCCATCAGAAGTTCTCAAATTAAAGAGAGGACCAACAGAGATCCAACTACAGCCAAAGTCTTGGAACTAGCAGTTAAGGTAATACAGACCTTCCTGACTACTTCATTCGATGTGTACAATTTTCAATGCACCGAGACTGTATTATGTGGGCCACAAGAGTAAACCCAAAATCAAAAACCGGTTTGACTAAAGACCATCAAGGTGGAACAGAAAGTAAAGCAGCGGTCCCTGACCACTGTGCTGCACAGAAAGAATAAAAAACTTTTTAATTTTATTTTATTTCCATTTTATTGACTATCAGAGTCTGCAGGGTGTTTTATTTTGAAAAATGACCAGATCATCTCCCCATCACTTCCATCTGTGCCTTTTTCCCCACACTTGTCTGCCACAGTTTTGATACCCAACAAATTAAGCCCACAAACTAACCCTAGCTAAAATGAGTAAAAAACAAACATCTCTGGAGAACTTCTCTGAAAAAGGGGAAAGACCCAATGATGAGCCAGCAGAAGACTCTAAGACTACCAACAAAAAGAAAGCTAAATTTAAAAGAAAATACCAAGAGTCCTACTTAAATTATGGGTTTATCACAACAGGTGATTCACATGCTCCAAGCCCACTCTGTATAATATGAGGCGACCAACTATCCAACGAGGCCATGAAGCCTTCAAAACTGCTTTGCCACATAGAGACCAAGCACCCTGCATTAAAAGACAAGGCTTTGGAGTTTTTTTGAAAGAAAAAACATGAACACGAAGGCCACCACATCAACAAATCTGTCTGCACTGAGAGCATCATACTTAGTGGCTATCCGTATTGCTAAGGCTAAGAAGCTTTTTACTATTGGTGAAGAGTTGATCCTGCTTGCTGCAAAGGACATTTATCATGAACTTTTGGAAGAGGCTGCAGTTAAAAAGGTAGCTCAGGTTCCTCTTTCGGATAACACCATCACTAGATGAATTGATGAAATAGCAGAGGACATGGAGGCACAATTGTTAAGAGAGGCCTAATGAGTCACCGTGGTACGCAATCCTGGTTGACAAGACTGCTGATGTTGACAACAAGGCAATAATGCTTGTTTCTGTGCAATATATACTTCAGGAGGATGTGCATGAGGATATGTTATGTGCATTTTTGTTGCCAACCAACACCACAGCTGCAGAACTATTCAAGTCTTTGAACGATTACATATCAGGAAAACTGAATTGGTCCTTTTGTGTCAGTGTATGCATGGACAGAGCTGCTGACATGACTAGACAGCTTTCTGGTTTCACTATTCGGGTAAAAAAGGTTGTGCCTGAACGTGCAACTATGCACTGCATCATTCACAGAGAAATGCTGGCTAGCTGAAAAATGTCACCTGAACTTAACAGCATTTTGAATGATGTCATTAAAGTTATTAACCACATCAAAGTATATGCCCTTAACTTGCATCTGTTCGAGCAGCTTTGTGAGGAGATGGATGCAGAGCACAAATGTCTTCTTTTATATACAGAAATTGGATGGCTTTCTAAAGGTAGATCGCTGGCCAGTGTTTCGAGTAACGAGAGCCACTCCAGAGATTTCTTTTAGAAAAACAGTCACCACTGGCAGCACATTTCAGTAACATGGAATGAATCGCAAAACTCTCTTACTTGTGTGACATATTCAACCTGCTCAACAAACTCAATCTGTCATTTCAGGGAAGAAGGACAACTGTCTTTAAGTTGGCAGATAAAGTGGCTACATTCAGAGCCAAACTGGAACTGTAGGGATGGCGAGTGAACATAGGGTATTTGACATGTTTCAAACATTAACAGGGATTTTGGAAGAGACTGTGCCTGGGCCTTCACTCTCCCAGCTGGTGCATGATCACCTATCTTTGCTTTTAAAAGAGTTTGAGCGTTACTTCCCAACCACAAAAGACCCACGAACTGGGAAGGAATGGATCCGCGACTTATTTGTGAACATATCAGGTGAATCGATTTTGTCAGTGCTGGAAAAAGATCGACTGCATGAGATTGCAAATGACGGCCTTAACAGTAAGTTTGAGACAATTTCAACTCTGCCAACGTTCTAGATTAAAATCAAGGCGGAATACCCTGAGATCGCCACAGAAGTACTGAAAACCCTCCTTCCATTTTCAACATCCTATCTTTGTGAACTGGGGTTTTCTGCAGTGACAGCAACCAAAACGAAATTATGGAGTAGACTGGACATAAGGAACACACTTTGGGTGTCATTGTCTCCCATCACCCCTAGGTGGGACTGTCTCATTGCAGGGAAACAAGCTCAGGGTTCCCACTGATTCTGCATTATGGCGAGTTGTATTTATTATACACTTTATTATGCGCACGATAGCTGGTCTGTGGAAAGTTGTCTTACATGAAACTGGTCTGTGGTCCAAAAAAGGTTGGAGACCACTGGTCTAAAGGATAGACATGCACATCACAAATGGCAACATGATGAGATTGTGTCACAGGGTCCTTGAAATACACTGTGAAAACTGAAACCAACTTGATCTACCACAGACATGTGAACTAGTTTCTGGATGCTGCAGCACAAGCTCTCACCACACAAGACATTGCTGAAGGGTCAATTCCCCACCAAGGACTCAGATGATTTTGCTCTTTGGGTACCAGATATGTCAGATAGTCCTAGAGACTCTAACCCAAGAAGCTGTTCAGTCACCTTGCTTAGAGAGTCCAACTGCTGAGTCTGGCCCCAGGGAAAAATGCTATCCTAAGAGGACTTGCACACCACCCCAAAGATTAAACTTATAATTATTACAATCATAATTTTTGGTTTCAGCAATCCAACTGTTGTAAACAGTTGTCTAGATGTCTTGCTGTGTATAGTTCTAAATTTGTAAGTTTGTGATGTTCATTGATTTTTCATATTCATTAGGTACTGTATGTTACTACCAGTGGAAATTCTAAGAAATTGAGCAGCTCACCGTGGATTGAGGTTTCCAGGCACAGGGTGACCCTGAGGAATTCCAGGTCCGAGGTGTACGTGTTGGAGTAGTACTACTATTTGCTGTCTTTATCAAGACACTTTGTAAGCATGTGCCATAAAAATAAATAATTTCCTTAATTCCTGTCTCCAGGGCCTTTTTATGACAACATCACTAATGACTGATAATTAATAAGCAACTGATGAAAAATGATCAAAATTTTATAGGACATGAGGAGGACCCACATGGGGGACCGCTATCTAAATTAGTGTGCACCCTCTCTCATATTTGCAACAGAACACTGGGCTTGCAGTCATGGACGACATGAAGAAGTACGAGTCTGTTTCGCTGTCACATGTAGTGGACCTGAGGAGCCTAAACATGGAGAACAATGCATACGTGATCCCATTTAACAGGGCCAAAAGAATATGGACAAGTCAATATTAAATAAAATTATGTTATATAATACTTGATAGCAAATCCTTTGCAGTCAATGACTGCCTGTAGTCTGGAACCCACAGTCATCACCAGCTACTGGGTTTCTTCCCTGGTGATGCTGTGCCAGGCCTGTACTGCAGCCATCTTCATTCCTGCTCATTTCCTTGGCTTTTGCCATTAGTCTTGTCTTTAGCAAGTGAAATGCAGCTCAATAGGATTTAGGTGAGGTGATTGACTCAGCCATTCTACAACATTCTAGTATTGGACTTAAAGAGCTCTTTGGTTGCTTTAGCAGCTTGATTTTGGTCATTATCCTGTTGCAATATAAAGCACCGTCCAATGAGTTGACACATTCTGCTGAATCTGAGCAAAGACAAGATGTCTCTGTAGACCTCAGAATTCATCCTGTTGCTTTACGAACAGCCACCTCATCAATAAATACAAAGCAACCAGTTCCAGTGGCAGCCATATATACTTGTATAGGTCAATCTTCATCTCATTTGTCCATGTGAAATTGTTCCAAACTGTACAGGCTTTCTGATGTACTAAACTGAACTATAACTTGGAATTTCTTCCTCCTTGTATACATACTGCATATGTATTAAGAAAAATGTATAAAAGTTATTTTAATTCCTGCACAGTTCACCCAGTACAGCTCTTCATCTCCTTAAGTTAAACCTGAAAATCTGCACTTTGAGCACATATTGCTTCATTTCAAATCCATGATGGTGTACAGTGAAAAAAAACTGTCACTGTCAACTGCACTGTATAAGTATACTATATATATGAAACTGTGTATGCCTGTAGAGTTATTCACACCCCCAAGGCTGTCTATTGATCAGTCTGGAGCAGATGAGACCTACTTGATTTGGCAAAAGCCTCCAAGCGCTGCAGCATGGCACTTGTTGTAGATTCTACAGCGCCTTCAATGCCATCAAGCGCAATCTTCATCTGCAATAAAAAGTAAATCACACTAGAGATTTCTGAGCGCTGATCAGTAATGGCAAGCACTAAAAAGTAATCACAACTTACATTTTCAATACAGTCTCCCAGTTGAAGCATGCGGTCCCGCAGTATCTCACTACCAGAGAAGATAATTGAAGTTCACAGCTACAACCTTGCTCCATTTGTTTGGTCAGTTTACATCATTATTTTAACCAAGTGTGACTGATCTGTTAGAAAGGACTAGACTGAACTGTTGAAAGACCATTGTTGTGATAGATGTAGTTTGGAGTACAGCAATAGTTTCAGAAAAATTGTCTAATATTTCATGCAAATCCCACTCAAACTGGTACAAAGGGTGACAGCATGAGTTTCAGCACCTACATCAGACCTATCTGAAACTGGGTTACATGATTTGACTCCTACCTTTCCTCCTTCCCTCTTGATTTTCTCTTTTCCTCCTCAAACTTCTCTAGTATCCCTTTGTTTTTGTCACAAGTAGCAATGAGCACCTTGCCATTGTCTTGGGAGTCTCCACCAAACAGGTAGGGCTTGCTGTGGTAGTTGGTTGAAAAACTGGACTCTCTGGCCTACAATGTCAAACTTGACTCAGCTATGTCAGGGAATCTTGATATACATTGTGTAGCTTCCTCTGAGATCAGCAAGGCTCTTATCTATCTCGGATCGTATTCTATTGTGTCATCAAAACAAAAGGAATGCGATTGTGTGTGACTTTGACTATGAGGCAGAGGGAATTTGGGTTAGGATACTCAAATGTACGGAAAGGCTAGAAAAGTGTCAAAAAACACTAAACTATCCTGCTGGCTAAGAAGCTGCATGTTCAGGGACTAGAATTTGAAAATGTGAAGTTTAAATAACATAAATAGGACTGTCAAAAACAAAAGAAAATGAAGACATAGAGCACAGATTTCCATGGGGATAAGAAGTGAGGAACCTCTTGTGAGCCCTGCAGGGAGATTCTGGATGGAACGGTTATGTCCTGGGAGAAGCTCTGTGATGGGTCAGGACACAGCTGGGAGCCATAGAGGAACTGGGAGTCGGTGAGGCTGGAGCCATCGCCTGTTGAACCGGTCCACCTGCAGGAGCCCAGCAGTGGAGAGAAAAGTTGAGGAACAGAACCAGAACATCGAGTTTTGACAGAAAATAAAGCAGCCCAGCTTACATGTTACACTTTCACATACTATACTGGGTCCCAGTGTTACTCAGGTTTTAGTTTAGTTTTTAAAGATACAAAGGTTTGTAACTGTTGACTATTTTCAAAAATTTGTGTGCTGTAGCAAACACAACCTGCATTCAGCCTTTAACTGGAAGTAAAACGTACCCTAATGACTATGATAGCATATTAATTCAGCTTAGTTTGAAAGCGCTTACAGCTCAGATCTGGTGCTCTCGATTGTGACGAGTATCAAGAGGAGGAACGCTGTTTATGCTTTTATATGTTTATACTGTAGCAGAGGTGTAAACTAAGTGCGTATTTTACCTCAGTTGTTTTTTTTTGTAACTTTTTTTTTATACATATTTTACTCACCCAGAGACTGGCGGAATGGAGAGAATCTCCTTAATATTCCACACGTTCGGGTTCATTGCTCCAGGTCTGCAGTTCTGTGCGAAAATAGAAAAACAGAGCTGCCTCAGATCGCGAACGCCGTCACGTGACACGCGGGAGGCGTTTTAAATCTCGCGCCGGCAGCAGGGACCGTTCAATTTGAGTTGCTGGTCTGGCGGTGACTTGGCTGTATTTATGCGTGGTTTCCGAATATGTGATGCGGTCTTGGGCTTGAAATAATCTATATTGGTATTCTTTTTAAACCTTCTTTTGTTTGTTTTATATTCGATAATGTAACACTTTCCCCCAGGGTCATTTAGTGTGAGGTTTGCACTATAAGCTACTTACACTGATTTACCCATTTACACAGCAGGGTAATTTTGACTGTATCAGTTCAGGTTAGTACCTACGGGTACAACAGCAGGAGGAGTAATTCAAACCTGGATCTTTCAATTGCCATGCAACAGCTTCGACTGCAATGCCACCTGCTGCCCCAGAGTTATTTTGTTGTAAAACATTCGAGCAGCCACAACTGCTGCAGTTGGTAGTGCTGGTGTGTTCAGGATGAAGGGGAGGAGGAACCAAGATTGAGTTTTCTCTTTTCCCCTTCATTTTGCTCACATTCCAGGTTTATCAGCAGAAGTGTGAACCACACAAAACTGTTGACCTGAAACGTTGTGAATCAGCGCTCTGACATTAATCATGGTATAAAAGGGTAAACCACTCCTGCATCATATAGTGAGTTAAACCCAATGATGAGCTGTGCTGTGTGGGCTTAGGTGTACAGGAACATACTGTAGGTAAACACAAAAAGCTGTAACACTGAAATTCTGTCACCTTGAGATCTGTCCCCTTGTGGCCTTGCATCGCATATTCATGGAAATAAAATTATTCTTTTTCATTGTACCTGTACACATGGAAGTGGGAAGACTCCCCCTTTTCCTGTGTGGTAAAGAAAGGGATGATGTAAAGGTGCCGTTACTTTCATTATAGCAAAACTTCTTGAATCTGTTGCTGACTGAGGCCATTAACTTTTGAATGTTTTGCAGAATGTTTTTCTTATTCTATTTCCCTGTTTTAGTTATATAGTATGTGATTGTGATGGTAACGAGTGTCCGTGTGGAATTTCCTTCAGGCACCCGAAAAGGCAGTCCTAGCGGGTTTTGTGTTTGCTTCCGGGGTCCTGTTTCTGAAGACCCCGGAACTGAAGGGAAGATATTCTGCAGTGATGATACTAGTATATTAACAATAGATTTGTTTACTATCTATGGACTTCCTTTGTGTAAGACAGATGTTTAAGCTGATTTCCACTGTAAAACAATAAGAATGAAAAAGCACTAATCGTTTTTTTTGGCTTAAACTTTGTATCACGTATTTTAACCACTGAGTCCCGAGTAGGTCTCCTTCCTACTTTAGCGGACGCTGTGCATACAGCAAAATACACAGCCGGGCTTTGTTGTTCTCTGTAAGTTTATGATTGTTTCTGAGAGGGATCTACCACGAGAACTTCTCTTGTATAATGGCAGATGAGGCTCTTTTCCAGTTTATCCACAATGAGCTCATTCAATACGTGTACAAGTCATCTGAACAGGGCGAAATGGTGAGTCTGTGCGTCTTCGCCAGAATCCACTGAAGATCCACTTGTTTTGTGTTTACAGTCCAGCTGTGTCACTCACGTGTATCCCAGTGGTTTTCTGGCAAAGTAATGGCATAGCTGCGTGGAATGAGCACACTTTATCTGTAGGATACTTGTCCACATATTCAAAAAGTTTGATATGACCACCACCTGTGAAAATAACCGTGTAACTCTTCCTGTCCTGCTGTGTGTTTGCAGGAAAATGCTCGATGCATCACCAAACTGGAGAACATGGGCTTCCGAGTGGGTCAGGGCTTGATTGAAAGGTATGTCCACATACAACCTCATTTTCAAAAAAGTGGGATGTTCTGTAAAATGTAAATAACACAGAATGTGATGATTTGCAAATCATGTAAACCCTATATTTAATCGAAATAGAACAAAGACAACATATCAGATGTTGAAACTGAGAAATGTTATTGTTTTTTGAAAAATATATGCTCATTTTGAATTTGATGACAGTAACATGTTTTAAAAAAGTTGGGACAGGGGCATGTTTAGCACTGCGTTGCATCAACTCTTCTTTTAGCAAAACTGTAAACATTTGGGAACTGAGGAGACCAATTGCTGTTTTGAAAGTAAAATGTTGTCCCATTCTTGCCTAATAAAGGGCTGCTCAACAGTTCGGAGTCTCCTTTGTGATATTTTTTGTTTTATAATGGCCAAATATTTTCAATGGGTCACAGGTCTGGATTGTGTGCAGGCAAATTTAGCACATGAACTCTTTTACTATAGAGCCATGCTGTTGTAATACGTGCAGAATGCTTTTTGGCATTGTCTTGCTGAAGTAAGCAATGTCTTCCCTGTAAAAGATGTTGTCTAGATGGCAGCATATGTTGCTTCAAAACCTGTATATATTCTTTAGCATTAATGGTGCCTGCCCAGATGTGCAAGCTACCCATGTCATGTGCACTAATGCACCCCCATACCATCACGGATACTGGCTTTTGAACTGTGTAATGATAACAAGCCAGATAGTCTCTTTTCTCTTTAGCCTAGAAAATGCAGGATCTATGATTTCCAAAAAAAATTCTAATTTTGATTAGTGAGACCACAGGACAGTTTTCCACTTTGCCTCAGTCCATCTTACATGAGTTTAGGCCCAGAGAAGGTGGCAGTGTTTCTGGATCATGTTTATATATGGTTTCTTCTTTGAATGGTAGAGTTTTAACTACCATTTGTGGATGCAGCAACAAACTGAATAGTTTTTGGAAGTATTCTTGAGCCTATGCAGTGATTTCCACTACAGAATTGTTTCTGGTTTTAATGTGGTGCCCCCGAAGATCACGGCCATCCAGTACTGGCTTTTGGCCTTGTCTCTTGCGTACAGAGAATTCTCAGGGTTCTCTGAAACTGTTAATGATATTATGTACCGTAGATGATCAAATCCCCAAATTCTTTGCAACACAGTCATTCACAGTGGTGAACCCATCTTTACTTCTGAGAGACTCTGCCTCTCTGTTTTTGGATGCTCTTTTTATAATTAATCACTTTATTGACCAGTTGCCAATTAATCTAATTAGTTGTTCCACCGGGTGTTTTTTTTTTTTTTTGTATTACACAACTTTCCAGTCTTTTGCTGCCCTATCCCAACTTTTTTTTTAAACCTATTGCTGGCATCAAATTCAAAATGAGCATATATTTTTCAAAAAACAATAAAATTTCTCAATTGTTCATCTGATATGTTGTCTTTGTACTGTTTTCAAGGTTTACATGATTTGCACATCATCGCATTCTGTTTCTATTTACATTTTACACAATGTCCCAACTTTTTTGGAAGCCGGGGTTGTATTTAATATTTAACATGTTTAATATACATTCAGTCACACTGTGCTTTTGTTCTGCTCTTTGTGTTACAAATGACTGAGTTGTATATTTTTGAAGATACAAAGGCTATTTTAAATGTATTTTAATGGCATTTTCTTCAAGTATCAGTGAAGCAGATAGCAGTTAAGAGCACCTATGTAAAATAATAGTTATTGGGCAAGAATAATAGGTAAGAATACAAAATGTTAATATTACTGTAGCTTAATTAAAATACTAAAGTCTTAAAAAGTGTTTTTGCAAAACGAACTAATTTATCGAGAGACGTCTGTCTTAACTTTTATTACTTAAGATTTAATACTTAAAATGATTTTAGTTATGAAAAGAATTTCAGTTTCAATGTCTGTAAGTTGAAGAGTCAGTGTATTCCACACCAAATGGGGGAAAAAAACAATGTTGTTTTTACCCCTTTTAGGTTTACAAAGGACACTGCACGGTTTAAGGATGAACTGGACATTATGAAGTTCATCTGCAAAGATTTCTGGACAAGTGTTTTCAAAAAGCAAATTGACAACCTGAGAACAAACCACCAGGTGACCCTTACATCAAACCCTTTAAGTGTATTTTAAAGACTTCTACCATAAAAAAATAAAGTAAAACACTTAATAGCATTTGGGTTTTGATTTGTAAACCTTTTAATGAGAATTAAATGTACAGTAACTCATATTTTGTGTTCTAATGGTGCAGACCTTATGCCTGTAGCCAGGTTTAGGGTGGTGATAATACTCAGCTTTTGCTTCTTCAGGCCATATTATCTTGTACTTGATGTAAGCACTAAACATGTAATCATTCTTTTGCACCAACTGTCCTTTTGCATGCAAATATCATGTTACTTTCATTACTTATATGTAATTTTTATGCAAAAAGGTTTTGCTGAATCCCTTGGTCATGTGAGGAAGATGACAGTTTTTGAACTATAAACTTAAAATTATAAAGTAGTCAAATTGTATACACTATATGAATGTGAAGAATTATCTTGCAGGGTATTTATGTGCTTCAGGACAACAAATTCCGCCTGTTGAGTCAGCTGTCTGCAGGAAAACAGTACCTCGAACATGCTCCGAAGGTGAGCAGTCAAGCAACATTAAAAAGAATCCACAAGATTGAAAGCAAGAGAGAATCATTAACAGTTGTCGTTAAAAATGATTAACTTTCATTAAACGAAAATGGCTTACTTACAAAATCATTAACAAAGCCTTCTACTTTGGCCAACCATACTGACCACTAAGTAATTCTGACATATGACATTCTGTTATTTTACTTCATTAACACTTAGCTAAGTAATTTTTGGGGCTGACTTCTTTCTTGCATATGTTCAATAATATGCAGGTTTTTTCTGTGAAACTAAATGGCGAGTATTTTAATGCTTCAAAATAAAGTTTTTAAATAAAAAGTGTCTCCAAAGTAAAGTAGGCTTTATTTTACTGCCAGTTTTTATTTTAAAAAGTGTAAGTAGGTCTAGCTAGTGTGGATACTGTGCAGATAACTAATTTTCCACTTGTGCTAAATTTCTCCAATCCTGTGCATCTGTGGCAGGCACCTGTGCACAGTATAGCTTATAGTTGAATGTTAGTTTTCCTGTTTATTTGTTCTGTAGTCAGGTGAAGATACTCGTTCTTCCAGCTACTGATGTATTTACCAGTCTGCTATGAGAACCAGTGTAATGAAAATGGATTATGGGTGATGGTGTTACTCTCTTTAGTTACTTGGCTAGCAAGAGGGCTAACTAGTGCTGAGCTGGTTAACTCCCCTACTTTGGATCTCTATGCTCCTCCTTTCACAGTATTTGGCATTTACCTGTGGACTGGTCAGAGGAGGATTGTCCAATCTCGGAGTGAGAAGCATTGTCACTGCAGAGGTCTCCCTTATGCCTGCTTGTGAGTGGAATTACTTCTTACTGAATGTGAGAATGACTGAATTTATCCTTTTTAAATGTGACATTTTCTGCAGGTGAAGTGGGTTCTAGAGTGGGGGGGGGTCTCCCTTTGGAGGGACAGACCTCCTCAGTAGAATCACATTTCCATAGTACAGGATTATCCACTAATGTTCCTTTACTTTTCTCCAGGTAAATTTCAAGTCATGATACAGAAGATGTAGCTCGGACAAGAAATCAGCGTACCCTATTGTGACACCCCCTGCATACACTTGAAACCAAGCTATCCATCTGTTTCTTTTTTTTTTTTTTTTTTTTGCCTTTTACAAAGTTTAAAGTGTTCTTGTGTGCAGGCAGTGCTGTGACATAATTGTTTTTCCATTGCCATTTATTTAGACATGTTATGATGTGTATTAAGCCTGCCTTTAATCATCTAAATAATCAGACAAGAGATCATTGATTTGAACTCACTGTAAATTAAAAGAAAGCTATTAGTAATACATGTTGTCTGAATGTTGATTTAGCTGCATCAGCAGGGAGCCAGTCCATGGAAATGCTGAGCATCCCTCTCACAAGTCTTACACTCAACTTTAGTCCTTACATGCTGGAAGCTAGAATATGAATATAATAGCGGTTGCCATTGTGCTCCCAGGTGAGCTGTGCAGCTTGTGTCTTGTCATGGAGTAAAAGACTAAAAAGTGGAACAGTGATGAAATGCAGTTTTTGCATTTAACGCGGACATACACCTTCCTGGTGGCACTGATTTCATTTGCTCCTTGCTCCCATGCTTGCTTTGCTCCCAATGTCCTATATGGCCTCTAAATGGTTTATACCCCACTCTATGAATGTCAGTAGCTGTTTTTCATGACTCAATAGGGTCCTTTTGACAAGTCTTTTGCTTGCATTGATCTCAGGTTACAGCTGAAGTGTAAAAAGTCAATAATGTGTACTGCTCCTGTAGGTCCCTACTGTACATACAGTATTGGACACTGACACTATCTATCTGTGCAGTTAAAATAGAGGCAAAAATACTGCATACCAGTGTCATGTTAATTTTTCTTTCCTAAATTGCTCTATGAATACTTTACTTACTGTAGGTGCACTGTATAATGAAATGAAAAACTGAGTAAAAAAACTAATTGTGTATACTGTCAAGGACAAAAGGGCTCCAGTCTATGAACGTTTTACACACACGTGACTTCTGCAGTACGCATCTGCTTTGAAAGAAAAACTAACAAAAGCCGATTGTTCAGTGATCAAGGTTCGCATTAGGAGCGATAGTGTCCATCGGTTTTGGTTGGAAACTCATACTATATTATTATAACTTTGCCCAGTTGACATCCTGAATTCACATTCGGCAGAATTACATTTTTCTCTCATTTAGGAAGATAACCACACTGTACCTAGGCTCCATCAAACGTTGAGTCTCCGGCAAATTGCTAATGAAAGCAATAATGCCGTTCATATGAGTTTCATCACAACCAATGGAAGCACGAGAAATGTAGACGTTAGAATGTGATTGGCTCGTTTCGTCTATATTTAAACCATTTGTCAAACAGACATCTTAAATTGTGGTGATGGGAGAACTTGTTCGTAAGTTTTCATCCCAATCCGTACTTTAAGGTTCACCTGTAGCCATGGTCATAAACGTGTAGTCACTGGAAGTTGAGACAGGACATATTGTTTTTAGCGTGTCAAGCGAATTGTTTAGCGAATTGGAGATGGGGTTTTTTTTTTTTGGGAACAGCACTTTTAGTTACATTTAAAAAGTTGCGCTAGAACATATCTTGGTAATTATTTAAAATAAAGAATTGTACTTGTGTGTTGGTTCTCAGTCGCTGCCTCGTTGTTCGGCACCTTAAAGTTCCCCTTCTCACTGCATCGAACTGTAGTCGTTGTATTTGCTGGTCTTTTCTTGCCTAAACTGCATTGACGTCTCGCAGTTTGTAGCTCGCTGTTAAAAACGGTGAGTAAAAGCACTGGACGTCTGTATAATAATACGGATGGTAAGTAACTGAAGAAAAATGGTCAGTGTGTATACGATATGAAGAGGGCCTGTGCGGGTGTTCGCTGCCTAAATGGGGGCGCACCCCCTGTCTCGTTGGCAGCAGAGCGCCGGGCCCGTTGGCATGGACGACATGGAGAAGTATGAGTTCGACGCGCCGTCGCATGTAGTGGACGTGCGGACCCTGGATGCAGAGGACCACGCGGATCTGTGGTTCGGTGCGCTACCTTCTGCGGTCAGTCGGGGGCATTGGTGTCACCGCGGTCAGCCTGTGTTTCCCTGATCCCCCGCCTGTCTTCTCTCCTTCAGAGCAGAAAGTTGCCATTGCCGAGACGCCGAACAGACTGGAGAAGCCGTTGAATGACGCTCTAAAATCCAACATGCTTAGTACGGTCGTCTTACCCAGTAGGAAGACCCATCGCCCCTCAGCAGGTGGGCATAGCTTTTTTTTTTTTTTCTCCCCCTCTCCCCCCTTTCTTCTCCGTTGCGGTAGTCATCTACGGAGACAAGAATAAACATGGTTTCTCATTGCATTGAAGTTGAATACAGTCCTAGTACTGCATTTTTAAATAAATTTGTCTTTCTGCTGAAAATGATAATTGGTACACAACACATCTGTGAAACTAGTGTGTAGCCAGGCATTGTTTTGTGGGGGATCTCAGTGGTAATTTATGTGTAAGGGTACCAAATAAAATAAAAATGGTTTGCTGTTTCCACCCGGCTCTCCAGGTCAGCCTGCAAAAAAACCAGTGCTGAGCACCACAATCCCAGCTGACTTCCACTTCCGCACAGACGAACGGCTAAGGGCAACAGATTCAGCTGCAGATGGCGTTCATCAGCCAGTGGACTTCACAGCACAACTCCGTAAATACCCTTCGTCACTAGTAAGCCAAGTCTCTTCTCTATCTGTACTACTTAACATTAACTAAGGGGTGCGTTCTGTTTCCCTGTGGCACTCGGAAAATGTTTTCTGACACTGCTGCTTAGAAAAAAGGTTTTTTTGTGTCACGAACCATTCAGCGCATCAGGATGAAATTGTCACATGCTGAAACTGATGGAACAGCATTATGGATTTAGGTGGTTGTGCCTCTACTCTTCAGCCAAAACCACCCAATGGAATTACAGTCCCTAAACCCTTCAACTTGTCTGCTGGCACCAAGCGCAAGTTTGAGAACACCACTCCCTATGTGCCGCTGGCTCAGCAAGTGGACTTATTTCAGAAACGCACACCAGCCTGCTACCACCTGCACAGTCAGCAGAAGGGTGAGTATTTGCTTTTCTATGGATGTGTTCTGGTCCTTATATGTAGTGCCGCTGCCTTCCCCTGTCTGCATCAGTGTTAGCAAAGTATGTAAATCTGCCTATAGGCTTCTGCACAGCTATGTAGAAATACACTCAAAAGTTCTGTATGGTTTCGAAGGTTCATCACGACAGAAGAATAAGAAACTGACTACCACAAATCCTCATACAACTCAGCTGATGACCAGGCAGAGGAGCTGTCCAGTGACTGTCAAGAACAGAGCAGAAACTGAAGCTGAGGATCTGGAGAAAATCCAACAGTATTTTCAGATACTTGGCACATTCTGTCAATGTGATTATGGTTTTTGCATTTGTACCCTAGCTGTGTATTGGGTCCTATTCCCAGATTCAAGTTTAAAGCTCTGGAGCTCAGCAGGAGGATGTTGGAAGGGGGAGTAGTATTAAGGAAGCCACCCCCATGTGAGCCTACACAGCCAGAAACCCTCCAGCTGGAAGCAGATTGCCAGTTACAGAAGCTACAGGCATCCAGGAAGCTGGATGATCCCAAGGACCACACCTTCCACTCCAGACCCCTACCTACCCAGAATCTAGATGTGGCAGTATGTCTTCACCTTAGGTTGTGCTTTTTCCCCCAATTCTTTGTCTCAGTTGGCTTTGCAGAGTTCTGCACTGAGCATTTTTTTTAATGGTTTTTGATCTGCAGGGGGATAAAGTGCAGAACCCTACAGTTCCTAAGTCTCCTGATTTTCATTTCAAGAAATTTGAGAGGTTGGAGTGCAAAGTGGAGGAGGTGAGGTATCCACATGCTGACATTTTGGATCCTGAGCCTTTGGTGGGTCAGAGGTTATGGGGATTATGAGCTTCATGGTGCTGTACCCCACAAATGCTACTGTTTTCTGCCTTAGTTGTGCACGTCTGTAAATGGTTTTGTTGAAGTGTACACCCTTCATTCATGCAACAGTAAATCATTAGCATGTCACTGCAGCAAAAACTTGTAAGATCCACAGCTGTTGTAAACAAGATGGCAGAAACTGACACATTTATGAAGTTAATCTGATTTTGGGACTCAAATTCATTAAAGCCCAGTGTCCTAATTACTACAGTATTCCAAAAAGAGGAGGATAAACTTGTCAACATGACCTCTGAGCCTTAGCAGAGAAATTTTACTGTTTTCCAAATAACTTTTTTTAGAATTAAACTTGGTGTGAAGTGTCTAAATTTAAAGGGTGGGTAAAAACATTACTTTCAGTCCTGAGAAAGCAGTGAAATTCTCATGTGATTACGTAAGACAAACTTGTTTTGACCCAGGTGAAGCCCATATCCATTGTCAGAGCAAATCCCACACCCCACTTCAGTAAGCCCTTCCAGCCCAAGGTACCAGAAATACGCCATGTGAAAGTGTATCCCTTCTCATTTGAAGCCTGGGAGCGTGAGCACCAGGCTCTGAAGGAAAAGCGCCTAGAGGAGATGAGAAATGAAGAGGTGTCAGTCCATTCCTCCAAGTGTTGCATCCTTCTTGCATGTTTAGTTGCTGACATGAGTCTCCTATTAGTCTCAGGTCCCCAAGTTCCAGGCACAACCTCTGCCGGACTTCCAGGAGGTGTATCTTCCTGAGAAGAAGGTCATTGAGCCAACCAAGGTGCAGCCGTTCAACCTTTTGGTTGACAAGCGTGGAGCAGAGAAGAGTGAGCGGTGGGAGCAGATGGTGAGCTCTTGAATTTGATGGTATTGCCAGGAATTTGCTAGGTGTTTTTGACTATTGCAACCTATAAATTTCAGCAGTGCCTTTCAAAAACTAACCCAGTTTGCAGCCTTTTCAGTTTTACTTCTAAAATTGTGGGAAAGAAAAGTGCATTCCTTGTTGCTGTAAACTTTCTGCTCAGTTTAATGTAGCAGCTTCTGTCACTTAACTTCTCCAATGAGAAATGAGTAGAACTGATAACTGTTTTGTCTTCCAACAGTTTCAGTACAAATATTTACCTCACTCATGTCAAACACTGAAACTGTCCCCTCTGTCTTTAGCTGTTATTAGGAGCAGTGAAAATACAATTCTAACAGAAACATGAAAGGATTGTGATAAAATGACTTCACCCCTTCTGTAGTTGACTGTTTGCTGTGGAAACATTAAAGGGATGGGACAAAACTGCAGGCTGTCACAAATATGGCAGTTGGTTGATCTTGAATTCTTCTGATTCATGAAAGGATTGCTGATCTCCCTTATGGGGGGGGGTCCCATAACACTGCAATACCCCCTGTGGACTTCCTTACAGCAGTGGGTTAAGTCCTCAATGTGCTGACCTAAACCTTCCACCCTAATAGATTAAGGAGGAACTGAAGCAGCAGCTGGAGGCAGCAAACTTCAAGGCCCGCCCCAACATGGTGGCATCTAAAGAGCCGTTTGTACCCAAGAAGGAGAACCGCTCTGTACTAGGTAACCCCTCACTACACTAACTGGCACCCCCACCCTTCTCTTTATAAGCTGCCCTGGTACTAGGACCACTGTCCACCCAACTGCTTCTTGTGGGTCTCTGCTTCTAGATAGCCATAGGCAAAAGATGTTTCTCACTCCAGTGTCTGAGGGCTTCCAGCTTTCCACAGAGCATCGTGCGAAGGAACGGTTGGAGTTTGAGCACAGCCTCCATGAGAGGAAAGCCCAGCAGGCACGTATGAAGGAGCAGGAGAGGAGGGAGCGTGAGGAGAAGGAAAAGGAGGAGATTGCTCGCCTTCGACAAGAGCAGGTACAGATTCATATCTACATGATTTGCTGTGTGTGTTGGGATGGTGAAACCATAACACATTTAGGTCTTTGGTTTCCTGCCTCGATTCCTCCTGTTTTGCCATGTTGACATTATCTTCTCCCACAGGTGCACAAAGCTCAGCCAATCAGGCACTATAAACCAATGGAAGTAAAGAAAAGTGAGGTTGCTCTGACTGTACCCCAGTCCCCAAACTTCTCTGACCGCTTCCGCCTGTGATGCAGTGGTCCCTATAGATGTCATTACTGCAGCTTTTACCCACCTGTCAGTGCTTTCAATATTTGAATACATTTTCCAGGCTGTTCCCCTTTTTGTTTGCACTTGTATAATAAACTGTTTTAAAGTAATGCTTGACTGTTCACTAATTTTGGTCTTCTGTCAGTTTTAGGATTCCACTTTCCATTTGGAAATGGAAAATGTATTGAAGCTTTTTTCTTCCTCCCCCCACAATATCAAACATATGAAATTAGTGTAATTTGCATTCTGTGCTGTAAAAGTTCCTTAGCATCTTTTCTGTAGGGCCATTTTTTATTTTAAATATGGGACATGTCACTCACAACCAACCACATTTTTACAGCCTTGTTTGTAGTTTTTAAAGTGCTATTTCATGTGGCTGCTCTCCTCCCTCTCAGTGCCATGTCCAGGTGCCTTTAAGCAAAAGCTGTTAATGCTTTATGAATGAATGGGGCTCTGTGTGGTATTACTGCAGTTACCTGCTAAACTCAGATGGCTGAAAAATCTATCCATATCCTTAAATGTTTAGTCAATTAGTATGCATGTTCAAGAAGTGTTTATGATAAACATGTAAGTCCAATTCCTGTTAAATGTTCAAAAAATTATGCACCCTATACTTGTATGTAGGTAAGATGCATCCCATGGATATGCTGGGACCTATTATCAGTGTTTCCTGGATTCATTGGGTGTTTTGGGTCTCACATCATACACCCTCACCCAGGTGACCCAGCCAGGGTTGATCAAACCCTGACTTGCATGCCAGCAGCATTAACTCACGGCTTGCCTCTCTTAAACCACAGCTACCTAAAGGCTTTCTGCTGCTTCCATTGCCATCCTAAGCGGCCCACTCATACCCAACAGGGTGCAGATGCTGTAGGGAGAGTGGCTGCAAAGGCTTTGCAGCCTACTGTATTTCCACTGGCTGGCAGGGTGCTTGCCACCCCTGTCTCTGGCAATCATCCAGAAGCCCCTGGTACTTAACTCGCTTCCTCTCAAAAGCCTCCTCCATATGCTCTTCCCAGAGCACAGTCAATTCTATCAGGGCAGGCTGTTTTGAGGCCTCTGACAGAATAACAATGTCTGGTTGCAATGATGCTGCAATACATGCTGGCAACTTAAGTTGCTTGCCCAGATCTGTTATCTGCCAGTCCTTTGCAGTAGAAAGTAGACCTGCAGCAGCACTAGGCTGCGGTCTTAGCTGCTATCCCGCCTTAAATATCTGCTTCCTGGGGGGGACAATGGGGCCTGCTTATTGTTACGGCTGAGGAGACAGTTTCAGCAACTACTTTCAGTACCTGGTCATGGCACCACCGGTAGCGGCCATTCCCTAGGGCCTTTGGACAGCTGTTCAGGATGTGTTTGCGTTTCCCTCTTCCAGAGCAGAGTGGGCAGGAAGGTGTGTTGGCCTTGCCCCACAAATGGAAATTTGCAGGGCTAGGTAAGATGTTACATACAGCTTGGATTAGGAATTTAACGCGCTGGGGTTCTGTTCGCCAAATGTCTATACAAGTGAAGCTTCATTCCATTGCACTCTCCCATATCATCCGAGCTACCTCATGCCTCCCATCCTACTGGATCTTTCCTTGTCCATTGCCACTCTCGCCTCTTTCTGGACAAGCAGTCACCTCTCCTTGCCTTGGACCTTGTTCATTTAGATGATTAAAGGCAGGCTTAATACACATCATAACATGTCTAAATAAATGGCAATGGAAAAATGTCACAGCACAGCTTGCACACAACACTTTAAACTTTGTAAAAGGCAAAAAAAAACCAGATGGATAGCTTGGTTTCAAGGGGGGTGTCACAATAGGGTACGCTGATTTCTTGTCAGAGCTACATCTTCTGTATCATGACTTGAAATTTACCCGGAGAAAAGTAAAGGAACATTAGTGGATAATCCTGTACTAAGGAAATGTGACTCTACTGAGGAGGTCTGTCCCTCCAAGGGGAGACCTCCCCACTCTAGAACCCATCTCATCTGCAGAAAATGTTACATTTAATGTCACATCCTGCTTGCCTGGGAAAAAAATTCTAAAATTAAATATATGGTTTCTACTGGATGAGTGTCATTATTGCACCATTGTAAAGTTGAAAAATCCTAAATCAAACAATTGTAATTTAGGAACCATAAAATTACAAACGCAAGAGCAAGTGAAAATATTATCTAAACAAATCAGCATTAAAACATTAGTAAATGAAACAACACTTTTAGCAGAAAATTCATCTACACACTTTATAATACTCAAATGCTACATATTTCCAACAAGAAAGGGAATAACAGGCTATGTGGCACACATACCTTTCATTAAATAAATGTACATATCCATAACTGATAAACATATCCTGAGCAAATGCAATAATTTGCATATAGCTGATAAATAAAAAAAATTATCTTACCCTTTTAGCCAGGTTTTAAATTACTTTATCCTTCTGCATGGACTTTTGCTGCTTGTGGTCATGCTGGCCTCCCAGTGTCCTACATGGCCTCTAAAACATTTATACCCTACTCTGTGGATATCAGTAGCTGTTTTTCATGACTCAATTGGGTCCTTTTGACAAGTCTTTCGCTTGCATTGACTTCAGTTTACAGCTGAACTGTAAAAAGTCAATAATGTGTACTGCTCCTGTAGGTCCCTACTGTACATACAGTATTGGACACTGACACTATCTATCTGTGCAGTTAAAATAGAGGCAAAAATACTGCATACCAGTGTCAGGTTAATTTTTCTTTCTTAAATTGCTCTGTACGAATACCTTACTGTAAGTGCACTGTATAATGAAATGAAAAACTGAGTAAAAAACAGTAATTGTGTATGCTGTCAGGGACAATAGGGTTCCATTCTGTGGACGTTTTACACACACACACACACACACACACACACACACACACACACACACACACACACGTGACGTCTGCGTTTGCTTTGAAGGGGAAGATAATAAAAATCGATTATCAGTGATCAAGTTTCACATTCGGATACGTGGTGATAGTGTCCACTGGTTTTGGTGGAAACGTTAAATTCCAGAACTGTGCTCGGCTTTTATTATAACTTTTCGCAGTTTAGATACTACCCTCACGTAATCTCTGACCACTCCGCTCCAACCCCCCCCACTGTCACTGCCCTTCCAGGGCACCTTAACTGTTCCGTACCATTTTGCCTATTTATTTATTTATTTATTTACTTATTTACTTACTTATTTATCTATTTACTGCTTGTTTCTGTCTCTATTCTTCTTAGTGTTTGGATATGTGTTTGCTTCATTTTCCATTATAGATTGTTCGCACAGTCATCCTGGTTCAGATCGGTGCACATTTCAACACATGGTACACAACCATGTGCTTGACAAATAAACTCTTTTGACTCTTTGACTCTTTGAGCCATGCCGCAGGAAAACACACTTCGCAGCCTGTAATATTGTGGGTGGAGACAACTGTAACAAAATACCACGCAAAGGCGCAATGACGTTCATACGAGTTACGTCACAACCAATGGGAGCACAAGAAATGTTGACGTTAGAACGTGATTGGGTTTTTTGAAACCAACGTATTTTTAAATCATTCCTCAACCGAAAGTTCGAAGTTTTGTCTGCACCAGAGCGGGAGTGTACATTGCTTTGGTATTTCGTATTTCTTTAAAGTTTACTTGTTTTTTGCCGTGAACGTCTGTTTTTTTAACGAAACAGTCGTTAGAAGGTACGTATAAACTGCTAATGTATTAAGATGTTTTTAACGTTAGTAAAGTAAATGTAAATTGGAAGTTAAAACAGGACGTGTTGTTTAAGGGCCTCAACAGTAGTCGGGATACAGAGCCAAATCGAGATCTTTTTTTAAGGAACAGCACTTTTAGTTACATTTAAAAAGTTGCGCTAGAACATATCTTGGTAATTATTTAAAATAAAGAATTGTACTTGTGTGTTGGTTCTCAGTCGCTGCCTCGTTGTTCGGCACCTTAAAGTTCCCCTTCTCACTGC
Source organism: Heterotis niloticus (assembly GCA_018136845.1). Lineage (NCBI taxonomy): Eukaryota > Metazoa > Chordata > Actinopteri > Osteoglossiformes > Osteoglossidae > Heterotis > Heterotis niloticus. The sequence continues at coordinate 32,105,005 of CM030889.1, read as the reverse complement.
ATCGAACTGTAGTCGTTGTATTTGCTGGTCTTTTCTTGCCTAAACTGCATTGACGTCTCGCAGTTTGTAGCTCGCTGTTAAAAACGGTGAGTAAAAGCACTGGACGTCTGTATAATAATACGGATGGTAAGTAACTGAAGAAAAATGGTCAGTGTGTATACGATATGAAGAGGGCCTGTGCGGGTGTTCGCTGCCTAAATGGGGGCGCACCCCCTGTCTCGTTGGCAGCAGAGCGCCGGGCCCGTTGGCATGGACGACATGGAGAAGTATGAGTTCGACGCGCCGTCGCATGTAGTGGACGTGCGGACCCTGGATGCAGAGGACCACGCGGATCTGTGGTTCGGTGCGCTACCTTCTGCGGTCAGTCGGGGGCATTGGTGTCACCGCGGTCAGCCTGTGTTTCCCTGATCCCCCGCCTGTCTTCTCTCCTTCAGAGCAGAAAGTTGCCATTGCCGAGACGCCGAACAGGAAGCCGTTGCATGGCCCTCTGAAGTCTACAGCCGTGTCGTCCACTTGGTCTGATCACTCCTCCGAAGGTGGGCTTAGCCTCATTCTTTTTCTCTTTGCTCTGTTCGAGCAGATGTGTTAAAACCGCCTATAATGGGAAAACAAAAGGCAGTGAAGTTATTTCTTTCAGTCTGCTCAGTTTCTTTTCTCGTATTTTCATTTATTTGCAACACGTAACTTTTGGATGCCTTTCTGTACAGTAGTTGTCCAGTTTTATGGGCAGAGTTTTTGTTGGTTGCACATTTTTCATTTAATGTGTTCAATACGACTCTGACTTTTAACGATTAATCGTTAGATTTTTAAATCAATAGTCTTTCAGATTACAGTTTAAAAAAATGAATTTAAATTTTAGGAAAAGTGAGCATTTTGCCTTAGAATTAGCATTCAGAATGCTGGTAAGATTTTAGGTTCTAACATGCCAATGACCTGCAGCCTTGTTGACTTTTTACAGTTCTGATACTTTGTTAGCATTAAAGAAATACATTGGAGTAGAAAGTTATAAAAGTACTCTTATGCTTTAAACTTTAACATTTTATTAGTTAGGTGTAGCATGATAAATGTAGTATTGCCTGCAATTATTTGTAATAAAAAGGTTCAAAATTAATTGAATTATGATTAAATTGTTGGAGTATTTTTTATTATTATTTTTTTTTTTGTTACATCAGTACTCGCCCTAGTGTACAGTAACTGCATTTTCCGCAAGGAAACTTTTAAAAAAGTTTTAATGTCTTTAACCCTTCAGGAACGTGCTGTATTTCTGAACCTGCTCTAGATACACAGAAATCAGATTCTTCAGGAGTTCCTGCCAACATTGTGACATCCTGGGGCAACAACAAACCTACAGTGGCAAAGCAGTCCAGGAATGGGCCACCAGCTCAGCTGAACAGGTACACTACTTATCCTTTGCTGGACATACCTGTTTCTTGAGCTGTGAGCATAGCTTTAGTTCTGAGTGTTTGAAAGTGCTTTGATACTGAATAATGTCTCCCAAGGGTGTCAAAGCGACAGGAGATGGCCCTGCGTGAGCAGAGGAGTAAAAGTGCAGCTGCCAGTAAACCGCCCATCAAGAAGCAGAGAAGGTAATGTAAACATGAGTGTGACTTCCTGTAGTGTCCAATATTCAGAACAGATGTATCTGGCTGGCCTCTTGTCTGACCTGAACAAGGAAGGAGTGGTCATTGAAGTACTTATCGTTTTGCCGAAGGGAGTTTTTCCTCTGAACTGAATTTCATCACTAAATGTGTTCATGGCCTACTTTACTGTCATTGATACCTCAGTTCTCATGCTGAGCAGCAGCAGATTTCCGATGAAAGTACAACACTTAGACTCACCTAGGATTTTTATTAAATTTTTAAATTATTATTTATTTATTTTTATTTAAACATCCTAATTGGACATGAATTAATTATACAAAAACACAAACCTGGCTACTACTTGTTCCTGAAAATAGGGGGACTGCATACAAGAAGTGCTAAAGTTCCTATTCCATTCACTCATTTTCTATGTGAATGCCTTCAAAGAAAAGTCTGCACTTTAAGCACATATTGATTGTGTAATTTCAAATCCAAGGTGATGGTGTAAATTGTGTTTTTAAAAAAAAAAAATGGCACTGTCCAAATATGGCACTGTAGATGTTTGGCACATACATGTTGCTCCCATTATGGTAATTGTTGTATTGTTGTAATTAAAACCTATTGCACAGTGTGTTTATGAGGGTGCCATATATGTAGGATCGGCTTTGCCATTGTTAAACAAATTATGAAATAAATACTGGATATAACTGGTTGTGAAAACCCACGAGCCTTGGTATAAGTGTGATACTGGTTTGCTATTGGACCTTGGAGAATCTGAAGTGCGGCTGGAAGTGCTTGCAAGCAACTTCAGCAATGTGTGTACAACCCATGTAGAGCAGCTTATGGGGCAGTGAAGGTTATGCATGTTCCTGTTTGTCCCTGTCTGTGTAACTGCAAGTGAATAAGTTAGGTTTAGGGTAACTTGCATCTCCTGTGATGAATGTTTCCATCAAGTGGGTTTGACTTGTTTTTTGCAGAAGTTCCTCCTCTTACTCCCTGCGTCATCGTGGGTCACAGAAAAACCCACAGCCCCCAACAAGGTTGTGCCCCTCAACTGTTCCAGCAAACTTGAAGTGAGTAGCAGCTGTTCCTCCAGGATTTGTAGAGCACACAGGATCAAGACACCTGGTTGTTAGGAATACGCTTGAGGGGCACGTGCACAATTGACTGACAGTTTTCCTAAATTTCTTGCCCTGTGCAGGTGTGGTGTCTCCCAGAAGACCACAGAGGAGCAGGATCCACAACGGACAGATGCTCTGCATAAGGAGACGGCTCAGCAGTGCGAGAATGTAGTCAGTTACATGGCAGGCAGTAAGTATCGTTCTTTCATTTACCTCTGTACTGACTAGCACCAAGGTAACACAGGGATATTCACTTTACAAGCCCTTCTTTTGCCTAAATGTCAATTTATTAAACTGTACTATATTTCATCCTTACCAGTTTGCTTTATTAGATGGCATGTGTACATTATCAGAATTCAGTGCAGTGTTCAACTCACTAACAGGAGACAGGAACAAACATGGCTTCTCATTGCAGTAAAGTTGAATACAGTCCTAGTACTGCATTTTTAAATAAATTTGTCTTTCTGCTGAAAATGATAATTGGTACACAACACATCTGTGAAACTAGTGTGTAGCCAGGCATTGTTTTGTGGGGGATCTCAGTGGTAATTTATGTGTAAGGGTACCAAATAAAATAAAAATGGTTTGCTGTTTCCACCCGGCTCTCCAGGTCAGCCTGCAAAAAAACCAGTGCTGAGCACCACAATCCCAGCTGACTTCCACTTCCGCACAGACGAACGGCTAAGGGCAACAGATTCAGCTGCAGATGGCGTTCATCAGCCAGTGGACTTCACAGCACAACTCCGTAAATACCCTTCGTCACTAGTAAGCCAAGTCTCTTCTCTATCTGTACTACCTAACATTAACTAAGGGGTGCGTTCTGTTTCCCTGTGGCACTCGGAAAATGTTTTCTGACACTGCTGCTTAGAAAAAAGGTTTCTTGTGTCACGAATCATTCAGCGCATCAGGATGAAATTGTCACATGCTGAAACTGATGGAACAGCATTGTGGGTTTAGGTGGTTATGCCTCTACTTTTCTAGGCAAAAGCACCCAGTGGAACTACAGTCCCTAAACCCTTCAACTTGTCTGCTGGCACCAAGCGCAAGTTTGAGGACACCACACCCTACGTGCCGCTGGCTCAGCAGGTGGACTTATTTCAGAAACGCACACCAGCCCGCTACCACCTACGCAGTCAGCAGAAAGAGAAGGGTAAGTATTTGCTTTTCTGTGGATCTGCTCTGGGTCTTCTATATAGTGCTGTCATCACCATTGTGGTGAATTCTTTGCCTTTCTGTGTCAGGGGTGGTCAAGCGTTCTGTTGAATCTGCCTACAGCTTTCTGCACATCTATGCAGAAATGCACTGAGTTCTCTGTATGCCTTTAAAGGTTCATCACCAGAGAAGAATAAGAAACTGAAGATCACAAATCCTCATACTCCTCAGCTGATGACCAGGCAGAGGAGCCGCCCAGTGACTGTCAAGAGCAGAGCAGAAACTGAGGCTGAGGAGCTAGAGAAAATCCAACAGTATGCTCAGATACTTGGCACTTTCTGGCAATGTGCTTATGATTTCTGCATTTGTGCCCTCACTGTGTATTGGGTCCCATCCCCAGGTTCAAGTTCAAAGCTTTGGAGCTCAACAGGAAGATTTTGGAGGGGGCAGTGGTACCGAGGAAGCCACCCCTACGTGAGCCTACACAGCCAGAAAGCTTCCAGCTGGAGGTAGAGCGCAGATTGCAGGAGCGACAGGCATCCAAGAAGCCAGAAGAACCTGAGGACTATGTCTTCCACTCCAGACCCCTACCTACCCAAATTCTGGAAGATGTGGTGGTATGTCCTCAGCTTAGACCTAGTGAATTTCCAGAACTACATACCAGTTGAGATCACAGGGTTCTACACTGAGCATTCTTCTTTGTTGTGGCTTCATTTGCAGGGGGTTCCAGAGAAGAAGGTACAGAACCCTACAGTTCCCAAGTCTCCTGCTTTTGCTCTCAAGAACCGTGTGAGGATGGAGCACAAAGTAGAGGAGGTGACATATTGGGTCCTGAGCCTTGTGTGATTTGCAGGCTATGAAGTTCTATTACATAGGCTTCATAGTGGAGCAATGTTTGCAAGGTGCAATTCTTGATTTTTATTTTATGGCACAAGAATGTGTCTGTCGGCATCTGAGGGGTACAGTCTGCGTGCATCTGTAATATATATTGCAGGAGCGACAGGCATCCAAAAATGCATTTAAAAAAAAAAAAAAAAAACTTTAATTTATGCACAAAACAGCTGTTGCTTTCTTTTGATTAAACATGCAAAAATGGCATTGAGCAACATACCCTCTCAATTTGTCAGCGTGGCTTTGATCTCAGTGTGATGTTATGACTCCTTCCTCTTACCCTTTCTGACAACATAGTGAAGTCCTCATGTATACATGTGATTGTGTAAGACAAAGGGAAGAATAAACTTGTTTTGACCCAGGTGAAGCCTGTATCCATCATCAGAGCAAATCCTGCACCCCACTTCGGTTTACCCTTCCAGCCTAAGGTGCCAGAAATGCGCCATGTGGAAGTGTGTCCCTTCTCATTTGAGGCCCGGGAGCGTGAGCGCCAAGCTCTGAAGGAGAAGCGCCTAGAAGAGATGAGGAATGAAGAGGTGTGTGTGTGTGTGTCCGTGTCCGTCCATCCCTCCCTCCCTAAGCGTTGCATCCCGTTTCGTGTTTAGTTGCTGACATGAGTGTCCTATTAGTCTCAGGTCCCCAAGTTCAAGGCACAACCTCTGCCGGATTTCCAGGAGGTGCACCTTCCTGAGAAGAAGGTCATTGAGCCAACCAAGGTGGCGCCATTCGACTTTTTGGTTGACAAGCGTGGGGCAGAGAAGAGTGAGCGGTGGGAGCAGATGGTGAGATCTTGAATTTGATGGTATTGCCAGGAATTTGCTAGGTGTTTTTGACTATTGCAACCTACAGATTTCAGCAGTGCCTTTCAAAAACTAACCCAGTTTGCAGCCTTTTCAGTTTTACTTCTAAAATTGTGGGAAACAAAAGTGCATTCCCTATTGCTGTAAATTTTCCACTCTTTTTTTATTCTGGCTAAATGTACCCCAACAGTTGGACAGTTTAAAGCAGTAGCTTCTGTCACTTTTATGTTAGTTATGTCTCACTGGAGAAGCAACAGTCGGCTGTTTTTTTTTTTTTTTTTTTTTTTTTTTTTTTCCCTTCTTCCAACAGTTTCAATTTAAAAAAAAAAAAAAAAAATTACCTCACTCATGCCAAACACTGTACGTGTCCCCTTTGTCTTTGGCTAATTGTGTTAATAAATGGGAGCAGTTGAAATGCAGTTCTAACAGGAACATGAAAGGATTGTGATAAAATGACTTCACCCTTTCTGGTGAGTTGACTATTTGCTGTGGAAATATTAAAGTGATAGGACAAAACTGCAGACTGTCACAAATATGGCAGTTGGTTGATCTTGAATTCTTCTGATTCATGAAAGGATTGCTGATCTCCCCTATGGGGGGGTCCCATGACACTGCAATACCCCCTGTGGACTTCCTTACAGCAGTGGGTTAAGTCATCAACGTGCTGACCTCTAACCTTCAACCCTGATAGATTAAGGAGGAACTGAAGCAGCAGCTGGAGGCAGCAAACTTCAAGGCCCGTCCCAACGTGGTGGCATCTAAAGAGCCGTTTGTACCCAAGAAAGAGAACCGCTCTTTGCTAGGTATAAAAAAAGAAAAGAAAAAAAAAAGTACTCCTCACTGCACTAACTGGCACCCCCACCCTGCTCTCACTGTGTTCTTGTGCACCAGCTCTTCTTTATAAGCTGTCTTGGTACCAAGACCATTGTCTGCCTAACTGCTACTTGTGGGTCTGTCATCCTCTCCTTGTACACCTCTTGTTTATGGCTCTCTAGAAGCAGTTTCTCACTCCACAGTGCCTGAGGGCTTTCAGCTCTCCACGGAACGTCGTGCCAAGGAACGGCTGGAGTTTGAACGCAGCCTGTGTGAGAGGGAGGCCCAGCGGGCACGTATGGAGGAGCAGGAAAGGAGGGAGCATGAAGATAAGGAAAAGGAGGAGATTACTCGCCTTCGACAGGAGCAGGTACAGATTCACATCCAAATGAGAGAGTGTGTGTTGGGGATGGTGACACTAATACATTTAGGCCTAGGTTGGTTTCTTGCCTTGTTTCCTCCTGTTCTGCCTTCATGTTGATATTGCCTTTATTGTGCTAAACAGGTGCACAAAGCTCAGCCAGTCAGACGTTATAAACAGATGGAGGTGAAGAAAAGTGAGGTTGCTTTGACCGTACCTCAGTCCCCAAACTTCTCTGACCGCTTCCGCCTGTGATCCAGGGGGTTCCTCTACATGTCATACCCAACTCTCAGTGCTTTCAATATCTGTATTTGATAATGACCCCACTGTCTCTTGCTGACCTGTTGGTATCTATCCGGTGGACCTGCATAGAAATGTTTGCACCTGCATTTGTGCGTGACAGTGTACCCATCATTCTTTATGGTGAGCTTCACTAACTTTTTCTGTGCTATTTACATTTTGTATAGTTTTATTTCCACTATCTTACTCTTTTGAAATGTAACTTTTATATAAATTCCTGCCTGTGAAATTTGCAATAAAACCCCTTTAAATTATCTGACTTGGTTCACAACTGCTCTCAGCTTACTTCTTCCTGTCCTGTTCACTTGGGAGAGGGACTGGTGCCACGGCTAGTTATTTCTGCATGTGCATTTGGACAGGTGGCCACTGTGCAGCAGCTTTGAAGCATTTATATGCTTTCAGTTCCACTGTTTTCCAGCAGCCCTTGCAACTGAACTGGTCCCTTGTCACATGAATGCTGATGCTGTCCTGCCATCTATGCATCTCCATGGGGGGGGGGCAGCAGTGCCTTTGTGTGAGAAGCAGTGATGGTGCCTGTCTAATGCTCTTTTGACTTTTTCCCCTTTTATTTATATATATATATATATATATATATATATATTAATTACACACACTGTATTCCCCAATTGCCTTAAGTGAAGTTTGTACATTAAATTTGTAGCAATTCATCAATATTGTTAGTGTGCTGGTTGTTCACCTCAGAATATTTCTGAAGCACATTGACCTATGTAATTTGTGCTTTCAGTTATTTGGTTTAATCCAGCATCCAATACCACATTTCAAAGGTTCCAGTGTTTCTTCTGCCCTATTGCTTCATTCTGCTTTTCCCTGTACAGGGTTGAAGAACATAATCATTACTTGATCATTTCCTATTCTTGTGGATACATCTTTGGGTTTTTATAAATGTTCCACAGCTGTCAAAAACTCGTGTTGTCATGATTTCTGCATTGCTGGTTCATTCCCAGTTAAATGACCTTCCATGCTCATTTGTACAGCTAGGTAGCATTTAGCACTCCATTATTTGCATGTACATTTTGAGGTGTTTAGAATAAGTCATGAGCAGAATGGAAAAATGAAGCTGTCCAGATCGGTACTTGGAGTGGGGCTGGATTCTAGAGGATGGCGCAGGACTACAAAAAAAAGTTGCTGTTACGCACAACTTGTCTTACCTGGACAAACAGTACTTCAGCAGCACATTGGTCCAGTGCTGCTCATCCAAACAAACACCACCAACTATGCTTGTTCTTACTTTAGCCCTCAGGTTATGAGTCGTCATAGTCTACATGGTACTGAGTGGGACTGTTATACCGTCTCAGGATGGTACTCATTTATTCCAGCATCTTATGTCACACTCTAATGTGTTTCTGTACTGTTGTGCAATTTCCTTCAAGATTTAAAAAAAAAAGAATGTAGATGCAGAATTGTTTGCTTTAACCTCTATGCTCCCTTTGTGAACTAGACAGAACAGGATCCATCCACCTGAGTGGTTCCCCTCACTGCACTGTGGGTTTGCTGACAAACTGCCTGTCCTCTGTCCCCAAAGATGTAGGTGACTGTCACCCAGCCTTTACTACAAGCTTAATATTTGCTAACACCAGACCTCTCAGGCTCCAAATCCCATTGTGGTGAACTGGAAGCCAGCAATTCTACACTAAGGTGTGTGAAGTATACAGGTTCCTGTAGAAACACCAGAAATAACTAAATAACCAGGCAAGAGATTTGAATTGTTCCCCTCCTGAGCACAAGATGAACACCTTATTCACTACCAGACTACAAACCTAGTTATGGCCTCAGGTGCTATTTTCGTCCTCTTGAAAGGTAAAAATGTCTTTGCTTCATCCTCACTGGATAGTAAAGAGTTCACCAAGGGATCTCAGTGCTGACTTGAACAGCTTTGGAGCTCCCATGATCCAAGGTTTCATACCCCACTTATAGAGGATAAAGCTGCAGATCATGTCTTGTATTTGAGTCCTTTAGAAAACAGTTCCAAACTTGGGTCTATTAGTGCAGGTGTTGAACAAAGAGCTTCATAACCAGGCACCACCACATAGTGCAGCGCTCAGTGTGTTAAATTTTGGTATTTGGGATTCAAGTCACTCAGCATTGTAGATCATGGTTCATTATCTGCAGTATGTTTTTTCAGATAAATGTAAGTGGACCTGACTAGTTAAGAAACTAGTCAAATATCTAGTAAGAATGAGCTTTCTATATTGTTCATACTTACCTTTCGACAGGAACCACACCAAAGACTTTGTAGTCAAAGATAGAGCTCCTTACCTGTTACCCAACCCCACTGCCTGAGAAGCAGGTGTTAAAGCACCTTGCTTGTATCTTATACCTGGATAGTGACGTATAAATGAAAGGGTTAATTAAGAAAGTCACAGGCCTTGAACCCACAACCCTACAAACAGCATATGGATTAAAGCAGGACATGACCAGCTTCTGTAGACAAAGTTTACCTTTTTGCTGGGATTTGCTGGGATGGAGAAAACTGATTCAGCTGCCTCCAATCCTAAACACAGTAAAGTCTATAAGCTTCTCTTCCTGATATTATTCCATGATACCGAGAAAAATTGTTAGCCTTGTTTACTTAATTTATCTGCAATGTTTTTTTCTAAATTTCTTTTCTAATAAACCTATTTAAATGCAGTAGAAACACTGATATGCAAAATGCCCTGTACTGTACATACTGTACTATGTGTTATCAAAGTGCAAATCAATGACCACATTATGTGTTTTCTAATGAGGTAACTGCTGTTTACAGTTTCACCAGGCTGATATCATGAGATGACACTTTTGTATGTATTTTCAGATGGGCTTGGAGTACATTTTTATTATTTTTTTCCCGTTTAAAATAATAGGAATGGGAAACAGACATCAGGATCTGAAATATCGATAACTGACCTATTTTCAGGGCGAATTAGGTACGGGTACTGAAAGATTACTGTGCTCTGTCTCTCTTTATCCATCTGTGACATTAAATCCTACTAGTAAATATGACAAAATGTAAAAGAGGCAGTAAAATAGGAGCAGGGCTGTGGTGGGAGATGATGTCAGTTCTGTAGTCAGGGTGTAGTTGTTAGGCAATGGAGTATTGGGCCCTTCAGGGGGCACTGTACTGCTCAATGGGGGGGGTGTTAATAACACTCAGGACTTGGGGGGGTTTTGCTTCCTCTGCAGCTCTCAGTGCAGTTGGTCTCAGCGAAGAAAAAGAATACAGAACACAATCTTCAGCCACTCAGTGTTGTCCCTCTGCTCAGCTGTTCTGAAATCAATATGTTCATAGCTCACCTTTGCTGCTATTACTCAACCAACAGGAATGTATAAATGCAGACCTCTTGGACAGAACAGTGACAAAAACGTTTTGTAAGACACAATTTAAATATCTGACATTAAACCGACAGCTTAATCACTTTAAAACAACAAAATAAAAATGTCTGCGCTAACCAACATTGCGTCCAGACTGCTGATTCACCCCAAAAACTCCTTCATTGTTCTTATTCTTACTGATCACTAACAGCAGACAGCAGCTGTAAACACTGTGGAAACAACTTGAATTGTGGCAGTCTGTGCTCCTATTCTGTTGGCTGGACTTTACTGACACCTAGTGGCCTCCCACAACAACACAGGTCACATTCACTGGGCAACAAGAAAAATGTAAACAAAAAACCAAATGCAAAAAAATGCTAAAAACAAATTGAGAGAAAAATACTAGCATATTTAAAAATGTGCAGCTTGACAGCTTTTAAAACAAGGAGCCAGCAAAATTATGCTGTGTTGCTGTAAATTTATTCTACAAAAACACCTCCTGCCCTCATAATCTGTATGGAAGTTTGTTAAAGGGCAAGCTGTCATCATTTCACACCAAATGCCTCCCAAGGATCCTGCACATTTTCTAGCCCCGGAAGATCCACAGCCTTCTCCTATAATGCCACATGAAAGACATAAAGACACTCCATTAGCCATGTCCTGCGCATGGAAGCTGACGTCATAGCGAGAGTGGCCCTCTGGTGGACACCAGGGTACAAGAGGAAGCGTAGTTGACTGAAGCAGACATGGAGAAGAACAGTAGAGGGAGAAATTAAAGACTTCAGTTATACCTGGGCATCCCTTGAGAAGCTGACCAAGGATAGATAGCAGTGGAGAGCCTTTGTTGCTTCACTATGTGTCAATGGGTGCCACGAACAATGATGATGATGACCATCTCTAATGAGCTTGATGTTCCTGTGACCACTGTTACCAATGCTATGAAGAAGTTTAAAGCCTGTTGGGCTGTAGCCAACAATCTTGGGCATGGCAGTAAGAGGAAAACCGACCCAAGATTGAAAAGATGGTTCAAATGATGGAGAAAAAACCAGAGAAACCATCAAAACAGATCCAAGCTGACCTTCAAGCTTAAAGTGCAACACTTTCAAATGGTACCGTCAATCTCTGTCTGTATGAATATGGACCCCATGGTTAAAGATCCAAGAAGACCCCCCTACTAAGAGAAACACAAAAAAGCCCCATTTTAGTCTACCAAAAAGGCATACTGTCAAGCCACTGTCTTTCTGGGACAGAGAACAAAATGGAACTTTTTTCTTAAATCCCATCGACTATACGTTCATGGAAAACAAAATGGATCATTAACATCATCCCTACCATGAAACATGGAGGAGAATAAGCAATGTTTTGGCATTGTTTACTAGAAATGAGGAGACTATCCAGGCAATTTGGAGCAGAACATGCAACCCAGTACCAGAAAGCTGTCTTAGTCATAGGTCATGCATCCTCCAGCAAGATGATCACCAGAAATAGTTCAAAAAGCAGCCCAGAATGGATGAGGAGAAAAGGTTGTACCGTTGAAGAATGGTCTGCATGAGTCCTGATCTGAACCATGTACAACATCTGTGGAAAGAGCTGAAACACACAGTGGGGAGAAGGAACCATCAAACCTAAGAGAAACTGAGCGGTCAAGAAGAGGGGGTCAGATCAAGGCACTGCAGAGAGTGATACGGGCAGAGGAACGCTGCACCAGATCTGATCTGCCATCCCTACAGGACATCGACACCAGTAGATGCAGGACCAGAGCGACTAGGATCGTCGGTGACCTGTCTCATCCCAGCAACCATCTATTCATCTTGCTGAAATCAGGCAAACGCTTCAGAAGCATTATGGCCAGAACGGAGAGGCTCAGGAGGAGCTTATATCCACAGGTCATAAGACTTCTGAACCCAGACATGCCATCACAATTCTCACAAGCCAGAGTCCACAATATCCATTTACTGCTCTCCTCACTGTCACTTCACTGCCCCCATAATGCAACTTAAGGTGTTATTTGTTTTATTTATTTATTTACTTACTTGCTTACTTACTTATCTCTTTGTTGTTTGTTAATTGTCTTCTTGGTGTTTGGTTGGTTGTTTGTTTTACTCGTAAATTTTTCTGCACAGTCCCCTGTCCTACTGAATCAGAGCACATTTCACTACATGATATACTCAGCAACCATGTGCGTGACAAACTCTTTTGACTTTTGACCTTTGACTGTCAGTAGAGCTGTGTGAACATCTCATTCAGAACTGCAGAAAGTGCTGGGTTGGCTTATTTGTTTTATGACTTAAAATATATTCTAAATCAAGAGCAAAGTTTGTCCTCTACTAACTGTGGAATAAAGATAAGCGATACCAAATACTTTTGTCAGTTTCATCTTATTTCAGAGAAAAGTGAGTGTTTTGGAAAAAGTGTAAGGGTGCCAAAATTTTCACACATCTGTATTGGGACTCAAGCCACTTATCTCAGCGTGGAAAAACATAGAACCATCCTTTCATCGGTAGTCCTGACTAAGTCATCAGCATAACTACTGAGACTTCCTGAGCAGACCAGTGTCTGAGAGCTCCCTCATGGCACATAACTGTTCAGATCAGTAGCTGTTCCCAAAATCTCCTGCTAACCACATTTACAACAAATATGGAACCTTGAAGGCTAGGATAGGCGTGTACTGGCATTCAGGCTCTCTGTATCAGATCATCTGTGGAGTTTGACATCCACGCGGCAAAACATATCCTTAAGTTTTAGACATATTTAAACTCCCTAGGTTCACTTCCTTGGAGGAATAAACTAGACCCTGAGAGAAGGTGGGATGAAACTCATCTGCAGCTTTGACTGATCTAATTGCTGGGCCGATTTGGTCAATTAAATCAGTAACAGCACTCAGCTGACAGTGGAGACACATTTTTACTGGTCACTGTGGACCATGACCACTGTGCCACCTGCTGCCCCAAAAACTGTTCAATTGTTCATTTGCTGTTTAGCTATCATGTTTCTGTAAAGCAATTGTCAGCTGTTTACCGTGTTATACTGGAGAAATACAGTTCATAGGGACCACAGCAATAGTGGGATTCAATCCCACAACCTTTATTAACTTCTACACTACCAACTGTCATTTGTGCATGAAGTAAAAACACACTGCATTAGTGGATAAATCACGGTAAACAGCTTGTTGTAACTTGCCTTGGACATCTGCTAGACGAAGGTTACAGATTTTGTTATGTGTTTATTTTTATGCCATTGATGCAGTAACTTCAGTACTTCATAGTGGAACAGTTCATGGCGATGAAGGTGCTGCTGGTCTACATCACAGCAGAATATTTCAGTGGACAGCTCAGGGGACACAGTTTACTTTTACCCCTGAGAGTAGCGCAGCTTCGCTGAAAATCAGCTCTTCCTGGGTGTGACACCATGACCCCCAGCAAAGCCTCTCAACCCCCTGGAATGGCCTATCCCTTTCAGTTCATCCACTGCTGGACCTCCAAGTTGTGTGTGTGTGTGTGCGTGTGTGTGTGTGTGTGTGTTATCATGCTGTGAGATGGCATCGTTGTCTAGAAGATCCTCTTTCTGTGTTTATATTTAAAGCCAGGGGGCTTCTTCTGCACTGCCAGGTTCTGATTCAGCTCTTATCCAGGAGTCTTCAGGACCAGGTTTCACACAGGGTACATTTTACCACTACAGGCAGTAAAATAAAGTTCCTGCTGTGCACTGAAAAGTGTCTGACTCTTCTGTTTACAAATCTCAACTTGTTTCAGTGCTGTCCCCATGTCTCTGTATTTCTTCCTGAATCTTGAATATCCTATTGTGAATTACAAAAACTTGGTGCTTTTCCATCAGTCTCTGTAACATGTCAGGAACATCAATGACATCAGATTAAAGCAAAGTTGACCATAAGGTAGAATTCAGATACAATTTATTGCTTTGAAAATGTTTGTGGTGTGAATATGATGTTGGAACTGCTGTTATTTCAGGCATCACATGCTGTTGGGACTCAGTTGCCCCCCTTCACTTGCCATGTTTCTTCTCCAAGGTCCATGTTTCTGCTCCACACGTAGGTATAAATATCATAAGGCACTGCCACATGCCTTACTTTTCCCATTTAAACTCAGCCAATGACCTCAATGCTGGACGTGATAGTGGACGCAAACCCAACGGTCTGTACACAGCTCCACCAGGCCTCACCTCCTTCCCGTCACCTCCTTTCTCCTTATTTAGTGTGAAATGTCTTGGGATGTCTTGGGAATGTCTATAAATAGAGCAAGGAGATGTGATGAGAAGAGCAGGCAGGCACAGTGGTGGGAGGGGTGGGGCCAAGGAGCACCTGCGGCTGTCAACCAAGTGGAACAAGGGCAGGGGCCTGGGAAGTGTGGACGCTGGGAGAAATGCAGACTCTAATTTTCAACAAAAACTTGGCCAAAAGAGACCATACAAACATAGCAAGTAAACACACACACACACACACGCACATGGACAGGTGAGGATTATGGAGCTGCGCTGAAACACAGGAGGGACGTGCACATTCACACCACCCCCCACTGACTAAAATGCAGTACCAACGGGGGGTGAGGGGGTTCCAGAGGCACATCTAGAATATTCCAGTGGAGGTCTGAGTGCTCCTGCCATCTGATTCTGGTGTTGGAATTTACTCCATTAACACAACAGCAGAGTTAACAGCTCTGGAAATAATGTGCTGCATTTTGCATCATCAGGTTTGTGTGCAGTTCAGCAGGACCTGAAATATTCACTGTTACTTTTTCATCAGGTTTCTCCAAAGTGACTTACAGTGACTTTGGAGTGAACAAAAGTGCATTAACAACAGAAGAGTTTTACATGATCCCAGTGGACAAGTAAAACACAATTTGTGTGTCTGACACAACCATGTTGCTGGTTCACATCCCTCAAGCAACTGCCTATAGACTATAGCCTATAGATACACGAAGGGGATGGAGGTGTAGGAGCAAAATGCTTTTTCTGGGCTATAGGGAGTGACCAGGTCCCGTGTGTGTCGGAGTGCAGGTTCTGTCATGTTGACCATAAATACAGTGTGAAACAAACGACTACAAGAAGTCAGTGGACAGAGATATGGATGTAAGCTGTGCAGTAAGACAAAAGCAGATGTTTTAATCCACCATTTATTACAGACTGCGAACCACTCAGTGTTTGGAAGACGTTCTCATTGTGGAACACAAGGAGAATCTGAACTGATCTGATGTTCACTAAGCCAGCATTATCTCCTGATGGCTTGTCCCTGTATCAACACATCAGAGCCTGTTGCTCCATGCAGACTGTACATCCTGCATTACTGACCGCTCTGGGTGGTTTCACTGAGCACCACATGTGCTGTGCGGTGTGTGTGTGTGTGTGTGTGTGTGTGTGTGTGTGTGTGTGTGTGTGTGTGTGTGTGTGTGAGTGTGTGTGTGTGTGTGTGTGTGCGCGTGTGTGTTGAGTGTTCTCTCCAGTTTCTGCCTGCTCCCTGTGGCTCCATCAGTAAGAGACTGAATACTGACAATAAATGAAATCCAAGTTCCCCAAAAAAGTGGAGGAATCCTGATCAGAGGACAGTCAGACTCAGATGGTTCAAATGCAGTACAAACAAACAAGGAAGGCTGGAAATGATGGGACAAGTACACACACACACACACACACACACACACACACACACACACACACACACACACACACACACATTGCATGCTGACAAAATATATTTTTATCTTTATATCTATCATTTACAGTGAACTATCAGCATCAGGTGCCTCCACAAGGGCAGGACAGATCATTTGAACCACTGTGCAGGTGAGCAGACTGCTGTACAGCTGTACTGCTGTTCTGTATCACTCAGGTTTGATCCCCCCAAGCAGTCACCTCCCCCTGTTTTTATTCAGGGTTTGGCATCTCCACACAGGTAACATATCCACACCTCACCTGTGGAATCACCTCTGGCTGCTCCCACTCTTCCTCACACACACTCATACTCTCCACCTCTTCGCTTTCTGCAGTCCACCCCCCACCCCCCACAGGTGTGTTTCTCTATTTGCAATAGTATTTAAAATTTCAGTGCAAACCTCATTTGCATAAATAAATGTTCTTGTTTCTGCAGTTTTTTTTAATTTTTCTTTATTGTGCAACCTTGCTGCTTCCTCTGCCAGGTTCCAGGCAGCTCTTGACCTCTTATTTGAACCCTTTCCAAAATAACTGAATTGTGCTGCTCACTTTTTTAATAAATATCCGTCATCTGACCAGCTGTGCCCTTCAGCTAAATAAGGGGAGAGTGAAGGCGGGGGCATAGGCATTGGGGGGGTTGGAGGCACAGTTGCCATTGGATGGGCCCCGCCACAGTGGGTTGGGGGTTGTGACTACATATGAGGGTGCCACACAGTAGCTCTGGGCAGGACTTTTGCGCTGTGTTTCTAGGGGGTCTCTGCTGCACGCTGCTCGCCCGGTTCTCCACTGCCAGGCACCATGGTAAGCACCGCTCTGGAGGATGCTGCCACTGCTCTCTTCTGCCCAGCCCTCCTCAACCACAGGTTCCACTTTGGTTACCATGCCAACGCTGCACTCAGGGTTCCTATGGAAACTTCATGTTTAGTATGGCTACCCCCTGCAGGCGGCGGTGTTTAGTTGTGCTTTGCGTGTGGAAGGTATACAGTTTGAGGCCTCTCTGAGAGTGGCACTTGGGGCGGTAACAGCAGGTGAACCCTGTAAGTTTTCTCTCTGCACCCAAGATAGAAGCTGGAACATAAAACAAAGGATTGTTGTATTTTTCAGGTGCATTCGATGGGCTTTTTGTTTTAAAATGCTTCACCTTCTGGTGTTGAGTTTGAAAGTGGGCCAAGTGTTCTGACCCAGCTGTGTGTGTGTGTGTGTGTGTGTGTGTGTGTGTGTGTGTGTGTGTGTGAGCTGGAAATATTGACCAGGTGAACAAACTGTTGCCCAAAGGAGTGCAAAACCGTCACTGAAGGCGTGGTTGTGAGCATGGCCAAATCGGGGGGCAGTGGGTGGAACCAGCAAGGCACCCTCCTTCATGCTTAATGTATGTAGAAAAAGTAGGAAATGTAGGCAGGGGTAGCAGTGGTCAGAGAGGATAGGTTTAACCAATCAGCCTCTAACCCAAAGCTAACAGAACTGTACGTTGTGCTCCTATAAGAATAAAATTTTTAAAAAAATTTAATTCTTGTCACCTTTTTTAGACATAAATGACCAAAAAAAACTGTTCCTGTCAGTTGACAAACAATTGAATGACTGAAGTACCGATGAAATGAACTGACCTGCAGTTGCACAGTCTCATCTGCAGATGGCGTGTGGGTTAGTGCAGCCACACACCCACAGCAAGAGCAAATGGACAGAAACCAGAAAATGTGATACTTATGTTTATCACCTATTCTCAGCTGCTAGCTCAAAGTAAAAGTATGCATGGCAAAATATGCAAGAAACAGCTGTGTGAGGCAGTTTCTCACAAGATTCACTGAATTTCCCTTCAAAATTTTGTTGGCTTCTTGGGTTTCCACCATGTTGCTGGTTCACATCCCTCCAGTAGCTGCCTATAGGAATGAAATTCAAACAGCAATCACAGCAGATGATTCTGGACTCATCTGTATAGCTGTCAGAAGGGAAATTGGCCTTAGAAAGATGGGTTTGGGAGGGACACAGGAAGCTCATTCCACCACATTGGAGCCAAAACTGAGAACCTACAAACTATTCATTTTGGACCCCTTATTAGTGGGAAATGCTATTACACATTAAATTCGTGTTTCTGTCAGTTTACTTTTCTGTTAAATTTAGTTTATTTCTTGCTTGGATCACGGTTGTGTTTATATGAGTGTTTTTTTTTTCACACAAGGTCACTTTTACAATGGACCTGCAAATACTTTAATCGAACTGTGTGACACACTGCAGCGGTGTTTGGAACACAGCTTATGAGAGTGAGGCTCCTTGCTGGCTGCCCGTTTCCACAATTCCTGCCAGTCAGTCCTATTAGATGCAGAGAAAAGTCTGGAACCCTTGAGGGAGTTGCAACTGGAATTTGAAAGCGGGAGGGTTCCTCTCAGCCATGGAGGGAGCTGGCAGTATTTGCTCAGAGACCCCAGTCAGGGTACCTGTGACCACAGTCACAGACTTTCCCAGGCTCCCTAGCTCCTTGTTGCCATAGTAACTTGGCTTCCAACATCCAGCCTCCGTGATCCTGTCTGCTGACCGCTCTCTTACCGGCTCCATTTCTCTGTTTCTGTTCCAAGCCGACTGACGCACAAGCGGACGCCCGCTCCTTCCTGAGCGAGGAGATGATCGCCGGTGAGTGACCTTCCACCACCATGTACCACATAGCTGTCAAAACACACTAACAAAAGAGTCATTTGTTGTCAATGTATCCCAGAGTTCAAGGCCGCCTTTGACATGTTTGACACCGATGGCGGCGGTGATATCAGCACCAAGGAATTGGGCACCGTCATGAGGATGCTGGGTCAGAACCCCACCAGAGAGGAGCTGGATGCCATCATTGAAGAGGTTGATGAGGATGGTGAGGAGACAGACTTGACAGTGCAGCCTGAGCTCAGCTTTCCCAAAACTATCTTACTGTTGTATTCGTTAGAGCCTCAGCTGGTCAATATCTGACCTACCCATGATCAACCTTCATAGGCAGCGGCACCATTGACTTTGAGGAGTTCTTGGTCATGATGGTGCAGCAGCTTAAGGAGGACCAGGCTGGCAAGAGCGAGGAGGAGCTGGCAGAGTTCTTCCGCATGTTTGACAAGTACACCCCCCCCCACCCTATTTTCATCATCAGTGTGTCCCACATTCTGCTAATAGAATTTTTATCATTTTTCACATGGCTAGGTTTCATTTTTGTGGGGTTCAGTTATTTGTTGCAGGAATATGAGTCAAATAGAAATTCCAGCAGTGAAAGGTGTGTACGAGTGTATCTGCTGTTTCTCTCTGAGCTCCTGCCCTATTTTGCACCAGGAACGGGGACGGCTTCATCGACAGGGAGGAGTTTGGCGAGATCCTGCACTCATCTGGTGAGCCTGTAACTGAAGAAGAGATTGATGAGCTGATGGCCGATGGCGACAAGAACAACGATGGAAAGATTGACTTTGATGGTACGTCACCACCAAGCGTGTGTATGTGCACGGTCATGCACAGATGCTCTCTTCCACAGACACACACGCACGCACATCACTACAATATAAACCAGAGGTGTTCATTTCCTCTTCTTGCTTTATAGTGCACTGCAACTTTATTCCCATGCACTGCCTCTGCTTTTTCCTCCCCTGCAGAGTGGCTGAAGATGATGGAGAACATCCAGTAGACCAGGCTCACATTCCTTGTCAGACGCCTCTGCTTCGCCAGTCACTGTTCCTGTGGCAAACCAACACCCTCAGAGAAATGACAGCTGCTCCTGCGTGCGAACACACTCAAGGGCCCCGTGGCCACAACCGGTGAGGGACAGCACCACACCCGACACCCAGCACCTGACACCCGACTCCTGGCGCTGTTGGGCGGGACGTGCAGCCCTTGCTAGGAAAGGCCCTACCTCACACTGGCGCTCCGGACCTTTCTGGGAGGATGTATAAACATCCCGGCCAACTTTTCTGCAGGACGAGCATCAGCCCCCCCAGCCCCCCTGGCAACCCACCCCCCCCCAGTGCCCAGCTGTCCCCCACCCCCGCACACCTGCTGCTGTGTCCATCACGCTGTGCCTTTTTACAGAGAGCTTCTATAATAAAACCACTTTCCAGCGCTGGTTCACAAACCCAGGCTCCTGGTCATGTTGTTGATGTGTTGTAACTATCTAGGGTTCACTGCTCCGTGTGCGCGCGCGCGCGCATGCATGAAAGTGCACAGGCGATTTTCTGTTTGTTTTCAGCTCAAACTTCTTTCCATCCCCTGGCTCCTCCTGTTGCTGCACAGCTGAAAAGATTAAGAAAAAAACTGCTGCATTTGTGTTAATCCCTCCTGTGAACAGTGCAATCCGCTGCCCCCCGCGCTCCTGCTTCGCCCCCACCCTTGGCCACCACTCCTTCTACTGTGTGCAGAAGGTCATGACAACTGCTGACTGTGAATCAACCCACTGAGATGCCTTGTCAGCAGGGGGCGATTTCTCTCTGCTTCCGACTTTGGACCTGCTGAGAGGTGTGGCCTCCAAACTAGCGTCCTTGTGGTAGGAGCCATACGGTGCAAGTGCAGGCTGGGGGGGACCATAGACTGACCCCTCCTTTGGCTGAATGGCTGAGCTTCCGCCACCGTCTCTGAAACTGTCAGCCTTCTTTTCATGCGTTAGTTCCCTGCAGACGGCTGAGAACGAAAATAACCACAAAACTAAACATCTCGTAACAGTTTAGAAAGCCCTGTTAGCTGGATCCTTCTTTTTACTGCAGTAGGGAGCCGTTTACCACAAGTTTCTACCGTGTGTCTTCATTTGTAAAATATCTGCCACGGTCTATGAAATACCTTTACAGCAATAAAATACAGTAAAATACTCAATAAAAAAACAGCATACATTACTTTTGTTGTTTGTACAACACTTGTGTGAATTTTGGGAACAGTGAGTGTGTTTTTTAATTATAAAAAATTAAAAGTTGGGAATAAAAATTCTGGAGTCACATTAATGAAGAGTTATTTTATACATTCTATTTATATACCATTTAGATGACAACGGAAGTGAGCTGCCTGAAATGTCACCGGTTTCCACTCCTCTACTCAAGTCTGAAAAGGAATCAAAGGTGGTCGTAGTCAGTGGAAGTGGTCAGCTTTTCTCCAGGTGGTGGTCTGCGAATATATGAAAAAATGGGAATATGAAATAATACATTTATTATAGAAACAAACACAAAAGTTGAAATATGAAAACTTCAATATGAAGAAGTGCACATACAAAGCTGGGCCAATGACCTTCAAAGGAGTTGCTAGTTGATGTCAGCAATTCGGACGTGGCACTGATCCAGCGCATTCTGTGAAATTGCCTTTCGGAATCTGAGCTCAGAACCGCAGCCGAGGCGGTGTAAGAACTGCCTTTTCTTCAGACCGCATCATGACACCTCGCCAGGAGGCTCTGGTATGTGCGCGCCACAGAGCCACATCATCTGACACGTGCCAGTGCAGACGGTGCTGTCGCATGGTGACCACAATGCATCATTGGTACAGTTCCCACAAGTCATTGACACAGAAGCAGCCAATGACAGCGCTGTTGGGAATGAAGCATTACTGTTGGCCTCATCCTGACTGAGGAGATGATCACTGGCACCCCGGAATGAATGTAAACCGTTTGTCCCTGTTGGCAGCACCCCACCATGCCAGTACAGAGCACGGTGAATTATTGGTCACAATACAACTTCTTAAAAGACCTTACAATGAAAACCATCGGGGTCTGGGGCTTTTCCCCCTGACCCTAACTTAAGAGTTTCCTAAATCTGTCTAAATCTGACAGCTCAAGAATTACAGTCCTCATTGGGGATATTTGATACCCACAACCTTCAGAAATTACTGTATTTAATCAAACATGAGGATCAGACCTAAAAAAAATAAACTTCCTGTAACTATACAAAATTCTTGTTAAACCCCCTGCTAGAACACATCTGTACCAAAACCTTTACCGAGTCAACCGATGACAGTAAACAGCCACAGAAGACTGTGGAAGCACCTTAGTTGAACTCAGCAGGAACAACTTTTCTAGAAAAATCTGGGGGGGGAAAAAAAAAAAAAACAAACACAGATGTAATATCTCACTTTTATTAGGTTCTGGATTAATTTGGACATGAAAGCAGGCTTCTAAGACATCAAACTGTCATTTTCTTCTTGATAATCTATTTACAGGTTTATGAAACTATAAAGGAAAGAAAACAGAACTTTATAAAAAAATACTCCATCTGTTGCATTTTGCTAAAACAAACACAGTAATGAAGACATCCACTTCAAATCAGACAAAGGAGTTTAAGGCAGAGGAAGAAAATGCTTTAAACACTCGACACTGCAGGTAACAATTTTGTTTTTTAAAGGTTCTGAATATGTTGCTAAATTAACCTACTCTAAGCCATCACTTTGCTCAACTAGTGCATCCGTGCACACACAGAGGGGGGGGCTACTTGGATCTCCATGGAAACCATGGTGCAGGACACAGTTGGCAGACAACCAGCAAGTTGAAGGGCTGTGCGAGATGAAGCTCAGCTTCACTTGGCAGCTCAACACAAAATTATCAAAATGTACTAAAACTAATGTATTACTAACAGGAAGCTGATAGCCAATAAATTTTGGCAGCATGGGGGGGACGTGATACAAAGTGAACAGACAACTATTCCAGAACTGTCCTCGCCCAGCACGACTATGGAAACATACTGCTACAACACTATTGGCTGATTCACTTTTGGCCACATCCCCCGATGCTGTCCCCCCACACCATGACTTCCCAAATCTACGGTACATTTATATAAAACTGCAGTACTTATACAGATGCTCCATCAAAAACTAATACACTCAAATGAAAAAGACACTATGCTCACCAGGTTGGTTTGGCTGCTTAACTTCTCTCTCACACACACACACACACACACACACACACACACACACACACACACACACACACACACACACACACACCTTCTGGACTCATGAAACTGCTATGACAAGCAGTCAAAGATGCCATAAAACTTGTGTAACTTGTCTGGTTTGGGTTCTACCAATGTGTTGGGCTGCAGATAATGGGGTGGAGAGTTTAGGAACCTTGGGATCTAATTCCCATCAGCCTCGGCACCTCACGGAATGTACACACTCACTGACATTATACTTGAAGGAGCAGCATGGTGGTGCCAGCAACACACATTTGCTCACACCTGTGTGCGCAGACCTGGCTAGCAGCAGCTTGGGGTGGGGGGGGTAGTGTTAGTTGTGTTCAAGGGGGGTAAACGATGGACACACACTGCCTGTAGAGAGCAGCCCTTCTGTTCCCTACTGCACCATGCGACCTGCTCTTCCTTGGAACACAATATGGAGGTTAAGGAGAGAAAGGTTTCCTTAAAAAATTAGGAGGTTTAACAAAATATCTTTTTATTAAAAAGAAAATGATATTCATTAGAATTGTCTCAATGTGTTTGTGATGGCAAAAAAGAAACACTTTAAATAACAACAAAGTGATAGCCACGAGGATGTCGGAACCTAACACTCAGCATGGCCACACACGCACGCAACACACACAATTTTCTCCACCCTGAAGACCAGGGTCTTGAGGTTCTGGAACACACAACTAAAAGATAACTAGGAGCTACTCCTGCTGCAGCCCTGCAAACAGAAAGCTGACTACTGCCCCCTTCTGGCTGGAGGATGCACAATGTGTAGAATGAGGACACTTGCAGAGGAGTGTGTGATGGGCTGGACAGAGAACACACACCGCAGGTTGACGCTGGATGCACACAGTTGTGGTAACAATTCTGAAGGTCTGCCAGCAGGTAGCACCGTCCGTCTCATTGGCACCTCTTTGTGACAATGGAGCCAAACACCACGCCGACAAAGAGGACAAGGCCAGCCATAAGCCACCAGGACACATTCTCCTGCCAGCGCCGGCTCTCCGCTGCTGCGTCATTGCCAAAGATCTCAGCGAAGCGGTCCTGTGGGTGAGGGATGGTCAAAAACAGATGAACACAAATCCACTTGCACACATACACAATCAAACCCAGCACACACAACTAATCTATGGTCAAAGGTCCAATCAATGTTTTTCTCTACAGAATACATTTGGGCCAAAATTTCCAGTTAAATCAATATCCACTAAACGGATGCCTGCGGCCCTTAATTTAAATATACAAATTGAGTATAAATTTAGCAAACAAACAGGAACAACAAATATCAGTATGACTAGCTCTGCAATGATGGTCACATATAAAAATAAAAAAATTCTGATGTGGAAAGACTGTGTAAGCAGTTTAGTGACTTTGAACACTTAACAGACATGCAGTATACTGCAACACAGTGTAGTTCACAGTGACCCCCTCCCTGAGAAACCATCCATTTGTAGCTCATGTTTGTTTTTGCTGCAGGACAGGCTGCATTCCTGTGACTAGCTGCCTTTGTAAAGGCCACTGTTCTCACATGGCCAATTTCCTGTCCCCCAGGGTGGCCCTGCCCACTGCAGCACATGCAGGGGAGTAGGGGCCACACTAATGACTTAAATTGCCTTTGACCTAGAGATGAGGCTCCACAACTGCACCAAAAAAGTCCACCACAGGAGCACAGAGATGATCCAGCAGCTGCTCCACAGGGGGGAGGGGGGCACTTCCTGCAGGTGTTTCTGGGATGGCCGATTGCCCTCTATCTGAGGCCTGACAACCAGCAAAAATGCAGTACAGCACAGTAAAGCAGAGAGCTGTTCGGATCCAGTGGTGTTCAAACTGATGAACCACAAATAACCTTCATTTAAACCACCTGCTCTGCTTAGTGTTTGGTTGCCCAGCTGAGGTATTTTCACACTGTTTTACAGCATTTCCATGCCAGAGGTGCAACACCCAATGCCCTTGTCCTCTTCCCGGCAGGGTAGCTGGGGGGCACAATCTTGAGTCACCTAGTGAGCTCACTGTTTCCAGAAAGGGGTGGAGAGAAGCAGTGCTTCTCTGGGGACACAAGGACCAATA
The DNA here is from genome assembly GCA_018136845.1 of Heterotis niloticus. Taxonomy (NCBI): domain Eukaryota; kingdom Metazoa; phylum Chordata; class Actinopteri; order Osteoglossiformes; family Osteoglossidae; genus Heterotis; species Heterotis niloticus. The sequence goes on along the minus strand of CM030889.1, from coordinate 32,080,072 downwards.
AAGAAAATGAAAGTGAAATGCAGCCCAGACTGAGCACAGAGGCAGGGAAATGGGAATCAAACCAACACACAAGGTAATAAAAAAAAAAAAAAAAAGAGAAAAAAAAAAGCTGCTTGTCACTCTCCAACCTGAGCTGAGTGAGATCCCCCTGTACCCCAGCACCCCAAAGGTGGGTCCAACTGGCTCCTCAATCTGGGATAAACACAAATTGTTTCTCACTTTCTATTATCCACCAACAAACATGCACTATATCTCTCTTCCACGCTGACAGACGGCAGTGAAGTGTAAACTTAAGTGTGGGACTGCCTTAATTCAGCTCACTTCTACAATGCTTACACTCATGTCTAGTGTTTCTGAGTGTCAGCAATCAAGAACAAGATGAGGATTGTTGCTCATATTTAAGGGATGAATCGGTCAACAATTAGAACTGATCAGGAGTTTGGAGTTACAGATGATTTTTCAGATAGATTATTAAATGCTTTTTAGTTTCAAAGTCAAAAGAATTTGTCACAAACATGGTTACCAAGTATACCATGTAGTGAAATGTGTGGTTCCATTTCAGACTGGAGTGACTAACTCAGTTACAAATGACAGACAGGTGATGTTCCCACTAAACGCTATGGAGAGGCCCAGCTACGATCATCTCGGTAACGTACAACACAGGCTCCCACTCACCCATCCTCCTTGGCTCTGGATCCAGGGCTGGATGTGGTTGTCCAGGTAGACAGTCATCCAGTCCATGATGCGGGCCACCAGGTGACTCATCTCCTTCTCAACACACTCAACACAGAGTGCCCCTCCAAAGGCGAAGAGCCCCACAATGCGGCCCCAGTTTACCCCATCACGAAACACCTCGTCCATGACACTCTCGAAGCTCTGGTATGCCGTGCCTGGTGTGATGTGCAGCTGTGATGACAAGTCACTGAAGGCACGCTGGTAGCGCAGCTCAAACTCATTGGCAGAGTCGCGCAGCGCCTCCTTGACTGCCTGTAGGCCCCGGGACGATGTGGACTCCGCCGGCCCTGCAGCAGTGCCCCCACTTACAGACCCGTTGGTACGGGGTGCCTCATCCTCAGCAGAATCTGGCAGAAAGTGGGCAAATGAGTAGTTCTTCTGGGCCAGCTTGTAGCTGACGTAGAACTCCACCAGCTCCCTGTTGCTGTAGGACATGTTTTTGCTGCTACACCAGTTGCTCACACGGTCACTTCCCAATCACTTTCAGTCAGCAGCTCACACTCCAGGTTCCATGTCAGCCCCTGCCCCTGCGAGGGCCACCTTTCGAGGGTCTCACCTGAGAGAAGCAGCAGTGACCAAAGCCCTGCAAATGTAAACTTAACGGTTAATAAGGTTCGTTAATAAACAGTTAAAACACAAAAATATTCATATCAGAATGGCACATTGGTACAGCAGGTGGATGTGGGTCAGAAAAGGGTCCAAACCCAACTGTACTCAAACAGATTCTCCTATCTGGCACATTACACCTGGCAACACCACTGTGGGCTCAATCACTGTGTCAGACAAACCTTTCCAGCAAAAGAAAGATGAACACAGTACATCTCCATAGTGAGGAATTGCTACCCTACAACCAGTACATGTTGAGTTCTTATGCATCCTCAACAAATACCATGAAGACCACCCTGGTGTATAAATATGTAAGTCACGGTGAATAACAGTGTGAAAAGTCAATTGTTTTCGTTATCATTAACAATAAAGAAATTGCTCAAATGCGTTATTCTTCTGATCACAAAAGTCTGAGAATTAAAGGGCATAAATTAGGAGAAACAAACCTAACAAACCTTTACTCAAGGTAAACTGGAACCAGGTCCCACATGCGCTATATTGTATTCACAAGGGAAAACCCAGACTTTTCTCTTTCTCTACTATTATTAAAATTCAGTGAAGTAGCAGGTGTCCCTAGCCGCGTTTCTAGCCAGACCCCCAAGCAAACAAGGTTTGTAGCAGCCTTGCCAGCACCTGCAGACGCCTTGCGGCCTACCTTCCTCGGCCAGACGAGCGACGACGGTTGGTAACACGGAACCGAACGCGTTCAGGGCGGTCTGCGTCCAATTAACCCCAATTTCTGCGTCCTCACCAAAGACGCGGACGAGCCACGCCCTCCTCGCCGGCGATTGGACGGTATCCAAACAAGACCCCCCCACCACCACCACCACCATTACCACCCATCTTCAATACCGTAAATTACGTAATAAAGGAACACACTCAATGACGAACCCAAGTCACTTCGCGTCCCTCTCCTACGCAACAACAAACGTTGCGAATCTATTATGTGCCATTTAGAGTAAAATCATACGTGTTACTGGCCAACGACGACGATTTCCCAGTTGGTCAATAGCTGCTCCTGTAATTTGTATAACCGAGCACTTTACAGAAAGACATACACGTATGACGGAAATTCGTCCTCAAATCGATGTTCTTTTTCTTTTATGGATAAGGGCGTTTTCATTAATCTTATTTTATTGGTAAATAAACAAACAACTAGCCACGTAACTGGCTCTCTCTGCTGGCTCTACGCAACAAAAATGACAGTTGGCTACTTCAAAGTGTACGACAAATATAGCACCCTGACTAACCGGATACATGAAGTATGATTTTTCTTTCAGATAAGAATAAATACTTACATTAGAAAGTGTGCGTATAAAGCAGCATTTGCTAGTCTTTTATTGCATTGTCAGCCCTCAGCCTCCTGCACCCACTCCGTCACCCCTGCTGCCTCTGCAAGGTTAGCAGTGCGGCTTGCCGATTGGTTGCTCCTTCGGATGTCCCGCCTACTATCGGTGACTCTCCAATCATAATACGCGTCATACATTCTCATACGTTCCCGTAGACGTAACGTACGTGTGTGTTTGTTTGCGGAGTCCGACCTCTGACCTCGTCGCTTAAAATGTTTTTACAGTTAAACCGAATTTACAGAAACACAGACGTGGTTTCCCGTGTGCACGCTTAATGGTTGAGATCGCCACACGGTGGCACCAACTTCAATAAAATGGCTAATCACTCAAACATACGTTATGTGAACAACTCGTGTGCATTTGTTTAAAAGGGACAAATTGCAATATTCTCAGACCACTGTCACCTCACGGTAATGGCGATCGTCATCATCAATAATACAGTTAACAAAATACAATATTGCAATATTATAAACATTCCAGAATCCCAAGAAGTCATTGATGTTAAATTAGCCAATGTTTGGACAGGAAGTGGAGGATTGTGGAGTAGCAGATGGTGTTGCAGTTAAGAGCTGTTCACTTACGGTGACATTTCTCACTTTTTCACCCCCTTCTGAAGTCATCATGTGTTCTGCCTGCATCATTTGCACTTGCAGACCTCCATCATCTAGCCTTCTTCACCCAGGTGGAGCCCTCAGGCCCTGTGTCCAAACCTGAACATCCCATGCATCAGACCCAGAGATCCCTGGCCCCACCCATACCCCGACCTTCTTGTCACTATTTGGCCATTCTACAAATAAGACATGATGCTGTCATGGGGAAAAGTGGCAACAAATATTATTACTTTCAAAATAATCTCTCACCTTCCTTCATGCAATGTATGATGGCAGTATGTGGTCCACCAAAGAGCAGACGATTCAGTCAACAGGCTGGCATGAGACAAACCTACACCGAGTCATCACACACCAGAAGTTCTTGGTCTTCTGCATTTTTTCCCCAAGTAGTAAGGAGAATGGTGCTCAATCAGTATTACCAACATATCTGCTTATATATGAGTTTAATACGGTAAAATAATAAGTACAGAACAGAGTAACATTGCAGGGAACATTCCAGAGTTCAACTAGAGGCTGGTTTGAATAAGAAGAGCTATGATTGGATGAAAGTCATGGTACACCTGGGATGGACCAGTAAAAATTTTATTCTCTACTCATGGTAAACTGTAGGAAGCATAATTGTGGTGCAGGTGCTGGGCCAAGCCTCTCCACCTTCAGCAAACAATGACTGTATAGTGTGGTGTGGTGTGTGTGTGTGTGTGTGTGTGTGTTGGAGAAACAAGGGTCAAAAAGTATCGCTTTCTATGTGACTCACTTTTTTGCAACCCTTGACCCTTGAATTTATTTCTTGCCTCAATACTTTTTTATCATTTAACTGCTGTCTAAAGGACACACACACACACACACACCTCAGTTACACAATAAAACTGCATAAATCTGAACAGTGATTCAGTCCATAATTCAAATTCAGTTCAAACTTGAAAATATTATTGCTTCAATACATGGCAAGAAAGGTTACATAATTATGTTAACTAAACAAAAATGTCCTAAATTCTTTTACTATAACAGATTTCTGCTGAAAAAATCATTAACTTTACTATTTATATTACTTTTTCTAAATAAAAATTATTAAATGGACTGACAGTTGTAAAGTGCCATCAGATCGTCACAGTTCTGGATCACAGTGAAAGGCAGCAGAAATAGCACCCATTTCATGATGAACTGAATAAAATATGAATGAAATATCAAAACAAGAAATAAAATAGAGATGTGTCTATTTCTCTAAATATGCTGAGTTGTCTACACAGACTTCTTAACTTCCCTCACTGTTCAATATATTCACAAGCTACACTGTCAGAATTTCTGATATAGCTATAATAAATAAAACAAATTGTGTTACTTTGTTAATTTTAACTTTATGTTCTATGAAAACTAATTCAAACTAATTGAAAATAACTGAAAATAAAATTATCTACACAAACTCTTATTCAGTACCCGCTGTTCACTAATTCATCTCTTAAACATTCAGCATCCTTGTGTTGTTTCTGCTAAAGGACACAGTGGAAGTGAGTTGAATTAAGGATGCATCTCCCATTCTCCTTGAATGCTCATTGTGACCATCTGTCAGCTCATTTGCTTAACTACAGAGGGGAAAGTTATTAAGCTGAGCTGGAGCGCATCAAAAAAATGATAATTTGCCTCCTCTTATCATAAGGTGCTAGTGTACTAGTATATTTGTTCATTGTATGCTTGTGCTTCGACTCAACTTGAAAGGTGAGGATTTACTTTCTGGCAATAGAGTAATATACTATAACAGGTGTTGAGTTCTCAGGTGTCACCTGTGTGTGTGTGGGACTCCAGGCTGCTCTCATCCTCAGATTCCACCTCCATTTCACCCTGCTCACTGTTCATGGTGCTCTGAGAGCCCAGGCTGCTGATGCTGGGAGTATGTGGGCGAACTGGCCTCAGGCCCAGGTGAAGCTCATACCTGGGGACAGGCCTCAGCTCTTGCCCTGCTTCCATTACCAGGTCTTCATCTTCGCTTTCCTCCTCTTCCTCAGAGGGGAAGTTCTGCTCAACAGTGAAGGACACTTGCGAGGCAACGCCAGGTGACTGTACCATGTTATACCGCTGATCAGCTGGCCTCACTGTGATGATCAGGTTGTGGCTGTTGGCGACCATCATGTCGGTCACCTGGTCCAGCGACTTCCCCTCCACTGGGACGCCATTGACCTCGAGGACCTGGTCGTTGGCAGCCAGCAACCCTGTACTGTGTGCAAGGCCGCCGGGTATGACACGTGAAATGAACACCCCTGGGACCCTCTGCACACTGTCAAATGTGAGCAGCTCGGTGGTGCCATCGCGGATGTAGAAGCCAAGCGGGAGTTCAGAGCCCCGCCGGTACAGCCGCACACGCCGCAGCCACCCGGGAAGCACGTCCACATCGACTACAGATGATATGGGCCGGAAGTCTTGCGGAACACCAATGACCATAGCCGGCTTGCACTGGACCCGGCGAAGCACTGCCCCCAGGCCTGGGATCCTCTTCTTGGGAACATCTCTGAACAACATGTGAGCGTTCATATCCTCTGTGGGACACACACACACACACACACACACACACACACACACACACAGAAAGATGCTGAACAGTGAAGTGCCAGGTATCCAACTCGCATTTCCCTTTAGCAAAGTTGTAACCAAATCTATAAAAATCAACGTGGTACAATATGCTCCCTGTGAATCTCAGAGCTCTTGAATCCTTCCCAATCCCATGTCTTTGAGAGCCAATTCTCTCCTGACCAACTGACAGCTACATCAATGAGTCCAACATTATCTTCTGTGACTATCTGTGATTATCATTTGCTGTTTGAGGGTCAGCTGCAGGAGGGATGTGAACCAGCAACATGGCAGTGCCAGATACACAAGCTGTACTTTCATCATCCATCTGAAACTGTTTCTCCAATGGACTTTTGTTCCCTCTCAAGGGAAATTGCATGCTGCTTTGGAGAAAATGTCTGATAATTTAACAAATGTAAATATGTGATTTTGATAGTTTCAGGTGAAAAAAGGCTGGAGACCACAGGAAAACAAGCCTCGGAAAGGTGGTGAGAAAAGAGTGATTCAGTTTCAGTTCTATCAGCTGGGAGAAGAAGGATGTGATGGTACTGGGGAGATCAGACACGGTTGTGAGTTCCACAGGTTATGTAAAGCAGGTGTGTTATCAGCAGATGAAAGAAGGAAGTGGCAGCATGAGCAGGGCAGAGATGAAGGTGTGTTTGTGTCAGCAGATACCTAAACAGTGACTCAGGGAAAAGGGTCCCAGGTTCGACCTGGCTCACAGCTGTACGATGGTACATTTATCTGACCCTTTTCTATATGACCACTTACACTGATTTACCCATTTATACAGCAGGGAGTACACATTTAATGGAGCTTTTCATGGTATCCACCTGGATCAACTGCACTACAGCAGGAGGTGGGACCAAACCCTGCAACTTCAGAAACAGTGAGTCTAGCCACTATGCCACCTGCTATGTGCATTTCAAAACACAAATATTCATCAGAGGCAGCAAAACTCCAGCTGTCATTGTGCTCCCAAGTGTACCAGGTTAACCAGTGGTCCAGGATACATACCTGAGGGCAGTGCTTCAGGGCAAAAATGTTTCTATTTGTCAAGTGCTGATCCTCTAGTCAGCTGATAGTGAGCAGTTCCCTCCATGAGCAAACAAGCTCTCCCTCTTTCTCTCTCTCTCTCTCTCTCTCTCTCTCTCATACACACACACACACACACACACACACACACACACACATTTTCCTTGTTCAGTTAAAAAACTTACAGTAAAATCTGCAAAAAGCAAATCCCAAAGGACTGTCCCTGGGGAGCAGCACATGACATTTCAATGCTGGACCCTGTATTCAACAGAAACTTCATGGGGGCCACAGGCAGCCCATCAGTCAATGGTACTGACTTGCAATTGAAGGATGTAGGTTCAAATCCCTGCTCAGTTCTAACCCTGGATTAATTCAGTAAAAATTACTCTGCTGTATAAATCAGTAACACCTACAAGTATATAAAAGAATGACTGTATGTCTCCTGAGAGAAAGGTGATGGATTAATGATTATAATTGCAAGCTACCTTAAACATGAATAGATTTTTTCCATAACCTCACTTGCTACTGAAGCACAATGTCTAGTTCGGATCCTGTATGGTAGCAGCTAAACACTACCGAATGGTGATTTCCCACATGACAGTGCTGGTTATCCTCAGGTCACCACAGTTCAGCTGTGTCACTTTCCTCCCTACAGTGTTGACGCATCACCAATGGAAGCAGAAAAAGAAACCAACAAGTAACTACAGTAAAGCAGAGTGGCAGGGAGCATGAGGGCAGTGTCTGTGAAAAGCTGTTTCTTTATCACGGCGCCCAGTGCTAACCTTTCCTGTTCAGGAAGACCCGCAGCAGAGGCCTGGCAGTGGACGCAGCTTTGTGATAGTTATCATCATTATTGATGGGCAGCACAGCCCCCTGGGGATCCATGTACCCCACCAGCACATCCACATCGGGTATGTGATGCACACGCTGCAGCAGGCTGTAGAAGTCGTGGAAGTGGCACAGACTTGACAGCTCCAGGGAGAACCGCCGGAACTCAGCTCCAAACTGCCCAGTAGAGACAGGACACACAAGCAATCAACATAAGAACAATGCGTAAAATATGGTGATGCCGATAGGATGGAGGTCAGGTTAGAGCTCATTTTGAAAGAACTGCACAAGCGCGCGCGCACACACACACACCACATCTGGCTTCCCACACATAGTGTGTGTATTTCATCCTGAAAGATATACTCCTAAGGTGACCTCTTGTAAAACTGAGAATTAAAAATTCTTTCCTCAGCCATGAAAAGGTTTGCCTGCTTTTCACCACAGCATATAAAATAGGTGCCTCATTCTTCTTACAGAGAAATTCAATTTCAAAATAAAGTCCATAATATTAGAACGTTTACATCCAGCATTAAAACCCCTGAGTTTGAAACTGCCTCTATAACTGCTTTCTCTCCTCTATCCCTTTTCCCTCTTATAACTCGTTTTCTGTTTTCATTTTGCTGTTTTACTGGCAGCACAGCAGGTGGCTCTAATGCCTTATGCCTCCTGAGTTGTGGGTCTGAATCCCACTTAGGCTGTTGGAAGCACACGTGTCTACATGGCTTTCCTCCGGGTGCTCCAATTTCCTTCCGCAGTCCAAAGATGTGTATTTCAGGTGAATTAGTGTTTCTAAACTCCACTGTGATGGAATGGCCTGCAAAATTATTAAAAACTTCAGCATATTACTGTCAGTGTTGATCATTTGGAAAAATTGGCTGATAAAAATGTTGGGTGACAAACATTAAAATTTTACTCTTTAGCAGAAATATTCAGGAACTAACACAGAAACTTTATCATTTAGCCACACAAATAAAGCCTCTTCTTCATCATCTTTCGGCTGCTTCCGTTAGGGGTCGCCACCGCAGATCAATTGTTTCCACTTCGTGGATCAATTGTTGCCACACAAATAAAGCAAACAGTTAGAAATCGAGACATTAAGTCTTAGACTGGTTTCAGTTTCTGTCTTCATATTAATGTCATAAAGACTGTATTTTACTGCATCAATGCAAAAGGGACCCTTTTTTAGCTACTGAGTGATGTTGAGAAGGTGGCTTGTTGGCTAACAGTGGTCTTCACCACTGTGACAATGCAGCTGCTAGAATGTGAACTACAGCAAACACACCTGTGCCCTACACACCTGCTGGTCTATAACACCTGAATTTGAGTAGGATCAGAGTACAATTCACAGTAGGGTTCAGAGTCCAGTTCTCAAAGACCAGCCGGTTGCTTCTTCCACACAGGCTACACACACACAAAGATGAACGTAGAGGTGGCTTTCTGTCACTGGACAACACACCATACTTTACTGTATTTTATGAGTGGCGATTTAAACCTACTTAAAATGTACTGCCTTTAACATTTTAATTCATATTCAGTGCTATTCCGTTTCGGTTTCTTTGAGTTGAAAAATTAGTTTGAACGTTGCTACAAAGTTATTATAGTTATTATTTCCACATTAATTACCATTTGTATAATTTCTTTTGTGCGGTTCCGGTGCCGCGCAGTGGGACCAAATGACAAGTCGGTTCTTACTAAACGCAGCATTTCAAGCCAAAAGGGAGCCAACGAGAAACAAAATCCAGCTTTATGCGGAACTGCAGCGAGCAGCAGTACGGTCGATATTATTACTGAACTGTTACTGTGTTTTACACCCACCTTACTCTTCACCTCGACGGGGCGCGCTGCTCGGCTGTCCGACACAAGGTGTTTCCCGTTCATCTCTCAGCGGCACATGGACACCCTCGGATCTTCAGAATACGAATACGCGTGTGTTGAGAAAGGGGAGGTTATTCTAGCGCACTCCTTGTGCCCATATCGTCCCTGGCAAAGTCGCGTTCATCTCTCCAAAGTTCACACAGGTGAGAATGTGGAAGTGAAGCTCACAGCGCGTGAGACCCACCCTCTGTAGGCGGGCACACATCGTTTAATATTTACGCCCCCCCCCCCCCCGACACTCTCACTGCTACCCCCTGCCGGTGGGGTAAACTGTACTGCAAAGCATCACCTGGACTGTAGTTGTACGGCACATATAGTGCACCTGTATGAGTTCAAAAATGTAAACAGGCCTTAACAGAAGGTCAACTGTTTGAAAAACGCACAAAGCACTTTATTAGCCTTTCCATCCCTTTTCAGTGTTCACCGCGGCAACGGTCGCTATGGCAACAGGCCAAGGAAGACCGTCTGTACTGTACTTCTGTTTCCGTGACTACAGTCTCCAGGTGCGGGAATCCCAGTCACTCCCAGAGCACACGGAACTACTTCATGTGGTTCAGGTGGATGTGGAGCACACACATCCGAGGGTCCTGGACAAAACGTACACTTGAGTTGCTGGACAGACAAGTCCAGGAAGCAGGTAAACAGACAGACATAGAAACAAGCAAAAGGTAATATGAACGAGTTAAACCAAGATGAAAAAATGTCTTCTTTGAACTTCCTCAGGTGTTGCCACCATCCTGCTTCTGCAGCTGCCCGCCAGTACCTGGGTGTGAAGCAGCTTTCAGCCACTGGAGGGAAACAGTGACTGCAGCAAACTTGAGCCCGTTCCGCTTACAGGAAGCCTCCTGTACAGCCAGCAGGTTCAGTAGGAGGTGATCCTATATTCTCCACTGCAGGGTATCAGGGTCTGGATCCCAGGAGAAACCCCCCCCACCCTTAGTAGGTAGCAAACACATTACCTACTGGCCCCAACAGTAAAGGACCTGTTCTATAGCTGAAGGGGACTGCCAGTCTATTCCATGTCTGCCCTCCAAGGGAGGTCTTTTGCTTCCAGCTCAGAGTCCCTTGCGACAAGCCATGTACACAACTGTGGGCCTCTAGCAGTGCTTTCACCAATCACCTGCCATCAATTTGCATAGCAAATTAGGAGGTACATAGATCATGGAGACAAATAGGTCAGTAATGGATCATATAAGAAAAATTGTAATCTGACAGCTGACTGTTTTTTAGCAAAATGCTGAAAATTCCTGAGTCCCACCAACAGGAGCAACTGGGGCTAAACAGTTCAGTCACCAAGAGGAATGCAGTTGCCCATCTGGTCACACAAGTGCCTCAACATCCGCCTCATCTGAAAGATAAATTGGGTGTCAAAGTGGGAAGTCAAAGAGCCAATGGGTGGAGAGGGTTCTTCATCTCCTCCAGCGATTGTACCATTTACTCCGTCCTCAGTGAACAGCTACACAGCTTAAAAACACCTACTGTATGCAAAGTCTAATCAATGGTACAGGCTAACAAATTCATTTGAACAATTTTCTAAAAGTGAGATTCTCAAACAAATTTTGTAAAAACTGTCAGGAATCTGCAGATGGTCCTGCACCCTCCCTATGCTCTGTCTTGGGCACCACCCCTACAACGCTCTGCTCCACCCCCCGCCAGTCAGTCAGTCAGTGCTGGCCAATAGTGTGAACAGTACATCACTTTAATTGTCGAAAAAAGGCTTCAATGGAAAAACACAAATTGATGACAGACCACAAATTAACATTCCACAGTCTTGTACATTAATAATAAATGGTCATTCCATAGAAAGGGTGTCAATTCATATATAAAAATGAAACCTTCTCAGAAAGACACTGTAGCTCAGAGGACTGATCTGGCACAAAATCAAACAGAGCTGTAAAACAATACACGTGGGTGAGAGGAGCTGAGCTGACACCCGCTGGTGGTGGCCAGAAGAACCACCCTAGAAATAATAATATAAAAAATACAAGACAACCGATGTATGCTTTTTACAGCAAGAACAGGAATATGTTAATTTAATTTGTAATTTAAGGTCATATAGATTTGTTTTTGCAAAATACTACTTTTGTTACAAAATAATGAAAGGAAACAGAAGTAAAGACAGCACTTGCTACCCAGGAGAGGGGCCCACCATCAGACCTGATTTGAGCACTGAGAGGGTCACAAGTAGAGCAAAGATGATGCACTAAGCAACAAGTGTCTAAAATCAGTTTAAAAGGTTGTACAAATATACAGTGTTGTTTCATAGCATTCCTCTAGTACTTCAGAACATTGTAAGGTCTAACCATTCACAGTCCTGTCACTTTCAAAGGGCCAAATAAAACAACTTACTGAGTATGAACACAAACATTGACACCAATACTTTTTTGCATCTTCAACACCATGTCACCTGCACAAGGGCAGGTCATCACACCTTTCTCCTTGTGGGGCATCCTAAAGCAGCTGTATAAAATCCAGAACGTTCTGTTCCCACGTCCCCATTCTTCAGAGGATGGCTTGTGAGCAAGGCGACAGCCCAGGGTCAAGATCTCCTGACTGCCAGTCCAAACTGTGCAGGTGCACCTGCCAGCACCTGAGGAGCGCCTATAAATTTGAGGTAAGATGTGTGTGTGTGTGTGTGTCTCACACCTCCTGACTGCTAAGCCCCACCACCCCAGCCAGCAGAGAAGGAAGTGACTCAGCGCTTCTGGTCTCGCCTTCTGAGAGCTCCTGCATGGCCTCCCCTGCAATTTGCCGTGTTCCTTGACCACTTGGGTTCTGCCACACCTTGCTGGAGATCCAGTCATCCCTCTCTATCTTATCCCCCATCTTGCTTTGTCTAACCTGCTGCTCCTGTAGCCCGTAACCATTTTGGCTGTGAGCAGTGGAACCCTTACCCAATGGGATTGGTGACCTCACCTTTTCACCTCCATCAGCAGGGTCCCCGATGCACACAGAATCCTCCTGACACCCTGCAGTGCACACATTATTCTTATAGCTACTGTCCCGGTCTCTCGTCTTTGCCTCCACCTCATGTGTTCCGTTTCCTGTCTCACAGCTGCCCTCATCCTCTGACTCACTATCTGAGTCCAGTGTAATGGTCTCTAATTCCTTCCCAGAATTTGGTTTTAAATGGTCTTTGATTGTCTTGTTTGGTCCGTTTGCCAACTCCCCCTGTTGGCGGAGACGGGCGGCAGCTGCTGACAATTTCCCTCCATGACGGCTGGCGGATTCAGCAGACTGGCCAACCAAGATTTTGGATGTCCGTGTTTTGTTTGTGGGCTTGCCAAGAAAGAGCCACTCGGGGTCAAAGTGCAAGCCATGCTGAAGCTTGCTGACCTCCTGCATGTCAAAGCCCAGCAGAACAACTTGCTTCCTCTGCTCCACATCCTGCAGACATGTCCGCCGCCGGTTGGCAAAGTGGCTGGCAATGTCTGATTTCCACAGCCACAGAGCAGAGGCCAGCTTTTCAACTTCGCGGCGCGATGGATAGGGCTGCCGGTTGAAGTAGGCTGTCAGGAAGGCCTTTCGCGCCTCATATGACTCATCCTCATGGCCTTTGGGGTCTAGTGCCAGAGTCACCGACTCCTCAGAACTGTCAATTGTCACCACAGGTGAATAACGCTCCGGTTCCTGCAGCTTGAGCCTTTTTGCAGGAGAGGAATCTACAGGTTCCAGCTCACGTTTTGTTGGGACATTAGGTGCCAGCCGGGTGTCAGGTCCATTTTGTGCCTTGCCCACGCCGCGGCAGTGCACCAGGTGCAACGTAATTGTGGAGGCAGTCATGTTGCTGGTATATACTCCCAGGCAGTGGATGCACTTGTAGGTCAGCTTCTTCTCCACCGGATGCACCGTCTGTATGACCTGATGTCGCTCGCGAAGATGGTGAGCCAACGCGTCTGATATGGGGCCCTTCAGGATCGAAAAGCACAACGGACACAGAGTTTTTCCCACATCCTTTTTGTATGGCACAGCTGCCTGGGGCGTACTCTTAGCCAGAGAGCTGCTCTGAACCTCAGCTACCTTTGGGGTTACTTTCAAAGCCTGGGACACAACTGTAGCAGAGCTGTTCTGGGCATGGAAGGCCACTGACTCCTCCGGTGCATCACGCATGTTGTATGTGGTAACAATGAGCTGAACATTTTTGGGGTTGCTGTTCTGGAGGGTGAGGTCAAAGGTCAGCGGGGAATCATTTCGGGGGCCCACAGTCTCGTCTGGATGTACCATGCGTGTATGCGCCACCATCTTCTCAACATCATTGAAGGTGGCACGGCAGTGTGGGCAGGAGAGGCCGTGAATCAGCATATGATTGAGAAGTGTATCACTGGGCAGGTAGCGGTTGCAGTGGAGACACTTGCTGGTGAAGTTGTGGATCTTCATGATGTAGTTGGCCACTGCTCGCACCTTCTCCGCCTTATGCTCCTTCTCAAAGTGTGCACTGTATACATTCTCTGGAAAGAGCTCATTGCAGATTGTGCAGATCTTCCACTTCTGTGTGTAGGAAGTACCCAGGAGGGAACCACTGCCTCCCTTTTTACCAGGGTTCATGGAGGTTACCGTTGTGGCAGCAGCCTGCACTCGTGAGGACAATGGGATGGCTTTGAGTGCAGAAGATGCTGAGGAGGCCGTGGAAGTTCCTGCCTGGATGCTTTGACGGGCTGCCACTTGCCCAGTTAGTGACAGCCCCCGCATGTTGTTCCCAGGGGGTAGATTCGTTTGGATAGGGAGTGACCCCTGCTGGCTGCCATGAAGTGTGATGCGTATTTGTGGACTGGCTACAGAGAAGACCTGGGCAGCAGAGCCCTTTGGACCAAACTGGCCGTGCTTCAGAGACATGGAGGACAGCATGCCTGCCTTGGGCTGGGTGAGCCTGTTCAACTGCTGGGCACTGATTGCATGGACACCACTAGTCACCAGGCCTTTACTTGTTACCCCCAGGATATTTTTATCCTGAGGCTTTGGGGAGAGTGACACCACAGACTGTGGCCTAGACACCACCACACTGGTGTGACCAATCATGGCGGTCACTTGGTAACCAATGCGCTCGTGGTCCTCAATTACATGCTGCACTAGTGCCTCGTATGTGCGTGGAATAAACAGGCAGCGTTTGCAGTGAATGGCATCAGAGTCACGGTGGGTCATGGGGGTTGAGGCAGCACCGCCGTTGACAGATTTCTCTGAAGCCTTGGTGACATAGGGTGCAGCCACATGCTGGAAGTGCTCCCGGTATATGTGCTTCCGCACCACATTGTACAAAGGGTCCCGGTAAGTGCATTTCTTGCAGTAGTACACAGCCTGTTCCGCACTGTCCAGCAGTCGGCCCTTCGGGATGCCGTCCTTCACTGTTGAAGAGCCTCCAGCCACTATGCTTTTGCTGGGTACGTGAAACAGCCTGATGTGAGTCTCAAGGGTGCCCTTGTTCCCACTGAAGGTGCAGTAGGGACAGTTTAGTAGGATGCGGCTCTCAAAGTCCTCGCTGTGCACATTGCGGAAGTGGCTCTTGTAAGCAGAGAAGAACTTGGAGGAGAAGGAGCATCCTGAGCACCAGAAGGGTTTTGACCTGTACTCCTGCAGATGGGCACCAAGGGGAATGGTTAAATGGGACACGCTAGCAGTTTCTACCATAATTTTTAATACTTTTTTTTTTTTTTTTTTTTTTTTTACATACTGTACAATATTAAATCAGCACCAGACTCAAAAATGCCATCTGAAAATTAGTATTTCCCAGCAGGATGGTTAAAATATAAACAATTCCTTGAAATGATTAAGTTGTATGGTACTGTTCATCTCATATTCATAGGATGTATTTAGGATGTATTCTAGAAACACAAGTGGACAAGAGCAGTAACACATTTATTTTGTAGATGGTAAGTTTCATGACAATTTTTAAAATTACACAGTAGTACAACAGTGGTACAATCAATTTTATATATTTTACAGAGACAATTTTTTCGCAAGCCATTTAAGGAATATATTTGTATGGCCAACATTTAAATGGAATGTCAGTGAAAATAAAGATTATGGTTATGCAAATGATGAGCTAACAGTTGCAGTGAGGACATAAACTTACTTGACACAATTTATATTAAGCAGGAAAATGGATTCTATAGCACTTTGCATGAGACAGCACGTTTATCATTAACTTTTTGTCAGTATGGTTCAATGGTGGAGGGGGAAAAAAAAAAAAAAAAAAAGATATCTACACAAGAACACCTCCAGTGTGTATGCAATTTCCTGGGTTATTTATACTGTGATGTTAATAACCAATCTGAGTTGGAATTCATTCAGTATGGCTAGAGAAGTTTCACTGCAGATTTGATTTATTTAGACCACAAACTTTAGACAAACATAGATGGCATCCTTACACCATGGGAGAAAAAAAAAATTTTTTTTTTTAAACTATTCTAATTTAATATTCATATAGTGAGCATTTATAAAGTGGGTAATGGATGTATTAGCACTTTATTCTCTTTGCAATCTCCTGTACACATTCATGTGTCATAATTAAGGGCAAATGTCACTTGCCTGTGGTTTTGTGAACGATGGATCCCACATGCACACATCTTCCCAGCCGGTATTTTTGATGTAGAAATCATTGGGACAAAACTCCTTTAAGTCCTGATGGGGGAAAAAATGAAGAAAACATTACATATCAAAAATACAAGGAAAATATCCAGCACAACAAAATATTTTCAATTAAGATCATTAACTGGAATTAGGTCCAGTGTAAGCTAGTACATTTTTGTTATCCCAGGAGTTTTACCTCTACGTAGCCCTTGCAGTACTCCAAGCCAATGTCACTTAGAATCTTCTTCACATTTTTTCTGGCTTTGCGTATACTGTACAGATTGTGTACAGGAGATTGAAACATACTTCCTGCCTGGGAGAAAGAGGAGGATTTCCGTCACAAACAGGTAATGTAAAGAATATGTATAAAATCTGTTCAAGGTGCCATATAGATTCTAAATAAGCAAGGAAGCTACTAACAGGTCCAAAGTGTTGGGTACGACATAAGCACACAACTTAAAGTGCAGTTCTGAGATCTTCGGCAGACACCCACATTAACCAGGAGGGTGCCAACTACTCTGTCTTTTTTTAAAGGCATTTTCCGACATTGGAAGGGCAACCATAATGCACACCAGCAGTACGGTATAGAACAGAGAACAACATGCATACCACAGCTCCTTTAACACGGTCACCCATTCTCTGCATCCTGATGTTCTGTAACCTGTGACCCTATGAAAGTCCAGCCTTAGGAGTGGCCCTGTAATCCCCACATAGTCAACTGTCTATGGGCCAGGGTTTTTTTAAAAAAAAAAAAAAAGTAAAACAACCTTCAAAGACATGCTGGCATGACAAAGCTTGCGAGATGGCTCAGCAGCAGTCTCTTGTTTGTGTGTACACAGACCACTGAACTTAATGTGTCTCGTTTCTCCTTTTTCCCCAGTCTGCAAATAATTTTCATATCAAGTTCAACAAGTGGATACTCTGAGGAGATAATCCTGAATAGTAACTGCATACCTGTACTTTAGAACTGCTCACCAACCCTGCAATCACAAACACAACCACCATTAAGATGGTGACAAGCCACTGGTTTCAATGAGACGTGATGCTGTGTTTCATCAACTGACAACTGTCAAGGGAAATGGTGAATCAGAAAAGCAATAATCCAAAGAGAGAGCTCTGGGCAGGCAATTCAAAACACAAAATAAAAGCAAGCTGTGCAACCTTCATATGGTACTACTTCTGAAGCCAGTATAAACCATTACATTGAGAAAATGGTATTAATGGATCATGACTTCCTGCACTTTCTACAGACACCAGCCAAAATGCCAGTAGAAATGCTATTGCTTTTTTCTTTACCAAAGTGGTATGCTTTATGGACTGAACAAAGACATTAATACCTGAATGTACAATTATGGAATCAGGGGCTAAAGAAAGGAATTACAATATACAGGCAATATAGTATAGTTCTTACCAATGTTCCTAACTTTCCAGGCCTCGCCAACTCAGAGTGGAAGCATAGATCATAAGTTCAATTCACAGTTGAATAATACAGCTGCCAGGACAGATCTCCAACCATCTTGAAAAAAATAGGTGTTTGGATTTTGGTTCTACTGTTGCAGTGACATCTGGGATCAGCTAATGTGAACTCATGGTCCACTTTCCACTTGCAAGCAGAACCAGTAGTTATAAGAATGTGAACACACATAATTGTGGTCTTCTTTTGCAGTCACCCATAAATCAAACAACAGAAACAAAGGGCCTCTAGTGTAGCCTCCACAAGAGCACCAAGAGGTTCACTCTTGGCCACATCCTACCCCCACACCCAAGGTAGAACAGAACAAGAAAGAGATGGACCCACCTGTCAACTGCTTTGTCTTCTCCTGCCACCTCTGTCCTGTTCCACCGTCCCTGTCTAGACCTTCTCTACCTACCACTACCCATAATCCTCTATGTCATCTGTCAACCACATCTGTCTCTCTTCTTGTCCATCTGGAATCCTCCCCACCTGCCCAGCTCCATCTGTCTAAATGTTCCAACCTCCCCCCATTTTACGATATGTCTATGTAGCCACTCTGTTACCACCCCACAAACCAAAGCCTAATTGTCTATAGTCTGGGGTCTTGTTTTTCTTCTAAAAGAAGCCAGAAGTTGCTGTAGAAGCAATGATTAACCTTATACCTTAAATACTTCAATGCAAGGTGTATTACCTTCATGATCATCAATAGCAACTGTCTTTTTAACAGAGTGCTACATTACTCATCCCATTCTGAAGGCAGTCTGTGTCAGGTGGCTAAACACAGCTAAATCTCACATACTCCAAATCATTAACTCACCAGGTTGTACTGTAGCCACTATGTAAAAGTACCATAGTACAGAAGGTGCAGTCCACACATCTGGACCCTAGATGCACTCTAATGACACTCAAAACCCTGACTTACAATGGCACCACACATACACATAAAACCCTGCGGCTGCTGTAACTGCAGTCCTGCCAAGAACCTGGTGAATGACTGTCTTTCTCCCATTCATGGTAGATGGCGCTAGAGAGCACACACTGCCTCCTGGTTATGTAAGCCTGGCAACCCACTGTAGCCTGTCCCTGTGATCACAGAATGGCGCCTCCTATTGAGGCTGCAAATGTGCCTAAGATGTCTGCATTGCATTTTTTCCTGCTTTGTGGATAGGTGCCATATTGTAAGGGGCTGGAGCTGCAGCACACCAGCAGAAGTGGAAAAATCGTAATTTTTCAAATAAACCACATCTTAGAAGCATGTAGCTTTTTTAACTTTACAATGACCTTTTTAAAAATGTGGCAGCTTCCTGCAGGCCATTCTGATGCTTCTCATGTTTTTAGAAGTTCCTTGCAGATCCACATGTTTCCCACCAGGAGATACAAGAATGGGTGTTTACCCCAGAAATTAACTTTTTACACTGCAAAACTCGTAGCCACACAGATAATAATGGTGGAATAATGGTGTAACAACTTAAAACTGGGGTGCCGTGTGTGTGTGTGTGGGCCCGTTTTTTCCCCATTCATCACATTCTGCCAGCCGTACAGCTGGTGTGTGAAGGACTCTTTCATACAGGATGGAGGCCTTTCTGAAACATCCAGACTGGTGGTGTGTACTGCTCCAGTCACACGGAAAACATGAGATTCATACTGTCACTCAAATACCCAAACGCACATAGGTTTCAGAGCTAGACCCAATACTAGAGACCAGTGAAACACCAGACCGACCCCCAGAAATCACCCTTGATATGAAGTGACCTCGGACTGTGGTCAGTATGTACAGTTTCCTAGAAGGAAACACAAGTGTGTAAAGAATTCAGTTTGTCCAGGTCTTGTTGGGAAAATGTATCGGTAACAAGTGAACTGGTTATACTGGCATGAGACCACAAACCAAAGGGTGAGAAAAGTGAGCATGTGAAAAAGCTCTAGCAAGCAAGCAAGCAAGCGTGCGTACGCACACACGGGCACATGCATGCACAACCTCAGTTACGGTTCCGAGCGCACTGTGGTCGCCTGGGTAAGAGTCAGACCCACAATCTGTTCTTTTATTTCTGTGTCGGAATGTGCTTTCGTGTGTGAGCGCGGTGTCTTTATCCTGTGTCGGCTACTAGCCGGGTCTACTTGCCTAACGAAGTCCGGCCGCACGGCCGGCCCGCTGCTCCTCACACAAGACCGCGGGCTGGACAAAGGGGGGGGGGGGGCGCTTTTGCCCCTCTCAAACGCAGTGGTGTTCCAAAGTGAACCGCTCTGCCGGACGCCGTTCAGGGTTCAACACCTAGGGCTGGACCCAATGGACCAGACCGAGCGCAGAACCCCAACTCACCGGTGGGGCCCAAGGGACTAGAGGCACCTGAGGGAACGGTATCCTTCCGCGAAGCGCCCGGGAGCTCGCGACCGTCCTCCTCGCGCTCTTCTTGGCTGCCGGCGACCGCGCGCCGCTGTCACACACATCGATGAAGGCTGCAGCTGGCGACAGAGCTGAGTGCTGACGGAGCGCAGTGGAGGAACGGGGTGACAGGAGGCCGCTAGGCTTGTCAAGCAGCACAGAGCAGTCGGTGCTTATCCATATTTGTATTATTTCGGAGTGGGCGCCACTTTCCGTCCCTCCTCTCGAAGACAATACCGCGAGTGCAGAGCCTCCTAGTCCAAAATGGCGAACGGAGAGGAGCGGAAATGACGCGACGCCTTATTTGCATATGACAGTCATTGTGCCCCCCGAAGAAACTGGAGTTTGCTTAAGTGTCGAATAGAAGAGTTCACGGAGAGCCGATAACCCGCCTGTCCCGTTCCTACCCTCCCAGCGCCTTCATCTGCCTGGAGGGACGGATATTCGCTACCTCGGGTGCATATGAAAATGGCCCACAACGGAGTGCGTCCTTCAACATCCGGTAGAGGGCGCCTTGACTGGGAGGTGGCTGTGTTGTGTCGGCCAGGGAAAATACAAAAGGCACCTTTGACACTCATGCGCAGTGGCTCGGTCCGCTGGCGCCTTTGGCTGGCACAGGATCGGATGTGCACACGACCTCAGAACATCACCGGGTGGCGCTGTGCGTATTGCTGCGCGCGCCAAAGCCGAACTACTTTCCGCACGGAGGGGGGGCGGTGATGGTGTTGGTGGAGGTGAGGGTCTGGTGGGTGCTTCGTGTCACGTGCTCCCTTGCCCCCCGGCATGCAGAGTAATGGGTTCCAGTTCACCAGTGAAGGGTTTCTAGCCCCCCTCCCACCCCGTGCAGTACAGCTGTATGTAATGGGCCAGCAGGTAGCATAGTGACTGAAGATATCACACTGAAACTGAGGGACCCATGTTTGAATCCCATCTTGAGTAAGGTGCTTACCCTGTACCAGTAAAGTAAAGTTTACCCCACTATGTAATTGGGTAAATCACTGTAAACAAATAAAAAATGTTCTCGCTACAAAAATAAAGATAATTTATTAACTGGGAATGTAAAAAAATAAAAATTTGTAAACATTAATTGACAGATGTCCCAGCATTGCTCAGCTTGTTTTATTTACCACAGTAAATGGGACATTGCTCTCTACTGTCTATGGTTCTTGCATCTTTTGTGTGCCATTTTCAACAATCTGTGTTTCCCCTCCAAACTGACAGATGGCAGTAAAGAGCACCCAAATGCAACACAGGTTGAAGGTCAGAGATCAAGGTGCTCACCATGTTCTAGCTGCATGGTCTACAAGCAGGGTGGAACAGGCCCTGCTGGGAACACTGCTGCATGACAGGCTCCTTTCCTGACCATGCGGTCACAAGACAAGACCAGGATGCATTGGCCCTGTAGATCCTGAACTGCACCAGGGCACTTATTCTTCAGACCTCTTGGGGGAGCCAGAGAGCCTCTGTGTGCACATGAAGACATTCAATTTGGTGGTGAACAGGAATGTGTTTTTTTCCATGCAGAAGTACACACACAGGAAAAGTAAAACAAAAGCATAGAAAGAAATACACACCTACATACAAACATTGACACAGAGAAACACATCATCCTACAGGTGGACAGGTAAAGCCAAAGTGGAGCAGACCAGGCGGTGGACATGGTGTCTCCATTGTTGGCTTTATGGCTTTCAGTCATGTTTTTTGTACATGTCATCTGTGGAATGAACACAGCCTGGGGACACACAGCTCACCCCCTGTACCTGGGGACAGGTTGGAGATGTAGGGAAACGGAAACTCTAGTCTTTCCTGTTATGTCACGCTGATTCTGTAGAGGTCTCTGACCCCAAAGCACAGACATGACAAGCAGCAACAGGCCCCCCAAGGACAGGAGACGCGTCTCGGGGAACTTCTGCCTGTACCTGTCTGTAGAAGAGAGGTGTGACTTTAACATGCAAAACAACCATGACGTTCCACCCAACTGACAGTTGCTGAACCTCAAGGCTGATTGATGTGAAGTGTAAACCAACAAGGGAAATGGTCAACAGGACCATTTTACCTGAATGTGTGTGTGTGTGTGTGTGTGTGTGTGACAGAGAGATAAAAAAAAGGGTAAATAAGCTCCTTGTATTTCAAATAGTTGCGTTGTAAATTTTCAAATATTTTCCTGTTTATTTATGCTAAAATAATATTTTCTCCACTTGCCTGCCTTATGTTGTACAGTATTTCTGTCTGCAGTGGAGTGAAAAAAAACCAGTGTTTACCCTCTGAGGAATGGGGGACTGCCTTCGTTCCACCCACTTCCATAACAATGGTCAACAACAATTTTGTCACATCGATTGTAATGGGTTTTCTAAACAGTTTTTTTGTCAGGCTTAGTTTTCTTGGGACTCCATTTTCATTATTCTGTTCAATTAGTGACATTAAGGTAAAATATTTTACAATTATTGACCGAAATGTAGTTATTATTGCTTTCTAGCATAAATAAGGTCAAGACAAAGACAGAAGGCATGCTGGCTGCACTGAACAGCACAGTGGTGATGATGATAGCATACATGTAGAGCAGAAAAAGGAAAACATTTGTTCTAACCCAACATTTCAGGTTAACTGCTTTTCAAATGAGCCACATTTGTTGACCACAAGGGTATCTGAATGATCTTGTTTGTGATTTGAAGCAGGCTGAACTTTTAGGTTCAGCATTCACAAACATTTGAAGCTTTCTGGTCATGCAAGACTTTACTTTCATTCAATTTTAAAACCTGGAATATAAAATGTATTTTTATGTAAGTTTAATTTAATTTAATTTTTTAACCAGCAGTCCTGTACCAAGTGTATATCTGTGAATATAAGTATAGGGTACACAGAATTTTTAAAATGTTGTAAATTTGTACATTTTTGATAAAGAAACAGGAATTGCACTTAATAAAAGTTCATTTGTTCACTAAACACTGCGTTGTGGGTTTCTTTACACACTGTGTGAGCCAAGGGGCAGGACCATTAATGAACTGCACTAGTTTTACATTTTTTCTTGGACCACAACATACTGACTGACTGACTGATTAAACACACAAAAACAAACAAGCATAATTTACGATATGGGCAGAATACTCTGCTGGGTTTATCAGCTGTCAGTAACAACTGAATATACGGAACTCCATCATTCATAATGCATCATTGGCGGCTTTTGTTTAATTAAAGCCACTTGGACATGGAACTGAGAGGGAGAAGAGCAGCCACCCAGTCTGATGATGATGATAATAATCAACCAAATATGCGAATATCTTATGCAGGAGGGCCAGACTGAAGGAGACTGTAGACTGTAAAGTGGTGGTAGGGGAAAGCGTAGTTAGGCAGCATAGGATGGTGGTTTGTAGGATGACATTGGAGATCAAAAAGAGAAGGAGAGTGAGGGCAGAACCAAGGATCAAATGGTGGAAGTTGAGAAAGGAAAACTATAAGGTGGAGTTCAGGGAGGACTTAAGACAGGCATTGGGTGGCAGTGAAAAGTTACCAGTGAGCTGGGCATCTACAGCAGAAGTGGTAAGGGAGACAGCTAGAAAGGTGCTTGGTGTGACATCTGGACAGAGGAAGGAGGACAAGGAAACCTGGTGGTGGAATGAGGAAGTACCGGAGAGTATACAGAGGAAGAGGCTGGCGAAGAAGTGGGATAGACAGAGAGATGAAGAATGTAGACAGGAGTACAAGGAGATGAGGCATAGGGCGAAGAGAGAGGTGGCAAAGGCTAGAGAAAAGGCATATGGTGAATTGTATAAGAGGTTGGACACTAAGGAGGGAGAAAAGAACCTGTACCGATTAGCTAGGTAGAGGGACCGAGCTGGGAAAGATGTGCAGCAGGTTAGGGTGATAAAGGATAGCGATGGAAACATACTCACAAGCGAGGAGAGTGTGTTGAGCAGATGGAAAGAGTACTTTGAGGGGCTGATGAATGAAGAGAACAAGAGAGAGAGAAGATTGGATGATGTAGGGATTATGAATAGGGGAGTGCAATGGATTAGCAAGGAGGAAGTTAGGACAGCTATGAAGAGGATGAAGAATGGAAAGGCTGTTGGCCCAGATGACATACCTGTGGAAGCATGGAAGTGTTTAGGAGAAATGGCAGTGGAGTTTTTAACCAGATTGTTTAATGTAATCTTAGAAAGTGAGACGATGCCTGAGGAGTGGAGAAGAAGTGTACTGGTACCAATTTTTAAGAATAAGGGTGATGTGCAGAGCTGCAGTAACTACAGAGGGATAAAACTGATCAGCCACAGCATGAAGTTATGGAAAAGAGTAGTGGAAGCTAGGTTAAGAAGGGAGGTGACAATTAGTGAGCAACAGTATGGCTTCATGCCGAGAAGGAGTACTACAGATGCAATGTTTGCTCTGAGGGTGTTGATGGAGAAGTACCGAGAAGGTAAGAAGGAGTTGCATTGTGTCTTCGTGGACTTAGAGAAAGCATATGACAGGGTACCTAGACAGGAGCTGTGGTATTGTATGAGGAAGTCTGGGGTGCCAGAAAAGTATGTAAGAGTGGTACAGGATATGTACAAAGACAGTGTGACAGTGGTGAGGTCTGAAGTAGGAGTGACGGATGCTTTCAAGGTGGGGGTAGGATTACATCAAGGATCAGCTTTGAGTCCTTTCTTGTTTGCAATGGTAATGGACAGGTTGACAGATGAGATCAGACAGGAGGCACCGTGGACTATGATGTTTGCAGATGACATTGTGATCTGTAGTGAGAGTAGGGAGCAGGTTGAAGAGACCCTGGAGAGGTGGCGATATGCTCTAGAGAGAAGAGGAATGAAGGTCAGTAGGACTAAGACAGAATACATGTGCATAAATGAGAGGGAGGACAGAGGAATGGTGAGGATACAGGGAATAGAGTTGGCGAAGGTGGATGAATTTAAATACTTAGGATCAACAGTCCAGAGTAATGCGGAGAGTGGAAGAGAGGTGAAGAAGAGAGTGCAGGCAGAGTGGAGTGGGTGGAGAAGAGTGTCAGGAGTGATTTGTGACAGAAGGGTACCAGCAAGAGTGAAAGGGAAGGTCTATAAGATGGTAGTGAGACCAGCTATGCTTTATGGGTTGGAGACGGTGGCACTGAGCAAAAGACTGGAGGCAGAGCTAGAGGTGGCAGAGTTAAAGATGTTAAGGTTTGCATTGGGTGTGACGAGGATGGACAGGATTAGAAATGAGTATATTAGAGGGTCAGCCCAGGTTAGACGGTTTGGAGACAAAGTCAGAGAGGCGAGATTGTGTTGGTTTGGACATGTGCAGAGGAGAGATGCTGGATATATTGGGAGAAGGATGCTAGGGATGGAGCTGAGAAGTAAGAAGAAGAGAGGAAAGCCTAAGAGGAGATTTATGGATGTGGTGAAGGAGGACATGCAAGTGGTGGGGGTGACGGAGAGAGATGCAGAGGACAGGAAGAAGTGGAAGCTTTTGATCCGCTGTGGCGACCCCTAATGGGAGCAGCCGAAAGATGAAGAAGAAGAAGAAGAAGATCATCATCATCATCATCACCATCTCAGGGAGCAGAAGGGATAGGATAATGCTTTAAATGGTACAAGCGATATACACGGCCGTAAAAATGCACTCAGGTTCAGTTGTCCACGGTGTTCTGAGTGATGTCCTGTCCCGTGTAAATAATTGTTTATCTCTCAGTAAAGAAAAATGCTAGATAGATAGATAGATAGATAGATAGATAGATAGATAGATAGAGCTTTTTACAGCACAAAATGGCATAAACGTAGTACTAATGAAGGACCCTGGTTTCAGGTGTCTTTGCTGTAGTAGCAGGGTGGACTGATGTTCCACCCCCAAAAAAGTTGGTTGTACCTTAAAAACAAAAGTAGTCACCATGATGGATTTAATAACTTTTTCTTCCAAGAAAATGGATTAGTGTTTTGTAAAGATGTTTGGTTATGGAGGCTTTTGGCCACGGACACAAAGTAAATGAGAGGTGCATGTTCACTGAGCCCCAAAAGTGGAGGATGATAATAGAAATAAATTACTATTTGTACCATTTGCCCAGGCTGCTAACATGAAAGAGTCATATGAGAATATCTGTAGAGTTGTGAAGGTCGCTGGACTTCTGCTCAGATTCCAGCTTGGATACACAAAGTGCTGTTTTTTGTGTGAGTGGGACAGCAGGAACAAGAAAACTGAAAACGTTCCTTCCTCCTCTGCAGATCAAATTCCCAAATTTTTCTTGTGTGATGCAACAACAACAGCGCTGATAAGGTGTTTGTAGGGATGGTAATTTTGTTTTCAAACATTTTGGAATAGTTATTTTATAGTCAATAAAAATAACTAAAAACAAATACAAAAGTCTGACAAAGTAATTTTATTTTATGTCCCACATTTTGACAGAATCTGTCCTGCAAATAAACAAAGGTACACCAGTATTAATTTTGTACTAACTGTATGTTAGAGGTAAAGATGGCTTTGGAGTTGCAGGCAGGTCAAGTTGTGAGCAGAGCTCCACTGCCAGCTGTGTCCAACACAGAGGCCTTTTCCACTATCTCTGCCCATCCCCAGTGGTGAACCCCCACCCCATCCCCCTGTCCCCCAGGTGAGGAGCTTGTTCCAAAACAGGCGGGTTGACTGCATTTAGGAGAGGATTGGGCATGCATGACTGTAAAGTAGATCCCCTCACTCTGCACCTTCATACTCGTCTTTAATGATCACTGTGTCTGCTATTAATCCAGAAGGCTGAACCATGGTGTCTCCTGCGCTCCACCCAACTGATGGCCCCCACTCACCTGTCAAGCTTCTGGCCTTTCCGCCTAAAGGCCTTGAACACTGCCTTGGGTTTGCAGAACTCCTCATTCCGGTGATGTTCCCTGTCCAGGTTGATATGTCCACCTGAGGCCAGCTGCCTCAGCTCCAGTGGGATCTCCCTGCGTGAGCAGGAAAACACGCACACACGGACCGCTTTCCTGTTGTGATATGCTGGGAAAAGATAGCACGTGTGCATGCCTGTGCGTGTGCTTGCATGCGTGTGTGTGTGGTGAGCTACCCTAACAGCATTGTGACTCTTCTTTGCCCCTGCCCCTGCCCCCCAGGAAGCCGCAGATTTAGAAACAGCACAGGGCAGCATGTCAATATTCTGGAATAATCCAGTTGAATCACCCCAGTGATGACAGTACAGGCTGTTGGTGCTGATGACACAGGAAGTGAATTGACCCAAGAAGAAGTCAGGGTCAAGGGATGTCACCACTGAAACCTGAGACCCCTGAATCTTGTGGTGTTGGTGTGGGGATCAGATCTCAGTCTAGGGGCAGTTCCCTGCGTGTGGGTACATTTTAATGATAAAAACATGGCATTGCAGTATGATTTTTTTCAAATTCATTACCAGAAAACTTGGTTAAACTTAAAAGAACCTGGTGGAACTTTTTAAACTTGTTAAAGTAGAACAAAAGTATTTTACAAAACAAATTATTTCAATATATGAAGTGATTTCCTTGCAAAACACTTTCAACAATGATACAAAGAATATTTTGTTATGAATGCAGAGATGGTAAGGGAGTGTCACATGGTAATATAATTGTGAGTCACGTTCTTGATCGGGTGACAGAATGAAAAATAGTCTGTTACAAAACCTCTTAATTTAAAAATGGAAGGTGATTTTCAAACAAACATAACGTACAACATTTGATAGTTTTGGAAACAAAAGTTACCCAAATCCCTCCTTGTTCTCTTTAAGGTTACTGGTTATTTTCTTCATACTGGTAGGATACTGGGAAAAATTCAGCACAGTTTAGTAAGTTTAGTACAAAATAAGTATACAACTCTGAAGGAACAAACTCAAGTACAAAGTATATGGTACAAACATATTTTATTAAATTATGATTTGATTGCTATACAAATGTCTATTGTCTTGCCATATGGATGTGTTTTGCTCAGTTAAAACAGTATTGTGTATTTATGTACAGATGCTTGTCAGCGCATCACATGTACAGTATGTAGTGAGCAGTCAGTCACAAAACCCCCCAAATAAGGAGAAATGAATAGTGCAATTGTCACAACCTGACACACCTTCTCCTTAGAGACATGCATGTACATAAAACATGGAGAAAGTATGACGTCACAACAACAGAGTTACCGATTGGGTGGAGGAGGAGCCTTTGCATATATGTGTGTCTGTCTCAGGATTGGGCTGTTTCTGTGTCACACTACCTCACGGTATCCTCACACCTGAGCACGGTACAGCAGCTCCACCAGTGCTCCAACACACACCTGGGACCAGGTGGCTGAGTCAAGGAGAATCTGTGGAAGACACCAGGAGGTATGTGTTTTAGTGCTGTTTGTGTGTGTGTGTGTGAGTGCATATGTGTTTTAAGGTTCAACGTGTTTGCTCTGCGGGCGTCTCTCTTGGCCCCGGCTGCCCTGTTGCGCTCATTTTCCGGTTCCAGGAGCAGCATGTGCGGGCAGGCCAGGTGTGCTCATGTACCTTTGTTGTGCTGCTTAGAAAGAAAATGGCTTCAGGTGACATGCACGAGGTGTGTCTGGCTGTGTTCACGCGACACAGGGAACTTCTCCTGCGTCTTCTGCCGGATAGATGGAACACCTTTAACCAGCTTCACCGTTCATCTCGGTCTAACATTAGTGCTTGGTGGTGACAAATGGTGCAGTCTGAAGGCGTCTGGTATGAATGAATTAATGCAGTAAAAATTACTTTGCTGACAAATAAGTAAATCAGAGAAAGTTGCTTTGGAGGAATGTGTCGGACTGCATGTTGAATCTAAATTGCCACAGATTGACTCCGCAGGTAAATATGTTTCTCGGAATTTATCATTTATCCCAAGCACCGTGACCAACAAAACACAGAGCAGCTTCTTCCTGCCAGCTACGGCCATGTTCTTGTAAAACTGGTGTGGCGACGAGTGGAGGATGAATCCATGTTTTCATACTCAGCAGGAACGGAAGTGCACCTCAGTGAAGATCTGGAATGTGACACATGCTTTCGGATTCAGCTGGAACCCCCTAGCATGGCAGCCCACGGCACCTCACTTCCTGCTTGTGTAGGAGTTGTGCTGACCTGCCCCGCTGTATCTTGACACTGCACCTCATTCTGTCCTCTGACCTCAAGAAAAAGGCTTTGTTAAAACATCACTTGAGCAACTGAACACTGTCAAACAGTGATCCTTTGTGGCCCGATGGTTCTTATCAGCAGCAGATCAGTGCAAATGCATAAATGGTTTTAAGTAAGTATCTTAAAACTGTAAGCTGTTTTGGAGAAAGGTCTTGGATGAATGAATTAAAGTGAGTTGCCTGTGCTCTGCGCCTCTGGGTGGAGCAGCACCGTGGACCTTAGGTAGAAGTGATAAAAATGTGTGGAATCCAATGGTGTGTCTCACAGGTATGCTGTGGGAAAGAACGTCTGTGCCTAAAACCCCCGGTGGTGAGATCAAGTGAAGTGGTTATGCTTTTTGTGCCCGAGATGAGTTACTGCACCTGGGATAGAGAACAGCAAAAGGAGATCTGTACCTGGCTCAATCATGGAGGCCTCAAGTCCAAAACCCATTACCACTGCGTGGACTACAGCCACAATCATCTTGGAGCCACCAAGGAGGTTGTTTTCGGTGTGAGAAAAAACTGTGGAGAAGATAAAAGTTCTGCTTCTTCTTTTGACTACTGGCAAAGTGGAGTTCAGCTTCAAGGGTCTACAATAACAGGGTGGTGGGAAACATCCTCTGGTCTGACAGCTGGGCACTTTAGTGTAGTGTTTAGCACGATGAGTGAAAAGACTGTGTAAACACACCACTGTTGTCAGACTATCACTCATATGAAGACAGTGACGAAAAAACAGACTCTTGTTGACTGGTTGCTCCAGTTTTGTGGGAGAATATTGTTGGGTTGTAGTGGCATTGTCTTTGAGATGTTTCAGCAGCTTCTCACAGCAACATTTTGTCACTTGCTTTACATGATGGTGCACAATGCTATTGGGGGCTATTTTACTGAACCTACTGGGGGGGTCTCAGGGCTCAGGGTAGAAGTGAAAACATGCAGCATTTGGATCAGTGAGGCTGCAGAGAAGCTGGAGGACTGGAATGATTGGTGGCTCCTTGCTTCATCTGTGAAAAACAATATCATGAAAATGAAAAGAGAATATCTGCAAAACATGATGTGGGGAAAGAACATGCTTTCAATCAGTTTTTGACCAAGTCTGAGCTTGTATCCCATAATAATCTTTTGATCTTTGATCTTCACCACAGTTTCTTCTCATACTGAGAACAATAATCTGCTTATGATGTCCATCTGGATGTCAGAGAAAAGCAGGGGGTGGTCACCATGCTGTGTAGACCATATGGACAGCTCCGGATGGTAAAAGTTTGTCCATACATCCCAGAGATGTAGAGGATAGTATGAGACCCAACTGAACCAAGCTGGAGCAGGAGATCCTAAAGTGTGCAAGGTGCTCACCAGACAGGGACCTGTGCTATAAACTTCTTGTACCTCATTTCTCGCTGCTGAAGAATTTGATGACGGACTGAGTGGGGACTGTGCAGGAGTTTTTGCTGTGTGTGATGATTCTGTAGGGGGCAGGATGGCTTCAGAAAACACAGTGTTTTAGTTCCTGGATTTGCAACCAGATGATTTCTAGTTCTAGTACTATTTTAACAAAAATATATAAAATATCATCCAAAATTATGAACGATAAAGAACTCTAAGCTTTGTGTAAAATTATTACTGAAGATGTGTAACTGCTCAGATGGACAGGTTCTAAAGGTGTCTGACCCTGGCCTGGTGTTTCAGTGGTTACGTTCTGCCTCTGCTGCAGCACACACACTTGGCCTCATTTAATCTCCTCCTTTGTCTCCACAGAAGTCCCTCTCACCTCCTGGACGAGGTCTTGCTGACTGTAGGACAACCTTGTTTGGACGGAATCTACTGAAAGCGGTCCACTGCTGTTCAGGCCCACTGGAGCAAGGGTGCGAAGACCATCTATTCAGAAGAAAGCAATAATAAACACCAAGGACCAGGTTCCTCTTTCACCCCTCATGTCTGTGGAAACTCTGCAGCCATCGTGTGAACGCATGGTGAGGAGCCCTGCCCCCTCTGTGCCTCTGGTCCGCCTGCGTGCCAAGAGGCCAGACTTTTTCAGGAGGCCAGAGGCTCCCATGGTGGGGCGGCCCAGTGCTGTGGAGCGCCTAGAGGCAGACAAGGCCAAGTATGTGAAGAGCCAGCAGGTGATGCAGACCAAACAAGAGCCTGTCTGCCTACCAGTAACTCTGCCCCGTCCCCTGGCCACATCCACAAGTCCCCAGAAGACGTCTACCCAGCTTACTGTCATTCAAAGCTTGACCTCAGCTGCACAACCTTTGGCCACTTCCAACAGCCCTCAGAATTCACAAGCCTGGCCTATCACATCATCCCGAACAAAGACTCCACCTCTCCAATCTATGGGCACACCTGTTGGTCCTCAGCTGTTGCCTGCACAGACCTCTGTCCTACAAGTCTGCCCCTTAACCACATCAGCTCCTGCCTCGATCCCACACAACAGCCCCCCAACCACAGTCGTCAGTCCCTTGGCCATACAAAGTTGTCCCTCTGCCTTGACAAGCCGAAAGCCTCTGGTCACCTCCACAATGCCGCAACCCATTGCCCGCAAGACCCTGCGCCCTGAGGCCAGCAGAGTTACGCAACTCAACCTGGAAACACTCAGCAACCTCATCAATGTGTCTGACCCCCCACTCCCTCCCACTGCCCCTCCCCCTAACCCAGGTGATTATGGCTGCGGTGCTACCTCCTCTCCTTCATGTTCTCCGCTGAGCCCCGCTGGCACGGCAGTGCGCAGGGTGGATGTGCGGCCCCACACAATGCAAGCTACACCCTTCAGAGCCCAGCTCCGCCTCCTGCAGCGGCCACAGCCATGGCTCCCGCTGGTCCAGTGTCTGCCTCCACGGTCACCAGCCTCCTCCTGCTCCCTACAGCGCTCCAAGTCAGACCTGAGTGACCAGCTCTCCCGTGTGTCTGCCAACCTTGAGCGCTTCTTCAATTACTGCGGCCTGGACCCTGATGAAGTGGAGGGGCTTGCGTGGGCTGGCTCTGACATCACGTCACTCTCCAGGCTGCGCAGCGCCAGTGCTCCAGGCTCCGAACACGGTGGTCAGTCACAAGCCAGTGACCACGACCTGGATGACGCAGAACCACCCACAGAACGCATCCCTTATAGTGTGTCTGTCATCGAGAGGAACGCCCGGGTCATCAAGTGGCTCTATGGACTGCGCCAGGCTTGGGCCATGTAACTGGGGTCACTGGGGTTATGGAGGTCACACAGGTTGCAAGGGTCACAGGGGCACGAGGGCAAGTAGTTAGACTCTCCCACCAGAAATGGCTGAAATGAGTTCTGCTCTACAAAAAGAACCACTCGGCACCAAAATGACAGCACTCCAGGTCACCTAATGGTGCCACCACACTACCCATGATTCCTATAAACAGTGAAAAATCATAATAAAAACTGTATAGAACTGTTTCTCCATTGAGTTTCCACTGCTGACCATTTTAGCTACTGACAGTGACTGTATCATTTCTGCAGGCTCGAAACTGGTGGTGCCATATACAGTATACTGGCAGGCCATGTTACCAGTTTTTTAAACACAAGAACATATTCTTTTTATATTATTATTGCACATTTCTTCATTCTTCATTAAAACATATAATATGTTTTAATATTTCTGTAATGCCAGTAGTATGGTGATTTTGACCTGACTTAACCCAACGAGCCAACAGGTGACAGTAAAGGGCCTCCAAACTGAACAAGAACGTGGGACCACCTTAACTGAACTCACTTCCACAATGTTTACAGTCCCTCCCTGCTGCTCTTGAGTGTCTGTGATCAATAACAAGATAAGGATGTTGCTCATGCGTATGAGATGAATCTGCCAACAATCAGCAATAAGTAAAAGCTTGTGAAGACGTTGCATTTTCATATTTCAATTTAAATTACTTTCAATTTTAATGTATTTCAAAGTCAGTTGAAATGTTTTTTTATTGCAGCTAAAGTTGAGAAATTCAAATAACCAGTAAATAAATAGACATATGTTTTATGCAACCTTTGCTGACTGTGACTTTGTGCTTAAAGTTTCTTTAGAGTTATAAACAAAACAAGTTACAGAACTCTAGTCCCCACAGTGTCTGCAAAGGAGCCCATGCAGTCAAGCTGTAGCATCACAGCCAATAGCCACTGTGCAGCAGAAGCTGTTAGTGAATGCAAAAAAAGATATCACTCTATATGGTATACTTATGATATCTTTCCATCTGTATTGTATTTAACAGTTGCAGGAGGTGCTCTAAGGTACTGGGTTGTTGATTCATGTTTCTGGTGCTTCTCTGCACTGTCTAGCCCAAAAAACTCAAAATTGAAATGTTTTATTAAATAACATCACGAAATAAAGCTGATGTTGCAAACTGAAACTCCCGATTACTTTGTGAGTTCCAATTCACCCTTGAATGTGTGTGTGTGTGTGTGTGTGTGTGTGTGTGTGTGTGTGTGTGTGTGTGTGTTGGGGGGGGCTCATGGTACTCCATCACCCAATCTCCAACTTCTCTAACAAACAAAACACATTTCGGTAGGAGCAGGGCATGATGCAAAATCAGGGGTTGTATTCTGAAGAGACCCTCACTTTAGTCATCATAAAGACATGAGCGAGCCTGGTCCTCAGCCGCTCTGTGACTGTCAACATTGTTTTGAAGTTTGCATTCCTGCGTGCATTCCTGTATTTACCACTGTGCCACAGGTTTGATTCCCCTGCACCCTTGGGACAGGGCTGGGCTGACTCATCCTTGAGTCATCTGTGAGTCACCTGACAGAGCAGCTCAAGTGATGTGTGAAGGAAAAACCACTTTCTCTTGGACTTCTCAAGAGCTAAAGAAAAAAGACTGACTGTTTGCATGTAGTGTCGACCATAAGAATTCAGCATGAGATATATGAGACCAGAAATATTTGGCATGTAGATAAAGGAGCTTGCAGTGTAAGAGCACCTCTGTCCAACCTCCATTCCACTGACAAATCAAACCGTGAGAGTAACTGAAATATCGCAATATTAACTTATTAATCGTTGTTTTAAATTAACTGTCGTGTGCTGTAAAGAGGTCGTTAATGTCAATGTAAACCTGCAGGTTGTTTTGTCTCCCTCTGGTGGTCAGATATTGACACACACTTACTTTGCGTTGTATCTCATATTTGAAATGAGATCCGAGAGGCAGTCCATTCCTTCTCTTTTGATTCAAAAACCTGTGTTTATGCTATATTATGCGTCTATGGTGCAATACTTTTCACTTTTCAGGTCTAATTGCCACGCAACGTACGCAACTTCTGTAAACTACAATTCCCAGAAAGCAAAACGTTTCTTACGTCACGGCAAAAGTCAAATAAATTGCCATAAACAAGCTGAACTTGGCAAAGCTGAAATAAACGTATGTACGAAATAATTTATGAATTAATATGATACTATTTCAGTGTTATATTTTTCTGAACTTGCCACTGTAGATGCTCTTAGCGGAGACCGGAATTAATATGTACGTACTAAAAGTCACTTACCGGAAGTGAGGGGGTCAAACCTTCGCGCCGCGTCGCTTCGAGATGGCGAGCCGGGAGGATTCTGTCAGAGAGTTTGTCGCTGTAACGGACGTGGACGAAGGAAGGGCCCGCTTCTTCCTGGAGTCTGCCAGCTGGGACCTGCAGGTACCCGGAATGGGACGGGGTAGTTTCCTTAAAAAGCGTCCTGTCCGCCTGTAGAATAGCTTAGCTTCTCGTACGGAAGCCATACAGTCTGCAGAGTCATCGCACTTTGTTATTGTTCGGCTTCTTAAAGCTCTTACTTTCACTATTCTGCCTCAACCGAGAGTCACTTTCAAGGTTATTTATTTATCAGTTTCTTTTTTAACCGTGTCAGAATTATTGTTGTCGGTCTCTCTCTCACACACATACATATACGTACATACACACCTGTACGATTGTGTTGCTGCTGAAACTGCCATGCCTGTCGAAGCAGCTTCTCACACTACAGACAACAGGAGGAGCACCTTTAAAACAGCACCTCTTACTTTCCCACCACAGTTACTGAGTTCCACTGGGTCACACTGGGTTGTAACTGCTTTTTGTCCCTACACCCAGGTAGCTCTGGCCCACTTCTACGAGGACGGTGGCGATGAGGACATCCTGACCTTTCAGCAGCCAGAGATTCCAGTATCTCACACTGCAGCACCAAGGTGCTTGGACCCTCAAACTGCTCCCATCACCACTGTTGTTGTCGTGTGGCACCTTTCACTGGGCTCACAGTGCTGGGAGGCGTTAGGGTCAGACTTTGCCTCAGTCATACACCCTGCTGCTTAATGTTCAGGGTGTGTGGTCTTCACACAGACTGAACACTGCTGGGCTTCCAGTGCAGCTCGGGTGTGCGCCTCGGTGGTGCTGTCCTTCACATTGCTCATGCACGCTGTGTGTCCTTTTTGCCCTTCTTCTGCCAGCCAGCCCAAGGTGACATCCTTCAGGGAATTGGTGCATGAGGAACAGCAGCACAATGATGCGGATGAAGGACAGAGGTGAGACTTGCGCATGAAATGCGTAATGTCCCTGGCCACATTGGGAAACCTCAGGCTCTGGGTAGTCAATTTCAGATTGAGAACCTCAGTTTGGAACCTGCTTCTGTACCTTTTAATAAAGGTGAGACAGTACCTTTACACAGGGTAAATGGCAAGTGGTTTTGGACAGTTATTGCTGGTGAGGTGAGTTGGTAGTGTGGTGGTCAGAGCTTCTACCTTTTCAAAGGGCCTGGGTTTGAATTCCACCTCTTGCAGAAGACATTTGTTATTGCCCTGAATTGGCACAGTAAAAATGAATGTGCTGGATAAATTCCCAGCGAGCAGGCAGCTGTGCTTGCAGGTCTGGAATGTTCTCAGTTACACAGCCGTGCATTTGTATGTAAGTGTGAGAGTCCATGAATTGCACAAGACATGGCTGAATATTGTTCACTCAGCAGGGAGCTCCTTTTGTGTCCAGTGTTTCTTTGTTATGCTGGTGTTCCACCCACTGGGAGTTTCCTGAGCTGCACCCTAGGCCTGTTTATGCCAAGGTGTTGGCACACCCTAATGTTTGATGGATAAATGGCTACGCCCCTCCTAGGGTTCAGCAATCCTGAGGTGTTTTGGGATTTGTGTGTCTTAATGCTGCATCTTACCTGCAGCCTGTTGTCACTTTGGTGAGGTGTCTGCCCTGAGGGGGGAGGCAGCGCACAACTGTTGGTTAGGGTGTGGCTGTTCCTAAAGGGTTTTTTCTTATTGTCTGTCCTTCCTTCAGGTTCTATGCAGGGGGTTCGGAACATAGTGGGCAACAGATTGTGGGTCCCCCCAAGAAGAAAAGCTCCCATGAGATGGTGGAGGAGCTGTTCCGTGGTGCCAGGGAACATGGGGCAGTGCCAGTGGATAAGAGCAGCAAAGGGGCTGGGGAGCCCAGCAAGGTAGTTGTCCCGTGGTGGGTGGAGCTAAATGGTGCTCATCTTCAGAAGCACACTGGGTAACTGAATTGCCCCTCATCTCTGTCCAGCCCTTTGTGGGAGGGGGCTATCGACTGGGTGCCACCCCTGAGGAACACTCCACCTATGTGGCTGGAGAGAGGCGGAGCACTGGCAGCAAGCAGGAGGTGAGTGTGATGCTATTTGCTCTCCTTCTGCATTCCAGCTGTGTTTGGGTACCTGGAGCCTGATTTATTTCCATAAACCATGGGGGGTCTGAAATGAACTATAACTGCATTTAGATGTGACAGGGCTATAGAGTGGAGAGCAGATGGGTCATGCTGATGTTCTTTTGGTAAATGTTCTGGTCTTCAGGTGCAGGTGGTGTTGAAGCTCTGGAAGTCAGGCTTCAGTCTCGATGATGGCGACCTAAGAAGCTACACAGACCCCGAAAATGCAAGCTTCCTGGAGTCCATTCGCAGAGGGTGAGCTCAGCACACAGTCTGATAAACCTCACATAGTGCTGCAGTGCACACACACAAATGGAACCAGATAACTTAAGTAAAAAGTTAACCTAAAAACTATGAAATCAAAGGAAATAAAAGGTTAATAAATAATTTTTTTTCTTTATTAGACATGTTCTGTAAAAATCGAGTTAATTTGACTTGCTTTACAATTACAACTGTTATTAAAAAAAGTTTCTGAACTCCTTTGTAGTAGTGACTGATTTATCCCAAGTCTCTATGTTATTGATCACTAACTTTCAGGAACACCAGATACAAGCTGTAAACACAGTGGAATCGAATGAAATTAAGATGGTATTGTGTGTGCATGGACATTTGTTTTCCTGCTCACACAGGGAGATCCCACTGGAGCTGAGGCAGCTGGCCTCAGGTGGACATGTCAACGTAGACATGGAAGATCACCGGGATGAGGAGTTCCGCAAACCCAAGACAGTCTTCAAGGCCTTTGGGGGGGAAGGCCAAAAGCTTGGCAGGTGAGTGATGGCCATTGGTTGGGTGGGGTACAGGAGACCCCATGGTTCAGCCCTCTGGATTAATAGCAGATGCAGTGATCACTGAAGAAATGTATGAAGGTGTAGAGTGAGGGGATCTACTTTAGAAAGGGGCATTGCTAGGGGTATAAGTGACTTTCATTACTCATCCTATAGTCAATTTTACATGCACAGCCAGAAGTAACATTTTTTGCAGTCTCTTACATGTGTAATTATTTAATAAGTGTTATTTGTCAGACATAATAGCTTAGTGAAAGAATATTTTGGGGATGTTAGGATATGTTTTACCATGGCAAATTGCACAACAGCCTGGCAGAGGCTAGAAATGGGGATTATGGCGGGCTGCACCATCTCCCCCCTAGCATTCACTGTGGCAATGGAAATAGTAATTAGGGCTTCGTGTTGGGTGGTAGAGGGAGAGAGATGGCCAGATGCGCTCCGTTTTCCTCCAATTTGGGCGTACATGGATGATATGACACTGGTGACCACGACAGTAGCTTGTGCGAGACAACTGTTAGGGAAGCTAGATGGGAATTTGAAGTGGGCTAGTTTAAAGATTAAGCCAGCAAAATCCTGTAACGTCTCACTGGTTAAGGGGAAGGTAAAGAAGGTTAGCTTTTTGGTGGATAACGAAGAGATCTCATCAGTGTTGGAAAAGCCAGTGAAGAGTTTAGGGAGGTGGTATGCAAGAGGGTTAACTGATGTGGATCAGGTGGAGCAGCTTAGAAGAACAATAGTAGATGGGGTAGAGAAAATAGAGAAATCAGGGCTACCAGGAAAACTGAAGCTATGGTGCTTAAAGTTTGGCCTGTTCCCAAGGGTGATGTGGCCACTACCATGTATGAGGCATCAGTAACGAAGGTAAAGAAACTGGAGAGACTAATCAGCTCTTACATTAGGAAGTGGCTGGGGATTCCTCGGTGTCTAAGCAGTGTGGCTCTGTATGGAAAGGGAATTCTGCAGTTGCTGCCATCAAGCTTGACAGAGGAGTTTAAGTACGCTAAAGCACAATTAGAGTTGCAGCTGTCAGGTAGTAAGGATGTGGTTAAAAGGGGGCTGGTACCTAGGGTAGGGAGAGGTAAAAAGTGGGATGCAAGGTAGGCAGTGCAGGAAGCCAAAGCAGATTTGAGGCAGGTAGAGGTGGTTGGGAAGGTCCAACAAGGAAGAGGAGGACTAGGATTGCGAATAGGAGACCTGATGTGGAGTAAGGCAGGCCCTGTAGAGAGAAGAAGGTTGGTTGTAGGGCAGGTGTGTCAGTGGGAAGAGACAGAGGTGTGTTAGGGCAGTCTCACAAGGGAAGCAGGGACAGTGGGTGAATTGGGAGGGAGTTGAGAAGAGTAGGCTTGAGTTGGAGTGAGCTGTGGAGCATGGATGTGAATCAGATAAGGTTTCTGTTAGGAGCCATTTATGATGTGCTGCCATAACCACAGAACCTGAAGCAGTGGGTTGGTGAGGACCCAGCCTGTCCTCTATGCTTGGAGGTAGGGACAATAAAGCATGTATTAGGAGGTTGTATGGTTAGCTTGTTGCTAAGTAGGTATACTTGGAAGCACAGTCAGGTGTTGAAATGCCTAGCTGCAGCCATTGAGAGGTGGAGGGTGCAGGTAAGGTCAGGACACAAGGCTGGAAGTTCAGTGGTTCAGTTTGTTAGGGGAGGGGACTAGGGAATGCTTAGGTAGAAAGGAGCTGGGTCAGTTAAGAGGAATTAGAGATTGGGAAATGCAGGTCGACCTGGGAGGAAAGTTAGTTGTACCCCAGGAAATAGTTAGCACAAGCTTGAAACCAGATGTGGTACTGTGGTCAGTAAGCCGGCAGGTAGTGTATTTTATAGAACTTATGGTCCTGTGGGAGGGGCTAGATGATGATGCTCACGAAAGGAAGAAGTGAGCTGGTGGCGGAAGTAGAGGGGTGGGCTTGGAGCATGAGAGTGAGGCTGGTAAAGGTGGGGTGTTGTAGCTTTATCGCCCGGTCAACAGTGGTGCTGTTTTGCGAACTTGGAATCCGAGGACAGAGCTTGCGGCATGCGGTGAGAGAGATGATGGAGGCTGCTGAGCAGGGAAGTCTTTGGATATGGAGGAAACATACCAGCGCAGATGAAAGTTGGGTGGCAAAGCCTTGAGTGGGTAGGTTTTGGGTAAAACGGTAGTGGTTAGCAGTAAGTAGGCAGTGGTGTTTGGGTAATGTGAAACATGGTTTAGATAGTGGTAAAGAAGGTAGGAAATGAGTTTCTTCTTCGCAGGCAATGAGTGATGAGTATGGGTGATGAGCGTGTTGTTAGAGGGGGTGCTAAGACGAATAGCATGTGTTACAGTGGTGCACGCGGTGGTGGAGGGGAGCAGTTCTGGGACACCTGAGCTGTGGTTGAGCCTTCTGGAGGTGTCGTGGGCCTAACTCGACAAAACACTGACGAAGG
This sequence comes from Heterotis niloticus, assembly GCA_018136845.1. Taxonomy (NCBI): domain Eukaryota; kingdom Metazoa; phylum Chordata; class Actinopteri; order Osteoglossiformes; family Osteoglossidae; genus Heterotis; species Heterotis niloticus. The sequence goes on along the minus strand of CM030889.1, from coordinate 32,040,189 downwards.
AAGGTGCCCACTTGACAACCCCGATGATATACCGCGCCATCACTTTGCTATGCCATGTTTGAGTTTGTAGTTGGCTAGCATCGGTATTTCGGTATTAGAGAGATACTAGCTATTGCATAGTGGCTAGATAGGCTTGCTCTGGGTTGATTGTTGAGTTTCCGTCAGGGTTGAGGGTTAGGATAAGGTAAAACGGGGCTTAGGGTGAAGAGTAGGTAGTGGAATCCCCTTTATAGTGTGAGTTCTTTTATTAGCACTACATGTTTGATATGAATCTGATTGTAATGGTTCCATTTTAAAATTTGGTATGTTTCCCATTTTTAATAATTTTACTTTTCCAGATTCTTTATTTACTTGGTTTGTGAAATTTAAAAAACATTCTGTCCCTTGCTGCATTAGCACATTAGTTGTGTTGGCTTTTGCAAATCTCTCTGCCTGTTCACAGTGCCGCTCCTCAACTGTCTTCAGCCAGCCTGTCGGCGGGCCCTGACGCGCAGCGGGCCAATGAAGCAGTGGCTCAAGCTGCTGTGCGTCTGGATGACTCACAGCCGTTCACCAGCATCCAGGTGCGGCTCGCTGATGGAGGACGCCTGGTTCAAAAGTTCAATCACACCCACAGGTGAGTCATTTGGCTATGCCCACAGGAACGTGGTAGGTGAGGTGTGCAGGGCTCAAACTGAATTTGTGAGTGGAGGCAGGAAGTGCCACTTACCCCTTGTTCCTCCGCAGGATATCAGATGTGCGTCACTTTGTGGTGGCAGCACGGCCTGCCATGGCCTCCATGGAGTTCATCCTCATGACCACTTTCCCCAACAAGGAGCTGACAGATGAGAACTTGACTCTGAAGGAGGCCAACCTGCTGAATGCTGTCATTGTGCAGCAGCTCAAATGATGGCGCCCCTGCTGTACGGCGTGCACAGCTGCTGGGATTCCCAGCTGGAGGTCATGTGGACTTTTTACTTCTATGGTGTGATGTGGTTTACACTTCAGCCATTGGTGGGAAATGACATCCCCAGCTCAAAGAGGAGAGGGGGACAGGGTGTTTGAGTTTCTAAATACAATATTATACAAATGTGCATAATGAAGCATTTTTAAAAGGTCAATTTCACCTGCAGGAGGTTCTTTGTCCTTTCCTAAAATATGTTGACAAACATTTAGCCTACGTTGACACTTTTCTCCAAAGCAGGGTCATTTTACTGTATAAATTCAGAATAAGTATCACCTTCAGGGGTATTACAACAGGAGGTGGGATTCCAAGTTGTCTGCTGGGTCAGCTTTAGCCACTGCACCACCTGCTGCCTTATAAGATCCACCCAGAATGGGAGATGGAACTGCTCTTTGGTGCCCCACAGCATTTACAGATAGACCGAGTTGTGACAGGAGGGAAATGCACTTCTGGCAGTAACAGGACTGCAGTAACACCGCCTTCATAATAGAAGGCAGTGTTAAAGACTCCTGTCAGCATTTTGTAAAAAGGCTTAAACCACATTTACTGTAGATACATGCAGGTGAGTGTGTACTCTTGTCAGTTGAGCTTTCCAGTAGTCATGAGAAACAAGTCAATGTTCAGAACTTGTATGAAGACAGCAGCAGTGAGGCCCCTACTGTCACCCCACTCATGTATTCTTAGTTGTCTACCTTTTAATGGTTTTCTCCAAAATGGTGGAATGTATGAAGTTTGTTCACTGGGCTGCTTACACTTGTGTACCCAGTAGGGGATTTTTACTGTGTACATACTGGGGTGCCTAGAGCAGGAGCTGGAATTCTTTAAGGTGATGGCTGTAAACACTGCACCACCTACTATTTACACACATTTACTAGTGCGATCATGGGGTAACCTGCAGGCCCTGTTATGTCCATGAGGCCCCTCTCTAAAGAAGGGGGCCCAACCCCTGTATTTCCAGGTTAAGGCAACTGAGAATTCATATAAGAGGAAGGGCCAGCACAGCAGTTACATAACTGGACTCAAGGTGGACAGGTTGGGTGAAAAAAGTGCAGCTGCATGTGGGAGAATTTTATTTCTCACCACTTTATTAATACATTCACTGATGTGTTGAGAGGGCCCTGCCATGACCTTCTGGGCACAGACGTGGAAAGCAGATGGTACAGACGCTCAAACGCACGATTGTCAAAGCACGAGAAGGCGCAAGAAGAGATGCATGCGCACACGCGAATGGTGAGCTCCACACGACAGCTGCAGTATAAATGATGCTTCATTTTATACACAATTTGCTGAATATTCTGAACATTAGTTTACACAGCTAATGTTTTCCAGTGAAGCAACAAAGCAACTTCAGCACAGTTGGCCAGAGAACAAGCTATACTCCAAGTTTGAACTTCAGTTAAGATACCCACAACACACTCAAAATACAGCTATATAATATTCCCACTGTAAAAGTGTGATTTTATGGACAATAACATTCATATATTTTGAATGGAGATGGCAGGCAGCTCCTTAAATGACTGACATTTACCACGTTAGTGTAAATTTTAAACAGCTGTCACAAAAAAGAAAAACGGATGCCCTCAGCTTCACAACACCCTCCTTGGTCAACACGCTTTGTCGGCATCACGTTTGTGCTTCTTCCTCACCGTTACCACCACAGAGCCTTCGAAGAACTGCTTTTGTTTCCAGATCAACAGCATGAAAGAAAATACATCCAACAAAAACAGCCACAGAACAGAAAATGTGCTTGGTGGTTTGAGGCCTGAGACCAACATGCCAAAAACATCGCCTGTGGCTGAAATAGGGAAGGAGCCCAAATCAGCCCAATCGGAGAGTTCAGATACCCTGTTCAACCAATCAGTGTGCCATCATTTACATTTATTCATTTTAAGAAAGGCTTTTATCTAAAGCAACCTACAGCTACGTGTGCCGATTTACTCATTTAAACAGCTCGGAAGATTTTCTGTATCAGTTTAGGGCAAGTGCGTGGATCGAGGCCTCCCTTCAGTGCAGTATGGTAGCTCTACTCACTGCACTGTTCACCAGTGTGTCTGCAGCCGGCGACGGACTGGGCAGGTAGCTGACTAATGGAACAAGTAGACGGCGTGGCGCTCAAGGGATCTTGGTTCCAGAGGCAGGGTTAGAATGTAAATCTCCTAAAAGGAACTGTGTGACTGCCATTACAACAAACACCACACCTGTGTTCCTCTCCTTACCACCTACTTTTTTGTACGTGTGAATCTGTAGCAACATTCAGATGGAAAATACATGGGTGGCTCCTTTTAAATCTGCATGACCACGCCAGCAGGCCCACCCCCTCGCCTGAGCGAGTGCAGTGCCAACGTACAACAGCCGCGCAACAGCGAGACGAAGTTGCAAATGGGGGCACCTGCCCTGCAGGGGGTGCGGCATAGCCAGGCCAGGGCCGGTACCACTGGCAGCCCCACTGCCAGCAGGTCCACCACAAACAGCCGACTCCAGTAGGTTTTCTGGGGTGGTCCGGCTGCCTCCGCTGCCTCCTGCTCCTCCTCCGCTGCTGACGCTGCTGTTATTGCTTGTAGGGTTGGCTCGCAAAGGGGCTGGGAGGTATGTGGGTGTTGCTCAGCTCCAGGGGACAACTGAACGCTGTAGGAGGGTGGTGGAGGCGTGCTAGCAATGCTGACGAGATCCTCCACTTCCACAGAGGTCCAGGTGGAGGTGGGATCTGGGCTCCGGGGCGTGGCATCTGTCTGCACGGCCTGCTCGCACAATGAGTTTGGGTGGAGGGGATGGAGGGAGAAGGGCAGTGCATCATCACACAGCTTGTCATAGGTGGAAGAACGCAGTAGGGGCGACTCAGACTCCGCTTCCAGCAGCAGGTCGGCCCGGCTGTCCCCACCCACGAAGCCACTGTCCAGTGTCTCTTCGCCAGAGAGGCCGTCACGGTCGGGCAGCGCCTCACAGCTCAGCTTTGTATAGGTGGAGCTGCGAGTGAGCGAGCGGCATGGGGATGCGCCACAGGACCATACCGAGCCCGAGGGTCGCACCTCCTGTGCCAGCTCCATACTCAGCAGCAGTGTGTCCAGTTTGTGGTTCTGGGCACTGATGTCACGGAAGCCGGCGTGCACATCAGCCGCACCTTCGTCCCCGGCGACACAGAGCCGGGAGCGCACCGCTTCAACGACTCGCTGCAACTGCTGGATCTCACGGCGTGCCTCTTTGAGTGCCAGCTGTGCCTCCACATGCCGGCATTCCTCTTCCACCCAGTCCTCCTGCATGTGCCACAGCTGTTCACGCAGCTCCTCCACCTCAGCATCCCTAGGCACATCAAGGACAGCAGGACATTGGCTGAGGCTCCAGTTCTTGGAGCGGCCATGCTGGCTCACCACAACCTGCTGACTCATACCAATTTCATGTAACATACAGACACAAAACTATATTGAAGGATGCAGTTAACAAATGTGTACATTTCAGCATGATAAACTACACTCAACACCAGTTGCGTAGTTTAAAAAAACACTTAATGTTGTTGCTTATTAGCATGTTTATAACAGAACCGTACTTGTCGCATGTTAGTGCCACCACCGGCATTTAAATAATTGGGTTTATTTAAAAAAATGACGTAGTTAAATTGCAGATGATTTAAAGAAGACTAAAAACTTTTACTAGTCATCATGGAATAAAGTGAAGAAAGGGCTTGTGAGGAAGAGAGGGGCCGCTAATAAGGCCTTAAACCAGAATAAATAAAGTAATGCTTCAGACAAAGCGAGGAGGAGACCTGCAAGGAAGCAAGGAAACTAATAGGATCTGCTGGGAAGACACCAGTGCTTGCATTTCAAACTTCTGTTTTATAAACATTTGTAATAGTACACAGCATAGTTTATAACAATACATACAGAATTTTTATTACTGTACACTGTATGGGATCATCTGCTTTTTATTTGTTGACTTTTGTTTTAATGTTTATTCATGATTTGATTTTTTACTTTAGATGGGTCTCTGGTAAAAAATACGTTACAAGGTTCTGCGTGAATACTGATACTTGGGTATTAATTATCAAAAGCTGTTATACTGAAAATTTGGGCCTGCTAGTGTGATGAGACTTGGCGAGACCTCGCTGAAGACTGCAAATCACTCAAAGCGCAAATCTGCAGTTCATAAGATCTAAATTTCACTAATTTTCCATATAAAATTACACATTTACCTGTAACAGTGCATTTCCATTTAACATGAATGCTGGAAGGTGCAGAAAAATCTCGTTTCCAAAACCAGGAATTAACCAAGGCCGTAACCATGGTGATGTAACCATGGAGACACAGTCGGATCCCAGTGACTGAAATGGCTCTGTTTTCTGCGCTGGCTTTTAACATAATGCTGACTAAAACACTGAGCTTGCTAATGTTGAACAGGATACAATACACTCCACACATTTTATTCATCCATCTGCCCATTCTTCCTGTGGGGCTGAGACCCAATATGTACCACCATATACAAACCCATACTTGTGTCCTACCCCCCCAACGCTCTCACCTGTCTTGCAACTTCTCCACATTCTCCCGGAGGCATGCACGCAGGTGTCGAATGCAAACCTCCTTCTGCTGCAGTGGCGTGAGGTACTGCTCTGGGGGAGGGGGGCGGATCCCATGATTCTCACTACAGGACATGCTGAACTTGGCCTGCCGCCTTAGGAGCAAGTTGGGTTACATTAGGCCAGAAACAAACTGAGACAACGTGGTAAATGTCACAGTTCTGGTGGGACAATGGACTCTGTGGAGCGGGTGCATTTTTGAGGCTCACCTGGGTGTTCCTGGGTGTTGCCTTGCTGTAGAGCTGACATCAGCACTGCTGCTGATAGAAGATTGGCTGTAGGGGTCTCTCGTGGGGCCGGGGGTCTCTGAACGCCTGGGGTGAAGTCAAGTACAAACCAGGTCTATCTGTCACATTGATCACTGACTTTCCGATCCCTCTCAGATCATTAAAAATACATTCAATATCACACAATGTCCATAAAATCACGTGCAAATTCATAGCATCAATAGTTACTGGCATGAGTGAATGGAAATTGCCAGAATGGTTGGAGCTGTGGAGGTGAACAGGGGTGAGCGGCTGGGCAATGGGATGCTAACCGGCAGTGGCGCTGCGGTGGCTGTGGGGACAACAGTCCACGACTTGGGCGCATTGACACCATGTAAGCGGCATCCATAGTAGAGGAGTCCAGCTCCACAAACCTGCAATAGTCAAAGCTGAGGCAAACAGAGAGGGTGCCACAGGAAGTGAATGTCAGACAACTGCAACAACAACTGCTCAATCTGTTGCTAAAACTTTAAAATAAGAGAAGCGTAAAATAAACACCATTAAAAAGAAATTAAATTACAATGGATTCTAAAGTTAAAACCATTAAAGTTCACCGGTATTAACTTTATTACAAATAAAAGGAGTGTAGGGAAATCAAGAGTGGGGCTTACCTGTGTGATGTTGAAGAAACCCTGGGATTTGCTGTGGCAGACATGGGAGAAGCCTCTCACTGGGTGATATTTTAGCTGGACAGTCACTACAGCCACAAAAACAAACACACAGAAATTTAACAAAGTTGCTCAAGCCATTATCTCCCTGGTAGCTTCAGCACTGATGCCACCACTACATTCCTCACTAAAGACATTTTGGCATCTGAAGTGCAGGGTGTGAAGACCTTTTCTAATACAAAATGTTCAAAATATTTTGTTGTGCAGCAGCACTTTTGCACAAAGTTAATTTTACCAACCTGCACAATAGGGAATTTTATTATTTATTCATGTGTATGATACTTTTCATCAAGGCAACTTACAATCCAGTGTTTGTAAACCAAGTTACTCACACCAATTTACTCATTTACATAGCAGGGTCATTTTTACTTCATTCCAAAGTATGGTAATCCCTGAACTGACTAAATTAATTGGTTCCTGAAAACAGTCTGAAAATCAAAAGCCTTTTTAAAACAAGGAAAAATATCAACCCATCATTTCAGCAACATGTAACACAAATACAACACTTGGTGAGGTATTTATACTTTGTAGGACACACACACACACACAGTCATCTGTGGTGCCCAGTTTCCCTGACAACCAAACTGAAACAACCTGCAACTCCTCTGTTCAGAGTAGAATGAAGAAACCTGTTCTGAGATGTGAGAGATGGAGAAGGATGGGAGGCTCCAAGTTCCAGGGTTTGAGACCCCACCTACAGCTCAGATTACCTTGCCTCCAACCTCTCGCTGTACAAGTTCAAATAAAGCATAGAGAAGATGAAAGCTGAAGTCTCGGCTTGTCCCACGCGCTAGCACATTTGTCACCATTTTTAGTGGGTTTGTCTCTTAACTGCTTGCACTGGAAACAAACTGCATTATCTTTATATCCAGCAGATAACAAAAATATTTAGCACTGAAATTTGTAAAAAAAAAAAAAAAAAAAAAAAAAAAAAAAAATTAAAAATAAATAAAGACAACAATTTAAAATGAAGCAGTTAACTATAATGAACAGTTACTGTGCTCACTGAGTGAAAAGAACCAGAGTCTCCTTAACATGTTCAGCACATTCCATTCTTTTAATTGCTTTAATTGCATACATGCTTTCCTATCTTCTTACATTTTTTCTTTTTCACAAACTTTGGTACCTTTTTGGCCCCATTTTGCTGGATTATACTTTATTTATGAGATCTGAGAAGTGGAGATACAACAAACCAGACAGGAGAAAGCTGATGGTACAATGGTGGTAACTGCAGCCAACTACTGCACGTCCATTTCATTCACACAACTGACGGATTTCTGTTTGGACTCGCTTTGGATAAAATGACTTTTCATTTCAAAAACTGAAAGTTGAGTATCAAAAGCCAAGAGCCATTGAACTGAAATTTCAGAAAAAGAGAGCTTGAATGGATGGAATGTGATTAAGCGAGTGCAGCAGAAGGGGGGAACTGAACCTTCCAGCTGCCATGTCAGCTGTAACTGCACCACCTGCCGGCCCCTTTAAGTAAAACTGCAACAGAAGGACTCCTGGTGGGAAGCCCTTATCATGAAGACCATGGAGAGAAGAAGAACATTATGTAGAGAACATTAGCTGACACCATCTATCTGCTGCTGTGGCTTTCCCTGCTCCTTCCTCAAAGGTACAACAGCAGATGCCACTTGTTATCCAAACCTGTGACTCTGGTGCAGTTGAACAGTTTATTACTGCCACTTCCCAGCACACAAGGAAGTGCAGTAGTGCTCTTTGATCACCTATCCTGCAAAGGACTCCCACAACCCCACCAATTCCACAATGTTCTTCACAGCCTTGATGGGCTCCTGCAGCTTTTTTCCTTCCTTCTGAAGAAGACATTTCTCTGTGGTTTGCACCATGGAGCCAGAAGGGACAACCTAGAAGCAGCAGCAGCTACCTGTCCATCTGGGACCCTAGCTTGGAGCAGTGGGATGCCAGCTTCAAAAAGGAGGACGTCCTGTGGTCACTGGCTGTGCTGTGCACATCGATTTTCTTCTCAGCTCATTGAATCCGTTGTCAGGGTTTCTTACTGAGAAAGTCTTCAAGATGAGAATCATAGAGCGGCAGAAGAGGTGAATTCCATAGACGGCCATGTGGAGAAGAAGCAGAAGTGTAGCCTGGATATAGGCTACAGTGAGTAGGCTGCTAGAACCAAGTGATACAGCCGCCTCCACACCGGGGCCCACAGACACAGGCGCCCACAACCGCCTCAACCCCAGTGCCTCGGGGGGACATCACCATGGCCATGTTTTTAACTTCAACGCACTGCAAGAAGCAGAGACTCAAGTTCATCACTACTCCCAGTCTTTTACCTGATGATGCGGATGAAATGAGTTTACTACCCAGTTTGTTGGAAAGTTTCTAACAGGTGCACCAAGCTCCTAGGTCTTGCAGAGACTGAGCACCAGAAGGTGATGCATTTGTGGCAGTTGGGGGAAATGAGATGGAGGGCCGTGTGTTGTCTACACAGCAGGGACGGGAGAAGAAAGATGGAAAATTCAACCAAGATAGGTGGTGTACATGGAAGAGGGTAAAGGGCCAAGTACTGAACCCAGAGAACAGCTGGTGAGAAAGGCTGCAAAGCAGAGAGGGGGAGACCTGGAAAGATCTAGCTGAGAGGTAAGAGTAAGAATTTCAGTCATGATCCTCTGATACCAAACCATTCCAGCAAGTCACAAGGGTGTGGTGGCCAACGGTGTCAGATGCAGGAGAGGAAAAGTGGAGGAGGCAGCTGCCACAGCCACTGGCACTGGGAGCAGGCCAGTCTCCCGGGGGGAGGCTCATCTTGAAGCAACAATACCCATAACTGCTGGTAAACAGAAAAGCTAAGGGTTCTCAGATGAAAACGGATACCAGCTGGACTGTAATGTTGAACTGAGTTTGGGTCCAGAACGGATTCCTTCCTCTTTATTTCAATAAAGCGACACGCAGCGCCCGATCCCCCCTTTGAAAACGACAAAAACTCACGCAAAAAACGCACAACGCGGGTGACGCAGCACTGGATGCGAGGTACAGGGGCGCGTCTGACAAACACAAAGGCGGCAAAACCGCCCAAAATACAGCCACCATCGCAGCGTGACGAAAAATTGCATCCCAGCGCGCCTGGGATGCAGCTTTTCGAGGTCGTCTCTCAGGGTCGGCGCAGCCTCAAGCGCCGAACTCACCTGTGTACCAGTCGGGTGGGCGCGGGATGTTGTGCTGCAGCCACGCAGTGCGCGCCCCCGCACAGACCGCAGCGTAACGCTCGGCGAGCTCACGGACACCCGGCGCCGCCTCCCTCTGTCAGCACGGCGCGTTCCACCCCGGTGCCTGTCGGTGCCTCAGCATCCGCGCACGGTCACGAAACTTCCACACAACGCCGTGGGCTCCATTTCCTAACCCGGCGCAGTCACAGGTTTAGGTGTCTGCGTGAGAGCGCGCGCTAACCGGGCTGCACAGATGCGCTGCTCGCGCCAGCTTCTTAAAGAGACAGACTCCGTTTGTACAACATAACCAGAACAGGTTAAATGGGAAATGGACCAGAACTCCCCGCTCTCGCGGCACCAGTGTAACCTGACGCGCGTGACCGCACTGCAGGGTAAATGGGAAAGGGTAAACATGGTAAATCTCGGTGACTGCTTTCTCAGCCTATTGGCTAAGAGCTAAGTGAAGTACTGCGATTGGCCACAAGAGGGCGTCCTACGAGATTTTTCCATTTAGCAATTTCAAGGGCTTCCGCAGCACTTTAACTTTTTAAAGGTAACGCTGGGAGATGAAGATTTCTTCGACGGTGGCGAGGACAACGGTGGGGGTGAGGCGGCGAAGACGGCTCTGGTGGTGACGAGAACGGTGACAAAGACATCAGTTAGGGGGCAGGTGAGCCCATTTCCTACAGAGCAGCAGAGAGAGACTGCAATCCTAGAGGGGTCCCCCACTGGGAAGAGCTCATTGCAGAAAAAAACTTCAGGGGACTGAAGAGCAGCTCGCTGCTGGACCTCCTGTGATAATACTGGCTGGGGGAGAACTGGTGGTGAAGGGTATGGACACCATGGGGAAGACAGCAAGTGTGGCCTGACTTGCAGAGGCCAGGTGTGAAGAAGCGACCTCCAATTCCAAAAAGTTGTGACATCAGTAGCAGACATCAATTTCAGAATAAACATACAAAAAACAATGTGGTTGATCAGATAAAACATGGTACAACTTGTCTTTATACTATTTTTGTTTAAATACAAGTCAAAATAAATGTACAAATCACTCCTTTTGTTTTTATTAGTATTTTCCATGCTGTCCCAATCGCCTTGTTTGCAAGAAAACCCCATCGCATAAAATGGTTAGGGTCCACTTGTGCTGAAGGGTTCGAGTATAAGAGCTTCATTAGGCTGAATTGGCTGTCCATGTTAAATCTTTGCAGAACTGCAAATAAAAAACCTCAGTCCACTATCGAATACATTTTCTGCATCAAAAATGATCTGGGTGGGTTTATATGTCCCTCTGGTAAAGTTTATGATACTTAATGCAAGGTGTGCATTATTGGTGCTGAACCTGACCTTGACAAAGCCAGGTTGGTCTCGGTCAATAAAATCTGCTGCTACTGTTTGTATTGCTGTCCACCTGCAGGCTAGTGTTCTGGTCACCATATTGCAGGAGTGGGGAACCAGCCTGAGTAGTAGCGCATCAATGGACAGATCAGAGAAGACCTGTAGACAGCCATCTCCAAAGCTGATGTTGCCTGTTGTCTCATTGTTGACTTTCATTTATTTTAACTATGATATAACAGGGTTTTAAACATGTTTTTACTCTCATGAAAAGGAAGGTTAGGCATACAGCAGCATCCTGACAGTGGGCCAGAGGACCATCCCTTTTCTGGGATGGAGCTGCTGGTAGGTTTCCTTTAACATTTTATTGCATCCATTAGGTAAGGATCACATTATTTATTTTTAGGTAAGATTTCATGGATTCATAGATTTTACCGCACATACAGTATGTAACTTCCATGCTTGAACAGTTGTTTAATGCCATACAGTTTTTGTTTGACATATCCATTCTGATCTGCTGAAAGAAGAAAAAAAAAAACTCATTACTAAGCACCTTTACGAATGTTGTTTTAATGTTAAACATTACTAACTTAAACATGTTTCATTACTGCCAGTTATTAATTTTAACAGAACAAGAAAAGTGTTTTTTTTATTGTGCTACAAAGACAAATCAGGTATGAATTCAGAGAGGTTATCCAGTATGTTCATGAATCAGTTTAACTAAAAGCTGAAAAGGAAGCGAAAACTGCACGCTGCAAGCTGCCTCAGGGTGTGTGGGGAACCGGACCACACTAACGTGAAGTGAGGTTTGGGCAGAGCTTCCCCTTTGGCTACAGCAAGGGGGCGCCACAACCACCACAGTTACTGGAGATGGTACCTGCTCCCCCAGTAGGCACAGGGAAGGGTGGCAGGGTGACCATTTGAAAAGCTGTAAATCGGGTGTGTTGTAAAGCTCCATCTTTCATGCAAATGTGGAAATTATATATAAGTTTATGCAGCAGGAGCTGAAATACTGCATTAACTTTTTGTGAAATAATTTAAAAAAGTTCATAAGTTTGAAGAACAAAAAAGTTCTGTTAAAGTGTTAACCAACTCAGCAATGTCAAGTGATACCATTCAAACTGTTCCCATGAAAGTGTTGCACCAGTACCAGTTCTGCACTATAAATAATAGATTTCATTGCGGTGTAGCACTGAAAAGACCACTGAGTGAAGGCACTCTTGGTGGAACTTCAGTGTCTTAGGTGTATATAAAAGCAAGACACGAGTACAGCGGAACACAATAAGAGTTGGATTTAAAGATGCAGTAATACTGGCCTGGATCCCAGGCCCTATGGGTGCGGGAAGTGTGGTCTGAGCGTGACAATAATGTCACCATAAGCCACTTCCTGCAACAGTTCCAACATCCCTTGTTTGTGTAGCACCAGCAGGCAGTACAAGGTGGAGGCGAGGTGGGTGCAGCTGCCACCCTGGCAGAGCTCGTGGAGGTTGCACCTGGAACTGCCCCTTCGTTTATGCATCTGTTGGAGGAAGAACACAAGGTATATTTATGTGGTGTCTCACAGAGGGACCCCCAGCAGGTCATCTGCCCTGTAGCATCAAACCAAACCTTTGCAGGACCTCTTCCAAATTAGGACAATCTGTAAAATTATTATATTTAGGGTCACACTCCAGAAAAACAGACTATTCAGTGCCTGAGACTGCTGATAGAACTACTCTAATAAAATGATGTGACCGTGTCTAACTTTTACCATCGCTTCCTGCTTTAGCAGCCATTAATTTAATGTATTCTTAAATCCTTGCCCTTAAGAGACCCCCCAAGGATTTCTGTGAGAGTCCTTTTTCTAATGATGCTGCCATCCACCATGAAGATGCAGCAGAGCTGTCTTCCTGAAACAGGCATTTCCTGGGTCAGACCTAAAGGGACTCGTGTCTGCAGAAGCTAGAGGAACAGGATCACACCTTTGATTTTCATTATTAATAATTTTGCTGATTGATTAATTCTTCCAAAAAATGTTTTGCTTGTGCTAACATACTTGTAAATGTCCAATTTAATGGTTACCGGATTTGACTTTTATCTCTATTTAGATTAAAAAAGAAACTGATAAACCGATGGTAGAATGTGCTGAATGCAGACCTGGCCTCACATTTTTTGGGGGTACAAGAGAGATATGATTGTTGCTGGACTACTATGACTGTTCCTCAGCTTTGAGATCTTGTGTGGAAACTGATTATATTGATTTAGGTTATTCAGTGTAAACAGTACACTAGCAGACTATACTGAGAGGCTGGGATTTAAATAAGAATAGGGAAATAAATAAATGTTATAAATAATACTCATAATAAGACTCATAACACCTACTCAAAATGGTGGTGATACTCAAACTCCTCCTTTTTTTTCATCTGCAAGCTGCATGAGGCTACTCTTGAACTTGGGACCAGAAGCCCCCACTGGGATGTTTCTAACTATGAATGAAAAAAGAGGGTATTGATTTTGGCACTCTCACTTTGAGGATATGGAGGAGATTCTGTACTCTCTTGTTCATCTTTTTCTCTTCCAAATCCTGACTGTCCTGGGGAGGCTGCCATAAACATAACAAACAGATTGATTATGGCAAAAAACAAAACAAAACAACTACATAGATAAGCATGCAGGGATACACTGTATTCATTATGTCACTGCAAATCTGTAGGATCTAATACAATAATTAATACAAGGAAAAACAACATTAGGTAAGAAGGGTGCATATACACCGGAAGTAGTAGAAAATCTGTAAAAAGTCATTCACACGCTGTCCGGTATAGGCTTGTGGTGTAGTTAATTGCTAGATTCCTTGCTATGAAAGGTCCGTGTGTGTATGTGTGTGTGTGTATCCACGTCTCTCACAACAAGGCCAGGTGTTACAGTACCTGACTACTAGATTGTGCAGCTGGAATCCCTTCATACTGAGAGTTTGAGAAGGTGACCTGAGCTTCATCACTCCCCTGCAGAGAGGGGAAGAAAAATGTCTGTTCTGCTGTAATTCTTACCCAGAAAATAGCAAAAGCTAAGTGTTTTCTCAGTCTCTGTTCGATGATTAAGAGCTAAGAAGTCAACAGCGTACTACTAGCCAAATGAGAGAGATGGAGCTCACATCCATGTTGCAGTGGTCCAACAGGGCCAGCTTGGGCTCCATGGGGAGGCTGACAGGTGTGGGCTCAATGCTGTGCTCGCTGACCTCAGAGTCCAGTTGGTATGATGGGATGCTGTGATATATTTCATCCAGGGAGAGGACCTCTTCATCTCCTGTGTCAGACAGAGGAAGATGGGGTCCAGAATAACTGGACCAAAAGAGAGCCAAACTACTGGGAGAAAGTGAGCCTATACCCTCCATATGCTCATTTCTCACATTCTATTTACATAATTTCTTTAATATTTTTCAGATTATTTTACATATGGAACAATAATCATACATAATAAAGTATGTAATGACCCAGCAGCATCATAATAAATAAGGAAAAAACAAGACGTATAAAACAAAAAGTGGCAAGGACAAATACACTCATGTCACACCTTCTTCCTGTTGTGCTCTCATTTCCACGAGGTCCTGGTCTTCGATTCCACTGATGTTCTTCCAACTCCTTGGAAACATGTCTCTGGGAAACAGCTGTGAAGGCAGAAATAAGTTTCTCACTTGTGATGCAGCATCTCAGAGCTAAAAGCATACAGTGACTCATATTGTGTACATGGATGAAGATACAAAGGTGCACTGTAGAAAACACAAAGGACACATTTCCTGTGGAGAGATCAGAATCCAATTTATTTAGACAAGTAATGATGAGCAGTACCTGTTGTAGCTGTGTGTGTATCAGAGGGACACAGCTGTGGCAGAAGAGCCAGAACACCCCTCCGGTCTCCTTCCACTCCATGAGCTGCCGGGTGGGCGGAGCCATGTCCAGTGGTGTCCCCACCTCAGCGTAGTCCTCCAGTTGCTTCCTAATGGTGTCATTAGAGAGCTGCTTCTCATGGTCCACTAGCAACTGTCTCTTCCTCTTATTCCTCTTCTTCTCTGAAGTGGCTACAACACACCATATAAGCATTAAATTAAAAATGTGAGCTAGTCAGACTCCTCATATGAAAATACTATAAACAGTTGCTAATTTAAATCCCACCCACAAATTAATTAGAACACTCACAAGTGCCAGTTAAAACCTCTTGCATAAACCAGCTGGATCAATCAACAGTTAAATCATATGACTTAACTCATCTGGAATTCCACACATCGGTAAAATCTGCATGGGCAGAAACTACTGTGTATAATCATTTTAGGTATTTATTTTGGGCAACATGAAGACTTTCAGAGGAAAGAGTGTAATTAGTGTGGTGAAGGTCCGAGTGTAGGAGCATCCTGAAGAGTGTAAATAATGGGATTTGGAATATACCGATGATATGCAGTAGGCTGTGTGGGTGGTGTGCTGGCCTACAGCCAACGAGGACATACTCACACATTATGGACACAGGCTCAAGTGCAAATGCCTCCTCCATATTTTCCACTACTGTTGTTTCTTCTAGGGCTGGGAACCCATTGGATTCATCGGGCCAAGATGCCATCTTCACACACTCTGCTGGAATCATTTCTCAATCATTCTTATACCCAAGGTGTCCATATACAGGATATTTGTAACAAAGTTGTTCAAAGTGAAAAAAGGAAACCTTTGAGGAACTGAGCTTGCAGTGTTTCCACTCTTCTTAAGCATTACTTTAGTGTGCTCTCATTGGCAGATTATATCGCAGTCTGGTTCACTGTGTGCTGTTGTCTTAAAAGAGGCATGAGCTGCAGTTCATTGGCAGCAGAGAGCAGTCCAGACTAACATAACTTCAATGCCTTTACAAACCTCACCAAAATCCTCTCAGTGCAGAACAGTTCCTGTTTGTTAAAGGTTAACTGTCCCTTAAATATGTACTTTTTGAATCTAAAGAGATAAGGCAACCTGTTACCTTCTTTCTCCACTGCAGTTGGAGGTGGAGTCGGCGGGATGTTATCCACTGAATCCCCAGTAGAAAAGTGTGAGGAAACAAAATGCTCTGCAAAAGATGCTGTAAAATCTGAAAATGAAACAATAGCATGAATGCATTGCTGGGTGATGTTTCAATGAGTAACTGAGCTTGGGAGCACACTTCTCACTACCCAGGAAGTCAAAGGTGCCATCATCTCCAAAACCATCTGCATGTATGTTCAAGTTGTGGAAACTCATTTGCTGTGATCCATTTCCTGGGAGAAAAAACAAAACCAGAGTAGGACACAACAGGATAGGAAGATTCCAAATGGACAGAGTGAGGGGAAAAAAGAGGAATGAGCAACAGGAAGAACAGAACGAGAGAAGAGATTGCAAAGAGAGATTCTGCTACTGTAAGTGAATCATACTAATATATATACTCTGATGTATCTTCTAAAACACAAAGCAACTAGTGAAAAAAGTTATTTTAAACTGAAGAGAGAGTGGAGATTAAAGTCACAAAGCTTGAAAATACAAGACTGTGCCCTTGACTGTATGTACGTGACAAATAAACTCTTCTGACTCTTAGACATAAAGAGCTGCCATTCCCAACAAAACACATTTCACTCTGTGCAAACAAAACCTACCCAAAGCATGACTTTTACTTACCAAAGTCAGACTCCAGCACAATGTGGCTGTTTCCATAGTCCTCCTTCATGGTGATGTCCTCACTCTTGCACTGGTTCAGCACGAAGTGATCCACTACCTCTATGGTGCTGAAAGGAGGGGGATATACAAAGGAACAAATAATGGACATGAAGGGGACAGAGAAAGAGCAACTGCTATACTGATGCCTTCAGTTCTCTACAAAAGGCTGTCAAGAAGTTCCTATCAGGCCCCTACAGGTGTACCTTTGAGCACTTCAGCTGGTTATTTAAATGAGGCAATTTTACTTGTAAACAAAATGATGATCATGATGATATGAGTATTAGCAGAAATTAAGAGCTAGAATGGAAGAGCGCTTGGTAGTGCTTGGGTTTCCTACCACAGTCCAAAGAAATGTGTCTTAAGTGACTTGATGTCTATAAATCAGCTGCAGTGTGTGTCTGATTTCCCTGTGCTGGACAGGCATCCTGTCCAGGTGCACCCTGCCTTGCACACTAAGCTTTTGGAAAAGGCTCCAGATACTGTGACCCTGTACTGGACAGTCTATAAATGATAATGAATGGATGGATGGATAGATGAATAGAATAAGTTTTGCACAGTGGATTTTGGGGCTAAAGAATTGACACACACGGTAACAAAAGAAACACTTTTCTTTGGTAACCTGACATCTGGCAGCTGCAGGTCAAAGTCAGTGAAGCTTTCAGGCAAGGTGATGGCTTTGAATGTGGCCTCTAAGTTCTCATTGGTCAAGTCAGTCTGGCCTGAAATGGGAGGACTGAGATGTCACTCACTGGGCGAATTCATTTGTGGTACTCTTAGCCAAAACAGTATACTGAACAGGCTTACATCAAACAGGTATTCCTGTGTTATCAAGCTGATACTGTGCTAAAATCAGGCTC
This sequence comes from Heterotis niloticus, assembly GCA_018136845.1. Taxonomy (NCBI): domain Eukaryota; kingdom Metazoa; phylum Chordata; class Actinopteri; order Osteoglossiformes; family Osteoglossidae; genus Heterotis; species Heterotis niloticus. The sequence continues at coordinate 32,022,699 of CM030889.1, read as the reverse complement.
ATGTACACCTCAAAGGGGGTTTATTTCATAGGTTCCTAGGCTACTACAGCCATAATAAATTCCAATTAGCACATTTGTTTGACTAGCTCAGATGAGAGGGCAGAAGGTGCCATAGTGCTTAGAACTGCTCTTTGGTTCAAGGGACTAGGCTAGAATCCCACTCCCATATTATTATTGATCAAGGTACTGAACTGCTCCAGTAAAGATACCAAGCTGTATAAATGGGTAAATCACTGAAAGGCATAACGCTGTAAGTTGCACAAGTTGGAGAAATATGTTAGGTGAACCCATTTTTTTGGAATGTGAATACAGACTGACAGAAAAATCAAAAACTTTAAATAAATCCCAAAGAAATAAAAATGATAAAAATGAGCAAATTAAGAATAATTCTAAAATTGCTCTATTGCACTGTGCATACAGAACCTGGACAAAAGGCAACTCTGATTTTCAAGAATGCTTCATTGCAGTCAGCCAGGAGGTACTTGGCTTTCCGTGAGTAGATCCGTACTACCCCGAGGAGCAGGTGACTAGAAATCCTCAGACCAATCTTGATCTGGCAATGGTACCACATGACATACAATTTGTCAACAGATTCCAAAGTGCACTGTTCTATGCTGGTCAGCCGTTTTGAGAAATGACTGAGCACAAAAAGTTCCAGATCACCTGTGGTGAGATGATGTCCACGATTGTTGTCTCCAGGTTGCACTCAAACACGTGTGTCTTTGTGATCTTCTTTTCCCAGTGTGCCGCCAGCCAGATCTTGGCCAGGGGTCCACGGTTTGACGTGAAGTCCTGCATGTAAATCATGTTCTACATACAGTATATGCACCCGAGGGCTTTCCTCACTCTTCCTCTTCTTTGTTCTTGTACAAACTGACAACTGCAATAGAGCAACAGATTCTTTATAGGTTCTCTAGCTAATATAGTGCTTACAATCATTAAATGTATAGGTAATCTTTCATTTCAAGAGGTACCTTATACCTGTTATATTTCTGCTATGTTTTTTGATCTTTCTGTTCAGCTCCCTTTATCACTTTTCACTGTGTGAAGAGTGGCCTATAAAAAATATATACTGAACTGAAACTGAATGGTCTGTGCAAAGAACACTTCACTCAAAATATTTGGCATTTAATGGAAAACAGCCTACAAGCAGAACATAAATCAGAAGAATTAATTCTAATATGTCAAAGAACATTTATTATTTAACAAAAGGAATAAACAGAAAAATAAGTAGTAATGCTGTTGACAAACCACAGCTTCAACTTTGTTAGCATGTATGAAAAAGGAAATAATGGTGGACTGAAAACATATCTCGTCAGTTAATCGGTATTTTACAGAGTGAGGAGAGAGCGGTCAGGTTAATTTACCTGCTGTATGGCATCATTGCTGTACGTATATTAGTGCACATGCCAGATGTCAGTTGTACTACTCACGTCTGCTGTTGGATTGATGCTCTGTGATTGATTGAGAATGCCATGTGCGTGTCATTGAAACTACATTCAGTAAAAGAGTTGAGTTGCACTCCATCTCCATCATCTGTCCTTAAGTATTTGTGATAATATACTGCATTAAGTGTATAGCAACCACACTACAGCGATGACAAGAACTGGTCGGAAAAGGTTAGCAGACCATGTTCAGTTTTGTGATGTTTTAAACAATGAATTGCATGACTGTTTGACATGTGGAATCTCACAAAAAAGAAATTTAAAAAACTGTTGAGGCAGAATCAACATTTGGGTAGGCAGTGGAGATTGCAATCTCAAGCAAAACTATAGCTAAAGATGCACTTGACCTCCAAGGTGGCATCAAAAGCAGTAGTGTAAAGAGAACAAACCAAAAGCTATGATTGTGGATGCAGATTCAATGCAAATTGAAATATGGGGAATGCAGACTATACCTTAAAACGGTCCATATTCAGAGAGTTTCCCATAATGGAAAGGCAAAGATGATTTCAAAAGGCAAAACACATTACAGTGACAAGAAAAATGTGCAAAGTGTTGCAAAACTCTCTAAGAATGACTGTGAAGGCATACTGGTACTGTAAGTCTAGAATTATCCAGTATAAATGAAAAAGACTAGCAGGTGATCTGGCTCACACCAAAGTAAAAATGGAATTAGATACAGGTTCAGCTATTTCAGTCATGTTTCAGAATCAATGCAACATACTTTTTAAGGAAAAGTTTAAAACGCCTCTTCCGTTGTTCTAGGAACCTACACTCGTGCAAAGGTTACGCACCTTGGAGTGCTGTGTGACAGTAGAGTATAACGGGCAGAGGGAGTCGGTAAATTTATACATTATGCACCCTTATGCTTACTGGCAGACTGCTAACGCCGTGAGTCGCTGAATCTGCGCTCAGCTAAGAGTTGCTGAAAGTCATCTGTCGTTAAGGAACTGGCGATTTACTACACTGAGTACAGCAAATGCACCAAGCATCACCGGCAGCAGCCAACTTCGGTTTACTTCCATAACAAAATAAAATAAACATGCTGCCCCACGACTTTCATCATGACTGACACAACCCTTTGGAACAGTTGTGTCTGGCGGTTAATTTTTGTTTTGACTGCTTCTTCCTAATTGTTCTTCGACGCCGTTTTCGCGGACTCTGCTTGTATCCAAACAGACATTGCCTCATTTTTATTTCTCTCGTAAACTTACACTTGTAATACAGTTCGATTTGTTAGTAATAACTTTAGCTTGACAGTTGTACACACACAAATGTTTTATTACACCGTTAACACTTCTTACCCGCGTAGTTAACGGTGTAATAAAACATTCGTCTCAACAGTAAATTACAAAACATTACGGACTGCTGCAACTCCACAGACGTATTTTTCATTAAAATGCTTGCTTTTCTGTTAAAAATGACACTTACATGGCGACTCGTTCGACAAGAAGGTCTCTCGCGCGAAGCCTGACATTCAGCACGCGGGAGGGCCTCAGCCGCGCACGCGACTCGGGCCGCGCTCGTCCCGCCAAAAAAGTAAAAATGTCTAATTTGTCGGTATGTTTACCTACCTGGTCAAATAAAACTCGTTTAACAGTTCATTATAACCAGCTCAGCTGCTAGTTATTTTTGCACTTTAATTTTGAATTTATTTTGACTTTAACGTGGTACAATGCGCTCCCTCTCTCCTAAAACACAGAGTCCCTCGACATTCACGAAGGGTCTCAGAACCCATCTGTTTCGGAAACACTTCTCTTCTAAGCTCCCGTCTGCCCCCTAAATTTGCACTACATAATCTGTGAGAAACCCTTCCATACTTCCTATCAATTCTACGTGCAACTGCACTGTAATGTACCCTGAAAAATGGTGGCATTGCACTAAGTGACTTTATTTTGTGTTTTGTACCTGTAGCTCTTTGCCTGCTGGTGAAATGCACTAATGTTTACTCTGCCTTGTATGTCACTTTGGAAGAAAAGCGTATTATAATATTGATAAAAACATTCTGTGTGTACTTACCTGCTGACCTGATAGATGGTAGTAAAGAGCGCCATCGCTCTCTCTCTCTCTCTCCCCCCTTTGAATCATTTGAAGTCAAAGGACCGTGTGTGCAGTGCAAGGTGTGAGAGTGTGTGAGGTTGCAGCTGAAGGAGGATGACTAATATCTTTGGTCCTCAATAGGAATCATCATCCAGGTTCATCGCCTGTAATATTGGGTAAAGATCAAACAAGTAATGACCATGTGAGAACACTACAGTCATAATCCAATTTACTTCCTCTCTACATACTCTCTTCCCAGTAGAACATCTCCTCCTTTTTTCTTATCCCAAAAATTTGCTTTAAGTTCCAAGCTCTCTATATAATATTTTTTGCCCATCCATACAAAAAAAATCAAGATTTTTGTTTTCAATGCTTGAACAACTGCTATGTTTTGTCCCATTTCTGTGACAGGATGTAAAAATTCAAATAAAAACAGAAAGCAATGATTTGTAAATGCTTTTTTACACATTTAATAGAAAACAGTACAAAGACAAAATATGTAAAGTTTAAACCAACAACGTGAGTGAGGACATTCACAAACTTTGTTCCCTGTTGCCCAACATGTTTCTAGAATGCCTTTTCATTTGTTCAGTATTGTCACTGCAAATAAGAGGATGGATTCCAGAAAATGTGGTGGAAAGGGTAGTGGTGAAAGAGACTAAGAGAGAGAAAAGCTGTCACTGGAGGAAAGAAGAATGCAATCGAAAGGCTTGCTTTTGGCCTTTTTCTACCTTTTTTATACCCAGCTTCTTATTTTTTGTGGATTTCTGTTGATTTCCTGATTTTAGGGCCCCTGTTTTCTGCTACATTTGAGTCCTAACTATGGTAGTGGTTCGTGCAGCTGCTCTAAATGATGGGGGTGACATTCGGACCCAAACACTTGGCAAGTTGTCGCCCCCAAACTAACGCCTCCGCCACCTGTGCCCTGTCCCCACCCACCTGCAGGACGCTCTTGGGCGTCCGTACGAACACCAAGGTGGTACAGATCTTCTCCGCACCTTCTCCTTCACAAAGCACTGCCCCATGGGACACAGCCCACAGACCCCAGGCTCCGCAGCATGATGCTCTTGGCTTTGAACGGGTGGCAGATTCCCAGGTGTCGCTCAGTGCTCAGACAGAACGAGCAACCATCACGCACGAAATAGTAACCCTTACAGAGCGCGGATCCAAACACCCACGGGTGGTGCACTCCAATGAAGTTGTAGAGCTCCACGGGCATACTGCGCACCAGAATGAGCAGGTCCGAGAGGGCCAGGCTGGCTAGGTGGTAGTGCACGGTGCTCTGCACTGCGCTTTTGCGCCCCAACGGAGGTTCACAGCGCCACCACGCTGCCCACGCAACCCACGTCTTGGATTGCACGTCCAGACTCCCTTCGAGAGTCCCGTTCCCGTGCGGTGCAGTCCACATGTTCTCAAATGGGCCGAAGCGCTGCGCTACGACGCGCAGGAGGATCCAGGCACCAGGTGTTCGGGTGCGTCCTCGCAGAGGGCCACGTTGAGAAGGTTCAACTTTGCGCCCGGTTCGTCCCATGCCGGGCGATTCGAGGTGTTCAGGTGCTTATGGGTGGTCACCCGGCTGTGAGCCGTGGACGAACTCAACCTCTGTAGTCCCTTTGTCCGCCCGTGCAGAAATCACGGCGCTTTTATACTCCTCAGCGGAGCCGCGCGTAAAGGAGAGCGACTGCGCGTGGAGACGTGCATGCGGCACCTACATTGCGGGTCACGCAGATGAACTTCGTGTTTAATGCAGTGAAATACTGAGAAGTTCATCTCACAGCAAGCAAGCTGTTTGGGTGGAAACGGCCGAGAAAGTGAACCTGAGCGGTTTTTATTCTGCTGCGACTAAACCCCCTGCTAAGGAACCGAATGACCAGTGTAATATATGAGAGTTCATATTTAGGGTTATTTCTTTGAGCGGATGTATATTTCTGTGTACAGGTAGACGTTGAACGTAAATACGTAGAACGTAGTGTGTGTATGTGTAGTATAAAAAAATTAAAAACGAATGCGTCCTGCAGGTTCGTGTCTCCGTGTATTCGTTTAGAAGTTCGTGTAAGACACATACACGACAGCCAGCAATTCAGTTTTCTCCTCTTACCTTCATACTTTGCCTTTTCTGTAGTTTCCCACCGACTGCTCTCCACACACCCTTACGGACGCATAACTCTGAACAGACAAAAAGGAGCAGAATGAAAGTTAAAAAGCAGGATTTGATTCTCTCTTAAGCTCTTTGAACGTAACTAAGCCCTGAGCCTCCTGCTCTCCAGCAGAGGGCGCTGTGCCGCAGGCACCCACGCGCTCCGCACAGCATGGCGAGGCAGATGGGGAGGGACGATCTAAACATCAGCAACTGCACAAATTTGGTCCGCAGAAGGCAACTGGTGCTGTTATTTATATAAACAGCGAGCATTACTGCAGGTGACTGCCATGATGCTTCAGGTACCTCAGACAGGCTCTTTGGACCATACAGCCTTCCCACGAGCACCACATGGTGCGAGGACACAGGATGGAGACCATGTGGTTGCTGATGAAGGTTCTGGCTGTAGGGCCATCAGTTCAGTCCAGCTGACACTGTATTGGGGTACTGAGTGAGTGGGTACTGATGAGAGCCAAAGAAGAGCACAACCTGCAGCATCTCTGGCTCCAGGAGGACAGTGGGGTTAAGATAGTGGTTGTTGCTGGTGGGAGCTTAGGATTTTTTAACATGTGGTTTGGAAACTGAGCATGCAAGAACAGTCACCACGCCCTGGCAAGAGGAACTGGGTGGTGTGCAAAGCAGACATGGAGTGTAGCATCTTGACAGACGTGGCAGGACGTGTTCCAACAACCTTCTGGGGAAAAAACAGAGTTGCTTCCCACGAGGAGTGCGTCAGCAACGTGGTCAGGAGCTCAGTGCTATTTATTTCTTTGTTGAGCAACATCTCGAGCTCTTCGTCTTAAGCCCCAATGTCAATTTTCTGTTAGTTCACTCTTTACTCGATCGCTGGTATTTGTGGAGAATTATGATCTAGTTTGGGATGATTTGCGTTCATTTTCAGAACACACTTCCGGAGAGGGGTGGTCTAGGTGTTTCAAGAAATGTGTTTCAGCATCTCTCTCTCTCTCTCTCTCTCTCTCTCTCTCTCTCTCTCTCTCACACACACACACACACACACACACACACACACACAAACACACTGACCGGGGAAGGGGGCTTTGTACTTCCAGCAGCACAGCGAGGCCCAATATTAAGAAAGTGAGAACATCGGATGCTTCTGTTCCTCATTCCGCTTAAGGAAGCGCACTTTTTTTTGCAAGCGCTAATTTTCCGTCCGCAGAAACAACAGCGCAGACAGTCGAGAAAGAGAAGCTGAAGAAATAAGAAACTCCTTAATAGCCACTATCATAAAAATAAACACTTCACTGTAACCGGTACAGCAGCCCCTGCACATCCGCAGATGCGTGCATTTATTGAGCGATCGTCACACTCAGTCTTGTGAATAATAGCACAAAAGTGAAAATCATGAAACAGAAAAAAATGCGACATCACCAGCACACACAGACACGCAAAGATTGAGACCGGCAGACAGTATAGCAAGGCTATTCATCTTCTTCTTTGTATTATTATTATTATTATAACATGGACATTTACAATTTTTCTGTATGAAAAGTACACCCCCCTAAAAGTAGCAGTAATAACGGACAATACAATATGGAATATTCACAATTCGGTACAGTAATTTGTTTTAATTGTTCCATTGTTTATTCATTAAAGGGCGTGATCTGCGATGCGGGAGGTGCGTGTTTTATAACATCACCGGGGGTGGGACCCGCAGCGCTTGTGGGTTTGCGGAACTTCATTGCACTTTCAGCCCCATTACTGCGGACCTTTTGAATTCGGCGGTACGTGTTCTGAGCCTCCAACCGGCCGGCTTCATGGAGCTCCTGCGTCTGCACAGGGAGCATCGACAGCAGGAGTGAAGCCTGGAGGAGCAACCGAGCAGACAGTAAAGTGAGCAGTAGAACCTTATTAACTGGAATAATTCACTCATTTTTATTAATTTCAACGTGAAACGGTGGGCGAAAGGGTGTAATAAGGAGTATACCGGGTTGTGTAGGGCTGAAATGGTGAAACTCTGCACCTGGTACATAATTTAGTTCTGCTGTTCATGGGACTTCTGCTATGAACATAGATTCAGCAGGTGTCGTAGTGGTTAGGTTCGAATCTCCCTCCTGCTGTAGTACCTTTGGTTTTTTTTCCCTGAATAAAGTAAAAAAATTGCCCTGGTTTATAAATGGACAAATCACTTTGCAGATGATTATGTAATAATGTGTTTGGGCAGAGATCAGATAAATACATATTAATGATAAATACAATTATTTTAAAAAATGCCAGACAGACACTTGTCATCTGAGAATGAACCGTTTGTTCTGTTTGAGATGGGACTTTCTATGGATCAGAAGCTGGTAGAGAAACATGCTCGCAGGGTCCTGGGTGACTGCATGGCCCCACGCCTGCTGTGCCCTTCCTGTCCATTCCTAGAGGCGGCTGGAAAATTGGAGGTGCTGGAAGTTGAGCAAATCGTGCAAGACAAGGGTGTGGAAATGGGACAGTTGAGCAAGACGGACTGTCTGTAGAACACAGGAAGCTCTTTAGTTGCTCTCAAAACGTCAAACACGGAATCAGACACTTTTTTCAATTTCCTCCACTGCATGGCTCCTTCAGAGCTTGCAACTCAGGGAAAAGTGCAGCAGGTTGTGTAAGTAAAGCGGATGGTTGTTACAGAGTCAGCGCATGTCCTTCAAACGTAGGGGGGACAGACGCCATGGCATTTACTTAATTTTACCTTATTAACTGGTTACAGTGTATGAAGCTCAGGTCAATATCTGGTCACTTTCTATTGGCTGTATTAACTTCACAGCCAGTAAAAGTGGAGTAAGAGATTTACTTAGAGTTATTCAGTGTTCCAGGTACATTCTGTAAAAATCTCACATATAAATGTAATAACTTTTGTGTCTTTATTAATCTCAAATTACATGAAATTAGATGCAGAAATAATGGAAATAAAAAGACAGAATCTCCACAAACTCCTATACTCTCAGTCAGTTCTCCACACAAGCGCCTGCAGATTTGTTATTGATTGCTGATGAGTGAAGGAAGTAAAATACTGAATTTATATTGCACAGCCTGTGATGTAAGCAGGGGCACTTCAGGTTTGAAGACACCTTCGCCAGGTAACACAATCAGGACCCAGTAGGCCTCAGCCAGTGTGCAGGTAATAAATAAATTGAGAATTTTTGTACTGCAGGAAATCTGCAGGAGTAGCATTAGGGGTACAGGGACTGTACACTGTACTTTGTTTTTACTCTGTCCCACTCTAAACAGTGTTACCTGACACTTTAACCCTGCAGATGCAGCAGTGCATGTCAGCTCCAAATCTGAAATTACAAATAAGTTTTTATATCTTTATTCTAAATTCTCTCCCTCCTTGATTGTGAACATTGTGTTTCCGGGAGATAACATAGCAGCTTTTGCTGCATTGTACTATTGTGGAAAACTTTCCCATGGTAAACAGCTGCAAATGTGGATCAAAGCGACATAAACAACCAAAAAGCAAGCAGAAATGTTCAACGCTTCTTTTTCTGTGGGGGATTCTGTTTAACTTGTAAAGAAGTTTGAGATTGTAATAATAAGGAACAGTTGCTGTCTCGCATTCTGTGGCACCTCAAAACATACACAGTGCTGAACAGTGACACACCTGTGTGACTTGTAATGATGCATAAGAGCACTGCAGAGCAGTGGGTCTGTTGCCACTATTAACATTCCTGTTGTTATTATTATCATTATTATTTTCATTATAATTATTACTGTTAATGCTTGTCTGGTGCTGTATAACAAGCATATGTCATTATTATTATTATTATTATTCCTCTGAGGCTGTGTAGCAGAGCCATCTATTAATGTCATTAATACAGTGATGTGAAGGTGGTGATGAAAACTACATGTTAACTGAGCTCTTACATGCAGTAGTTGCGGGACTTCTTCAGGCTTTAGAAGGCAGCCTGTCCCTGTCACCTGGACATGTAATGAGCTCCACACCCTACTGGGGTCTGGCCCTTGGGGGACCCCTGTGAGGATTTGAATGACACCTAGCGTGCTTTGTGTCTTCGGTCGACCTTTGACAACAGAGCAGGAAAAACAAGTATCATGTCAATAATTAGTATTGCTATCAGCTGGATAATCCACTATGCAAGTCACACACCTCTTAATTTACATGTAGCTTTCGAATGAGAAATGACCCATCCCTGGCACACACCTTTCTGCAGGCCAGGCATATAGGAGGCATTATGTCTACACTGACCATCACGGGACCTGCACATGGTTTCAGCTGCTCTGGTCTACAGTGTTGGGCACGATGGTGCAGTGCAGTGCAGTGTGGTGTTTCCTGATACAAGGTCACAGGGTCGGTGTCTGTTGATCCTGTTTGTCCCTAGTGTGTCCCCTGGCTGCCCCCTGTGTCCAACACAGAAAAGTCATCAGCATCCAGATGAGTAAAGCGTAGGTAAAGCGATGAGACCTGCTGATGTGTGACATGGAGAGATGTCATCATTTAGTAGAACATAACAGGAACTATTAATATTTTGTACAAATATGTCTGTGGACAAAGATTTTGCTTTCAAAGACAATGGGAAATGAGAGAGTGGTCATGACAGTGTAGCCATTTGTAGAGCTTTGTTTTGAATGTGCTTTGGTTATAGGATTTCTCATTAGTTGTGTGGTGATGTGTTGTTTAAAAATAGCAATGTTTTCCTCTTACAATACACATTGGGCAGTGCCCTGGACATTTGGTCCCAGTTCCTCAGAGGATGAAGCCGGCTGTGAGTTTCATTCTTGCTACTGATCTCTCGGTCACCCCCCAAGTCACAATTCTCTCCAAAATGCTGTTGACCCAGGCTGGGACACCAGTGTAGCCCATTGGTTGATTCCTCTGGAGTAGAACTGTTAGGATTTGGCTCCACAGAGTGACAGCTGCACACACACAAAATAATGCAAAACAGGGGAATAGATGTAAAGTAGGAGAGCAAGGGCTACACTGGAGCTGGGGGTGCTGTTTATGTACAAACTTGCTTCCACTGCCATTAATCATGCTGTCATTTTATACATTCAAAACAATAAAGTAGAAGTATGATTCCAGCACGCACAAAATAAAAATAAAAAGAAACAAATGCAGGTGAAATGAAGAGTAAAAATCTGAATGTAACTGAATGTATTGAATGTAAAAAATGTATCCGTTGGTTCAGTGTTATTTAAATAAAACCTTGCTTCACTATGTTGCATGAATCAAATGCATACATGAAGTGACCAAAGTTTTATTTTTTTTTTGGCACCCGCAAACAAAATGCCAGCTCAACTCTGACCCAAAAAAAAACGGAAACCCAACTCAGGCCTTTATTACACATCTCGCTACATTCCTTTGAGGGTGAGTATTCATGTGATGCTGGCCCTGCATCTAGGTGGCACTTTGGCCGGCTCCTGGGGTCTTACTGATACAAAGGCTCCAAACAAAGGGCCAGTGTGAGTTGGAGATGGTGGTGAACCATTGACCCACCTGCTAATTCTGGATTAGAGGTTAACAAAGAGCTGCTGTGTAGCTGGCCATGTTGCTGCTCCCACATCTTGTAGATGCCTGCAGCAAAGTGGCTCTTCTACAGATTTGGCCCTGCTGTTGGCATGTGAGCACTAGTGTGGTGCCCACTATGGACTGTGGGTCTCAGCTCCTCATTCATCAGCCTGCCCAATGCAGCTGATGCCCAGTCCAGCCCTTGTAAGAGGAATCCAGTTTGGTTAGTGTTTAACAGGCAGGTTCAGTGTCCTCAGATTTAAACCTACACCCTTCTATACAGCCAAATATGTCGTTGAGCATTAAGCCACAGTGCTGCACAGAAGTCAGATTAAAACCCAGATTTTCAGGCTCTGTCTTCAGTCTGTCTCAACATTATTGAGAGGTCCATATTTTTTCTCCAGATACTTCTAAATTTCCTCTTAAGTGGGAAAAAGTTTAACACTTTCATTACTTCTCCTAAAGGTTAAGTAAAACTGACTGAACTGATGACCTACTGACCTTCACGGGATTACTGAATCCCTTACATAACTGTTGAGAAGCATTTACCCTCATTAATTTTTCAGATGCTCTTATTCAGCATGATGTCACACTGACGTTAAGCAAAAGTGCACCAATAGCAGATGAAGGGCTTTAGAAACAGACACACCATGATCAAATCAGAAATCTTGTCTGATGCCACCATGTTGCTGGTTCACATCCCTGTAGCAGCTGCCTGGAGAAGTGACCTTCAAACCCCAAATACGTAGATAATCACAGCAGATGGTGCTGGACTCATTTATGTAGCTGTTATATATGCATATCAGGAGAGAAATGGCACTGATAGAGATGGGATTGGGAGGGGTTCAGTAGCTCTGAGGACTGACAGATCTTTCAAGGTTGGACCCTTTATGAGTAGTGCCAGCAAGCAGCCAAAGGTAGAGGAGCTCAGCGCTCTTGCTAGGTTGTAGGAAGTGATCAGGTGCTGTAAGCATCTCTTTAAGTGACTTGTAATAATGACAGCCATGTATTACTGCATTACTTATTTTATAGGAGAAAGAAAATTCCTGATTTTTTTAACTACCACTTCAGAAGCAGAAAAAATCGTTTCAATACAATTAAGCATTTCACTGTCACAGCAGTTTGCATTAACATTAATTATACTTTAATATTTAACTCGACACTCATGTGGCTCCTGGAAATTAAAGAGCTATAGGTATTCCAGCAAACTTTCCCTCTTTATCCTATCTACAGTGCAATGGTTTGGTTCTCTCCAGCAGGAGGCAGGATGGGGTGCATCAAGACCAAGGAGCAGCAGAATTCTTCAGATGAGACAAAGAATCTTGGAGGGAAAAACAAACAGGGAAACTCTCAAACCCCTCATGACGTGGAGGAATCCACTTCCCATGTGAGTGAGGAGGTGCCCTGGGGATGGGTGGGAGAGAAAAGGGTACAGGCTGTAGGTTACATGCCCAGGTCCATCTTCTGTGAAGGAGAGTTATGGAAGTTCTAAAGTAGCCCAACAGTGCTGATGAAACAGAAGAGGCTGTTTTCAATGCAGAGACCCCACAGTCAGCAGGTTTAGATCAGCCACCACCCATCCTATATATGTATCAACTATCTGAGAATTTACCTAGGATGCACTTCACTGTTCCACTTTGGTTTCACAGTGAGCTTGAGACAGCGCTCTGCATTAAAAACACCTCTGTTATTTATGTTATTTAAATTTAATCCATTTCCTTTTCCCCTTTATGTGCATGAAATAACCCAGAACAACTCCAGCCCTGCCAGTAATGATGGTGAGTGTATGTGTGTGTGTGTGTGTGTGTGTGTGTGTGTGTGTGTGTGTGTGTAAATCAGACCTTAAAATCCATCCCGCTTTGTACAAACTGGTGCTGACCTTTTGGAGATTCGTATGTGACACAACTGAACCTCATTCACATTTAGCCTGAAACTGCTTCTAATCCTGCTGCAAATGCAGGTCAAACACCTACTGACTATTTTATTCAAAAGGTAGACAGCTTTTTACTCATATATATTTTTATTTTATTTATTGATTAGATATTTCCATCCACCCATCTAAGCTACTGCACAATTGATGGCGCTCCTAATAGTCAGATAATCTGGATAGGAGTAGGGAGAGGAGCTATAAAGTTAGGGGAAGATGAAAACAGTATAAACAAAGATAAAATCATACACAATGCAGTCTGTACAACAGTAAAACACACACGTTAAAGTAAAGACAAAACTAAACCTGATGTATTAGTTTATAAAACCATCCCCCATGGTGCTTCAGAAAAGGTCAGGGGCCTCTCCTCACCTAAAAAGCATTAAAGGACATAAGAATAGAAAACCTACCCCAATCCCAGGCAACATTAACCATTAACAGCACCCCTCATACCTACTTAGCATTAATTTTCTTATATTGAATATTCTAGAACTTCCCCCAGTTATTCATGTCATCTAATAGAAAACCACACTTCGATTTTTCTTTGGTCTCATGGAATCCCCCCCCCCCCCCCCACTTCAAGATGACATTTCTCATTTTCAGTTTCCACTGCCTTTTTTGCTAAAAATAAATATCTTCAACTCTTGTCTGCTGTTCCAGAGGTGTTGCTAAAAAATTCCAACTGTCAGCCATTTTAGACAGCCCACCTCCTTCACTTCCTTCTCATTTTTCTGGCCTTTCATGATTTTGTCCTACATGGGCACCACCTTCTCCCGTACTCAGCAGCTGTGCAGCAAAACAATCCCAAAACATGACATTTCCAGTTTGTTCTTGTCCCCATGCTATAGGTGGACAGGTAAGGTCCTTTTGCACCCCCCCCGTACATCCCTCCCTCAACTGTGATTGCTAGTCACCTATGCACCTGCCTTCTGGGGTTTAAAAGGCAGAGACTGTGTTTTGGTTTCTAAAGGCAGCTACAGGGAATTCTTTATCGTGGATACTTTCCCTCTCATATTTATGGTTTTAGAAGAAAACGGACCTGTGTTTTATTTGCAGGGCCAAAAGAATGTAATAAACAATAAAATGTTCAATTACACCATGTTTGTATTTTTTCCCCTCCACAGGGCCTCCTTATCTGAAAGGAAATTATATTCAAATTCCCAGAAACTGCTTATCTGCTTTATTTCCTAAGATGATAATCATGCCATCAAAATCTCACATGGTGACACTGCTAATAACCATAATAAAAAATACAATGTATGTAAGACTTTTAAAAATATTTAGGTAACTTTGGAGTAGATTAAAATTATAACAAAATTAAAATGTGAAAAATGTCACCCCAAACTCTCATGAAAATTTTGTTCAACAAACCATTATACAAATTAAATGTTCTTATTGCTATTGATCGGCAAGATTGAGAAACATCAGACATGAGCTGTAAACACTGTGGAAGTGAGTTTAATTAAGGTGGCCCCACACTTTTGTGCTCTCTACAGCCATGCAAGAATAACTTGGGGAACATCTGCTTTACTACAGACAAACATTTTATAAATAGAAAATTAAGAAATGCAATTACATCACCTGGAAAATCTTTAAACATTTTTATGTCAGCAGCCTGTAACCTGAGGAGCCTATGTACCCAGCGCTAATGTAGTGTGTTTCTGTTTTATTCTAATAAAGCTGTCTTACTCTGGCTGCACTGAGCTCCTCACAGTGATCCCCTAATAATAATCATAATTACTACCACTAATAATAATTTAAATAAAAATAAAATTAGTCAATATGTGGTCCTTCCAGAGACCACAGCCATCGCACTATATGATTACGAAGCCATCCACCATGAGGACCTGTCCTTCAAGAAGGGTGAAAAGCTGAAGATCCTGCAGGAGTAAGTTCCTGTGGTTGCTGCCTCTCTCCATGCCCTTGTCACTTCCCCCCTTGTTTCTCTCCATTTTCCCCCTTTTTACTCCCACTACAGTGTTTCTGGTTTGAGGTCTCGTGTTGTCACTGAAGATCTTGTTGAATGGTGCCCCCTGCAGGTCTGGAGAGTGGTGGCTGGCCTTGTCCCCAGGCACAGGGAGGAAGGGATTCATCCCCAGCAACTATGTGGCCAAGGACACTTTACAGACGGAGGAGTTAGTGTCACATTTTTTTGTTGGAGTGAACGTTAATATGAATACTTTCCAGTTTCTTTATCACAGTATGTTTGTGTGTATATATGTGTGTGTGTGAGAGAGAGAGAAGCTGACACACAAGATTACCAGGCCACCAGCTGTTTGTATTCCTCTTCAGGTGGTTCTTCAAGGGTCTGAGTCGCAAAGATGCAGAGCGTCAACTGCTGTCATCAGACAACCCGGTCGGTGCGTTCCTCATCCGCGACAGTGAGACCACCAAGGGTGAGTCCATCCCAATCCCCTATCACCTTCCCACGTCCGCAGTGCCCTGATGTCAGCCATACTGATTCAATTGTCTCTCACAGAAATGCCCTGGAATTTGATGATTCTAAAAATAATGATAAATAACAGAAGGAGCAGTTGGGGTGCCAGGTCAGTCACACACCAATGGACCAATCGCAGATGACTGTTGAATGGGGACATTCAGTAGCCTGTGTGAACACTCGTTTCTCAGCAACATTTTATCGCACTGTCCTATTGATCATATTATTGAAGGAATTGGGCAATACTTCCTTTAGGGACAGGAATCTGAGACTGTGTTACTAGATACTAGGTGAAGGCACCCCATGCAGCCCTTTTGAACCCCCCCCCCAGGCTTCCCCTCTGCTGACCTCACCACATCTCTGTCCCCTCTCAGGCAGCTACTCCCTGTCAGTGAAAGACACAGATGTGAACACCGGCACCTCAGTGAAGCATTATAAGATTCGTTCCCTGGACAGCGGTGGTTTCTACATCTCGCCACGGATTACGTTCGACTCCCTGCAGGATATGGTCGCCCATTATTGTAGTGAGTGGTCATCACTCTGCAGACACAGTGGTACACAGTGGTACCATGTACCATGTAGCTGCTGGTAACAGCCCTCCACTTTGGTGTATAGCGGTTTGTTAACACTGCAGATGTCATGGTACCTACAGGTAACATCTCTCTGTGTTGGTATATAACACCCTCTGAAGGTGTGTCTATCTGTGTGTGTGTGTGTGTGTGTGTGTGTGTGTGTGTGTGTGTGTGTGTGTGTAGAACAAAGTGATGGACTCTGCCAGATACTCACCTCTCCGTGCCTCAACTCTAAGCCCAACAAGCCCTGGGAGAAGGATGCGTGGGAAGTGCCGCGCGAGTCCCTGAAGCTAGAGAGGAAGCTGGGTGCAGGTCAATTCGGGGACGTTTGGATGGGTAAGCCACGTGCCAGTCAGCCTTCCCGGCTAATCAGATGGTCTATCAGTGGTGCATGTTGGTTAATGTATTTCCCTCCATCCTCAGCCACGTACAACAAGCACACGAAGGTGGCGGTGAAGACCATGAAGCCAGGCAGCATGTCTGTGGAGGCCTTCCTGGGGGAGGCCAACCTGATGAAGTCGCTACAGCATGATAAGCTGGTGCGGCTCAACGCTGTCGTCACCAATGGGGAGCCCATCTACATCATCACAGAGTTTATGGAAAAGGGTGAGCGGGGGCAGTGGTGTGGACTTGAGCATCTGCATGTTTGCATGCTTGTGTGTGTGCTTCTGCCGCTCACAGTTGGTGGGTTTGTGCCTGCAGGAAGTCTGCTGGACTTCCTGAAGAGCAACGAGGGGAAGAAGATTCAGCTGCCGAAGCTCATTGACTTTGCCGCACAGGTAAACTTTCGTCAATCCGTCAGGCCAAATAACTTTGGTCAATCCAGACCAAAGTGGGCCAATAACATCAAACAGGGCCAAATTCAGAAAAAAGGCCAAACTGGGGCAGCGAAATGGGCCAAACTAATTCAAAACTGTGCTAAATCATGCCAAACTAGGCCATAGGGGGTGAGTACAGATCAAACTGGGTCAACAAACAGGGCTAAATTGTTCCAAACTGGAGGTCAGAACCATGCTTGGCTGCACCAGGGAGCACTGGTGCTTGCTGCAGAGATGGCAACACACAGACTCTGCTGTAAGGCATTTAACTCTGAGCTATGCTGCAGGCTTGATATAAATAGTTTGTTTCTTACACCCTGTGTGACACTGTGACACTTGTGTCGCCAAATAGAGAAAGTTTCAGTGCAGCAATAACTTAGGTGGGTTACTTACTGTACTTAACCCTGTTTTTCTTTTTAAAAAAAGTTTACCACACAGCCATACACACACACACTGTGTGGCTTGCAGTGACAAAATATGAGCTACATTCACTTTTCTCACCGAAGGCATTTGCTTAGCAAAGATTCACAGTAAAACATGGTGAAAGGTAGAACACTGCCACTCAGAAGAATCATATGTTGTAATAAGCAATAAAAAGGAAATCTTTAACTTTTGTTTGTTTGGTCTGGTATTGTCAGTTGCAGTTACCCATGTTGCACTTGGCCTGTAAACACAGTGATCTGGATGGGCACACATGTTGACACAGCGATGGATTATATTTTTTACCAGCATATTTTATAGCTTTATAGGTCATGATTTGGCTGAATAAAGACTTATGCGTGTGTGTGTGTGTGTGTGTGTGTGTGGGTCTCTATGCGACCTTCTGTAGGGGCAATGGTGCTGTCACAGATGCTGCGGCTCTCACCTCCCTTTACTGTGTGCTGACTCTGTTCACCAGAGTGCCGCCTGCTGCCCTCACTTCAGTAACAGCCAGAGGTGCAATGGCAAGAGACAAAACGTTACCCTGGGCTGCAGCAACAGCCCGTTCCCTCGCTGCATTTAGTTCACGATCAGTTTTCTCTGTTACTTCCTTCCACGGTTACCATGATACAGCAGTGCTGTGCAGGGTGTTACTACACGGGAGCTCATATGACACTGATCAGGTGAACACACCCATGCACACAGAGCCTGTCCTTCTGCCTCCTCTTACTGGGTCTGCAGTCATGTGACTGTGGCTTTCATAGTGGTCAAAGGTTCAGCACCCTGACACCTGCAACACATTGTCACTCCCAGAGAGATTGCTGAGCATCTCCACCTCTGATCATGCGGGGGCATCACCCTCAAAGGGTCCTAAATTGAAAATCTTTAGTCCATTTTGGTCATGATGTGGTGCAATGAGCTCCCTGTGACCCTCACACCTGCTGAATCCCTCCCAAACCCACCTATCTGAGGCCCATTTCCCTCCTGATAGCTGCAATAAATGAATCTAGCATCATCTGCTTATCCATGTATTTGCTATTTGAAGGTTACTTCTATAGGCAGCTGCTGGAGGGATATGAACCAGCAACATAGTGGTGTCAGATACCCAAACTGCTGATCATCCTGTGTCTAAAGCTACTTCTTTATATACTCCGGTAGATACTGTTTTTGCATTTTATAAGTGAGTAAAGGAGTGTAGATGAGGCACAGAGCTGTAGCTAATGTGCGCCATACAAGGTGCTGCACAGACGTAACACTTTCTTTAGGAGAAAGTAAAAATGCTACAGCGTAGATGAGAATACTTTTCACTTACCACTATGTGATTGCTCTGGGTATATTTAGGTCCCCCGTGTACCTAAGGTTTCCTGTACTGCTGCCTGCTCAACTGCAGGTGTATTTGGGTCTGCCTACAAAGGACTCTGCAATGGCTGCTTAGCGCTCCCTTGTGGACACTACACATAATGCAAATTACATTTAGCGCTTCGACATTCTGCTGGATATTTAACGTGTACACATCACATTAGTGCCAGTGACAGTGACTGAACCCGTGTCTTCGACTGTGACGGTCCTGTGTGTGTCCAGATCGCAGAAGGCATGGCTTACATTGAGCAGAGGAACTACATCCACAGAGACCTGAGAGCCGCCAACATCCTGGTAAACAAGGTCCTCGTCTGCAAGATTGCCGACTTTGGGCTGGCTCGCATCATCGAGGAAAACCAGTACATGGCCAGGGAGGGTGAGTTGAACTTTGAGACGATTGTATAACCAGGATCCTGGATGCAGAGGATCGATTAGTTACGTCTTTTCTGGATACCCCTGTTCTTGTCATGCAACATGAAAGAGGGTCTTTGGCCCATCCCAGCCAGTGGTCATGTTCTGTGTGCTGTGCTATGTGTTCTTGTTTCAAGATTTTCAAGTGTTGTTTGGCATAGGCAAACATAGAGGACCTCTGCTAAAGGATCTACAGTTTGACTGCCTTATTTGAGAGCACGTGTGTTTCTAGGTGCTAAGTTCCCCATCAAGTGGACTGCACCTGAGGCCATCAACTATGGGTGCTTCACTATTAAGTCAGATGTCTGGTCCTTCGGCATCCTGCTAACTGAGATCATCAGCTATGGTCGCACGCCATACCCAGGTAGGTGTTGAAAGACTGAGGAGCCTCCATTTTTCTTCTGGAGTAGTGGGGAGTAGTCTGCTTTCAGGGGATAAACCTGTAGTCATCCCGTGCACGGTGTCCTCAGCATACAAACACTGCTGCGACCAGAAGTCTGTTCACAGTTAGTTTTGTTTGTAAATCCAAAGACTCAAAGATGTAGTCAGTAGTACATAAGTTCCTCAATTTATTCACTAGTTACATTCTTCAAAAGTCTCAGATAAAGCTATAATATGTAAAAACATTTTATCTTAACATTTTTACATTTAAATTGAACGAAACAGATTGTACCTACAAACCCCCATTTAGTGTAGATTATTTACAGATTTGTCCCATTAACACATGTAACTTTCCTCATCTTGTTATTGATCAGACATGAGCTGTAAACACTATGAAAGTGAGTTAAATTATGGTGAACCCTCGCTCCTGTTTTGTTTGGGTGCTCATTACTGCAGTCTACATACAATTATTTTGTATTTTCAAGTTTCAAGTTAATCATAATACAAGAAGCCAGTGTGTGTACAGCCTAAGCATTACACTACCGACAATATTTCAGCATGTGCCTCAATCTGTGTGTGTGTGTGTGTGTGTGTACAGGGATAACAAACCCGGAGGTGATTCAGCTGTTGGAGAAGGGCTACCGCATGGAGCGCATGGACTCCTGTCCACTGGAGCTTTACAACATCATGCTCATGTGTTGGAAGGAGAAGGCGGAAGACCGGCCCACCTTTGAATACTTACAAAGTGTGCTGGAGGACTTCTACACGGCCACGGAGAGCCAGTACCAGCAGCAGCCATGAGGATCCATGTACACACACACACACACACACACACACACACACACACACACACAGTGGATAGTGTTGGCCTTTACTTCACAGGTCAGGTGAAGTCCCTCGCTGGGGAGCACTGCAGTGGTTTGTTGCAGTATCCCATTCTTTTTACATTCTTAGGAGTATTTTATTAAAAATATTAGTGTGATGTCATCTACCAGCAGTGGATTGATGTAACCAGTAATGGGTGGGTCTTATGGGTATTACAGGCCCTCTCCTGTGGACCTCCAGGCACTTCTTTAACTGCTGAATGAGCCACAGGCTACAGTAGTGCTGAGCAATTCAGCACTGCTCCCTCGCTACAGTTCATTAGCAAATATTTGTATTTATCCTTAATCTTGGTGTACTTGAAACAAGGAACTCCAACACGAGCGGTCATATTTCCTAATAAGGGCGATATAAGTAGAAAGAGTCTATGCTTTATGGGTTGGAGACGGTGGCACTGACCAAAAGACAGGAGGCAGAGCTGGAGGTGGCAGAGTTAAAGATGTTAAGGTTTGCATTGGGTGTGACGAGGATGGACAGGATTAGAAATGAGTATATTAGAGGGTCAGCCCAGGTTAGACGGTTTGGAGACAAAGTCAGAGAGGCGAGATTGCGTTGGTTTGGACATGTGCAGAAGAGAGATCCTGGATATATCGGGAGAAGGATGCTAGGGATGGAGCTGCCAGGCAAGAGGAAGAGAGGAAGGCCTAAGAGGAGATTTATGGATGTGGTGAAGCAGGACATGCAGGTGGTGGGGGTGACGGAGAGAGATGCAGAGGACAGGAGGAAGTGGAAGCTTTTGATCCGCTGTGGCGACCCCTAACGGGAGCGGCCGAAAGAAGAAGAAGATAAGTAGAAAGAGTCAATCAGGGTTTGGAGATGAAAACAGGTCCTACACCACAGATACTGGGAGATGTTTGATATTTCAAGTGATACTGGGCCATTTGTTTTTCTGTTTGCTCTATGATTACGGTAATGTTTAATTTTTGTCAAATTGCTGCAAATACAATTGGCTGCTTTTCCATCAGGCAGGCTGTCCTGCACACACCTCTTATCAGTCACATCCTTCAGTTGGCTTGCATCACCTGAGGAACGTGCAATATTCTTCAGCCACGGCTCTTCATGGCAGCCTGTGTAGTCCAGCGCATTGTTTCCCTGCCTATCATATCTGCAGAATTAAAACTATTGCATTAATCTTGGTTGCAAAATTAGTGCCATCAGAACGACACTCTGCTTTATTGCTTCATTTTAGGTGTTAGCACCTTATCACTATCATAAATTGTACTTTTACAAGTGTATTTTTTCCATTCACTGATGGAAAGTGTCCTTAAAGAATTTATCTATGCTTGAAACAAGTGAGGTTTAAAAGAAAAATTATTTTTCTAGTCTAATTTTCATGTGATATTCATACCTACTGTGACAAGAATTTAAGATGTAAATTTTCCCGACACAAACATCTCCATAGCAACAACTGCCTTTAACTCTGTGATGTCACCATGTAATAAACAAATGTTTTCAGAGCGGCTCCCCTGCTATGCTGCATTGTCATTGTCACTGGAACTGGAACTGAGCCTCACACAAACCTGCATCTACTGTGGAATTCTGCGCTTAAGGCCAACCCGGAGAGGGTCTCCTGGGAATAAATATTATTTAAATGATAAAAGATGCTAAAACACCTAGCTGTCACCCTTTGCTCTTTGCTGATGGGGTTTTGTTAATGAAGCTAACATTGTTAGAAAAGTTTGATATAAGTGATCACCATGGCAATGAGGTAAATGAGGTATGCACGCTGGATCCTCAACCTATAAATACTACAGTAGCCAGAAGTGCGTTCGCAACTTGATTTATGTGTAAATCCAACCACTGTGTGACAGTGAGTAAAATCTCAGTAGCATCATATTAGAATCAGAGAAGCTCACATAAAGTTGTAATGAATTTTAAAAATCAGCTGCAAGATTTGAAATCTTATCAAGCTCACACCCAACGCAGGGTTACTGTGTAGTGGAAGTGCAGTGCGTGGGGGGGGGGGGGTGACACTGGCAGGTTCATATTCACTTGAAACAATGCAAGCAGAAAATTAAAGAAATGCACATAAAATTAAATGAATAAATGGCAAAATGTTTTCTTGTGCAAATGTAGAACCTGAATGTCTGTAACACAAGGACCCAGTGTGTCTTTAACAGTGCTTTAGTGTCAGGCACAAGGTGATGCACTCTTAGACCCATAGCCAATGAAGGGAATCTGCAAAGGCAATATGACCATCTGTTTGACCATTTTGACAGAAACACATTTTTGGTCTGCATCTCACAAGGCTGCCAGTCAGAGTTAATACCAGGAGCAGGGTTAGTACCAGGATTAACACCAGGTCGTGAGGGTCAAGTGTACGGTCAGTATTAGGGTTAGTACCACAATTAGTACCCAAGTCAGGTTTACACTATGAAAATCTAGTCCAGACCAGGATGGTTCTGAAAGCCACCACTAACTGTATTCCTTGTCAGCTTCCTGTAAACCTTGTTTAATCAGTTGGGTAATTTTATGAAGCAGCTCAGGGTTTGCAGCATGTGTGACTCAAGGGTTCTGTCCCTTAAGCCTGCAGCCATTTAGACTCCCATTGACCCCACCAGAGAACAAACCCCTCACGACATGACGGACATTCGCTGCGATTTAAATGCTGGATTTAATCACTTTGAAATACTGCATTACATGTTGTCAGGTAAAACAGAACAGACTGGGTTATGGACATCGGACACCAACAGTAGACACCGTCTTCCTGAAACTGTCCATGTGGTCAATGCTAATCAATATATCTCCCGCTTCCTGTATGGACGGGGTTTGCAACATGGGGTGGGGGTGCAAGGAGTGAAATGGAAGTCTTCATCTATCAGAGTGGGCAGACTCCAAAGTAGAAAGGGCTTGGTGGGAACAGTACTACGTAGACCAGAGGTGTAGTACAGAATTCCCAAACTCTTGGCCCTTGGCACCACCCCTCTGCAGACTCCAGCGCTGGACAGCCTACCTGATGAGGCAACTGACTGTTTGGCTGGAAGTAAAATAAACCACCCCCTGCAGTCCAGCAGCCGGCCCAGTGGGGCTCGCAGAGGTAGAGGTCGCTTCTCAACAATAGGAGCATAAACAAACAAGTGCTTTAAAACAACAGACATTTACAAGGGTGCTTCACAGTTTCTGTCGCTGACTGGGGTCACTGAGCACTAAGTAAACAGCGGTTTGTATGGACAGGGGTGCTGCAGCAGAGACCGTAAAAACTACATGAAGATTGGGGAGAACAAGTACTTTTGAAGATGTGATGCTTAAAGTCTCTTATAAAGTATTCTACAGCATAGAGGACAGTCCTCTCCAAAATACTGCCATTCTATAAAAACAAAAACATTACATATAAGCGAATAGTCTATACAACGTGAAAATAATGGCACAAATGTAGTAAATGAGCAACATGTCCCGGCCTGGTGAGAACACCACCTGCTGGCTGACCGGCTGTGCGGTGCAGCAGCTTTTCCACTAGAACAGCTACTCTCTATAAATGTCTGAAAAGTGCTAGAATTGAGATGCTCTCAGAAGCCCAGGAGGTGTGAGAATTTGACACTGGCATGAGATGCAGTCCACACTGTGAGAGGCCACTGTGAAGTTTATGTCAGGTATATACTGGCTCCTTAATTTTTTAACTAAATCACTAATTTGTGTAAATTTTCCATTTTCTTTTTGCTACTTTTCTTAATTTTTTGCAAAATAAAGTTAGTGGAGCTAAAGGGACCTGAGTTTACCCTTTGAGTCAACAGGTGACAGTAAGGAGCACCCCAACAAAATAGGAGTGTTTGCCTGCCCTAATTCAGCTCATCTGCACAGTGTTTACACCTCATGTCTGCTGTTCCTGAGTGCCGGCGATCAACAGGAAGATGAAGAAGATGCTTATGTTTATCAGGCAACAGTTGGCACTGAATACAAGTTTGAGGAAACAATAGGTTTTCATTTTCAGTTATTTGTCTTGTAAAGTTATTTTTTTATTCACTACCACTATATCTGAGACTTTTACAGACCATGGTGAGTGAATCAATTGAGGGAAAGGGCCTTAGGGGTAAAAGTGACTTTGGAGCTTTGAAGGGTCTTCCAATCCCAGTTTTTTCTGTAAATTGAAGCAGAATTTAATACTTAGAGTGATTTGTGTATTTATACGCAGTTTAGGCCTTTGCAGCCTTTTCTGTTTCTGTTGTACAGTAATGGAGAAGAAGTGTTCCTCCGGACACAAGGGGTAGGGCAACAGTGTCAATACCACTTTGTCCTCCCTGGGCTTCTGCTAAGAACAATGAGGTGGCATGTTGTTTGAAGGTTTTTAAACACACACTGTACTACAGAAATTACAACAAAGAGTGAGTTGAAGATCCCTGTGGGTTTTTTGTGGGCCACCTCCTCCTAGATGGTCCAGCCACATTGAGTCCAGTTCCACCCCCTGCATAGGCAGGAAGCAGCCAAAATACCACCACTCTTCTAAAGGTCACTGTCCAAAGAACCACTCCAGCAGCTATAGGTTGCGTCCTTTTTGAGATGTCTTTTGGGACCATGCCCCTTGCCGAGGAGAGTGTCCACGGCTGAAACCAGTGGGTCACATGCTATTGCCAATGGTGACCTCACAGCACCGCAGCAAGGACTGTGGGGACATTGGGGGGGGGGGGGGGGTTGCAGACAGCTGAGGTATAGTGGTACTGTAGTAGAAATAAGTTAACTGTGGTAAAAAATAATAATAATAATAATAAAATAAAAAAAAAAAAACCAAAGGGAATCCCCCAAACAGAAACAAAAGAAGACAATAGACTGCGCCATCACAAACCTCTATCCGGCCTAGACACCAGGACAGTTACCACGGCAATGCAGAAACTATGCTGCAAATCAGTGGGATGAAGTGGGAACACTGGGGGGAGGGCTGTTTATTCTACAGCAACATGACCTGTTATTCATTCTCATCCTACTTTCATGGGGGGCTGTAAAGTGCCTTCGCTGATCAAAGTACTTCTTTGTCCTGGGCAGACAGCTGAATTACTCCCTTTTCCTGCCCACTTTCTGTATTGCCTCGTCTCTTCCTTTCTGGTCATTTAGTCCCACTGTACAGCTGTCACTGCGGTTCTGAGCTCTTACTCACGAAAAATATTCATTAAGTTATTGGATCTTTGCCTGTTTTTGGTTTGAGAAAAAACCTGCCATTCACATCTGTAACCAAAGATCATATAATGCATGTAACCAATACTGACAGTAAAATTAAGTACCTGTTACAGTAACCCTATAGACAGCAAATCACAACCTTCCTACGTTACACTCCATAGCCACTGTGTTCAGGTGGTACTCAGCCAATCACCACCTTGACATGCTCTGCCCAGCCAATCATAGCTTTCATAGCAGCTTAGATAGCCAATCACCACCTTTGTAATTCCACAGCCAATAACCATCTTGATAAACCCTACAGCCAATCAGCGCCTTCATGCGTGTCACATGCTTCTGCTGCCTGCTGAGGCCCAGCATGCTCATTATGTGAGGGGATTTTAGCACAAGAAACTTGGATCAAAACAAGTTTCCCGCATTACCTGTAAACTTTGCTAATGATTTCTGATCATCATCTTACACACGTTAGAATTCACTTTTCCTCAACATTTCTATGCTTTCAAGCAGCCTCAGACATTTAGTCACTTGCAAGGTTCTGTTTCCTATTCACAGGGGGTGGCGGGGGGGGGGGGTAAATCTGGACCATAAGTCCTTCATTTGGGGGAGGGAGGTGTGTGGAGCCTGGAGGAGCTTCACTGAAACGCCTGGTGGAAGCCGGGCAGGGTTGTGGCACTCAGGGTGGGGTTGAATCCCAGAGGCAGTGGGGGCACAGACTCTGGGGGTGGGTCTGACACTGTAGACAGAGGCAACATGAGGGCCTCACCCGTGTGGGAGGAAAAAGAGGTGGATGAAGATGAAGAAGCAGCAGTCGAAGGAGTTGAGCCAGTGTAGCCCATCACCAGCCCTCCAGAGCTCATGGGGGTGTTGTAGGATGGCAGACTGAATGGCAGGAAGCCCAGAAGTTGAGAGAAATCCATACTGCTAACACCCAGGGGCTCAGCTGGACCTTTGGGGAGTACAGTGTCCCCACATAGGGCTTCAAGGTCCTCACTGGGCGGGACATGTGGTGGAGCTTCGGCTGGGGGCGGGGTCAGGGAGTCGACCAATGTCGGCACAGGCAGCCCGCTTTGCAGGTCTATCAAGAAGCTGTCCATCTCCATCTTTAGGTATGAGGTAGATCCAGACTGGTTCTTGGGAGGGTGCAGTATGGCCATTGGGTGGTGTTGGTGTTGTTGTTGCTGCTGGAGGGGGTGACTGTGGGGCTGGGCATGATGGGACAGGGGGAGGGGCAATGAAGGTGGGGCAGGTGGGTGATGAGGACCGCAGGGACCATCCACATGGCATCCCACTGGAGATAAGCACAGCTGTGAGGGGAGAGCTGGCTGCAGGCTGGGGTCATAAAGACCCACAGGGAAGCCCCCCATGAAGGACTTGCCTCTAGGGGTGCTGGCGCACATCAGCTGACCAAGCTCCTCCTTGATTGTGCCTGCTGGGGGTTTCTGCTCCAGTTGCTCCACCTTTGCTCCCAGTGGTTCCTGTGGGTGGCTCTTCTTGGCATGCCGGGTAAGGTGGTCCTTGCGGCCAAAGCGCTGTGTACAGTGCGGACACAGGAAGTCCTTGCGGCCTGTGTGAACCACCAGGTGGCGGCGTACATCCTTGCGTGTGTAAAAGCGGCGGTCACAGTGGGTGCAAGGGTGGCGTCGCTCCCGCAGACCACTGGTTGCGGCTGGCTTGCCCGAATGGGCCCTCAGGTGCTCCAGCAGTGCTGCCGTGCTCTCGCAGCCCTGCAAGCACACCTGTAAATGGTAGACAGCACAGAGGTTACGCAGCGAGTCTTACGCTGCAGTGTGCCCAGGTTGCAAAATAACAGAGGAACCCCAAGCAACGCACCTTGCAGGTGAGGTCCCCACTGGTGGCCGAGTGCATGGCAGCGTGACGCCGGTAGCCCAGTTTGGTGTGGTAGCGCTTGCCACACTCTTCGCACCTGAATGACTCCTTGTTGGGGTCGTGTGTCTGCAGGTGATTTTTCAAGTGGTCCTTGCGGTGGAACATCTTCTCACAGAAGGAGCACTGGTGGTTCTTCTGCGGTGAGTGTGTGGCCATGTGCCTGGAGGAGCAATAGAGTGGCGAGGGATACTCAGAAACCACAGAAGCTCAGAAATCACGCGGAGATCGAGCCCCAGCATGCACTGCCCCGCAGCTACCGACCACAAGAATCTACCTGAGCAGCTTGTACTTGGAGATGAAGGCCTTGGTGCAGTGTGGCTGGGAACAGCAAAACACCTTCTCTGCTGTGTGGCAGTAGGACTGGAGCTGGACTTGTTCCTGAGAGTGGCTCCTTCCCCTCCCCCCTGGCTCCTCCGTATGGCCTCCCGTGGCCCCTGCTCTAGCTTCTGACTCCTGGTTTTCTAAAGACAGTGTGACGGTCGTATTCAAGGCATCAGCAGTGGTGGCTGCTGCCATCGCAGCCCTAAGGTGCTGCTCCCATGAAGAGGTGAGAGGAGCTTCAGTCCCTTCCACGCTCTGATTGGACACCCGCCAGAACAGTTTATGCTGCGGTTGTGTTGCCCTAGTCTGCAAAACATCAAACAAAATGTGCACTGGTATGATCTCAGCTCAGCTTACTTTTTGCACAACAGTTTATATAAATATTTTAAAAGGCCAATGGACTGGGGCATCCTCTGGATGCCGGCTGTGTGAGTGAGTGACTGTTTGCTTAAACCATAATCACCAGTGACCTGGGGTCAGAGAATGGTTAAGGGAACACAGAGGGTACCTTTCTTAAGTTCACAGTTGTGGTTCTTGTTTTCAGCCAGTTCCCATGATGACCATCAGGTTGCTGTCACACATCCTGAGGACCTGTGAGGGAATTAAAGCAAAAACTCAGAGCTTTTGCTGGGTATTTTTGATTTGCACAGCTGGACTCTCAACTTACAAACACGCCTGGGAGCAGTGGTCCATTTATAACTCAATTTGTTCATAAATCCATATTATTAGCCCATTACGCCCCAGCCAATCAAAGCTTAGTAATACATATGTTGCTCCCTTTGCTCGTTCACTACCTTTTGCAAAAAAGGAAAAGAAAAACTCTGGATAACAAAAATGAAAAATGTGTTAATGAAACATGCCCTTTCCATGCCTGTACTGCATTCAACACCACGTGGCTTTTATCTGCTCTGGACCAGTAAATACATCTCAGTTCCCCTCATCACCACACAGACACCTGGACTAGACAAGAGGTCTGTTTGTAACTCCTTTTCTTCATAACTTTATACTCCCTTTTACCGCTCAACTGCAATCAACCAAAGCTTCACAATACAGACAAACATTGGCCTGTTTACAATTTAGCTTCTGCAGAGATCTTAAATACCTGTCATTAAAAAACACTACTAAGTTTAATATTTGTTAAATTTGAGATTCATTAAAACTAATGTAGCTCAAAATAAAATCTGACTCAAAATGACACAGCTATTCAGTGTTTACTGTTGACAGATCCATCCCATAAACACATCCAATGTTCCTCATGTAGTTACTGATCACTGACACTTGGGAAAACCACACATGAGCTCTAAACAATGTGAAAGTGAGTTGAATTAAGTTGCTCCCATGCTCCTTATTGCTTTGGGTGCACCTTGCTGCCATTTATTGGCTTGGTGAGTAAAGAAAGTTTGTTTTTGTTTCAGTAAAAAGAATAATGTCAGAAAACAGATAAGTGAAAATGTAGCTAAAAAAAACAAACAGGAAAGTATTGGTACAGGCATCCTTGCAAACTGAACTCTCATTATCTGAATATTCACTATAGAAAAGAGCAAAAACGTGTAACCAAAAGTCAGCATCTGAATCAAAAACTCACTTTGAGGAATCTGGAAAAATCTCAAAGCGTTGAACCAACAAGTAACAGCATGATCAACAGCTCCACCACTTACAGACACAGCTGAGACCAGAAGTCTGTCCATAACTCAGCTGTTTTACCACAGTAAAGTCACAAGTCAGTAGGAGCTTAACAACACTAAGGCTCCCCAATCCATTTACAGGTTTGGATCTACACAAGTCCTGGATACAGCGACCGTCAAGATCAACCATCAACACTTTTCTAATAAACTTTTGACTTAATCAATTTAAATGTTTTCATTCACTTCAAGTTGCAGCAAGGTTACACTTAAAAAGCTTAACAACTAAAACTTGAAAATGCTGCCACCATAAAACCCCTCAAACCTGTTCAATGTCAAGGAAAATAAAGTGGAAATGTTTGTCCCTCGAAGATCCAAAACGCAGCTGCTCCCAACAGGAGGAGCCAGACTAACTTTCAGTGTGAAGCGGTGCGAAGTTACACCCTGATGGGGGGGAAGGGGTGGCGGTGGCACACAAACATCAAACATCTGGAGACGACACATGTGACACCTCTTCGCCCCGCTCTATTAATGAGACATTATTTATTATTTACTCCCCAGAACGACTTACCCTGATTTACCCGCTTGTACAGCAGGGCTGCACGCTGCCCCACTGTATTGATCACATTCTCATGCTCTTAATGCATTACACCGAGCACATTCTGATCGCTTATTGATCACCTGATCGCGGCTCCCGCGCCTCGAGCAACCGAGCGCGACTCCGCCGCCGCGCGCGCACGCGCGCGCCACCACAAAATTGTAAAGTAACAGCAATAAAAATGTTGCACTGTGGAGCGCGCTCTTTTTCACGCCGTTGGCCGAACTTCGCGCTGCCAAGGAGCAGAAACGGATCCGCCACGGCCGGTTGCGCGGACACCGGAGCCCCGAGGGCAAAAAAACACTCCAATTAAAGCACCGACCGCCGCGCGCGCGGACCCACTTAAAAGTTTCCAGCAACTCACAGGTCAATCGGCGCGCGCACCGGGGACCCCCGCACGACCGCGCGAGACCCAACTCACCGGCGGGCCGCCCCCGCAGCCTTCGCCCGGCCGCCGTGCGAAGATCCGCGCCTTTTGTGAATTTTTACAATTTTTTTCTTTATTTTTTATTTTTCGGGGCCTGATCGTTTGTAGCTCCTCGAGCTGCAGCGCTCGCGTCGCGGGGCGCGTGCATTGTGGGAGTGTGACGTCACGCCACTTTCGCAAACTTTCGCAAGGCTGGATAAACTTTTCGGAAAAATAACCAAAAATAAATGTAGAAAAGGGTGCGGAAACTTTGTGAAAAATAAAACATGTTGCAGGCGCAACGTTGTATAACTTTCAAAAGATCATTTTAAAAATAAAAAGCAAGGATGGACACAATGGGAAAAGTAAAAACAAGGGTGAGTTGGTTTATAAAGTTAAAAATGAGTAAAAAGATTTGATAGACTGAAAAATAAAATAAAAAATAAACTTTAGAAAATAACGATGAAGAAAAACAACATTAAAATGAAAGCTAAAGTGGGTCATATTGTTTTTTTCATTAAAAATAAAAAGGTTAAAAATAAAAAAGAAATGTGAATACATTTTAAGACAATAATAATTAAATGGAAAAAAGCAAGTGTGAAAAATGAAATAGAGTGACCAAGGACGGAAGTTCTTCAAAAATAAGAAAAATAAAATAAAGAAAACCAGAAAATATGAAAGCTAAATTGGTGCCTGTTTTAAATTTGCCTGGAAATAGGGAGTGTAAGAGTGAAGTGAATGTGGTTTAAATGTGATGTAAACACAGTAAAGGCAGTGACGAGCTCTGGATTGTAATATTTAATAACCTTATTTCTCGAGGCGCGATTACATTGTTCGTCACAGGCGTTATTTTTCATACATTAAGTCTTACTCGTTTGGTTAGTTTTGTCGCAATACTAAATAAGTATATTTTCAATATATACTTTAAATGAGACACTGATATAATCGAATTAAAATGCGAATGTAAATATGTTGTATAAATATTTTGACTTTTTCTTTTTTGATAGATATTTTGCAGCTTGCTCAAGGATAACGGCTGGGGGTATTTATGCAGGTTATTTTAAAGATGTTATTTTAAATAAAGGCACTATAGAATTCGGTGATGGCTTGGTGATAAAACACCGACCCTGAATCTGTCTGACGCCCTTTTTGTTTTCTATAAATATCTCTAGTTTTTTATTTCATTTTTGAGACTATTAAATCTTATTTATTATCTTTATACTTGTTTAACTCACTGGTGACTTTTCCATTTCAAGCATATGTAGATATTAAAGTGTTTAAATGATGACCAAGTTTGCAAGAGGAAAGATAATTTAAATAATCAAAAATGATTTAAACAATTTCAAGTTAAATATTTAAGATACTAAAATGTTTATCATTCTACTTAGAAATATTTATATTTACAGTATGTGTAAACTAATGAATACATATACTGTATAAATCAATAAATCTGTACATATGCACACAGAGAATCTCAGCTGGAATCTCAGATAGTTATTTATAATGAAGAAAAAAAGTTTATAAAACACCCTTTGCCTGAAGGCCCCTTGCATGCCACCCCCTTCATCCTGGGTGTTCCAGCTGTAGGGCCTTTATTTGGGGGACAAAAAATCACTGCAATCACTTCCAGGGCAGTTCCTCACAATCTCCCAACCCACCTCCAGCCCAGTCTGGGGCTGATAGGTGTGGTAGATCCAGGCCAGGGCTACTCTATGGGGGATTAGTCTGGTTAAGTGTTAGCTGGGGGGGCTGGTTAAGTATCAGTCCAGGACTGATTATGTGTTAATTGGGAGGTTGGGTAAACGTTAGTTGGGGTTGCGTAAGTGTAGGTTAGGGGGTGGTCAGGAGATTTCATAGGGCACTGTTGGTAAGAAAATTTTTGGATAGCTGGATGGGGGCAGTTCAAAGATTGATTTTGGGGTTTGCTCAGGGGATAGTTGTGGATGGTAGGAGATTATTTGTGAGGGTTGCTGCATGGTGCTGTGCTGCATGGTCTATTGATCCTTAAAAAATGCCACAGAGAAAGGAGAGGCTCATGGATACCAGTAGTACATACAGTACATTAAAATCATATTTATACTGTACACAGGAAGGGTTTCACTGTATTCTGAGTTGTACATCACTTTGGAGAACAGTGTCAAAAATTAATAAATGTGACTGAATATTACAAATGAACAACAACAGCAAAGCTTGTTTGAAACTTAGCATTTACAGTTCAGTTTCAAAATAGGTACTTGGGAATTTATTAGTTGTTATTTAATATCACTGTGCCTACATTATTTTGGCAACTTTACTGATGTATTTACAAAAATGTCAAATTTAGTTATAAAAACCAGGAGAGAAACAGAAAGAAAAAGGCAGTAGATGGTTCATTTTAAATATCACACAGATTGATTTGTAAAATAAAGAAATATTGTCACTTCTAAAGACGTCACTTTTAAAAAGTATTCAGATAAAATCTAGATGGATAGGTGTTACACAGATATTCAACAGGTGTTGTACAGGTACTGTGCAGGTGTTGGACAGATGAGCACTTTCAACCTCTCAGCAGATGTTTTCAGTTCTGTGGTTGTAAATTGGAAGAATAAGCTTTTCAAATGTTGTATATTAGTGTTCAGCCTAATAAAACCCTTCGTCTAACATCTGGTACAACATTTAATAAAGAGCGTACTGGAGAAAAAAAAGAACCATTACATTCAGGTGTAATCAGTCATTAAAATTCTGATTAACTGAATTGTGTGTAATATCAGAAATTCAGTGAAGTCACAAGACAGAGTATTATAAAAAATGGGAGCTACTATACACTCTTCATTTTAAATAAAAACTTATTTAAAAAAATTAAGTATTTATTGTTTTCTTCAAGTATTCAGACAATGATACAACTTTAGTGGCTTTCATTGTATCTACAAGTAAAAGTTTTGAAAGAATATAGGTATCCTGGACTAATTTATATTTATTTGTGGATGAAGACAGAACTATTATCTCCAATCCAACAACCATTAACCAAACTGTTAACCCAACAACTACTAACCAGCAATGGTTAACCAAGTTGCAATTGTTAATCCACCATTGAATTATGAATGCAACATCAATCGGTCTAATTACTGTAGTTGCATTTGAACTGCTAATATGAGGTAATCCAAGATGCCATAATCCAGCTGTTGAAAAAGCATTAATTGAACTTTTTCTACTCGTTATAACTGCTAACCCAAGTTGTTAACCTACTTGTTAGTTCAGCTGCAAAAGATTTGTAAAATAAATATAATGGTTTTGTCCTGAGAAGAGCTGACATCCTATCCAGGATGTAGGCACTGTGTAGGAGCCTAAAAGCATGCTGGGACTGTCTCTGGAGGACCACTGCTGACAATGATCAATGGATAAGGTCAGTAAGCCTTTATTGACCTCCAAGCCCACTACAGCATGGGTAACTAACTGTACTCAACCCAGCCAGCCTGTGTGGGAGCAGGGAGGGGGCAGAAGGAAAGGTACCCACGTGTTTATTACAAGCATGAAACCCTAACTCATCTTGGATGGGAGATTTCATTATTTATTATTTAAATTTCTTATGTCTTATTTATGTATCTTATCTGCTGAGGATGCCTGGAAGCACCACTTTTCATGGTCACAACACTGCTACACTGCTGTTAGTGCACCATGACAAATAAACCCTTGAATAATTGAATACAGAGCATAAGATTATTAAGTGAAAGCTGATCAGTCAATCAATCAGTTCCGAGCTGTAATTGATTTTCTGTCTGAAATGGGTCAGCCTGCGATGCGACGTCATGTGGGCGACCAGTGATCCGCTCGAAAGTGTCAGACTGAACGTGTTTTACACCACTCTTTACCAGCCGTCGTGTGGGGTTCGGTGTGACTGGAGGAATTCCCGCGTTCAGCGCCAGGCGGCGCCACTCCGTTTCCTTTCCGTCCTGCCCTCATGGCAGCCACATCCATGCGGTTTCAAACGATCAATTCGGAAATACTTTCGCGAAAAGTAAAACGTATCGTTCACGTATCATTTCCGCCTAGAAAGCGAACGTTTAAAACTGAATACCAGAGTTAGCGGTACAAATTCCATTTTTTGCAAATATGTATATAAAGAAAGGTTATTTTGGTATAAAGGAAAATGGCGGTGTCCCAAATATCGGATTACCGCTGTATTCGATTTTACTCCACATAACTCACGTAAAGTTTTGTTTTTTTTTTTTTGTTTTTTTTCTGAATGTTTGCGAGACGAATAATCTCAAGAAGCGTTTTCCTGTAGCTGGATAAATATATCTGCAAGGCATAAAGGCAAGAGGCATTGTTTTTGCCCCTAAAAGGCCAGCAGGAGGCAGCGGGACTGACGCCATTTCGGCTCTCGCGCATTCACATCACACCCAGTCGCGCTGCGAGTTTCTGAGCCACAATGGCGTCCTCTCGTTCGGATGATGTACGCCGGTAGAGCGCGGGGGGAGGGGGAGGGTTTGCATTCCTGTGGTGCGCGTGACCTCTGACCCCGTTGTTTGTGGCGTCGCCCCGCTCGCGCTCTCGCATTCCTCAGTGCGCGTTTCCTGCAGTATGGTAGAAGCGCTCGCCCTGGCTGCGGCTCGCTCGTGCTCTCGGTTGTGCTCGTGCATTCTGCGCCTCTTCATCGCGTGAGGCGAGCGAGCGGGGAGCGGCGATCATCGTACGGCGGACATTTTTGCAGTGCGACGCCTTCGGATAACGGAGGCGACTGACAGACAGAGAAAGGGAGCGAGAGAGAGAGAGTGAGTGAGTGAGAGGGGGAGCGCGGTCACTGTGCCCTGCAGGCTGTTTATTCGGGAACGGGACGAGAAGGAGCGGTGCGGCGCGATGAAGGACAAGCAGAAGAGGAAGAAGGAGCGCACGTGGGCCGAGGCGGCGCGCATGGTGAGACTCGCTCTTGCTGCTGCTCCGAGTGCTGAGGCAGCCCCGTCCCCCCCGCGGCCGGGCCCGAGCTTTGCTCTGCGGGCTGTCTGGGAGAGCCCCGAACCTCAGTCATGGGGCCCGTCTGCGTGAAAAAGTGCACGAATTTAGAAAGCGGGCGCGGAAAGAACCAGCCGCGACTCTCCGGGGGCTTTCTTTGGCCCTCGGTGCGTTGTTCCCCTCTCTGCATCGTCTCCCGCTGTCGCCCAGAGCCTTTGTTAGCCCACAGCTTAGGGAGCTAACCATGCTAGCTGGGCTTACGGCGCTGTCAACGCTAATGATGCTAACAGTGCTAAGTAGGTTAGCTCGGCTTGCGGAACTAGCATGCTAACGCGCTAAGTAGGCTAACACAGCTAGCGAAGCTAACATGCTATGTAGACCAATGCGAGTAAGGGAGCTAACGCGGCGTCCTCTTTTCACAATAACACAAATAAACACGTGCTTCTGGATGTGAACGGATGTCTGGCAGCTCTTGGCTCAGATATCCGCCTCCTTAAAGATCATTAATGCACTAAATGGGCGTTTTTTTTTTTCTTTTCTTTTTCAAGCACTGGGCCCTATTGGCTTCAGCCAGCTAGCTAAAAAGCTCATAATAAACATCTTTTGTCAGGGTCGCCCTCAATATACAGTAGAATCAGATGAGTTCTTGCTGCACCTCTAGTTATGTGTCCATATGTATACACAACTATATATGCATGTACATTTATATTAATACTGTGTAAATAAAAGTGTGTGTATAATGGTGTATTACAGTATCTTTGTGCAGCCTTTGTGTTCTAGGTCAGTCGTGATCATGCTGGTGGTCCCTAGGGTTTGGGGGTTGTGTAGGTCATACATTCAGGTTGCAGTGACTGTACTGCCTGGACATGCACCAAACAGCTGGTCTGCACGACCCGTTTTGCTGGAGGACAGCTGCTGCACCTCGCAGTCTCCCACATCTAGCTTTTCTGACCACCTATGTTACCGATTCAGCTCATACAAACAGCTGAGCTGTTGTAACCCTTAATTCTGACCATGTAGAAGCTTCCAGCAACTCTGGATGTGCTCTGATGCCCCAGGATCAGGTGTTTCAGCTGTCCCCTTTCTTTAGCTTAACAGCATTTCAGCTTTTAGTTAGGACCCCGTAGGACAAGGGACAGGTTTGTTGTGAGGTGGCTAGTTTTGTATGTCTCCATTGTCAGTCCAGACATTGAGTATACATGTCACCATGTTGAGTGATGCTTAGTAATCATGCTGCAAGCCCCACCCTCTCTATTTCAAATCTATCCCTGAAGTTTAATCATCTCCCCTACCAGAGCTGAGGAGACCCAAAGTAAAGCATGTTCCTCCAAGGTACAATGATGTATTTAAAAAAAAAAAAAAAAAAAAAAAAATTTAAAGCGGAAGGTCCTGCAAAGTGGTAAAGCATGGTATACTGGGGTTGAAATTCACAGCTATCATGTCACCCATGTGTTTAACTGCATCAAGAGTCACAAATGTCCCTGCATGAGTGAAACTGGAAATTCCTGGCAGCACTGTGGCCCTGTGGTTGAAACACAAGTTCCGGAAGGTCGTCAGTTTCACTCTCCAGCTGAGTCAAACCAGAGGTTGACACCTTGTTGCCCAACAACTGTCGCAGCTGGGTTTTTTTGCATGCATATGCAGTGGGGTGTTTGGGGTGCGTCTGGCTGAACAAGAGGTGCTTGGTTTATAACCTTCTGTCTCTTGTGAACTGTCTGCAGTGTCAGGTTTCAATGTCACCAAGATGGGTTCATTGACGACCTGAAAGTGGTGTGTGAGAAGTCCCCATGCACTCCAGTGCATTGAGTCATTTCAGTTGGGGCTTGACAAAAGTCCTCTCATTGGAACCACAGACTGGGTGGGGACCGGCTGCTGGCCGCTTGAAACCTGACTACAGGCCATGTAAACATTTCTACTGGTATGGAAGTTCACTTTTTTTCTTTTTTTCACGTATGCGTTCACTTTCTGGGGCTGTTTTTAACATCTTGACGTCTAGCTGTTCACATCTGCTGTTGTGAGAATTAAAAAGGCTATTACACCAGGATCCTGCCTATGAGTTACACTGTGTTCCTGTTATAAATATGGCACCTTAACTTCTTACCACAACTGCTGACTTTGAGCTTAATCAGTCAGCAAGAAGGACTGACGTGATGGTTGTAAGCGTTAAATTGCTTTAAAGGAGGAAGCTGTGACACGTCTGTATGTGAACATGTATTCATGACTGGGGAAGAGAATAAGAAAAATACATTTCAAAGACACGATTCAAGAATGTTCTGTTGCATCTAAACCATGCTTCCACTCTTTGTTTCTCAAAGGACACACATGCAGATTTTGCTGTTTTCCATCAAACTCATCTGCTCCTATTATGTGAACAGGCTTGGACTGCACTTGCCAATGGGCTGCCATGATGTGTTGCTGCCCTTCCCCAGCCAACATGTTTTGTGTATGGCAGCCTGCTAACTGGGGGAGGGGTTCAAATTAAAAAAAAAAAAAAAAAAAAACCCATTAAATTGCTTGCAGATGCATCAAAGTGCAGTGGATAGACAGTCACTAGTGTGATTGGATACTGTCAGTCTGTCAGTACTCTGATGCCCCACCCCAACACCAAAGTGGCGCTGGCTTGTTTTATAGACTCCCTGAGAGTGTCAGCTGTGTTGCACCGGTCACAGGTACAATTTTGTCACACAGTGTAATACTTGTACTCAGAGGGCAGGTCAGCTCCTCCATCCTCCTACCGTGAGGAAATCCTACCCAGTCATAGAGGGTTCAGCGTCTGTGCCCTCAAAGGGGTCTTTGATGCCCTGAGTGCTTTTCTGTTTAATGCAGTTGCACATGTTGGGTGTCAATGAGGGAAGGGACGAGTGGACATAAAGAACCTTCTGGGGTGGAGAGAGCGGGGTACCACTGACATCCTGTTCACCAGATGTCCCCCTGGAAGCACACTTTGGGAATGCTGCTTGTGTGTATGTATGTACGTGTGTGTAGGCTCTGCTTTGAGTTTTTGAATCTCTGAAGTGCATTGCATTTCCCTGTGTTGGGAGATTGCTTATCTACATGGGCTTCCTGAGGTCATCCCCAGTATGGACCATGGTTATAACCTTGGTTGTGGTCAGAACATCAGTTTGGAGCGGCACTCTTCTAGTCATCAAAGAGCATGCCTTTGCTGCTGCTGGTCAATAAAGGCAAGAGGATGCCCCCGCGTCCCACTGGAAGCACAGTGGCCGATGTTTGTGTCTCAGAGGTCTTGGGCTGTAGGTTTTGGACATAAATTTGAATCCACCTCAGTTAGGGTGGAGTGTTTACATGTTCTCCTAGTGGAGCTGCTGTAATCTCTGCCTACAGGAGGCATTGTACTGAAGATTCACCTGTTTACTGAGACACACTGCATCATGACTCTGAAGGAGAGTCCAGCTTCTCTTTTTCTTTATAACATGAATAATGCTGGTTATCTAGGTTCACTCAGTTTCTATCTCTTTACATTTTCAGAGTCCAGCACCTGGACTCAAATTGTGTACCTTGTTTTCACAAGGGGCTATGAGTATGTAGCATCAAATGATTACAGATGGTACAGGATTTGTGACTGGGCCTGAGTCACAGTAATACCCATGACATCAATAGTTGAACCTCCAAAGTTACTTCATTGAATCTTTTGCTTGTCAGTTGGAGACTTCCTCAGTCTTTCAAATGGTTATCCCTTCTGTTGGATCACAAAAGAAATGTTGCGGAGTAAATCATACTGACTGTAATACAATTTTATTAAAAGCCTATCTCTCTTTGGATATGAGAATGTAAGTGTTGAATTTGTAGCTTTAAGTGGCAGGACTGCAGGTTTGAAGTGATATGCAAGCAATTAAATTTGAAGTGCATTTCAGATTAAATCCAGTTGGATTTTGAATGAACTGTACTGACTTTCCCTCCTTGGTGTCTTCCCTCTTCCAGATGTTACTCAAACTTGTCAACAGAGACTCACTTGTAAGACTTTTAATAATCGCAATGATCTAGTTAAATTACCAGTTCTATCATGTCCCAGAGGACATCTTAGTTTTTCTCGTTCAGGATTCACTGCTGTCGGACAGTTTTTCTTGACTGGTGTCATTGCAGCAGTACGCTGGCCGATCACCTATGCATGTAATAAACAGATGAGCTGATAACTGATTTGAGCTGCTGACTCACCAACTGAAGGCTCAGGGCGTGACACAGCTGTGGGCTGATAAAAGTGTGTTGATAGGGTGTATCTTCATGCATGCACACACCATCTCATAGTTGACAGCTGATCAGCATATACAGTAGTGCAAAAGTACAGCATTTTCTGTTGTGTAAGCAAGTACTTTTGTTGTGCAGCTGCATTTTATCAACAATTCCCATAGTTTACATTTAAATTTGTGAAAGCTTGCAAAATTCAGTTATTTGCACAGCTGGGGAATTTTTGGGTGTGTACCATGGCACTCTAGCCAGAGCTGATGTTTGAATCTTGAACCTAGTCTCTGTGACCAGTATGTCACCTTCTGAAAGAAATTTGTAATGTGCCATTTAAAATACTGTCTTTGAGC
Organism: Heterotis niloticus; assembly: GCA_018136845.1. Taxonomy (NCBI): domain Eukaryota; kingdom Metazoa; phylum Chordata; class Actinopteri; order Osteoglossiformes; family Osteoglossidae; genus Heterotis; species Heterotis niloticus. The sequence goes on along the minus strand of CM030889.1, from coordinate 31,982,993 downwards.
GCTTACCTTTGTAGGAACCGAAAGGCCGAAAGGAAGCTGGTTTGCCATTTGTTCATACAGGTGCAATAAATGTATTCTGGGTTTCTGGTGTTGGCTCCAGACGTTCTCTAGATGTGTCAGGGGAACCCGGCAGGTATTCTTTGACTCAGCCCAGAAGCAGAGACAAGACGCGTGTTATGGCAGCTTTCTTTTTGCTTGGCTTGTACCCTGCCTATCTCTTCTGTTGTATCTCTTGAAGAGTTCAGGGGACCCCCCCAGCACACACATCCACATCGAAAATTGTCTTTTGGTAGTTTATGACAGTTTTGGTTTCTGTTGTGCAAAAACAAAAAAGGGATTGCAGACCTGTAAACAGAACTAGTCTTAAAGATGTCATTAAGATGTGTGTATTGAAAAGCAGACCAGTGTGGTGTGGGATTGCACAGATGGGCTGTTTGGGACTTTTACTGTGGTGTGTTTGGCCCCAACACCCTCAAGGGGCTTTCATTCAGGGGCATTTTAAGAAAAACAGCCTCTCGCTCTTAAGAAGCATTTCCACTCGCACTCAGGCGGCCAGCCGTCATTGTTTGTGTAACACACAAGACGATCAGTTCTTCCTCACTCGTGCTTGACTCCACCCTTCCTGACCTTCCATAGCTGTGCTGACTAGCCGCTGCCCCTTCAGCTCAGTTTCCTGTTTTAGCCCCTCCATTTCCTGTTTGAGAGCATCCTCCTCCTTACAGGAAGTGGTCTGTAGCCAGGATGCATTACTAACTGGCTGTGCCGTTAAGATACTTGTTCCATTGTCTCCTCCACAGAACGGTTTCTTTTCAACAAGTTCCCGACTCACTTTGGAGGAACTTCATTGGTGTCTAGAAGGTTTTAGTTTATACTCTGAGGAATACTGTGCTGTTCATAATGGCCTCCATATCAACTTTTTCTGTTCCCACGAATAAAATAGACTGAGTGCAAATTTGCTGAAAGATATTGTTTGGTATCTGTTTAACGTTTTGTCAGTCAGATAAGGTTAGTTGAAGTTAGCAGAGCCATGACTTTATAGAAATTGCTGTTATTTCACACCTCAATGGTCATGGGTTTGAATGGGGACCTAGCTTTGTCCTGTGGAGTTTGCATGTTCCATCGTGTTTACGTGGGTTTTCCTGATGGACAGCGACTCTACATCACATCAGGGTATGCACCCTGTAATCAGTGTTAGCACTCAGATTTATGGTTTTTGAAAATTAATGATTGTAATATGCTTATTGCTGCATCTTTGTTTCTTGCCGTGTTTTGTTGTTGATGCCGCATCCTGTCCGAATCAGGTATTAGTATTAGTTGGCTGGATGCAGTTGTCATGGTTACCATGCTCTGTATCCTACCGCCTCAGCATTGCTGTTGCAAAGGCAGGTGCAGCTTTGTGTATGTAAGAGGTGAAGGAGTGAGTGAGCGTGCAGGGCTGTCTACTGTGTCTTTTCCAGTGTACAGAGTGATCCAGAACACCCCACACCTCTTTTCAGGTTTACAGTGAGAAGCGCTGTGAAGAACGACTGGCTGCCAAGGCTCTGTTTATTGTGTGTGCATGTGCATGCACGCACCTGCCCCTCCCCCAACATAGCATCCTGTCACGCTCTGTGAGATGTCTGCTGTGTTTGCAGTAATTGGTGGAGCAGTTACAAGTGCAGTCATCTAGCACGTTATTGCACATCTTCACAAACCAGTGTTGTTCAGAGGGTTGTTTACACAGTTTTCCTGTATTGTAATCTTGTTCTCTATTGAATACACACATTTGCAGACAGTGTTCATCTTTCCACTGGTGTAGTTTTCAGTACATTTGTTCATGCTACTGAGAGTAGGAGTCACAGTGGGGGCTTTGCAGCAGGTCAGGGTATTTAGCTTGTTGTAGAGTAGGGCACAGCTCATTTCTTCCCTGGGACCTACAGTCTGCTTGTTACTGATGGGCCTACGGGGGACTGCCAATCCATGTCTTTGCTGGTGATTAACTGGAAAGTAACCATGCCAGTTTGCAGGTAAATGCCATGGTGGCTGGAGGGTGGTCTAAGTCACAAACAAGGAGACTTCATCTAGATGAACATAGTGCATGTTTACCTTGGATTTCCTGTTTTGAGTTGCTCACTCAAACACTCACTTCTGGATGCTCACATGAAATGGATGTTTACAGAGCAGGTGGTGCAGTGGTTTGGGATGTAGAATGGAGACAAGTCTGACGAGGAATGTTGCTGCCTACCCTGGAGCATCTTACAGCTGATCTCTACTGTTCCACTAAAAAAAATCCAACTATAAAGATGTTTAAAACTTGTACTTTAAGTAAATGCATCAGCTGGTAGGAAAAGTAAGTGAACCATATAAGGTGGTTGTTAAAGTGCAATCTAAGGTTAGCACAGTATACAGGGAAAGAGGAGAGAACTGATGCAATCAGAAAAAGAAAAAAAAACTCTGCTTCTAAGTCTCCCCTCTCTTTTTTTGTATTTTATCATTACTATTAGTCCAACCAACTAACAAAGCCATTTCTTCAGGAGTAAGAAAAACCAATAAAACAACCAAAAAACTCCTCTCCTTTTTGTGTTAACTACCCTAAGAAGAAAGAGAGAGAGAGAGGGGGGGGAAAAAAAAAAACTCTCTTCTACCCTGGCTCCCTAACCACAGAAAAAAAGCCAAGAGGAAACTGGTCTCCTCTTTCTAGCAGTTGCTTAGTATTCACAAGAGGAATGGGTTTGAAACACTTATTTATCAATAGTCAACATCACTTACACTAGAGGCAACCGAGTACAAGAACACTAAAGAGTCACAATTTAACAACTATTGCTAATAAATACAACACGCAACTCCTTCTGGCACAATGCCTCCTTTCTCTCTTTAGCTCAGGTATCCTTGTTTTTCAAATAGGGGCATTTTGCTTCCATTTTACCACCTCTTAGTGGGAGAGAGAACACACACACACACGAATACTAAAGGCCTACTGACTGAGGGCGTATTGCCTCCCCATCAAAAAAAGTGATACCCCGGTGTCACGTAACAATATTGCAATTGAAGTACTCAAGTCACAGGCAAATGAGGCAAAGCATCACCCCCAAGATTGTCTACTCATTTATGTTTGATAATTACGTTTATTGGTTGTTTCAGCAAAGGCCAATACATCAACCTCTGATCTTTGTTGCACATTTGCTACAAAAAAGTTGAGGGTTGTGATCAGTATTGACAGTTGTAGGAGATGTCTGAGTATATACTTTAGAATGTTGCACTGGCAAAAGTAAAGCAAGAGTTTCTTTCTTTACTGTAATAATGCAAATTGAATTTCTTTGAATAAAAAGGGTGTTGAACACCTTGGTTGTCAACCTTCACTGGCATCAGTATCCAGCTGAAAAGAGCTATTAAAATTAGATACTGCTAACAAAGATGCGCTGCAGTGGAGTGATTTGATTTGGTCAAAGGCACTTTGATACACTCCAGTCCATTTGTACGCATGATTTTCACACAGCAGACCTGACAGTAAAGACATCATTGTAGAAGAGTTTCTGCAGAGAGCTCTGTAGTGTCCAGCCATATGAAGAAAGTGGCACAGCTCACGATGAGTGCAAGAAACCAAAAACTCAAATGCGGCTTTTAGCTCGTCACTGGGGATGCAGCGTTCTCCTGGGGCACGAAGCGCATAACTGTTCCCTCTCTAAATTTACACCTAGCCAAGTTTTAAGCGACAGATGCCTCATCTAGATGTTGGAACAGCTTTTCCTAAGGTTCTCACATGGTTACACCATGTAGATAGATAGAACCCACATCATCTAAATATGCTGCACAGTTCTTTGCAGGATTTAAAACGCAGCTGATTAACCTTTGGAAGCATTGCACATTCAAAAAGCCATTTCCGAGTGCTGCATGAAGGTGTCTGGTGTTACAAATGTTGAAATCCCAAGTGCCCTGTCCGTTTAAGGTGCCTGCCAATATGCTGTTAAAAGATGGAGCTGGGTGACATACTTGGCAGATCGTATATTATCAATTGGACAACCAAGAATCAAATTCTCAGTGCTCAACAACACAAGGAATGAGGCACAATGGTGCAGAACGGATAATTTGATTTGGTTTGCCAACAATTTGGCAAATACGGCATGATTTGCAGTAACTTGCCACATCAAACTTAACTCTAGGCTGGAAGAAATGATGCAAAATGTTTTTATGTTTTATTAATTCCAAAATGACCAGCATTATGTCATCATGGGCTACATTTTAAAAACCATATTCTACTTCTTCTGTACTATGTGCCCACTTGTGCATTAAAACTGGTTCATTAGGATAAAAAGATATAGGATATTTCCATTCACCCCCCCCCCCCCCTCCAATCTGGAGACCTACAAGTCCTCAGAGAAGGCTATGTCTTTTGAACTTTGCACTGCTCTGCATGGCTCACGGGTAGCAACCAAGAACAGGAATACGGAAAGACAATGCATTTTTCGGCTTACATTAGAAACCGAAGGTGCACTATTATCAGAGAGATGTTATAGAAGCACAGTAGACTTCTTTGGCATCAGTTAATAAGCCAGAGATGTCCACTTTATTGCCAAATTTTTGTTTCTGTTCACGTGTCATCACACAGGCTGCAAAAACTGTAGGAAATTCCTGCTATAATACGTGCAGACCTGTCTCTCCTAAATAAAATAATCTGTTTTCACAATCTGATCTTGCAAAGGAATTCATTAAATGTTTAAAGAAATGGAATGGCAGCAGAAAATGGAGAGGCTGGTGTCCTGTGAGGACAGGGCTTTGAAGCAGGGTATGTGATGCTAGTCTCCTGCTTTTCCTATCCTTCTGTTGTGCTTTTTAGTCCTGATGCCATTTTTATTATTGCATTTGTTATTATTCTTTATCCAAGGTGACTTACAGAGATGCTTTGGTTGAAATAAGGTTTTCTCGCGTCTGCAAAAGTGATTTTTGCCTCCGAGTCACTTTAGAATGAGCTGATGGCCAGGTGAGTTAGTGGTGTGGTTTACAGTGGGTGGGTGAGCTCTGTAGGTTTATTGGCTTCGTGATTAACATGTGCGTCTTGGCAGCATTACTGTTGAGCCACAGTACTGCAATCTAAGGGACTGCCCATAACATACCCAATGACGTTTGTTGTCTCTCCTTTAGACCCAGCAGTGAAAAGGGAAGTGGCGCTTGGGCTATGAAAATCAAAAACTCTTTAGAACATTCCTCTGCTTTTCCACAGACTGTCTGTTTGTGTGTCTGTTTATGCAGAAATTGAAGCCATATGCTTTGGCACTGATTTTTGAGAGGCCAAACGGGTTTCTGGGATGGAGATGTTTGTTCCAGACAGTCACTGCTCATACTTTGCTTATGTGGATGTTTTTGTCATCCTTTCCCAAATAGGTACTGGAGAATTTCTCTGATGCCCCTATGACACCTAAACAGATACTGCATGTAATTCAGACCAAGGGTCTCAAGGAGATGAGGTAAGCACGTGTTCTCCTGCACCTTTAAAAAGACCCCAACTGTCTACAGTGTGTTCTTAATATTTATTTTTTTTAGTAATTAACAGTGGAAAGATGTTATTAAAAGGATGTTATTGATGTGTTTTTATCACTTTTTCCTCCTTGTCAACAATCTCTCCATCTGCGGCTTTCTGAATTTCTACGCATTAAAAAGGAGGTAAGATTTAACTTCAAGAGTGTGAGGTTTGACAGGTAAACAGTGCAGTTTTTTTGTCTCTTTGCTGAAGGTGCGCATAATTCTGACCATGATGCCCTCCTCTCCCCACAGTGGAACAGCCCCCCTCGCCTGCCTTGTTACCATGCTGCATTCCCAGGTCCGTGGTGACAGGGTCAAGAACAGCATCTTCTTCAAACTACCAGGGCGCATGAGCCTTTTCACACTTAAGGTAATGGCAGTGGGATGCTATGCTGGTACTGAGCACTGTTCTTAGTCTCTGGGCTGCAGCTGCCTGTGCTGTGGCTCCATCAAAGGATGCAGAATGCATTGCGGTGCCGCCACCAGGCTGCAGGGAGTGTTAAGGTGCCTACATTATTATTAATTTGAATAGGAAAAAAATAGGGAAAAACTTCTACCCAGAGACGTTCACCTGTGGCCAGTGAGTAGCATAGCACTTAAAGCTAGGGTTCAAATTCCACGTTCCATTGTAGTTTTCCTGATGAACTTACTTGGATTAAATAAGTTTCAGTCAAAATTACAATTCTATAAATGGGCAAATAAAGAGGTAATAATTGTAACTGAAATACTAAAAGATCTGTTTCCCTGGTCAAAATCACCAGGTAAAGGAAAAAACAAGTTGAACTAAGTTATTATGATTATATACATAAGGAAAAACTTAAGTGTAAAACTGATAACTGACAGCGGTTGCACATTTCTTTTTTTTACCCTATTGGTTGGTAATCACCTGCTCTTCAGCTTTTTCCTGAAGAAGATGATTTTCATGAAAAATAATGAATCCCTTGGGGGACAGGAAATGCTCTCGCAGCCCATAGGAAAAACCTATATAATTGTCAACCCCTGATTTCAGAACTTTGATTGGCACATGGTTGCATTTGCATGTCACCGTTTTGCTTTGATTTGCGTGTTTATGATGCAGGGTGCACAGCACAGGACACTTCAAGTGTTAGCGCCACCACTGCAATTAAAATAAATAGGCTTATTAAGAAATTACATTCAGTTTAAAAAAACATTACAGATAATTTAAGCAAACAAGGCTAACAACATTTACTGGGCACTCATCATCGAAGTGATGAAGCTTGTGACGTTTATTGTGGAGGAGGAAGAAGGGTGACATCAGTTGTCTCCATTTGTGTAAAACAACTGGAAGGGATGGAAAAGTGGTGGATATGGGCTGAAAAAATTCAGACTGGATCCTTCTGTGCCTTCTCTTAATTTTCTTTTGTAAATCTCATTATAAACTTCAACAGCATCTTGTCACTAGTCTGTTCCATAGTTAGAGATAGTTGTTTACATGCTCTAAACCTTTGTAAAGTGTTTTTAATCTAGCGCAGGAAGGATTTTTGGTTGTACAAGAGGCAAGTTCTTCCTCCTCTTCCTCTTAAGACTGATAGGTATGCAGCTGAATTATCCAGCTTATATCACAGTAAATATGGGTACATTGCAAACACATTCAGACAAAGCAAAATCAGCAGAAACAGATGAGACAATCATGAATATATTTTGAACGTAAGATAAATTCACAATTGTACACTTATTACAGTATACTTAACAGTTCTGCAGACCTGACTTCCTACTTTTACAGCTGGACCTCAGATGTCATGTGCTCATCAGCCTGAGGTATTCTAACACAAGCTTCTTGTGCCTTGTGCAGAAGAATGCCCTACAGTGGACAAAGGGGCCTGCAGGGGCAGAACCCACCGAAGCAGCCGGAGCAGCAGCAGGGCCAGGAGCTGGAGCCGGGGAAAGCGCTGAACAGGAGAGCTGCGACTCAACAGAGACGACAGCTGCTAGTGGAGAGAACGATGGTGTGTATGCTCTGCCAGTTGGACTATTCCTGGGAGCTTGCACCTGTAAATACAGTTGGTGGGGGTTCCTCAGTGTGTGTTCAATGGTGTTTGACCATTGAACATTCATGTCCGTGATGCTGTCCTGTTGATCAGTGAGTGTGAAGGATGGTTAGTACTCAGCACAGCAACACCCTGTAGGGGCTCCACAATGGAGGCAGGCGCTAAAATTGCTGAATACAGTGATGGTGATAGATGGAAGAGAGCCGATCTGGTTTGAAAATTCTCGTTAAAGAGAAGAACATAGATTTCTCTGTACAATGCTAAAGAGGCATGGATGTGGGTGTTTCCATAGCAACAAGTATGCATGACCTGGCTGCCATTGACTAAAACTAAAGGGTCTGAAACAACCATGTGTGTTTCTGAGCCTGTATGTACTGTGCAGTGTATATATGTTTGCCGCAAAGGTTGGTCCTGAAGGTTTCTTCAGCACTACTGTGCACTGTCAGAATGTCTGAGACCCTATTGAGCACAGATGTGGTAAAATGGGTTTGAGTTGCTGTATTTTTAGTGGTCCCTTCTCTGACAATTTAGTCCTACAGCTTTTCCCCAAAAATATTTATCAGGCCTTTTGTAATAGAACTTTTACTAACTTGCAGCAAAAGGGTTGGTTGCTGGAGTAATTTGACTCCCCTAGGGCTGAAGTCTAAAGTCACTAAAGGCCATTTTAGTACTGTGTGTACTTTTGAGGTCATCATAATCAACATGTTCTGTTCTCGCCTCTTCAGCATCTGTGGATGAGACCTCCTCCAGTGCCTCGTGCTCCACGGAGCCCCAGCCTCGTCTGAGTCGCTCTTCACAGGTGAGTCAATACACACACAGGGCGTGCATGACATCCTGATATAACTGCTGTAGGTTCCTGGGGTTTCTGGATGACTGTTCTCTCTCCCTCTTGCAGTCGGGCAGACAGAGGAAGAAGGCTGTGATGATGCCTCGTGTTGTCCTCACGCCGCTCAAAGTCAATGGCGAGCACGTGCCACCAGGTTAAAGCTGGGTCCCCCTCACTTTTGCCCCTTTTCCTATGTCCCCTGCCAGCTCTTGCCCCTCTCCCTTTCTCTTCCACTTGCTTCAACCAATGAAAACTTCAGTGGTTCATAGATACTTCTTCTCTTACACACTCACACACCTCTGTCACCCTTTCTCTTCCTGTTTGGCCTCTGCTTCACTGTGTGTGTGTGTGACCTATTCAGCCACCAGCAGCGTTTCTGCTTTACTGACCAGTTTGTTTTCACTGGGGTGTCACCTGTAGCTGTGCTCCATTTGTCCATGACGGAGGCACTGCGCTGCTGTCCTCGTGTTTCTGATTGGGAGGCTGGGCACCGCTGGTCCTCTTCACAGCTGCTCTAGCTGCATATGCCTCCAAATCTCACCCCTCAACTAGTCATCAGTAGGTCAACAGCAGTAAAGCAGTTATCTAGTGGGTCATTCACATATTCATCACCTTAATTATGGGAGCAAAGTTTTGCAATATTTATTGACAGCTGATTGTGTTAGTGTGTAAGTGGCCTTTGGAGATGGAATTTCCAGCATTAGGTCCTCTGTGTGTGTGTGTGTGTGTGTGTGTGTGTGTGTGTGTGTGTGTGTGTGTGTGTGTGTGTGTGTGTGTGTGTGTCAGAGAACGATATGAAGGACATGGAAAAGGCTGGATGGCCCCAGGTCTCTACCAATGTGGAAATGCACTCGTTGTGTTGTTTTCCATTGGTTGAGGTAGTGCATTAGCTCTACCCTCCTCTGCGGGTTTCTCTTTGGGTCTCAGCTCCACACCTTGTGTCCCTCTGCGTGTGATTGGAGCGCCCCGTTCCTCATTCCTCCTCCTGCTGCTTCTACGCCTCTCCCTCCCAATGACAGCCAGCCTGTGTGCCCCCCTCCTGTCCCTGGGGCCTGTGTTTGACCACCTCTCCCCCGCCCCCCGCAGGACTCCCAGGGAAGCGCAGGGAAGGGTCGGGGGGGGCCTCGGGGTCCCGGCCCCCGCTGTGCAGCCGCTCCGAGCTGGGGTGGAGGCACGGCCAGCACTTCAAGAGCATGCGCACCCTCCGTTCAGGTACCAGGGGCAGCCTCGCCCAGCCCCATCCCCCTCCCCTCGCCCCTGAGCCCGCCTTGCTGGTGTGCTACGCCCTCAGGTGGAAAGCATGAGGACAGCAGCCTCTGGGGCACAAAGCAGGATGTGTGGAACCTAAATGTTGACATCCTTGGCTTCTTTGTGGTTCCTGCACTCTGTTGGTCTTGATGGTTTGGGACTGTAACACTCTCCCATGCTCTTGGGAGGCTCGGGGGGGGGCTGCCAAAACGGGTCACACGCTCACACAGGCAGGTGGGCTTGTGGGTAAAAGGCACCTGGGGGTTCACATGTTGCACAAAACAAGTTAACCCTGAACTCTGGCACTCTGCAGGGCCCATGAAACGGAGCCGTGGCGTAGAGGTGGATTTTGAGACGCCGGGCTCCATCCTGGTGAACACCAATATCCGTGCCCTCATCAACACCCGTACCTTTGCTGCCTTCCCTCCTCACTTTCAGCAACAGCTTCTCATGCTGCTCCCGGAAGTGGATCGCCAGGTGAGTCCATGCCTTAGCTTTAGCTGCTTGTTGTGTCTTGACTCGTGCAATTTTTGCCGCTTCCAGCAGTGTGGTTCTGATACCCTCCACAATGTCTAGGTTGGTCCCGATGGCCTGGCTCGTCTCAGCAGCTCGGCGCTCAACAACGAGTTTTTCACCCATGCTTCTCAGAGCTGGAAGCAGAGACTTGCTGAAGGTACAGGTCTTGGTCCCTGGGTAGATGAAGTCAATGTTATAGCCTTGGGGATCTGAGCAAAGATGTGTATTTAAGAACTTAGTGTCAGACAGCGGCAGTCAGTTTTTCACATTCCAGAGAGTGATGAATGATTGGTTTGTAGTGACACATGGCCTCCGTGTTGTTTTTTAAGCCATTTTACATTGGTTTTAATTTAATAGCTTAAAGTTGAAATGTACAAAATTTCCAAAATGTTTATTATAGCTGTATCTGAAATTTTTACATAACTTTAGCAGGTAATACATTTAGTTACTTTTTTAATTACTTAGTGGGAAAAGGGACATTGGAATTACAGAAAAATCAAGCTAAAACAGATTTCAGGTCTCCGTTATGTTTGCTAGTTAAGCTCCAACATGCTGTACAAACAGTGTTTTCTGGAGGTTAGGCGAAGCAGGGCATAAAGTGGAAAATGGCTCTGGTAAAATGTGCTATGGGGACTTGCAGGCGAGTTTACCCACGAGATGCAGGCACGTTTCCGCCAGGAGATGGAGAAGGAAAAGAAGGTGGAGGCCTGGAAGGAGAAGTTCTTTGAGGAATACCATGGCCAAAAGTAAGCTGCTCTTGTGGTGCTCTGCAGTACTGGGATCTGTTTGTTTAACAATGGTAAACATCGTGAACAGGTACAGGTGTGAAGTACAGTGCAGAGCATGTTAGAATTGCGAATATAGACTCATCATGCTTCTTCTGATGCTCTCAGGTCTGGCCTGACCCGGGAAGAGTCTCTCAAGCTGACAATGGATGACAGCGGGGACGTGGCCGGAGACACGCTTGCAGGGGCAGCTACGGCTCCCACCGTGGCCCCCAAGCGGCGTAGTGTAGGGCGACGGCGAAGGGATGGGCGCATGCGGCGACGGTCTCGAGCTGATTTGAGGCGGCGTGCCCGACGGCCACTTTGCAAGGTGGCACTGAACCCTGCGACTGAGGCACCAGAGAAGCAGCTGTCCTCTGACACCTCTGCTCCCACGCCCACCCCCTCGTCCACATCGGAAGCCAGTGGCGCCACCACTGAGGTTGTCCTTCAGGCAGAGTCCAGAGCTGAACCACACGATGTCCCCTCTTCCCCCACTGCTGCTGAGCCAGAGCCTGAGGTTTCTGCCCGACTGTCCCCGGAGGTGGCTGAAGTTTCCACTGTGTCATCCTCTTCAGACTCGCCCTCCCCCTCCTGCTCTTCCTCTCCTTCGTCATCCTCTGAGAGGCAAGGCTCCTTCACCACCGGATCAGACGCTCCTGCCACCGCTGCGAGCCCGCTGGATCAGGGCACCCCATGTGTTAGCGGTGACGCCTCAGCCAGCGCCAGTCGGGACAGCAGCCCAGCAGCAAGCCCAGCCAGCCCAGTGGCCCCAGCCAAGGAGCAGAAGAGGAGGGCAGAGGAGCCACAGAGCCACAGCAGCTTTCCCGAGAAGAGGCCGCGTCTCGATGACCGTCAGTCCTTTCGTAACACAATTGACTGTGTTCACTCCGAAAAGCCGCAGCCCACAACGGAAGAACCCAAGGTCCCGCCGATCCGGGTACGAGCTCCCCTCTCTACCCACACCCCTCCTTGGTGTTTATTTACTGCACACAGAAGCTAGAGCAGATGTTCAGACGATGCTTGGTTTTTGTTGAAAACTGATGGCAGCTGCTGTAGGACTTTCTGGCAGCTTTTACTTTTACTTTAAATATACAGCATTTTGCTCAGTTAAGACCACATGCAGTTAAGGACAGCACACTTTCATGACCGTGCCAATCTTGGACCGTGTTAAGTCAGTGTGCTCAAGTACTTCATCAGTAAAATGTAGTATGACCCTTTCTGTCCTTCATCACTCCCTTAAATACTAGTGCATTAGTGCACCATGAAGAGTGGTCATCAAAAGATATTAATTCATTTTACAACTGTGGTGATTATTTTCATTTGAAATGTATTATTTCAACAAGCTAATGCTAAAAGAACTGTATTGCCATTTCCCAACTGTTTAAAACCATTCCAGTCATGACATACACAAGGGGGCTGCATGGTTACAGACAGAGCTTTAGTTTCTCATTCTGAGGCAGACAGGGCAATGGTTGGCCAAATGATCTAATTAAACAGAATTCATAATATAAGAATACTGCAGTTTTTGGTAAGATTATTAAGGGTTACGTAACTTAACCTAAAAATTGGGCAGTGAAGAGCCTTACTAATCTTGCCGGTGCCTCTCTTCTTTCCTCTCTTCCAAGATTCAGCTGTCTCGAATCAAACCGCCGTGGGTCAAGGGTCCGCCAACCTACCAGATCTGCCCTCGCATTGTGCCCCCCGGCGAGGCCTCCCGCCGCTGCGGCACCGGTGCTCGTACCCTGGCCGACATCAAGGCTCGTGCTCAGCAGGCCCGAGCCCAGCGTGAGGCCGCTGCTGCTGTTGCAGCCACTGGGGACGGGGCAGGGCCGGGCGGGGCCAGCTCGGGGGGCAGTACTGGAGTACCGGATCGCGGCGGCACCAGCCGGCGTACCAGAGAACACCCGGGCCCCATCGAACCTGGAGGGGCGGGGGGTGGAGGTGGAGGACGAGCGACCTGCTCGGAGGAGCAGGGAGTGGCTACGCAACCTCATCATCCAGGAGCACAACTACAGTTGCCCCCCATAGAGCCTATGGCTCCACCCCCATCGCAGCCGAGCCTAGAGATGCCATGTGATGCACTGCCAGAGGGAGGCCCTGAGGTCGGCCTGCAGGAGGAAGTATCTGTCTCTACTGGAGAGCGCGGTCCCCTGTGCACAGGCTCAGACATGCCTGCACTCTCTGGCACTGAAACAAAGGCAGGGAGATCCCTGGCTGAAGAGCTAGAAGAAAGTGATCCCCAGGGCTCTGCCTGTGAACCAGCCCCTGAACGCATCACTGTCCTCTTGTCTGGCAACCAGAACGGTCCCGGGTCGCTGCCTCTCCTGGCCCCCACCTCTATTCCAGACACGTTGCCCAGGTTTGGGGCCCGTGGTGTGGATGTCATAAGGACTCTAGCCTCTGTTCAGCCCTTGGAAGGCGAGAACATTGGAGACAGACCACTTGAGGGCAATGTACCTCACGGCTCTGCTTTTGCAGTTTTGGACACTGGCCAGCAGAACACAGAGTTGAAGGAAGTGTTTGCTGAGCTCAGCAATGGAAAGAGCGAAGAGGAGAGTGATGAGGAACGAGACCCCAGGCAATGTAGCCTGGGCATGGCTCATCACTCTCCTGTGGATTGTGATGTTAGCTCTGGGGCTCCGGCGCTTTCTAGCAGCATTGACGAAGATCTGGGTGGAGACAGCGATTCCACAGAGACAGCTTCAGACTTTGAAAACGAGACCAACGAGGACTGGTCTCTGGAGTCAAGCTCGAAGAAGGTCCATGTGGTAATGGCTGGCCCGACTCTGGTCCACTCCGCAAACACCACTGGTGATGATGCAGGCAGCCAGACTGAAATCCTTGCCCACAGCCAGCCACAGCCATCAAATGCCCCTCACAACCAGCCAATCAACCGGGTCCATTCCCCAAACACGACCCACAGTCATTTAATGAGCACACCCCCAAAACAGGCGGCTGTTGTGGCTCTCGGCCAGCCAGTGCAGAGTCCTTCCCAAAACCAAACTCTGATCCCAGCCCACCTCCAGCTGGATAGGAACCAAAGCCCCACCATTGGGCTGAGGGCTGCGAGCAGCGAAAGTTCATGGAATAAAGCTGATGTAGATGAGGCCAGAACCCAGGGGAATGTCCCTATCACTTCCAACGAAGACTGTAGAACCTCAATGAGATCAGCCAGTGTCACAAATGCCTCCCGGAAGAGTGTTGGTTCAGTGCGGCCACTGTCCTCTGTGGAGGCAAACAACCCACTGGTAACGCAGCTGTTACAGGGCAGCCTGCCTCTGGAGAAGGTCCTGCCCCAGCCGCACTCCGGCAGCAAGTTGGAGATCAGCCGCCTTCCAACGACAGTTCCTCCCCAGTCCCAGCTGCAGCCCCACACCACCAATCGGCTGGAGCAAGCCAGGAACCAGATGCTCCGGTCCTGTGCTGTGCCGAGCCCCCCAGAACAGCATGGCCCTGAAACGCCCCCTGAGTTGACAGCACAGGGCTATATCAAGACTCCTGTGTCCCGTGGCTCCCCTGCAATGGGGCGGAGCTGTGGCCCGACCCCACTTCCTCCAGCAGCCAGGTCACTGCAGGCATCACAACAAGAAAGTGTGGTGGGTGCGGTGCCTGTGATCACGGCACATTCCTCCTCCCGGCGGGCCTCAGACTTCAACCAGAGCGTGGCCTTTGATCCCACACCAGTCAAAGAGACCAGTGTGATGGAGCCTTCCCAGGGTCGGGAGAGAGACCACACTCAACCGCAGTCACACTGCCGGACTGTGGCAGAGGCACCGTCTCCGCCACATGGAGACCTGTGCCCCCCGGAGGTTGTCCCCACCATTAAGATAGACTGGCGGCCCAAGCCAAGCCCCCAGTTGTCACCCGCACCCACTGTCAAGAACGAGCCGGCGCGGCCCTCTTGCCAGGCTCTTGTCAAAAATGCGGCCTCTGTCATCACCAAAAAAGAGCCACAGAACTGCACGGAGGCACGTGAGCCATTCCCAGCAGCACCAGGGGGTGCCATGGAGAGCCTGCGCAACATGGAGATGTCCTTGGCACGGATGGCTAAGAAAGAGCAGGGCAAAGCATATGCTCGGCCCGTGGACTCATCCACGCCCTCCACCCCGGTACCCTTCCAGGTGAGCCTGCAGCATCAACTGTATGGGAAGCTGCCCAAGCTGCCCCCTGGAGGTGGGGGCAGTGCCAGCAGTGGTGGTGCATTCAGCTACACAGCCAACGTGTCGGTCGTGGACGGCAGTGGGTTCTCACGCAACATTGCTGATGGTGTCCTGCAGCTGCGCCAACGCACTGGCATGCAGGTATTTGCGGAGAGCGCGGCTGACGACGTGGCGCTCAAGTGCTCCTGCAGACTCAAGGCCATGATCATGTGCCAGGGCTGCGGCGCCTTCTGCCACGACGACTGCATCGGGCCCTCCAAACTTTGTGTGTCCTGCCTTGTGGTCAGATAGTAGCCGTTACACTCAACATGCAGCGAACATGCCTGGCCCGCAAATACCGCCTTGTATCATAAACAAACAAATTTTGGTCTGTATTTTTGTTGCATATTTTTTCTAAAGCTGTTATAATTATGGTTGTCGTCGATGTTGATATTATTATGTGAATTTATAGGGCATGATAGTTTGTAAATCATGCTTTTCTTCTGAGTTTCGTTGTTGTTGTTTATTATTATTATTATTATTATTATTATTATTATTATTATTGTCCTTCACAGTAACATTTACCTCATGTCCTTCGACACCGTCAGTGTTGCGTCAGTCACCATCGTCCCCCTTTCTCCAGTCCAGCTTCGGTGCACTTTGCACATTGGGGAGGGGTCTGTTGTCTCCGTCTTTGTCTCACAAAGAAATATTTTTTTATTCATTAAACAAGTGAATAATGTTTTTGTTCCATTTGTTTGCCTTCATTTTGGAGCTACATCTGTATTGGGCAGTAAAGCACAGTAATCTAATAAAGCTGGCATTGAGCCCGTTCTGCAAAGCCGTGTCCGTCTCCTGGACGCCGCCTGCTTGCGGTCACTGTGTAGGGGGGTGGGGCTGGTTGCTGGGGGGCAGTGACTCCCAGCTGGCTGCTATCAGCAGGAACTGGCTGCGGTGCGGTCAACCTTTGAGGAGGGTTCAATATTTCTGCTGCTATTTTGCTGAGATTATCTCACCTGCTACCCACAACTGTTTCACTTGCACATAACACACACACGTGCAGCAGAAAAGTCAATAATCTTGAATTTAAGACAAATCATTTAAGTTTTCGTGCCCAGTGAGCTCACAATGAGATCAGTTAGATGTCACACACGAGATGAGTGAGGTGTTGCAGCTTCTGCTGGGTATGATTGCGCTTCCAGCCTCCGATTGCTGTACTGACATCCACATGTAGCTTCAACCAAAATGGATGGGGGTGGGGGGTCCAAAGATTGCAGCGTGGCTCAGCTTTTATCGCTCTCTCTACCCACTGCAAACTGCCTTGCCAGTGTTGGGGGTAAAGCTACACCAAACCAGTGTACCAGCTCTTGTGCTGCCACAGTGAAGGGGCAGCTTTTCAAAGGAGTGATTGTTTCCTTGATAGAACTTTCATATTTGTTTCACTTACCCATTTTAAAAAATGTCACCTTTATTTGCCTTCCAAGTCAGAAGATGGCAGTAACCAGCATCCAAACAGCAGCAGTGTGGAGCTACCTTGGTTCAGCTCCTTTTACCCAGATTAATTTAACTCAGCTCCACACTGTCTACTATTCATATCTTCAAAGCTTGTCCAGCTGGTGTTTGGTCCAACTGAAGGAGCAGTCAATGGCGCAGAAGGTCTGCTGTCCTGGCTTGGTGCAGATGTAGAGTGCCCCCTTCAGGCTGTCAGTGGAGCTGGCTAAAGCCTCACAAACCTTTAGCTGATGCTACAAACAAGATGTGGGCTTTGAATGGGGTAGCAGGGGGTGTAGTGGTTATCACTGTAGCCTCAAGCTTGAGGTTCCTAGGTTCAAACCCACTTTCTGCTCTATAACCCTGATCGCATTAAAATGGTAAACATTACTCTGCTGTAAATCATTGTAAGCTAATTAATGAAGAAACCCAACAGTGTGAATTGCTCATAATAAATGAAGAATTAATATCACCAAGTTCTTTATTTCCACAGAACTGATTTTGTTGGAAACTATGAGCTGTTTGACTTGTGAAGCACTACTGGTTTTTCATGAGCGAATAATACCAGCAAACTTTATCAGCGCATCAGCTAAGTCTGACTCCAGCTCCAGTTTCTGCGACCCATTTTTTGCAAGAAACACATTTACAGAAGCAGTTAATGTAACAAATGTTGGATTTGGCTCAGATTGCAGCCTGAAACACAAGCAGGTACACAGCTGCAAGGAAGTTTGTGGATTTCTGCATTAATTATTCATAAAATTTGCTCTGATCTTCATCTAAGTCATAGTAATAGAAAACATAAGCTGCTTAATGTAAAGACAAATGAATAATTGTATTTCTCAAAAAAGTGTGAACCTCTGGGGTAGGGGCTTCTACTAAAGCTATTTGGAGTCAAGGGTTCCAGTCAGTGAGATGGGATTGGAGCTTTTTGTTGAAGAGGTTGTAAAAAAGAAACACAAAGTCTAACTGACAGAGTCTGCTGTACTCAAAAAAGCCCTGTTTATGTTCACCATGGCTCAATCAAAACTTTCATAGAGTCTTGGAAGAAAAACTGTAGAGATGCACGAAGATGGAAAAGGCAACAGAAGCATTTCTGAAAACCTGAGTGTTCATCCAGTCCAGAGTAAGGCACATTGTCTGCAAATGGAGGAAATCCAATACTATTGCTACTCTCCCTAGGAGTGGGCATCCTGCAAAGATCACACCAAGAGCACCATGTGGATTGCTGAACGTAAAATACTAGAACCTAAGGGCAACAACAAAAGCCCCGTAGAAATCTCTAGAACTTGCTAAAGTCTCTGTTCATGTGTCCACTGTAAGAAAACACTGAAAAAGAATGGTGTTCATGGAAGGACACCACAGAGGAAACCACTACTCTCCAAAAAAAAAATTCCTGTGTGTCTTATATTTGTGAAAGTCCTCCTTCACAATGCTTCTGGGACAAAGTAATTTGGACAAATAAGCTTTTTTCAGAAACGCACACCGCTATGTTTAAAGGGAAAAAGTCCCTTGCACACCAACACCAAAGCCTCATCCCAACTGTGAAGCATGGTAGAGGGAGCATTATGGTTTGGACCTGCTTTGCTGCCTTAGTGCCTGGACAGCTTGCAATCGTTGAGCAAATTAATTCAAATTGTATCAAGAAATTTTACTGCAAAATGAACCCAATTCAAATGCTGTGGCATGACCTGATATTTGCTGTTCATACAAGGTATCCCAGAAATACTTAGATAAAACTGATTTTTAGGAAGGAATTGCCTAAAATTCCTCCTTGCTGTTGTGCAAATTTCGTCAACAGCTGCAGGAAACATTTGTGGAGATTATTGCTGCTAAAGAAGTTTGTAGAAGTTATTAACGGTATGGGTTCACATACTTCTTCCAGCCCAAACTATAGATGAATCAACAATGTTTTCAATAAGGCCATGAAATGTACAATTGTTTGTGTGTTATTAGTGTGTAGCCAGCTTGTTTATGTATTACGGTGACTTAGATGAAGATTTAGTAATAATTATTTTATTCATTACTATATTAATGACTAATTAATGCAGAAATCCAGGTAGTTGCAAAGGGTTCACAAACTTTTTTCTGCAACTGTAAATGTGAGTATTTACTACTTTCATTGCACAAATATGTTTCCCTCCACCGTGCTTGAGATGTAAAACTCCCTGTGTTGCCAGCGGCCACTAGGTGTTAGTAAAGTGCAGCACTCAGAATATGACCGCAGACTGCCACAATTCAACTTGCTTCCACAGTGTTTATAGCTGCTGTCTGCTGTTGGGGATCAATAACAAGATGACAAACATTCCAGGAGCTTATGGGGTGAATCATCAACAGCCTGGACTCAATGTTGGTTAGGGCAGACATTTTTATTTTCATCTTCTCATTTTAATGTCTTGGACATGAACAATGTCAGCGTAATAATAGTATCTGTAGAAAAACAAAATACTGACACATTTGAGCTCTTACAGCTTATACTGTAAACAATGTTGTGAAAATACAGTAAACCATTACACAAGCACAGTACCTGCACAGTATGGATGTGTGACATTGAAACATAAAGAGTGTGTAAGGTTAACACCTGCACCGCCCACAAACAGCCAGCAACCATCTTCTTGTGCCAGGTCGGCCGCAGCTCCCCCACTCTCCTTTCTGGGACTAAAAGGTCATGTGGTACAGTGTTAGTTGTTCTCACGAGTGTTACATTACAAACAGATGAGAAATAAGCACAAGCATGTCATTCGGTGGTCAAGATACTACTTTCTGGAGGAGGTGGTTTGGAGTTTATATCTAGGGTAAGTCACTCAAGATTGAGGTAAGTAAATTAAGTTACGTTACTTAATGGTGTGTGGATTCCATCCAATACAGAGTACAGGTGGAATAGGTGGGAGCAGACCAAGAAATTAATAAAATACAATGTATTAGATAAACATATTACATCATCAGTGTGTAAAGACTCCACAGGACAAGGTTATTTCCTTTCTACACTCATTCCAAATCACCTCCCTTATTCATACTAACCAGGGGGCTCAAGTCCATACTTCAGGATTCAAATTGAGGACCTCATGATGAGGACTCAAGCAACTTGTTACTCCACACCACTGCATGAGAAGCAGGTGCTTAAACATTTTACTCTAAGGTGGATGGTCACATAGAAATGCAGGTTAATAATAAATAATAAATAATAAAGAGTTACAGCCCTCAACCCTGTGAACATCAGCATATGGATTTAACCACAGCGGTTCTTGGTCAACTGAGCCTCACATAACCCACACCATGGGTCACGAGCCACATCACTGAAGCACTAACCATCCAAGGGATTCAAAATCTGCTTGTCAGGGTTCAGTGTGTATCAGTATAATAACACTACCTTCAGTGCTTACAGCCCTATGATTAATGTATCTCACAGCTGCATATAGTGGGTCTTAAAGTTCAATGCTAGTTAAAAGGGCTTTGAACTAAACACCTAATCCCAGCCTGAAGTTTTCACCACCAGAACAGGAAGCAGCACTGGAAACTATGTTCCCAACTTAATTAATAATCTGAAGGAACCCATGCGTTTACGGAGCAGCAAGGTCGCCCAAAGCTAGAAAGAAGCGGAAAAAAAAACCCTCCATGAAACAAACGCTCTGAGCAAACAGAGGAGTGAAATGATCGCATGCCTTCAGGTCTCCTGCAGGTGGCGTGACGTCACATTCAACACAGTCTACGCTTCTTTTCTCAATGCACGTGCACTTGTTTCTCATTGGCTGAGACACTGCCAAGGAGACGGTTCACCAATCAGAGTAGACCTGGGGTCTGTAAATGAGCTGTTGTCTTCTTACACCATGCACAACGCAATCTCAAACGTGATTGGCATAACCACTACCAAGGCAACGGTTTAACCAATAAGCTCCAACCGACTTCCTTGTTAATGCTGTAGTTTAATTTAAATTTTATTTAAGTAGCATACAGAATGTAAAAAACACCCAGATACTGTATATAAAATATAATAATAATAATCCTTGTCAAAATCATACTGTAAAAATGTTTGCGAAGAAAATCCTTTTTCCACAGTAATAGTCAAGGGTAAACTGAACTTTTAAAAAAAGAAAAGACTTGACACCACTGTGATTTTTATTTTACTTAAATATCAACTATTTGTACCATGAGTCACAAACACAGACATTACAAAATAAATATCTAACAATGTTACTGCTCATTGTTCCTTAAATATCAAATAAATAATAAATACGCAATTTTCCTTTTTTATTCACTTAGTCTCAAAATACTTTTAACATAAATAATAAATGGGTAACCTTTAAAAAATTGTCAAACTTGGTCAGTTATAAAATATCTGCACTTTAAAAAGAAGGTAAAAATCCCATTCTCTAAATTAAAAATATAGATATAAAATAATTAGATGCAGTCGATATTTTACTTTTTTCAGACAATGACAGCAGTATTCTGTATTTCTCAGCCTGGGTAAAGTCATGCCACACGCAAAACTATTAAATAAAGATCAAATAAGTAAGTAAACATAACATGAAACTGCATGAATAAATTACACGGAACCATCCACAGATCTGAATAATTTTATGCAACTGAACTACAAACTATTCATTGAAATGAAGTTCAATTCCTATGATTATAATTAGCACGAGTGTGACAAGATGAGGGAGGAAATTATTTACATGATCTATATTATGGGAATATTGGTGTGGTACAAAGCCTGTGGGAAGGTGGCTGGACAGGTGGGAGACGTCCTGGGATCTGTCCAGTAACAGTCGCAAGAGTTGGGCTTGGAAGAGTGTGTCTCTGCTTCACTGAACGCGCGCGCGCACACACGCACACAGAGCCTGTGCAGCAGTTTAAGGCCGAGGTGCGTGTGGTTAAGTCCACTGAGAGATAATACTGTACTGGAGGTCTTGGGTGGGCTGTAGGTTCTGGCCCATGATGCACAACGGGCTCCACTGTCCACTGGCTGATCAGAATGCAGTTGTACTGCATCGGACCCCTCACCCCAAGAAGTGGCATGGCACTGCATCTTGCTTTGACACCCTGTCTTGCAGGGCTCCCCACAAAGACAAACACTGTGTTCATACTCCATGTGTGCCCTTCCTGCTGTTTACCGTGGTCTGATTTGCGTGTCCCGTGTGCTGTGTCTTCACTCGCTCCCTCTCACACCTTGATCCCTTTAACTGCCTGGTTAATGGTCTCCAGCAGGTCCTTGTTGTCCGGGTTCTGATAGCACTCCTTATTGGTGTACATGTCTGTCAACCGGTCCACATATGTGTCAAAGTTCTGCTCTGTGATGGGCTCCTGTCAAAGAAATAGTGAGCTGGTGTAATTTTAGAGAAGAGAACCTTACTCCTATCTCTAGCAGATATTATCCTTTCTTTCTATTATGATTGATACACAGCCATCACAGCAGCAGGATCTCCTTAGCAGCAAAATGGAGAACTCGTGTTCTCCTCAGCATGTGTGAATACCCTGTTTTACTCTACATTGATTTAATCTTCATGAAGTCATTCCATGTTCTCACCCTGAACATCCTACAAACTGCCTAGGAAAAACCTTGTCATATTCATACATGTCAAAAGAGTCAAATATCAAATGTATTAAATTTTATTACAGTAATGATACAGTATACCGCTACGACTACTAAGACTACTACTACTACTACTAATAATAATAATTGTTTAAATACAGTGCATATTAAGTACAGGGTGAGCACGATGCCACAGAGACTGACCATGTGTGGCAGCCGGACGTGGGCCAGACTGCGGATCAATGCCTGGCTGAGGCCTGACAGCTCCACAAACAGGGCCTCATTCTGCTCCTCAATCACCTTGTTCTCCTCCTCCATGTTCTTCAGGTTCTTCTCCATGGAGGAGATCTGCAGAGGAACCAACACACACCTGGTTACTCAGATGATACCGACAGAGGGAGCTGTTGTGACATCACTGGGGCTCCCCAACCACACCTGAGTGTGCAGGCTGGCCATGTCGGCCTCCATCTCATTGTTGGACTCATTCAGTTCACCAATCTCCTTGTTGAGCTGTTTGATGTCCTCATCATTGTCTAAGACTGAAAAGGACAGAAAGTGACACAGCTTCTCAAGTTACCAAAACAAACAAGTTCATTGGTGTGCGAGTGGATTTCTGCAGGGGGCATCTCACCGTCACTTGAGCGGAACTTGGTGCCCATGTACTCGTCTCCAGGACCTCTGGCTTTTTTCTTGGCCACAGACGCCCTGGGGCATCCAGACAGGCTGCAGACATGGAAACATGGGACTCAGGTGACCACAGACACTTTGGTTAAAGACACTATAGCAGGAGCTGGGATTCAAATCCATGTCCTTTGACCACTGTGCCCTCTGTTTGCAGTCAAAATCTTAGCTGGTTCTAGAGGGTGTTTCAGGTTGAGAGAAGGCTACCTGCGGTGTGTGAGGAAGCTGCCGTTTGCATGTCCTGAGCCATCACATCCTGGAGTTGGACAGCTCAGACCCTCGGTCTTGAAGGACTTCCAGGGGAAGGCCGAGCCATTGAGGAGCCCCTCCTTCTGGCGCCGAGCTGCCAATGGGCAGCCGTAGGCACTGCGGTGGGTTGCGTACTTCCCGCTGATGTGGCCCAGGCTGTCACACCCGGGCACGGGACATCTGTTGCCATGGCAACACAGACAGGGTGAGACAGGGGTTGTGGTTCGGGTGCAGAACAAATGGTCAAGATGCTGTCCTGGTCTCACTAGACAACTGTCATCAGGGGGCTGAATAGAATAGAGCTTCCTTATAGAAGGAACTCGTAATTCCCAGGTGACTGTCAAAGCAATAATGTGTTTTAATGTTCATTCAGTTGAATTATTAATTATTAACGATCAATTAGCATGAGTGTGAGTGAATTTATCCTGGTTTTAACTGATTCTTCCAATATCTGTGATTTGTAAATTGAGCTTGACTCCACTTTCTAATGAATGTCTTTAATTTTGGGATTTTGGAGTCTGAAATGATTTTAAAGGTCTGTTTGTTATTTTTGGATATGTTAAAAACTTGATAGAATGTTCCAGCACTCATGTGAAGGGCAAAGCAGTACCTTTGAAAGGTGCTGAGATTATGCCTGACTTTAGCTTGTCTATTTAGCTTTATTGAGGAATGGAAAGTGCTTCATGAAAAAGACTCAAGCTGAGGCCACTACACACTTGAGGAGCTCCGAGTCCTCCTTGTCCTCCTTGGTGGGAGTGCTCTTAATGCCACCTTTCTTGGCTCGTGGGCATCCTGACAGGCTGCAAATGCGCCGGAAGAGGGAGATGTGAGGACAATGGACAACATGAGACCAAACCAAGACGAGCACAAGGGACAAAGAGACAGTGTAAATAAGTGGGTCTGCTGCACCCTCTGGTGGATAGGAGCGTGACATTTACCTCCTGTGGGAAGCGTAGTTCCCTGTGATGTGGCCGGAGCCATCGCATCCGGGTGTGGGGCACCTGGGGGTAGTGATGGGGTGGGAGCATTAATGTGTGGGGCTTATTGCAATTCACAATACAGCAATGACTGTCAGGGTTATAGCCAGGGGGAGACTGCAGAGAGCAGTACTGCGGTAAACAGAGTAAAGTATGGCTGACAGTGCAGTCATACTAAAAAGCAGCAGTCAGTGCAGTGGACAGCATGGCACTGACAAGAAACTGCAGTAAATCAAAGCAATTAGGTTAACAGGGAAGTATCTCTGAAAAATGCGAGGGCAGATTGGTAAAGTGTGGTGTTGGCGGTTAATAGATGTAAGCAGCAGAGAAGCAGTAAAGCGAAGCGCAGACATACTTGAGTTCAGCAGAATGGGCCGCCATGAGGGTCCGCAGACTCTTATCAGCGAGAGGACAGCCGGACAGGCTGAGCAAGAGAGAGGGGAGAGAGAGATAGAGAGAAAGAAAGGGAGAGAGTGAGAAAGGACATGAGGAAGAGAAGGATTTAGTGAGAGGGCTAAGTAAACAAACTGCTACAATCAAAAAGCCTTTTCAGAAACTGCTGTATTGCTGTTCACCAGAGATGTGAATTTGTACTTCTTAATAAAATACATATCTATTCTTATGCATTGAGCAAAGAGGTGGCAGTAAAGAGAACTAAACAGAACAGGAGTGTGGAACCATGTCATTCAACTTACTTCCACAGTGTTTACAGCCCATGGCTGGGGTTCCTGATTTGCAGTGATGAACAAGCAAGATGAGAAATGCGGCTCATGTTTATGGGATGAATCAAGAGTTTGTGGAAAGGATATATTTTTACTTTGTTATTTTAGTTACAATTTTAGTGTACCGTTTTAGTTTAGTTACAATAGATAGTACCTCAGCGTGAGTAAAGGGATTGAAATAAAAAGTCGTAAAAAGTATTTTATATTTATTGAGCCTGTATCTGAAGTTTTTGGTCAACATCACTTTGGTATTATTAACAGAACAAAATTATAAACAGGCCCAGTTGTGTCTAGGGAACCGTGTCTGAATGGTAATATAGAGCACCGCATGTGTGTGCGGGTGGGTGGTTTACTACCTGCGGTGTGATGCATAATTTCCTGTGATATGGCCACTCCCATCGCAGCCAGGGGTGGGGCACCTGCAGAGGGAGCCACAGAGCAAGGAGGACAGACTGTTTATTTGATATCTATGGAGTAAGTATTCACTCACAAACTTTCTGGCTGGTTTCACTCACAGCAAAAGGTCCTTCTTGCCATCCTTTGGTTGGAACTTGACCTTGACGTTGGGGGTGGTGACCTCCCCTGGGTACTTCCTGTCCTCCAGGCTGCCCTGCGTCATATCGCAGTCCTCAACATCTGATGGCATGTCTGAGGGCTCCTTCTCCTGTAGCTGCAAGGCCCGACACCACAGAAGTCAGCCACAGTCAAACAGCAAGAGCAGCAGTGTCACACACTTGCATTTTACACTAACTCTAGAGAACAGAACACAACAGAAAGAACAAATACACACAAACCTGATCTCAAAAACAACTAAATCGCAATTATAAAGGCAGATGACCATGACTGGAATCACTGTTTGCCTTGGACTTTGTCAACAAACACTGCAGATATAATAATAAAGCAGGTCGAGACACAAGCTGTTTCCAGCTTTTAAAATTTCTGCAGCAAAAGTGACCTGTAAGTCCCCTATGAGGTGGAACAACCTTAACTCAGCTCTCTTCCATAGGACAAAGACTGACCTCTTCCAGCTCTTCCTCTCTTTGCCGATTGGGTGTGGTGTAGTCCAGAGGCTCCTCCCACTCCTCTTGGCTGGGGTTGGGGCCTTTGTGAGGCAGGGCTTTCACACCACTGCTGCTTGGGTTTGGCGAACACGATGACATAGGGTCGGGGGGGCGCACCCTGGGGCTGCACTCCTCCTGCTTGAGTGGCTTCTTCATGCTCAGGTCCAGTGTGCCATTCTCATCTACTTCTATGTTCTGAAGGGACCAGCAGAGGGCGCTGTTACACTCATGTCAAACGGGTGGCTTGATCGTCACCTGGCACCAACATGGCTCTGAGTCACAGAACACCAAGATGGTGTGGAGTAATAGGACTGATAAATTTGGGGTATCCTGGTCTAATGTGCAGATTTGAATATTTTTAATCCAAGGCAGAAACTCAAACCACTACAACACATGCCTGGCTACAAGGCAGGGGGTAAAAAGCTATTTACTTGAGAATAGAGTCCTACCTGGTTGGCCGCGTCCTGCTGCTTGGTGCTGAGGTTCTCTGGCATCTCCCAGCAGCGCGTGGAGAGGTTAAGGATGGCTGTGGCAGCCATGTGTGCTGCCTCAGCATCATGGGAGTAGTCATAGGAGGAGGCTGGGGAGGAGGAGCTGGAGGACTTGGCATAGCCTCCCTGCAGGCTGTGGCTGGGGGACCCTTTGGCTGAGGACAAACAGAGGCCTGGTTCATTGTGACCACACCACACAGAATCATCGTAAATCCAACTGCAGTAACAAGAGACTTTGGAGCAGCACTTACCTTTGAGAGCTTTTGGGGAGGTTTCTCCAGCCTGCAGCTTTGGAGCCAGAGCTCGCTTCCCAAACACCTGCACATCAAAGCTCGTATAGTCAAAGGACACCTTGGAGTACTTCTCGAGCTCCTTGGCCAGGTTGGCGCGGGGCGTGGCTGGGAGGGCACCAGCCCGGTAGCTGCCGTACTGTGGCACCTCCAGCTGCTTTACAAAGCACATGGGCCTAGAGGGGAGCAGCAGATCAGTTTGAGTCATCTCCGTGAGGACCATGACAGTGGCAGGTATGATTCACGTGGAGGTGGGGGGTAGTGGGACATGGCAGGACTCACCTGAGGACTCTGTCGGAGTGAGGGCTCCCTGCTGACTGGGGTGGCGTCTGTTTCTCATGGGATTTGGACAGTTTCTCTGCTGCAGCGATGGGACAGCCTGACAGACTGGAAAGGGGCACAGAGACACCTGGCTCACCTGGAGCACCTGGGGTACCCACACTGGCTTTGCCTAAACTGCTGATTTCCACACTGATAACAGTATTTCCTCAGAGTGACTGGAAATATGACCACAAGACAGTCAGCAGGTGAGAGCTCACACAGGCAGGTAGCCTTGTCTGCAGATGGACACACCTCAGGTAAGCGTGCTACAGGTAGGGCTATGACAAGAACGGGGGTGTACCTCCTGTGTGTGTTGCGGTTGCTGTTGACATGACCTTGTCCTGTGCACCCAGGTGTTGGACACTTGAGTACGTTCTCATGCATGGCCAAGACTGGGCAAGAAGTGGACACAAAGCAGACAAGAAGTGGATGTGAGTAGTAAATTAAAAAAATCTAACAGGTATTTAGAACAATACTGCTTTTCAAGTGTTTTATCCCTGCAGGTTTTAAACTAATACGTAAGGTTTTCCTGTGCCTTTTCATTTTCTTAGAGCACTTTAGGACTTTCTGTCCTCATTTGCAAAATTTCTGAGAAATGAGTGTGAAATACACAGGAAATTGACCGTGAATGGTGGTCAGCATAACAAGGCTTGTACTGGTGGGTACTGGTGAGTACTAGCAGGGGGAGCTACTCACTTTCAGGTGGAATTCTGTCCTTGTGTGGGCAGCCAGACAGACTCCTGTGATGGGGATATAGACCGGTCACATGTCCTGTGCCATCACACCCAGGGGTGGGGCATTTGACCTCCCTCTTGTCTACCCGCGATCCCTCTGTGGGGGTAGACACAACATTGCTTATCAGCCATGATGTCTAACGGGCAGGAACATTCTGCTGTTTACTTTTCATGTGGAAGAGGCACCCTGGGCTTCTCCCGCACCTCCATTTGCTCCTACCTTTACTGGTACTCTTACGCTTGGGAGGCTGCTCTTCATTGGAGAGGTGTTTCACTGAATCAGTACCCCTCCCCTGCTGGGCTTTCAGTGCTATCGCCTGCTCAAGCAGTCCCAAGTTGCCCCGTCGCATGTCATACATGTCCATGTCATCTGTCACGGGTGATTCTTCCTCCTCATCCTCCTCCTCTTCCCCTTCCTCCTCCTCTTCCTCTTCCTCCTCCTCCAGCTCTTCCTCCTCTTCCTCTTCTCTCTCAGAATCTTCTGATCGCACCTCAATGACCATGGAAGGTGCAGCCTTATGAGAGCTGTAGTCCTCTTCAATGGAGGGAGGATCCTGACCCCCTCTATCTTGCACTCCTGTCTGTGGATCAATAGGGGGTGGAGTGTTGCTGGCAGCAGTTGGTGTAATGCTCCTGGTGTTGTCATACTCATCTTCTTCAGCTTCTTCTTTGTTGTCTTCCTGCTCCTGCCCCCTCACCCCTGTGACCTTGGGATAGTCTCCGCTGAAGTACTGGTGATCTGAGTTGTCCTTCAGGATGGCGCTCTGCCCTCCCTCTTCCTCCTCCTTCTCTTCCTCAGTTTCTTCTGCTACTCTGCCCCCCATGGGCAGGTGAGCAGTGACCTCCTCCTGCTCCTCCTTACCCTCTGCACCCTGCTGGGTCTCCATGCCCTCCTCTACCTCAGCAGATGGGCTAATTGTCTCTCTGGAAACCTCTGGCTGGGGGGCCGTGGCCTCGCCGAGGTGAAGCAGGGAGCTGGCTGCCATTTCATGAGTGCTAGAGTATTGCTCCACTTCACGGAGGGACGTGGCCATGTTGGTGTCAGTGGATGATGAATCTGCCTCGTTACACTTTCTGCCCCTGGAGCTTTGCATCATTGACCGCTCTTCTGTAAAGAAAGTGTGGAGAGAGGTGTCAGCACCAGCCATGCCTCATGGGACAATGTCATACATACTTTTTACAGTTACCCATTCCCTAATTTCTTTTTAATTCACTGCAAGATTGTCCATCTAAGGGACAATAAAATACACTCCACCTTTGGGGGACTCAGTCTCTGCCAGCACCTCCTTGCCTTCCTTCTGCTCCACCTCCTTCTTCTGTACCTCCTCTGGAACCTTCCCCTTTTCTACACAGTCTTCCCTTGACTCCACCTCCTCACTGCTCCCTTCGCTGTCCACACTGCAGGTCTCATCCAAGGTAAGCTTCAGAGGGTTGGGCCTCCTCTTGGGGGTGGGCCGGTTCTGATTGGCCTCCACCTCCTGGTGCTTCCTCTTGCAGGCTGGTGAGCTGCTCAGGGTGCTGAGGGTAGTGTGAAACATGGAGGAGCTCAGAGGAGGTCAAATCCCATTTGGATTTGTGCAGACATGCATACAAACCACATAAGAAAACAAGGCCCTGACGAGACCCAGAGTTCAGGCCAGTTTCAAACAGCAGGGGGCGGTGTGGTCACAGTTGTCATATTTTATTAAAATGCCCCAAGTTTGATTCCCATCTCCTGCTCTTGCACCCTTGATAAATGTGCTTACCTTGAATTGACACAGTACATTTTTAAAAGAGTAATTCACTATAAGTAGTGTCAAAAACCATTGCTGAAATTCGAAAGAGACTCTTCAGGGGTCATTTGGGTTCCGGCCATTCAGATAAACCAGTGCTCTGACACAACAGTGATCGTTGCTACAGTGCACATGAGTGCAGTGTGGCTCACTCTCATCTGGCTGGGGGAACACATAATTATTGCAGCGGATTCTATGTTTTAAACTTTCAATTTATGAATTTTTCAAAGATATGAACAGTTTTCAAGTTTGTTATTTTCAGCTGTGTTTTCTTCCTCCGTCAGTTCTGAAAAATCAGTTTGTGGTGAAGTGAAAATGTGAGTCATCTGTATGTCTACATCAACCAGTAAACAGCATCCAAAGAGAACAGGAATCCAGGACCAGGTTAATTTACCTCAGTTCTACAGTGTTTACAGCTCCTGTCTGGTGTACCTGAGTGTCTGATCAGTAACAAGATGTTGACTGGATGAATCAGTCAATAACTGGAATATCTTTCTTTCAATAATTTTAAAGTAAACAATTTCACGGTTGTTTCAAAGTAATAAAATTAATATAAGCACAATCCTGCAATGGACTGCTGCTTCAACCCTGATATTAAAATGCTGTGAGAGGTGAAATTATTTGGCCAATGAATTAGTGTAAAATCTTTTTAAAGAAGTCATCTGACAGTGGAGTAGTGTTATAATGGTTTGGAGTGACGTGGTTTACAAGGAAGTTAAAACATTACATGTACAAGAAGTAAAAGAGGGTGACAGAAATGTAGGAGCAAAACTACTTTTTTCTGTACAGATTTACTTAAGTGACAATTAAAAAGTATCAATACTAACAGCTAGAAAGTAATACGCATATAATTATTGTGCTGTAACTCTCATTTCATTAAAAAAAATCATAAAACAGGAATCTTGCAGGGAAAACTGCCAACAAAATATTGCATAATTCACATGCGGCACATTCACATGACTATTCATATAGGAAAAATAATGTGTAAGAATATCACCTTTTTTGTTTTTTTTTAAAAACCATGAACATGAGGAAGAAACTCACCTTAACTCTCGTCCTGCAAAATCTACATGCACTGGAGACAGAGAGAGAGGGGGGGGCTCAGAGTTGCACTTAATGAATCAAACTGTTTCCATGCACCATCAGGTGGGGGCCGTTATTAAGGATGAAGATCACTATTATTTCTAATAGGAAAAGTATTGTATTTCCAGACCCACAAAGTGACACCTAAAATGACTAAAACCGTGAAAAATGCAGGAATAAGTAAACAAAACCACACCAACAGTTTCTTCATTCTCGATTAATTATATTCACTGAATAGTGCATTTCCATGCAGTACAGTTAAAGTCCAGAACATGTTCACTGCACAATGAAGGGACAGGCCCATCATTTGTGCTAAAGGTCACTGTGGGGATGTGACCATGTCACACTGTCACTGTGCAGGAGCCCATTGTGCCCAGGACAGGTGTGTTAACAGCCCCTAAGTGTCACTAACACCCCGGGTGCTGGACTCACCTTGAGAGACGTGGGAGCGCGTTCGTGTTCGATTGTCATCGGCCCCCAGGTTCATCTGCTGGGGACAGAGTGGATGTTAGGATGACATACACACGCGTGCGCACACGGACACACACACACACTGCCATGTACCTCACTCACTTTAACTCCTTTGCTCTGTGCTCCTCTGGACAGCCTGCAAGCGCTGACCTTCTCCCCGCTCATCCACCCTTGACTCAGCAGTTCACCACGAAATTCATTCTCTGTCCACAAGAGAGACGTTGCACTGGCATCACACGGTAGCTTGGGAGCAGAGATGCTTGTGGCAAACCACTTCCCTGTTCCCCTTTGGTATTGCATGTAACATAGTAAAACACTGTCTGACTTTGTCACTTGCCTTTACTTTTGTATCAAGAAAACAAAAAGGGACAGGTGGCATTCAACACAGCGTGTTACTGCTGGACCCCCTTGGACAAATTGGTGTGACTTGCAGGAACCCAAGCCACATCCTCTTCCCCAGACTGACAGCCCACCTGTATCTTTTGCAAAAGCTATTTTATTCAGCGATTTATTGACTTGCTTGTTTTCTTTCCTGCCTGTCCATTTGGAACTGAAAGGAAGTTTCATTCCTGTCATTTTACTGTTTAGGTTTCAATATTACTGTTTTGGCTTATTTAAGGTATACAGACCTGCTGCTGCCCCACACCTGGTTACCACCCTGGACCACACATAGCCTAGCATGCTGCACTCAGGTGTAATTCAGCATGACTAACAGAACAAACATGAAGTGCTGACTATAAAAAAGTGGATAAAGGATGTGAATTAAAAACAGCTCAGATTGTGCTGTCTCCTCCTTCCTTCTTCAGTCCAGCAAAATGATACTGTAGACATCAAACCCCTCCCCCATCTCACATTTACTGATGTTCCTCCAGTTTCTAGTTTAGGCCTCTACTGAGTGCAGCTCTAATGTACTGAGGTGGGGGAGGGTCGCCATTCAGAACCACCCCCCCTCCTATCAAATGTCAACTCCTGACACCATCATCGTTGAATCTGTGAGTATTATTTTACAGGAAGTAAAATTATACCCCCCACCCCCACACATGTTCTACAGCTGAGCTAGGAAAGCATCTTAAGCGTTTCAGAGGTATTGTAGAGTGAAAAATACAGTATTATTCTTAATTTATCTCACCCTAATGCCTGAAGCAGCTTACAATGACAGCTAATCAATTTAATAATAATTTGTACATTTATGAAGCCAGGTAACTTTTACTGCATCATTTCATTGTAAACAGCGTAACCAAGGGTCCCACAGCAAGAAATAGAATTCAAACCTATACTCTTTAAGTGACGGGTAACAGCTTTAAACACCACACCACCTACTTACTCCAACTCTCGCAGGTCTACATCCCAAAAAAAACTGCACACTAGGCATCTGTTTATACAAGATGTAATGGGAAAAATAAAAAATATACAGTCCTTTACAAAGACTGAGTATTTCTGAGTCTCTGCTGCTGCACAAAGAAACTGAGACTGTCACACTTTGACATGAGGAGACTGCATTTCCCTGATAACGGTGATGGTGTGCCTGATGGCACCCTGATGACTGTGATGATGGGAAGAATTGAAGGAAAAGAAAGAGAACAAGTAGCAGCCAGATGGAAGGACTCAACCACAGGGACACTGTACAAACACTTTCAGCACTAAGGACATGAGTGAGGTGCAGAAATTTCTCGAAGGACAGAAAGTCAACAAGAGTCAACATCAGCTCAACAGCAACAGCATAGTGATTCGGATGGTAAAAAGGGGCCAAAGCTGCCATTTTCAAAAATCTGCACTGATGTGTGAACATAAGCAGCCTCCATATAACATGAGAGATTGTGGGATTTATTGATGGCTGTTGCTTAATCCAACTCCTGTGCAGAGTTCCAGGATGTGATGTGAAGCCATTAGCTGATTGCAGGGTGGAGGCCCCACAGGAACCTGGTGTGTCCATCTGACAGAAGGCATGAGACTAAGGAGAACCTTTAACTCACAAAGTAGCTTCAGTGTGCTCAAACACTACATTTAACTTCTTCATACTGGAGAGTGAACAGGGTGGAACATGGACTCCAAACTAAAGCATAATGGGACACTTTAACTTGGGACCAGGATGGTCCAGGGCTACAAATGTAACCGTGATCAATTGGTTGGATTCTCAGCCAATGGGGGAGTCATCAGAGTAATGAAAGTGCAACTGTGGGTAGCGTGCAATTGCATATGGTAAATAAAGGTAAAACATACTTGATTTGGGGGTGAAATGAGGCAAAGTAGGCTGAAAAGACCCTTTGGAACCCAACATCCTTCACTGAAAATGTCACAGGCAGTACAGTGTTCAACCCCACAAGCAATGTGAGTTCAGCTGGATGTTTGAGGAACTTCATTAAAAACCATCTGAGGCTGCTATACATTTCTACATTAAAATGTTTAAATCATTGTGTTTCTCTGGAAGTTACTATTTCACATTTTCTGGTTGAGATGAGAAACACAACATATAGTGGGTGACTTGCGCTGACTGACTGAAAGAAAATGAAGGTAACAAGAACATCAGCAGTAGCACGAATTCAGTTCTCGCGGGTCCAATTAATTGATGGATCCCAACCTGTGGCCCCATTACCATGGTTACCATGATGCATTCCCAATGACCTGCTGAACTTGAGGGAATCAGACTGTGTCCCCCACCTGGCACTGCATGTCACAAAATGCCCCCCCTGCACTCTGTCCACTCTCACTTTGGAGAAAAATGTCACATAAAAGAATAAATCATGGTCAAAAAAATCATTCCTTGAAGTGATGTAATCTAAATGAAGATGAATTGCTATAAGAAATGATGCATTTTAACAATAAAAACACACAGGTCTCACACATGTATATCTGTTACTCACACAGAGTTAATATCCTGTTTCATGTTCAGAGGTGACACTAGAAATATGCAGAGATGAACTAATAACCTTGTGGTGCTTAATGACCTTTGTCACGTGGCCTTGTTGTGCTACAATAACTGCACAGTGAGAGTCCAACATGCTTCACCAGCACACTACAGTGTTGGAGAAACGGCTCCTTACACCCCAGTGTGTGAAAAGCAGGTACCTCAGTTGTTCTGTTACGGCACTACTGACTGCTGCATATACATTAACCTCAACAAACATGCACACGCGCGCGCACACACACACACACACACACACACACACACACACACACACACCAGAAAACGTACTGCAGCAGAAACCTAATGCACCACCAACCCCTCTTAAAGAAACATGGCCTGAAAACACTGAACTCTGAACAACTACAAAAATGATGAGCAGATTACCACATTTTTTGTTTCCATTTTTCTTTGGTTCACTTTTGAATAGTTTGGAGCCCTCCTCCATCATCTGTTTTTCCACTGAGGGACCTTGTGGTACAGGTAAAGCAGAGTACAACAATTTCTCCCTGGGGTTATATACCGCATTAAAGACGCAAATCTGCTATGTTGCTCATTCATTTGTCTTTTTTTTTCTTAGGTGCCAGGTTTGGACTCTAAGCTACTTACAGTGATTTACCCCTTTAAAAAGCAGGGTCATTTTTACTATATCAGTTCAATGATGGGTCTGAGTGGGAGTGATATCTGTGTGTGTGTATGTGTGCAGGGAGGACATTGGATAGTCATGTTTACACCATGATGGCGAACTTAGACCCCATTTTCACACTGTCCTTTGAATACATTCACCTTTACACACTTCTGTGCACACAAGAACCTGGACCAAGTTCAGCCTTGGGTGGCAGGAACAATTCCGTTTGTCCTTCATATTGATAACTCAGTTATCAGTTCCAGTAATGAAAGTTGCTTTGAATTTAAAGTGAGAACAAAAGACCGAAAGCATTCGCCTTAGGACAGAATCACCAGACAACCTCCAGGCTGTGATCAAACCACTAGCTTATCAACAGGTCATCATCAGATCATCATGAGACCAAAATGTCACTCTCAGACCACAAGGCTGCCACCAAACAACCATCAAATCATCCTCAGACCATTATACTGCCAACACAGAGATGGAAACATCAGATCTTCCTCAGACCATCCGGTTCGACGAGCTGATGTACACGGGAGTCTGTCAGAGACCCCCCATTGACTCGGCCAGGAAAGGCCGGTCTGACACCAAGATGAACCTGCTGGGAGCATCGGGCCTCAACCCCCCCCCCCCGCCACCACCCGAAGTGCGTGTTTACTTTGTAACATCGACAGCAAAATAGAAGAAATTGGTTTAAAATGGTACACACCGTTGTTTACGTTTGCATATTCGGTAAACAGCGTGTTTATAACATAAAAGCGGCCGGTCTTGTGCGACAAATACCTGAGGAGGAATAAGCGCCACGAATCCGTCTTTATTCCAGCCGTTAGAAGCCGCCCTCAATCCGCCATCTGCCCCCTCCCCCCCTGCTTCCCCCCCCCGGCACTCGCGGCGTTAAAGACCCCGACAAACGTCATCAGTGAACGGGGGCGGACCGCACCTTGTCTTGGCCGGGATGAAGAGCTCCGCCGAGGGGTGAACTTGGCCGCACACGCCTTTGTCGAGAGCAGCACGGAACACGGACTTACCTAACCACCCCCTCCCACACGTCACCCACCCCAGTCCGCCCTCTGCTTGTCACCCCCCGCCCGTGACGTCATCGAAAAAGCCCTGGCAAAGACCACCCAGCGGGAGGAGGCGCGACCAATGTAACAAAAATGAAAACAGGAAAAAAAAATAGGACAAGGAGAGCAGACGTAACAGCGGCAACAGCACGCGCAGCGCCTCGTGCTATGTCGAGTCCGTAGGGGAGATTTAAATTGGATTTCTTACAAATAAGCGCGATGACAAGCGCTTCGCTGATAAAGAATTCAGAACGCTGTTAATGTGTGAAAACGGCGACTGCCGGGGAGGCGTTTGTTCTCCTCGGTGCAGGAGAGTGCGGGTCTCGTCGTGACAGAACTGTACAGCCGAACACCCCGCTGTTCCGAACAAATGGTGCATCCGCACACGCGCACGCACATACGCACGCTCTCTCTCTCTCTCTCTCTCTCTCTCTCTCTCTCTCTCTCTCACACACACACAGTCGCGAATTCCATGATGATTCTGGAGCGGTGTGGGGCATGTGTTGCGGACGGTCCCTGAAGACCTACAGACCCCACTGACTGACACACAAACTCGATTTAATAATTCAAATGATTTTATTTAATAATGCAGCAAAGCCGCTCTCTGCAGGAGGATCTGTGGGCGGTGGACTGCGGTAACGATGACCACCGTGTCAGCGACAGACCGCCACACGGTCAGTAGTGGAGTGCGTGCTGAAGCCGGACTTCGGGGGTCTCACGCAGGTAAACACGCTGCTACACACCGCTGCACGCCGTCACACTCGAGCCGCAGGCTTGCAGCACCCGGGACAGCGATATCGGCGTTTCAGCACCTCGGACAGCGGCGTATCCACGGCGGCAACGCCGGTGACGCGATAAACAATAAAAGTTGGAATAGTAAACAGATCCAGTCGGGAATACACTGTAATTTCACTTAAATTTGGAATAAAGTGCACACCAGAACACACCGTACGGCGGGAGAGAGCACGGTGACCCCGACCGAGGGAGAGCATCTGGTTGGGCGCGTTCGCAAACGCGTCATTTACTCGGAAATTGTGCATCTTTTTCCTCACAGAATGGCACGATAATACGGCTGCGCCACCGACCCCGACTCAAACGCACAAAATTTAATTCATGGCGGGGTTGGACGCGGGTTCAAATCTGACCCAGCGGAAGTGAGCGTGCTCGCCACGCGCTCACGTGGGTTCACTCCGATGGTCCGATTTCCTCACGCAGTCAATGTGCTCTCAGTGTGCGTGACTGACGATGTCCAGTGTGGACCCAACCTCACGCCCTATGCTGCCGGTATAGGCTCTGAACCCATGTTCCCTGACGTTGACAAGTAGTTCGGGGTAAAAGAGTGATTTTAATTCATTTTTGTAACATTAGTCAGAACCGCTAAAGGAGCTGAGTGGATTCCGCTTTACACAAAACGCTGAGCTCTTAATGCTGGGAAACACGAAAGAGAAGCATCGGCTAACAGCTGTTACCAGGATACAAGTCAACAAAATGAAACGTGCCAGTGCATAAATAGACAAATACAACAGATTTATTTATGAATTACGCTATTTATTGCAGAAACGAAATTAAAATGCAGCAATAACTGGAATTAAGTGCTGGAAAACAAAGTACAGAGAGCTTATTATTAGCGTTATTATTAGAGCTTCCCAGGACACGAGCTGGACAGCAGAGGGTCGTGTCCAGTTAAAAGAGTGTTGCTGTGGCAGGAGCTCCACGCACACACACACATTTTTTTTTAGATGGGCTAACTTTTCTCTAACCATTTAACACAATTTCCTTACAGTGATGTAATGCAATATATATTATATAAGTTTAAATAAATGAGTTTATTTTGTCTTAAACTGATGTGGGGTGTTGCACAGAGCGAAACTATAAAGATGAGCAACAAAGCTGATAAAGTCAGTGTTGAGGCAAAGATGAGAGAAGTAAAAAAACTGACCTAGAAAAGTCCCGCACAGCCTCATGGTTGCAGATTTCTGCGTTGCAGGTCTTGGTCGCGCACCACCAAGTCGCCGAACCGCCGGCAAAGTTCAACTCAAAGAGACCGCAGTTGGTCACACCCGGGAGGTGAGGCGGGACATTTCTAATTGAGCCAATCAAACGGGCACCAGAGCGGATGACGTATTGAGCAGACGAGCTGCTCAGCCAATTAGAGCGGGGAACCCAATGAAAACCCCCATTGAAAACAAGCACAAAAAGACGCGTGGGTCGTCCCTTTTTGGGGAGATGGAAAGTAAAAGCCCAGAAACGTCCCCCCCCTTCTTCCCCCCCTCTTCTCCCTCTCTTTGGGACATTTAGCTCAGATCTTTGTTAGACCCCAAGAAAATTACAATTACTCCAATAAAATATCTCCAACACATTGAAAATACATACAAACATTTAGCAAATAACATTATGCTCATCCAACACCCAAGAAAAAAACAAACAAAATTGGGCATTGTACACAAATAAAACCATCAGTCTTCTGCGGAACACGTACAAAGCTCATATCTTCCTGCAGTTCGCTCGCATTTACAACAGCACATCAAATACACATCTCACCATCATTACTGCACAACTGAGAAAGAAACTCAAAATTTCCTTCAAAGAATAAAAAAAATCCACAAATCCTTCATGTTACACATCACTTGCAGAGACAAAAAATTCCCAGTTTTCCATCAAGTGCACAGTTTATTCATTCACAACATGAACAACTTTTCCAACTCAAGGATAAACCTGAAATTAAACACCCACAAAAATTAACACTACTTTCTTGTCAAAACCACAGCTCCACTATTCACAGAGAACCGTCAAAAATCTAGCCTCACACCCACACTACTTACATTCCTTCCCCATATTCATTCATATACCCACCATTCACCCTTCACACAACAATCCACAAATTATCACAAGACACCAAAATCCACTTACATACTCCAGTTGTTTCTCACCTTCAGTCTTTTATTCATCCTGGATGCAGGAGCATCTCCTGTCTACACCTTTTTCTACTCAAAATGAGATTATCAATGTTCTTGACAGAAGTCACCGACCCAGAGGCAGCCAAAGTCTTCTTAGTCTTGGACAATGCAGGCACACCTGTCCAACTGTACCGTTTTTTTTCTGACCACTGATCCCAGTTGCCACTACTTCACTTCTCATCTCCTTCACAAGGGTCGTAGTAGGGGGGCCTGCATCTTGAGGCCAGTACTTCCGGAGCTGGTGGCAGCTGCAGGGGAGATAACCATCAGCC
Source organism: Heterotis niloticus (assembly GCA_018136845.1). Taxonomy (NCBI): domain Eukaryota; kingdom Metazoa; phylum Chordata; class Actinopteri; order Osteoglossiformes; family Osteoglossidae; genus Heterotis; species Heterotis niloticus. Next base: position 31,944,299 of record CM030889.1, on the reverse strand, counting down.
TGGCACAAAACGCAGCAGTGAGGACCCACACAGTCTCTACCTAAATGTCCAATGTCTAAATGGCACTGAAATTTCATATCTTTTCAGTCTCTGCCATCACACAGATGACAGGAGAGAGTCTGACCATCAGAAAACAGAGAGCCTAGGTTTCCCTCAGTTGTGAAAAACCTGGAAGATGGTAAGACAGGTACATCTATTCCATCTGGATGTGAGCATAAATGAACATGATACACATTCTATCATCAAACCATATATCGCATCTCTACCATTATTGTCACACAAGTTCACATTTACAGGCGTTTTGTAAGGTGCCAAAGAAGAATCCAAGACATTGAAGTATTGGCCCTGGTCCAACATCACCAAAACAAACCAAAAACTGGCAGACTACCATCTGAATATAAAGGTCCAGAACTCCAGCAATTAAGTCAGTCAGATCCAGCAGAGGGCCAAAGTACTCTTCTTTTCAGCTGAAGTGAATGGTGATCCTTATGATGTCCTGCTTCCTGGTGAACCACCCCTTTAATGCAACATCATGAAACAGTTGCCTTATACTGAAAAAAGCCACAAAAAAAACAAAAACACTTCATCTCATCCTGTCCAAACTGTGGTCAAACCACCCACAGCCGTACAGAATAGATTTAATTCAAACCAAAATAAAACCCTCCACGTTACACTATGATCTTAGGAAAAGGCCGGCAATCATTTCCAAAATTAGACTTGTAAAGTTAAATCATATGAACACCCAACGCTAAAGAGAACTGGACTGAATTGTTATACGTGCTGTATATAACTTTCATGGGTGACAAAAGTCATGTGCATGTGGTACTGCCATTAATGTGACTGTAAGCATAATTTTGACAGAATCTGCTGAAACTTTAAAATCAAATGAGAGGACTGAGCAGCAACCAGAGAGATGGACAGTGACTGACAAATGAGTAACAGTACTAGTTAGGGTTCAGCAGCGAAATAACCATTAACACTACAGCAATACCCATCAGTCTGTATGCTTTCATTTCTTTTGTATTTATTATATATCTATTATTTATTCTTTTGAATATTTTTTTGCCAAGGTATAATTTATTGCAAAAGTATAAGGATGTTTTTTCCTGGGATTAAACCTAAACATTTTGAAGTCCAATATGAATCAAAGGATCCTGTTATTTGAACAATTTTTGGACCGTATACTGCTTTATTCAATTTTACTCGAGTACTGTAGTTTTTTTAAAGAACCAGTAGCTCAGTTTTACTCTTGACTCCACCCACATTTGCCAACAATACAACTGTTTTCACCTTTCACACCCCTGCCTCCTCCAGAGAACTCCTTTGCTCGGAGTGGCCAAGGCACCAGATCCCCATTAACAGATGGCTCTGCCACATAATGATGCCCTGTTCTGGTTGCCATGGTGAGGCTCACAGGGGCCAGGCTTTCATTAGAGGGGCCGTCTGTTTGCCCCCTCAAAAGATCAGTGCATTTTATCTCCAAAATACTCAGGTGTATTTGGTGCATATTTCAATGCTCATTAAGCTATTAGCTTCACTATCTCCCTTAGACAACTGTACCTGTCCCAGTCTGACCCTTGGTTGTAGGCCCCTGACCCAAGCATCCAAATCCCAGGCATCAACATCCAGTCCCCATCATCCAGACCCCAAACCCCAAAAGCCAGGTCCCAGACCCCAGGCTCGAGACGTCAGACCCCACTCATTCAAACCATGGAATCCTGGCCTCAGAATGCCTTTTTTCGAATGACAGGACTGTGACAGGCCATCAGGAGCCACAAGTCTCATATTTCTCTGCTGGTTAAAGTATGGAAGTGTGTTTAAGTGACCCATACAAACATGTCAGCGTTGTCCCCGTCTCTCCTTGCAACCTGATCTGAGTCACACACTGGAGTAGAGAAGATAAACAACCCATACTGAACACAAAAACATTTAGAATTGCTGAACATGTGAAATTATTAAGGGTAAAATTGAGATCACCATTAATACCGCTGTTATTTTTCACAGTGTTTATATACATCTAATCAGGGGAACATCACAGTATATTGAGTTGCAGGTTAATTTTTAACCAATATGTAAAAGTAATCTCACAATCTCACAGACTTTATCCAGGTACAGCATTTACCATAAACTGTAAAAATTACTGCACTGTAAATGAGTAAAAGTATAAAGCTGATAAACTTTTTAAGCTGGCTTAGATCTTAGAAAAACAACAACAACAACAACAACAACAACAACAACAACAACAACAATAATAATAATAATAATAATAATAATAATAATAATAATAATAATAATAATACAGCTGTGGGCTGTATATAAGCATTATTTAGAGAATGTAAATGTTTATCATTATTATTGACTGTGATAAAGATGCTGTTGGCAGAAATAAACACTGAGACAAGCCTATTGACGCTCCCCCAGGTCTTGAGGCAGAGTTGAACTTGGGGAGAGAGAGAGAGAGAGAGTGGCTGTGTGTGTCAGAGCTCAGCTTTTGTTTGTGGAAACGTGCAGCTGGCACAGTTCAATTTTTTTTAATCTGAAAAACAAGGAGTTATGTGAGTAAAAAGTCAGAGATTACTGAAAAATAATCTCACATAAATTTAAGTCATGCAGATATTCAATGTCTGCTGGGGGACAAACATGGATGAAGAAGCCACACTGCAGTGCACATTTCACAAACATCCTGACACAGAACTGTTACTTCACAAATGAACTTCATAAATATGCAACATTTCATACATCAGTGGCACATCTGCTGGAGAAATGACACCATTCACTCACAAAAGCATTCAGGATATCTCAAGGGCTGAAACCATTTGGACTGAAACAAACAAACATATGAACAGAAGCCATCTAATCTGTTGAGTCAGGTGGAGGCACCGCTGAGGTTTGGTAAATCAGCTTAATGGGGAGGTGAATCCAATTGGGGAGGGCAGTGGTCAGCGGTCAGTCGCCATGGGGCTACATGGGACTCAAAATGCCAGTAGCTGAGATAAACACATCACTGGGGTGATGGCTGGTTAAGGAGGAGGGTGGAGAGCTGTGGGATCAGCTATGGAGGAGGATCTGAGGAATACCCCAAATAGAAGGTCTGGGGTCCAACTTTTGTAAACTTTTTTGGTGTGATAATGCCAGAGTATGTATATCCACCCATGGGATGGTAGTGAAGCCACCAAGGAAAGGGGTGTCAGCTGAAGACAAAAGAGCGGTTAGCATTGGCTGGGCCCTTTGTTCTTCCTGCCAAGCCTGTCAGGATAAACACCCTCTCAGCACAGGCTGCTTCTTATGAGCCTTTACACTGTGCCCTGCTGCGGGGTCAGCCAGGGTCAGCCAGAGGGCGAGCACGCAGACATGCTGCTGCCCTGTGATGGACTGGAGTCCAGTTCTGGATGTTCCCCACCTCACACCAGTGGTCACTGATGGAGAAACAAGGAGGTCCAGTAGGTCCATCATGAACAGTAACACCCCTTTTGTACATTTATTTATGCTGTACATGAGATCACGAGTGCTCTTCTCAGTCACATGCTGATCTGTAGGCCATGACCCTCAAAACACACCTTCCTCTCTCCTCACCTTGCAGTATCTATAAACATCACCACATTATCTGTTCAATTGTAATAAAACCGTGTTCCCTATGCAATCTCTGGTGTAATGGGTGCTGGTTAAAACAATGGTACTGGACTCAGTGTGTATATGTCTGTGTCTGATGATGAAAGGCACTGCTGTTTACTTTGTTATTTACTTTGAGTTGTATGCCACTTTGGAGAAAAGCATCTGATAATTCAATTTAATAAATTGTGTTTGATAAGTTAAATCCTTGGTTCTTTTTCATATTTCTTGATTTTTATTTATAAATGTTGCATTTTCCAGGCAGTGTTTGGTGTCTGATGTTATGTTTTTATGATGCTGGTGATGATAATGAAGGTTATTAATATCATTCTTTCATTTGTTTTTGCTGAGGCCCTGGCTGCACTCGCTATCCAGTGTCTGTGGCTGAAGGTTCCCACGCTGGTGGACAATTGGGGGTACCCAAGATTCTGTGCTCAAAAGGACAGTATGCAAATGAGGTGGCTTTACTAACAAGACCCCCATTGACGTGTGCAGGTGAGCGCCATCAATGTGCTGCGCTGCCTCGTACCCGAGCACAGAGCCCCCACACACTGCTGCTGGTTCCTCTCGGCTTTGAGTTGTGTCCTGCCTCCTTCACAAACAGAGTTGCACTGTGGCCCCAACCTGCCCATCTGCAGTAGCCCCACCCCCTGTCCTTGTCCCCCTCATCACTGTGTGTGTTGAGTTGGACATTCATGAGTTAGAAGGTCCATTCACAAATCAGAATCCCCCCCACTGGCCCTGTTTTTCAGTGGTAGTCTGTATAGGGGGTATCCTGCAGCTAAAGCAATACTGTGGGCTCAGGTCTGGGCCAGCTGATGTGCGCAACTCTACTGCAGGTCACCTGACATTGGAAGATGATTGGTGACCTTCAATCCTTTTGGTCAAGCTGATTTACCCATTTACTGTATACAACAGCATGATCATTTTTACTATCACATTTCAGGGTAAGTACTATAGCACAAGGTGGGATTCAAACCCAGGCCCTTTGACTGGCAGGTAACATTCTAATCACTGTGCCACCTGCTGGCCTGCAAGAGCAAAAGAGGCTGCAGGTGAGTACCTTGTTTCCAGTGCAGTAAAGAGTGGAGAAGAAGTTTTGGTTGTGCTGGCACACATTCGGAAGAGAGACTGTTAGTGAGAAGCAGGGTCCAGCAAAGCGACAAGGATGGAGATGATAGTGGAACTGATATGAGATCACAGTCAACACTGCATCACTTTTTTTACTATTTTCTCACCAATAAGGAGGTCAAATGTTCACATAAGACACAAATAACAACAGCGCTGAGACACCTCTCTGACCTCTGACCCCTTTCCAGAAAAAACACAGTCAAGTGCACCCAGCACACTGCTCTGAAACAGGCATCCCCCATAAACTTCCTTGGTCAAACGTTTCTTGTTATAACACTATATTGAGAATTAGTGCTGTGCTGTTTGGACACCAGCCAGCAGTGTGTGACACCCAGTCGGGTACTGTGCTGAACAGTAGATATGGCGCCCCCTGGTGGGAAATGGGGATCAAACGTGTCCTCGCTGTCAATCACAGCACAGAAGTTTGCACTCTTGCCTCCTTTAACGCATTGAACTTCATATACATAGCATGGGCATTTTTCCCTGGAGTACTTTACCAAAAATTCCCACAGCCAGTTACCTGTTTATATCTGCAGTTGAAATGAATGCATATAAACCCCAAAATTTCCAGCACGTGTCATAACTCATTACATCATTACAGTGTAAAATTCACGTAGTCGGATGTTTTTCAAGCTTACAGTTCTTTATTTTTTCTTTAACTTTCACTTATTACAATTATTTCTACAGCAGACTTCCAAGTTCGAGGAACAGTCCAGTGGTCTGCTGACTACAGCTGAAGACCCCCTGCTTTACGCTAAGTTTTGCAGTTTTGTTTTTAAATGGGTTCAGTGAGTGACACCAAGGTTCTTAAGCACTTATTTCTGGATGCTGTTTAGCAGCTTTCTGCAAAGGACCAAGATCATCTGAAGATCAGTAAAGTTGGAAATTAGTGATGAATACAAAGCTGAGCCATTGGTGGGGTCTGTCTCCTACATGAAGATATAGCAGGAAGACAGACATGGTCCAGGAGGGCCTTCAGCTGTTGGTAAGACATGGTCCTCTAATCCACTTTACTGTGCATTACCGCACCCAGATGTTCAGGCCTGATATGAATATAAAACTGTGGATTAATCTCTGTGAATGTTCATCTCCTCTTTAAGATGATGATGATGATGATCCTATGTTGGCCCTGCAACCCTCGCTCCACTGCTCTAATGGTGGTTCATGTTGTCTCCATTGCCATGGTGAGGGCTCCTGCCATTTAGTCTCCGCTGGGTTCAGATAGGGAGTCACTCAGAAAACATTTCAGCAACACCCAGAGACGGCCAATTTACTCCACACTCCATGATCGGCTTCGAAAGCCTCATCACCTTCCAGCTCTTCACTATCATCACCTAAAGATGTCGCTATTTTACAAGTAACAGTCACACACTGCCACAGCAGGCTACCCTAGAATGAAGGACGGTGCCCTTCTTTCATATAGGCAGTATGGACATGAACATGGGTTCCTCTTGTTATGAGTTTGTGTTACAAATGATCAAACAAGCTACAAAAATGTTCCACTTAGCCATTTTACTTGTATTTTCTTTCAGATTTCTCCAGTTTTTCCAAAAACCACATCTCTGATCTCTCTTTCAGATTTTTTCAGAAATTTGTAACAAACCAGTTATCCCCTCCGCTTCTGTATTTGTCAGCTTGCAGTGAATGCCACCCATATAAAACGGCAGCATGCGGCTGTCTTAATTCAGCAAATTCCACAGTGTTTACAGCTCTAGCCTGGAGTTCCTGAGTGCTGACCACCAGTGGCAAAATAAGGAACGATGCTCATGTCCATGGGATGAATCAGTGAACAATCAGCTGAGTTTTTATTCTATTTTTTTTTTTACATAACAAACACGTTTTTAATTTCTGTCATTTTAATTAGCTTTAAAGATCATAAAATGTTAAATAAATTAGATTAAAAGATATTTTTATTTATTGTGGCTGACTTTTTGCACTGACCTGTACTGGTGCACCTTTACTCCACTTTCAGCCACCGACTTCTGCAGCTCCTTCAAAGTGATTGCTAGCCTCTCTGTGGCTTCCCTCACCAGTCAACATCTTCCTCAGATGCTGGGTTTTACGGGACAGACTTGTCTAAGGAGTCATGCAGCTTCTACTTCATTATTATTGATCTAACAGTGCTGTCAAGGAGATCCAAACTCAACTTGGAAGTTATGTTTGAATCCTGCATTTCTATGCGATAAACATCTGCAATATGTTCTTTTGCCTTAATTCTCACAAATATTTATTATTTCAATGCACTCTTTATGTCGTCATGCTGCCTGCTCAGTGTACCTGCCCCACGGGGTCCAGGAAAAATTACATTTTGTTCTCTCTTGTATATGAGTATAAGTACAGAATGACAAAGTGGAGCTTGACCCTTGAACCCGAAAGTAGTTCTGATACAGTTCTGATCTCTCCAGACTTATTTACTCAGCGTATGGTTACTCTACTGCCTGAGGTCTCCACATCAGGAGCAGGTTTGATTCTCAACACTTACATGCATACCTGTTACACTTAGACTAGTTGTATTCACACCTGAAGTCAGATGTAACTCTGGAGTTGAAGCCAAACAACAAGACTTTTGCATAAAAGACTGTGCTGTGTAAAGAGGGCTTATGAAGATGGATGATGTGTAACTCCTCTTCATTATCGCCAGCGTAAAAGTGACGTGTGCTGACCTTTTCCCTCAGCACTGGCTCCCGTTGGGCTGTGTGTTACTTCAGTTGTGGGTCCTATTAGCTTCATCATCTGCCTGGAGCCTCTGCCCACACCCAGCACGTACTTGGTGCTGCAGATGACTCCGAATGTCACAATTAGCCATGCTGGAGTGAGCAGCGGCTGCTGGCGCCCAGGATGGCCTGACTCTTGTCACCGGGAAGTCGTCATGGCCGATTACTGTCCAGCTGCTGGCAAGTGTGTGTGTGAGAAGACTTTCACACCAAGCAACCTAGGAAATACTCAGGACAGGGTTGTGGAGTGAGCAGACACACACCTACACGCACACTGCCACATACAATTGCAGTAACTCACTGCTGCAAGAAAGTTAAAGGTCACCTTGAATATAGGCTAAGGAAAAATGACTATGCTGTTCAGTGGCAACAATTTTTCAAAGCTATAAAAATTTTCTAATTTATTTATTTTTAAACTCTTTTCTCAAATGTCTGTCTAGTGGAGAACAATTGTGACCTGTGTTTACCCTCCAAGTTGACAGATGGCAGTAAAGAGCAATCAAAGGCTACGGGAATGTGGAACTCCCTTAAGTCAGCTCACTTTCACAGTGTTTACAGCTCCTCTCTCGGGTTCTTCAGTCTTGGTGATCACTAATAAGGCAAAGAACATTGCCCTTGGATAAATCAGTTGACAGAGAGCAAAGAATAAGCATGTGTAGACACAATGTATTTTTAATTGGTCATTTAAAGTTAAAGTAAATTAAAATGTTTACAAAACATCTTTGCTATATGTGTATACAAGAATTTCACAGGAATTGACAAGTGAGTAAAATGAGTTATTAATTTTTTACTTTAGAGGAGAAAGTGACTTTGGAGCTATGAACAAAATAAGTTATGAGCAAACTCCCGCGGTGGCAATAATATGAAGAGCTGGTGTGATAGTGACGATGATAAGAATAAGAATAAGAATAAGAATAAGAAATATGTTCAGCCTTTTATGCAGGTAAATGAGGTGTCACCCAGAAATATATTCCCCTTCTTTGGATCAGTGGTGAAAACTTGGGCATCCCGGTCTCCAAGGGTCCTCTCTCCCCTTCATCACACCTGCTCTGTGGTATCCGTGGTGGCGGTGTGTGCCTTACGGTTGCTTGGCAACAGATTAGCCCCCCCCTTCCCCAGGGTGACCTTTTCAGACTCTCACTTCTCATGTGGGTCCCTGTCCCCCCTCTGAGGTCCTGCATTTAAAGTCAGTTACTCCCTCCCACAATTCATTTGCAACAAAGCAGCAATGCTGTGATTGATATTGCTGTGTTATTTCTTTCAGCATCATCAAAATTTTTTAACTCTTTAGCAGAAAGCGCTATAACAGGTCTGCAGGTTTCCATGGGGTTAAGGACCACATGGAGGGAAGCTGAACGCTGAATGTCAGTTTGCACTGCCTGCTGTGCTCCCGAGTGACTCTCAGCCCCCCTCACCCTTGGTTCTGTGCCTCCAAGTGTGAAATGTGTCTGCAGGTGGGGAGAGCAGCTGGAGAGTTGAGAGATGTTTGCTGAGGGTTCAGGCGGCAACCACAGGGCATTGAGCAGGAACTTCTGTTTTTCTACTTACAGTACCTTGCAAAAGTATACAGCCCCCTTTAAAGTTATTAACATTGCATAGATTACAAATAATACTTACACATATTTTTCCAAACAGTATTTTTACTGTGAACTCATGTGTTATAACATTAATAATTATCGGAGCTAAAAGAAGTTGCTTGCAGAGATTTTAGGAAAAATAAATATGCACATGAGCAAACACAAATATGCTGCTGGCATAAATATTAAAATCCAACATATAAAATCAAGGGGTGGGAGTATTAAAGTGGTTACAGATTTGGTTGGATGTGTGGTGTGCAGTTCATTCCTGTCAAATGAGGTTGTTGTTGGGACTCCTTGAACAAGGAAGAAATAGAGGTGGGGTAGAAGTAGCAGGGTATGCTTATAAAGTATGTGTATGCTCAATAGCTAGGCATGGCAAGGGGTTTGGTGCAGTTATTCCCTCCCATAATTCTCTTTTTACAAACTCCAGTATATTTTGGGGAGCCACTTTTTGCGGCAGTAACAGCTTTTGCATACCGTTCAGGATTTATCTTTTCTGATGCATTTGGCAAATCTGCAGAAGGTTGCTGTGGCTTGTTGGATAAGATTTGTGTTCTACACTTTTCAGATAGCTTCACAGATTCTCAAGGAGACTGAGATCAAGACTTTCACTGGGCTGCTGCAGATCAGTCGCCTTTCTGGTTGTACCTCTTCACTGCTGCTTTGGCCTTATACTTGACCTCACTGTCCTGCTGAAAGGCTGAACTTCTCCCAAGTTTCAGTTTCTTAGTAGACTGAAGGAAGTTCTCTTGCAGCATTTTCATTTCTTGCTATGTTCAGCTTTCCTTCAATTCTGACAAGATGTCCTTTCCATGCTGATGAAAAGCATCTCCCCTGCATGATGCTGCCTCCATCATACTTCATATATCTATGGCTGAGTGTGCTGTTCATCGAGGCATGGGCAGTGTTAGGTCTGCACCACACAAAACACTTTTAATTTTGGAAAAAAGCTCTATCTTTGTCTCATTTGACAACAAAATATTTTGCTCTATCTTAGCTGAACGATTCATATGCTTTGATCTCATTCTTTTTCTACTCTGCCATACAGGCCAGTTTTATGCAGTGCTCTTGTACTATACATCTAGTGTATTACTACACTGTATATATAGTAATCTTCTACACATGTACTGGTGCACCTTTACTCCACTTTCAGCCACTGACTTCTGCAGCTCCTTCAAAGTGATTGCTAGCCTCTCTGTGGCTTCCCTCACCAGTCAACATCTTCCTCAGATGCTGAGTTTTACGGGACAGACTTGTCTAAGGAGTCATGCAGCTTCTACTTCATTATTATTGATCTAACAGTGCTGTCAAGGAGATCCAAACTCAACTTGGAAGTTATGTTTGAATCCTGCATTTCTATGAGATAAACATCTGCAATATGTTCTTTTGCCTTAATTCTCTCACCTTCAGGTTCATGTCCTCAGCAATGGTCCTTAAAGCATTTATTCCATTTATTATTTTATTTCACATCTGTTTTGGACCAAAGAGCTATGCTTTCGTTGTTTAGATTTTGCAAATAAATATATTCTCAGTATAAAGTTGCATGAGACCGCCTCCACCACCCTGTCTCAGTGTACCATCACTACACTATTGCTGTACTACAGTACACCAATGCTGTACCATACTATCACAGTTAGCCTGTTACAGTGTACTAAGCTAAGCTACAGCTATTTACCAAAATATACTTTTCAATCCATCTGCAGTGCTTTAAAGAAGCTGCTCTGGTAAGCAGTGTGTGAAATGGAACTGCATGAGATATTTTATGATGAGATATTTTATTCCCCACAGTTTGACTTATATCCAGTAAACCAGTTGTTGTGTCTTGAAGCTCCATGTATATCAGCATTTTTATCAGCGTTTCTGCATCTGAGCAACCAGAAGGTCTAGAAGAGAAACAGCCAGGCATAAACTGGTAATGTGGTGGGAGTAGAGGGAGGTGCATTTCAGGGTGGGTCACAGTCCAGTAACCTTGCGTGTGAAGAATGTGATGTGCAAAAGATGATGGGCTGCAATACATGTCTCTGTTCATGGTCAGCCCGGTCATGTGGGCTGCGATGTTGACTCTGCTGGTGACAGATGGGTTCTCTGTTGAGCAAACACAGAGAGCAGACGGCTGCACTCCCACTTTCCTCTTACATAAACAGAATCTGTTCACTTGTTTATTTGGAATTCAGGGTCATGGTGACAACCCGCATGTTGCTGGACATCCTTTGACCCTCAGGCGGAGCTGCATATTCTTTTCTGAACCATTTCTACCTGATGTGGCTGCCAGCTGCGCCCGAGTCAAATGTCTGCATTTTGTAACAGGATGTCAAGTGCTTACACGACATCAGGAGGCTGCAGTCTCACATCCCAGAAAGGCGCCTCATGAGCAGGGGCTCAGTCTGAACAGCTGAAGTAAATTTCCTTGCTACATATAGACAACAGCACAAACAATGAAATCACTTGTGGGTTCAACAGAACTCCCACAACATGGGGTCCAGGCTTTCGGTTGTACTGCTCTGCTAATAACTGTCCTCAGGGTGTTTTCAGGCTCCTCTTAATGTCCTCTTTTTGGGGTTTTCACTTGCTGTTCCTCTGCAGCTCTGTGCTCATATACCCCCAGTGTGCTTCCCCATAAGTACACGGCCCAGGTGCTTTAACAACAGTGATGACTTATAAACACAAAAAAACAGACACACAGACACACACACACAGAACTGGACCTTATGGACAGTGAAACTGAAAGACAAAGACAACGATATGTGCCATTGAGGAAACGACAGAAATTTTCCCACAGTTGCTTTCAAAATTTAATATTTAAGGCAATACCAACATCCCTTAGCATACAAGTGTTTGACTCACAAGTTTTTACACAGAAGAGTAAAACAATTTAACATCCATTACTGAATTAGAGGAACCAAATATGACCAAATATGAGGCTGATAATTTTGTGTCTACAGCAGTTTCATGGGCTGGGGATCAGTGCTTCGAGAATGGCGTCCAAACCACCACAACCCTGCTCAGCACTAAGGGGTTAATGGTGATGGATTGAGAGACAGTGTAACAAGGGGGAATTTTCCCATTTATTTATTTAAATAAAATGGCTGACGGACACTTCTCTGGAATGCTCTCAATTCCCATTATGTCTCCTGACTCTCAAAAAAACACATTATGTCTTCAACATGAAATTTCGCCTGAATTCCAGGATACATTATGCTCGTAACTAGGGTATATCTGTGGCCTAACAGGCGTTACCCAGGTTGTTACCCTGAGTTGATACAGTAAAATCTGTGCCAAGGGGTATTGAATGGTAGGTCAGTGTAAGTGGTTCAGGGCACTAAGCTCACCCTGTAAGTTAGCTTAGACAAAAGCGTGAGATAAGTGAGCAAATAATAAGAAACTCAAAGTGGACAGAACACATACTGTGACCATCCCCAGTGACCTTGTGCATCCATCTCACCCACCCCACATCTGAAAGCGAAGGCGTCCAGATGCCAGTTCGACGGCTGCTGATGTACAACATTCTGTTTCCATGCTGATGGCCCGCAGCTCCTGACTCATCCAGCAGGACGCTAATAGGCTGTGTTGGTCTCTGCAGCTTCTGACCACTGACTGACTCCAGGTTCCTCACAATGCACGTTGGGTCAAAGTCGAGATAATTGTGCTCTTTCTGAAATGTCAGAGATGTGAATAAAGATATATTCTTCCTCAGTGAGAAGGCTAAAGGTGTCTGGCCTCTGCTTAAGTTCGATAAAGAGCCTCAGAATTCCATGTTACTGCTTTTCTGAAGTCACAATGTGCCAGTTTTCACAGGCAGTTTATGAATGAGTGAGAAGGAAAGGCAGCAAAGCCTGGAATGACCTCCATGACCACTGATCCAGCACTACCCTGACTAGCCTGGGCCTCGAGCCAGCAGTACTCTGACTCCCTTGGCCTCAACCCAGCAGTTCTCTGACTGCCCTGGGGCTTGACCCGGCAGCACTCTGACCGCTGTGGTCCTTGGTCCACCAGCACCCTGACCAAGCTGACTCTGCTCACCGCTGACAGGTCACGCGTCCTCAATAACCCCCAGCTCACAGCTTAGGCCCAGATGTCCTAAACATGCTAGTGAACGCGTGAGTGGGTGTGTGGGGGGGTTCTGTTTGACCAGGTGTGACACAGACTGGTGGTCGGAGGAGAAAAGGAGGGTAAACACAGCGAGAGGCATTGACTTCACTGCCACACAGCAGTGCAGCTTCCTGTACTGTTGGACTGCATTAAAATGACATCAGTGCTGCTGTTACTGCACAGCACTGTATGGTAAAAATAAACAGGTTTCTCAGTTTAAAAGGCCCACCTGCACTAGAACTCTGCTAAACTCTTATCTGTTGATAAGGAGGCCAACTTTACCACAAAAGCAAAGTGAGTCACAGTCCATGCATGGTTGCTGTTGCCATCACTGCTTTACATTCTGTAAACATCTTGGCTGTAAGTGTAATAAACGTAAGAAATTTTTCTTTCCATCTTTGTATAAATACTGAGACAAATTAAAACTAACTGAAGACTAATTTAAAGTAATTGAAAATAAAAGTGTCCTCTCCACAGTCATATTCAGTGCTGGTTGCTGACTAATTCATGTCATAAACATGATCACTGTTCCTCATTTTACTGATCGCTAGTGCTCAAAAACAACATATACAGTATGAACTGTAAATACTGTGAAAGTGAGTTGAATTAAGGTGGTCCCATTTATCAAGTTGGAGGGGAAATATGGAATGCTGTCACTGCCATACAGACAGAAACTGGAAAATAAATAGATTGCTGAAAATGCAATTGAAAATAAATAAATATGACAGAAAAATGTCTAATTTTTCAAAGAACAAAGAAACTCGAGTGATTATAACATTGGCTGCAAGTACAGCGTTTTACTGTAACAACACAATGGGCATTATTTCTGCTCCACTTTGTTTGTACCGCTTTGAATGTTTTATTGCACATTAGATCCATTATTATTGTTATCGTATCTGAGAGTCCTGCACACAGTGATTGTTCATTCTTTCTTTCTTTTCCATCATTCTTTCACTCATTTACTTTTCCTGCTCATTCTTTTACCAGTGTTTGTGTTTGTGGATGTCAATAAGAGAACTGAGACTGAAGATCCACATGGAGCCAAAGGTATTATTCAGCCCATCGGATCCATCTTCAACACCCATGTCCTGGGTGCTCCTGTGTTTCCCGTGGGTTTTGGATGGGAGGAGGAGGAAGCAGAGGGAGGACGGGTACAAACTAGGGAGGCTACATGTATGGAGGAGTCCAGGAGTTCTTGTGAGATGGGTTGCAGTGCCCCTAGGCCTTGGTAAAATGCTGCATGTCTTGATCACGGGTGTACAAACTGCAACCTCCATAGATCCATCATGTCATCCTCAGAGGTTCTCCATCTGTTTGACATGCAAGCCCACTTGTGTTGCCAAGGTAATGGGCACCTCCCAGGGCACACCAATTGGCAGGGGGGCAACTGGAGGCCTCCTCCCATCACATCATTTGGGGACAGATGGGCTTATTAAGACTCATTGTGAATTCCAGCTGTGGCATTCCTTCCTGGCCAGAAGCGTCTCCAGATGTCTCCATTGTCACATCTTGGAACGAAAGCTCTGAGTGAACCAGCTCAGTCACCCTGGCTGTTTGTTTCATTGTTTTTGTACAAACAGTTAGGGAAGAAAATCAAGAAATGTGCTCATTTATTTAAAAAATGTCACAAAGTGTAATTTCCTAATAAACAGATTTACTTTGCATATTCAAACAAGGTCACTTGGAGAATGCGTGGAGTCCATTTGGACTTTGAAAGTGTTTTTTCTACTTAGGCACAGAGCATCCAAAATGCAACAAAACCGCAGGCTTAAAACACAATTTGTCAAAATGCACATCTTTGTCACCTGTTGAATTTGCATGTTTTCCCTCTTTTCCTAATTAAAGAACATATCAGCATTCGGCAGAAAATCCCAGTAGACCTCAGAGCCAAGACTCAGCGCTGCAAAAACAGCGGAGGGGGGAAAACCCATTCAGTCGAGTATACAGTTACCGCGGAGGGAAACACGTGGAAGTTGGGCCCCACATGCCACTCCACAAAGCAGACCTTGCTCTCCTCATACCACACCAAATGTCTGTATCTTCAAAAGTTTCTAACTTAGCCATTTATAACCCAAGAAGAAGAGCCAAACCCAGTCAACAGTTCAAATCTGGTTCTGCTTCTGCAGTTTTTACATTTAATTTCACTCTGAGAGTTTAGCCATTTATACAGCAGGGTAACTTATACTGTGTCAGTAAGTTCCTTGACTGAGGGTAGAACAACAGAAGGTTCGGGATTCAAACCCAGGACATCATTAACAATTACACCACCTGCTGTGCCCTAGCTCACACAACCCCAACAACGGCAGCCCATGTGACACAGTGACATCCAAACACCCCCACTGCATTGCAGGGACAATTTATTCCTCTAACCATGGGTCTCCTGCATAATTTTAACTGTTTAATAAAATTTAAAGTTGAATAACTTTAGTTTCATTGATCCACTGAAATCCCACAGGAAAATGTTACAGTTTTGCATGGAATTATTTTATTAAGAAAGCAGAGTATTTTCGCACAAAAGGATAAATAAAAGTAGTAGTTTCACCTGTTTTTGAGTGTTTTTTGAAACGCGGTTTAATTTGCAATTTCTGAATTATTGGAGCCTAACAAACCAAAATTGTCAGTTTTTAAAAAACTTTGCCTGGATCTTCTGGTTTGGGCACAAACATTCATAACTGCTACACCAGTTTCTCTTTCCGTGGACAGTGGTGACCTTTTGCACCGTCATCTACAACCAATTGCTGCTGACTGAGAAAGAACAATCACAGCAACTTTATAAGCATAAGAGCAAGTGTGTGTGTGTGTGTGTGTATGCGTATGTCTGTTTGTGTGTGTGTGTGGGTCTTTGTGTGTTCTCCCTTGTCTGCACCCCGCACTCCTCATTTCTTCTCTCCCTTTTGTCTTTTGGCACTCTGTGCCATGATGAGCCAAGGCATGTGCACAAGGGCAGATGCTCACAGTGTTTGGCTGCATGTGTTGCTGTGCATTGCTATGTTTGCAATTCCTGAACTCTGGGTTCCATTGGCTCTCTGAGGCAAGGGGGCAATGGTCCTAGGAGACACATAGGGTGGGGGGGGGGCATGTTATCCTCCCTCTAGGTTTCCCTGGGGATCAGGGATTCTAGCAAGCAGCACTGGCCTGTTGCGTGGGAGTCCCCCCCCCCTTTTGGCACAGTGGGAGGAGCCACATCCTATTGCTCACTGACAGTTTATCCAGTATGACAGTGTGAGCTGCTAGTGCATTTGAGCCCCAGTGGGCAAAACAGAGAGAAAAAATCACACACACACACACACACACACACACACACACACACACACACACACACACACACACACACACACACAGAGTTCAAAAAGGGTCTCAAACCCATCTCTTTGAGAGCCATTCCTTTCCTGACCTCCTGACAGTTACATAAATGAGTCCAACACCATCTGCTGCGATTATCTGTGTATTTGCTGTTTCAGTCTCATTCCTATAGCCAAATGCTTGAGGGATGTGATCCAGCAAGATGGTGGCATCAGACACACAAGATTTACTTCCATTTTCCTGTGGTTTAAACTCTTCTTCTGTTTTTGATATAATTTATTTACTCTGTCTGTAGAAGAATGACTGATAAATGCATGCAGCAAAATGTCTGGCACTATAATAATAATAATAATAGTAATAATAATAATAATAATATCATGCTACACTGTGTGCTTCATGAAAATATTTGCAAAACCATTAAATAAATGAAGAGCTACAGTATGTCCACCATGGAGGAGATGACTTTTCCTCCATGTACCTGCATCTGGCAGTAGATATCTGTTGCATCTCTTCATTAAGGAGATGGAGTACTTTGGTCACTGGATGCTACAGTGGCCACAATAGCCACTCAACTGTGTTCATGTTTCTGACGTTTGCAATGAGACCTTTTTTGCAATCCTTGCTAAGCATTTCTGCTTCCGCATGAGCAGAGGAGAGGACAGAGCCACGAGCAGTGCAGTCAGGTATCTGCTCTCTGCTTCGCTGGGCTGTTGAGCTATGCAAGATCCACTTCATTGGGTCACATTTCAGGACTAGAAACCCAGACCTGCAAGGTTCTGCTCATTTGACTTGTAATTAAATGAAGAACACTGTGTTATAAGTTAGACCCTCAATGAAAAGAATGCAAAAGGAGAGACTTTTTTGATCCTCAGAGAGAACTGAAGACCATCAAAGTGTCACTAGGTTGTCCCTCACTGAATTGAAGACCAACAAATTTTCTTCATTTTGACCCTCAGAGAAATGATCAGTTCTACCCAAGGGGATTCAGTACCCCCCTCTCCACCCGAACCACTAACCATGGGCAATTTCCTTGAACCTGAGTGCAGTCCTACAGCAGCATGATGGACCACTGTGTATCTGTCAGAAACAGAAGGTGTTGCACTCTCTGTCCTCCACGGTCCTCCTCTCCTTGACAGCTGCCACAGACAGAGCTTCCCAAAAGTGCGTCTCCCTGCCTTTGCCTCTTCGTCTGTGCTAAATAAAGTTCATTAAGTCCAGTAATTTTGTAAAGGCCTGAAATGTTGCTGATGCCTGGTGCAGGTAGGGTGTCAAGTGTGGGATGTAACTGCAAGTGCAAATGAAGGTATTTGCTAGCGAAATGCCCCACGAATAAATCTGTGTGTCAGTTCGGATGAACAAGGCACAATGAGGCTCTAATGCGCAAGTTAATGAAACACAACTGAACATGCATATAAACACATACATTAATGAATTAAGTTCCCTATGTTTGTTAAACATTCTGCTCCGTTCCTGCCATCTCCCTGCCATCGCCAGATAACTGCCATGCAAGCCCCCGCTTAGCCAGTACCCCTTTCCCCTGGAGGCTGCCAGACCCCCAGGCTGTGTGCCAGAGGTAAGATATCAATCACAACGTATTATCAGTCAGCAGAAATGCAGGTGCTTGCAGGGACAGCGGTAGGTATCTGTCTAGGTGGAAATAAATGTACCTTTAGACAAGTGTTTATTCCTACTAAATGGCCTGAACTCCATTTCACTGCTCCACACCTTTTTGGACATTATTCATAACATTTCAGATGAGGGCAATTATCCATTTCTCAGACCCACAGATAGGTGCCAGGAGACTTTCATTGGACCTAGGGGTCCAGCCAGAGCTCAGATTTTCATTCAGACTGGTTAAACCTGCGACACTGTGGCCACTTGTGACTCCCACAACACACGACTCCTATTATTTAATCATTTTAAGTTAATATTAATTTTGCTGTACATAAAATTGCTTTGTTTTTAATCTTTTTCATAAACAGGACAAAACAAGACGATTAAGTAAAAGTAAGGTGAAAAGTTACAGATGATTGTGATGAGCAGGGGATGCTGATGCAGAAAATTTGACAATTTTTTACCATTCTGCATTTGTATGAAAATGACATTTTGAGTCATGTGCTTGAAATGTTTCAAGTTCAGTTTGGGGTTTAATTTTGCTGACGAACCAACCACTCACAAGAAGCTTTATTAATGTGATGTGCTGGAAGACTGTGCAGCTTCTATTAAAAAAAATCATCATTTCAAATAAAATATTCTTCTGTAACCCTGACAAAATTACTTCAGTTACTGAAATTAGTGGTTTTTAGGTGAACAAAGGTGAAAATTTATATGTGAAATTCATTTTGTTGCACAAAAACAGGAGATGGTGTGGCTGCACTTTTGACACAGGAAGGTACAGCAACTTCATTTACAAACACATCCAACACGGTGGCTGCTGTTGGGCTTGCAGGGGCCTTTATGGTGCGGCAACAGGAGTGCAGCTGTGGATGAAGGTTTTCAAGTCCATCTGGCCCACACAAGGGTGGACAGGAAGGCATCCATTTGGCTGTAATGGTCAGTCACACAAGTTGGACCACCCAGACTGTCTACTACTTCTGAAGCTGCCCTTAGTTTGAAAATGAACAAAAGGGCTGCAGTCTGAGGCTCAGACCTTCATTCCAGTGTGTACAGTGCAGGTAGAGACTGTAGTGATAAATGTGACTTTAGAGTGTGGGTATAAATAACACACACACACACACACACACACACACACACACAGTACAAAGTGTTTCTTTTTGTTTAAAAGTGCAGTCACAAATATGCATTTTGATGCATGTTGTAACTTGAAGGCTTGCGTGCTGACACACTGACTGTAATTTACACACCCAGAGGTCTGCACTTTTACTGCTTTTTCCAGATGGCATGTTTGATGGGAGCAGTTCAGATTTATTACCCCCTCATGGGTACAACAGCAGGGCCCAAGACACAGTGATCATAAAACACTGATGTCCTCCTGCACCAGTCACAACAGGAAGGACGGCATACTGTCCAGTTAATGAGGAACCATCCTAGATGCATGCTTCATAGCAAGAACATTGCCCAGCTTGTACTCTGGGAGTCCTCAGGTGATGACTGGGGATGGGGTGTGATCATCACCTTCACCAGCACTACAGCGAACTGACTGTAGCAGTGGAACGCAGGTGAAAAGCTACACTCCGTGTACCTGCTCAGGCCATGTCTTCTTATCTACACCCTTGCATCTCTCTGCCTTTAATTAAAAGTCTAAGGCTCCGGGAGTCACATTCGATCCACGGAGATGTTGTCTTGCCAGACGGGAAGTTTGGCTCGAGGGCAAGGGGAATGAATACGGGTGCAAAAGCAGGAGGAAATGAGCCTCATAACAAAAAAACAGCAATAACACAGAGGCGATGGGGAGAGGGATCAGTCCTGCAATAGGCCACGGTGCTCAGAGACACAAACCCATTCCACTGTGATGTACTTCCACTAAACACTTTGTGCAGCTGATCTCTGACCTAAAGGTTCCTTGCAAAGCTTAGCAATCATTGACCATGCTGAGATACTCCTACCTGTAGATGATCCACTTCATCTGGCATCTTCATTCTTGCATACGTAGTTCAAAGCTCTATGCCTTGAGTGACCCTGAGTGCCCAGCTTCAACAGTTCCCGACTAACAGTCTCATCAGTTCTTCTTGTGCACCTCTCAATGTGTTCAACATGCATCCACCATGCTTTGCTAAGCTTCTCATGACAGCAGCATGGTTATAAAGGACTTCTGAGCTGGGTTTCCACAGTGGAGTACACTCAGTAAGAAAGGTCCTGCTCCACCTGTCCACCTGTCCATTCCAGAACTGTCTAACACAGACAGCTAAATCTGTCAAGAACACGAAAGCCAATCTACCAAAAACGTAGAGCTGGATCTGCACGGCACATTACTAGATTTGTCCGACACAGGTCTACAGACTAAATCATAACTAAAGCTAAAGCTCTCTGGGACATAGAGATCAGCCACAACATTAAAACCACCTGCCTAATATAGTGTAGGTCCTCCTCATGCCTCCTCACCCAAGACCCTGTCGCCAGTTCACCGGTTGTCCTTCCTTGGACTACTTTTGGAAGTTACTAACCACTGCAAACAGGGAAGACCCCACTTTTGGAGGTCTAGTCATCACAAGTTGGCCCTTGTCAAAATGGCTCAGATCCTTACGCTTGCCCATTTTTCCTGCTTCCAACACATCAACTTCAACAACTGACTGTCCACTGCCTAATATACCTCCCCCCACACACCCCTTGACAGATGCCATCGTAATAAGATTATCAATGTAATTCACTTCACCTGTCAGTGATTTTAATGTTCTGGATGATCGGTGTATACCTGTTCAACAAGATAACAGATCTGTCCAGGACTGACCTAGCTAATTCCTCATAGTGTCCCATGCAGCTTCTTACTGTGTTTACCTCTCTCACTCACACACCCACACTCACACACAGATGTCCACACTTCTCATTTCTCTTGCTCTTCTGCACAGACGTCATCTCCGTCAAGGTCATAACTTCATTCAGTCAAACCATTTATACCTATGTGTTCATTTCCGAAGCTCTGTGATTTATCCAGCAGTTTGTTCCTGCTTGAGCAGAGGCCAGACCATCATTACATTCCTTTGTAATTTATAATGACGCTCAATAGTACTTGAGAATAATTTGCAATGAGATGTCACCTTTATTCTTATAGACTCTTAGTTCATCCTTGAGCTTTGAAATGCAAATCAGATCAGGTCTGGTGTCAGATCATCTCCCACAGTCTCTCACAACCAGAGAAAACAGGACACCAATAAAACTTCCTGTTCCATTCAAACAAGAAAAGAAGTGAAACAGCCCATCTCCCCTCCATGTCCCTCTCCTCTAGCTTCCTGTAGCTGCATATTAATTTCAGCGCTTTGGTTCCAGAAGGCCTGGTGGTTCTACTCACAAGGGGTCCAGAATTGAAAATTGGCAGCTTCTCTTCTGTCCCTGATATGACAGAATGAATACCCTGTGTCCCTCTGAGATACTGAATTTTCTTCTGACCTCCTGACAGCTACATAAACACCAAAACCATCTGTTGTAATTATCTATGTATTTGCTGTTTGAAAGTCACTTCTGTAGGCAGCTGCTCGAGGGATGTGAACCAGCAACATGGTGGTGTCAGACACACAAGCTTTGTGCATCCTGTGCCTAAAGCTCCTCTATTGGCACACTTTTGTTTACCGAGTCACTGGGGTTTTATTCTTTATTCTTTACTTGTCACATACACCGTTATACAAGTACAACATGTAGTAAAATGTGCCCTGAATTGGCCATGAGACTGTATACAATACAATTTTACAAATAAATTACAAAAAAAAATCCAATAAACAATATGATTATAAACAAGTTCTAAACAATATGCAGAGGAATAGAATAAATATCTGCCTGGCTGCCAGGGTCCTCAGGGTACTTCCTCCAGTCAACGTCCAGCACTGCACCCCAGCATCTGTGGGAGGAATGTTCTCCTCCGAGGACCTATATATGTCCCGTAGAGCACAATCAGGCCCGCGCTGGGTTGTGAACAGTCATCCAGCCCCTTGGCACCCCTACAGCTCCAAGACTATGCTCTGTGACTTTGACATGCAGACCCTGTGCAAGAGGCTTAAAGGGAAATGGTTTCCTGGTTTATCAAACACCATTACCAAATATAATAACAGGCACAAACATTATGACTATGAATTGTATTGCTCTTGCATTTAAGATTATTATTTACCTGACTTCTTTGTCCATAGTAACTTACAACATCAGATAATTGATTCTACAGTGACTCAGAGAGTCATACAGCAGGATCATTTTTACTACAAGAGAAGGTATGAAATGGGATTTGAACCCAAGTGTTTCAGATCACAATGGCCCGAATCACCATGGCACCTGTTGGACAGGACATTACTGTATTAGTTTCTTTTTTTATACATAGTACCTGGGGCAGCAGGTGACATAGTTTAAACTGCTTCTTTGGTCTCAAAGGACTGCAATTCAAATGGCACCTCTTGCTGCAGTAATGCTGATGAAGAAGAAAATAAACTGACAACTTGATAATAACAAATCTAACCTTCCAAAGCAGATTTATAACATCTGAAAGTATGCTGCTTTAATCCTGGTTTTAACTTTTAACTTAAATGTCAGTAATCCTGAAGGTGCCGCTCTGGGGTGGGAATAGGGCTGCTTGGAGAAGGATAAATGAGATCCAGGTGTAGATGGAGAAGCTGCAGCTCTGTGCAGCCTCGCTCCTCCATTCTGGTCATGCGTGACTCTGCTCCAGCTCTGAAGGATGTGACAACTTGCTCTTGCCCTCCCTTTATGGCTCTGTCTTGCCTGAGGAACGGCCCTTCTGCAGTCCATTAAATAAAACAGGTGGCTCATGGCTGGTGTGTGAGCTGCAGGTGTGTTTCCTGCCTACTGTGGCTATAAAAGAATAATTTTTATTAGGGAATTGTTTTGCATCACTTCCAACTGAATATTCGTTTTCACTTGGCTAAAAGAAGAGCTTTCTTCTCTCTCCGAAAATGGCCCATTCTACCACTGCCACTGCATCATGAACCTGTCCATCGGTTCTCTCTCTTTGTCTTAGGTTTCCTATCAGAAAGGTGAGGAGTGTGGCTGTATCTAATTTGCATATCCTTGTTTGTCTGTACAATTTAAAGGATACTTAATTCTCTATGATGTATTTTACTGTGGTACTACACTCTAGCGCTTATATAAAAGGCTGGTGCGCACACAAAGGACCCCTGAATCACCATCTTGGTGTTCCCAGATATGCATAGGTGTAATCTATTAAACCACTGGCTGTACAGTAAAAGTAGGGTATACATTAGAGAGGTTTGGCTTGTTTGTTTCTCGGTGGGCGATGGGGATGCTGGAGGGTGAAAGGACAGTAAGGCTGATAGTAGTCTTTCCAGTCCATACCAGTGCAACCAGACTATGAAAGATGAGCACTGCCCCATCATTACAGCAGCACAAGGACTTTGGAGTGAAGCAATCAGTGCTGATCGGTTCTCCATGCTCACATCACACATTCCCATACAGAGACCTCAGTGAAGGAAGACTCACCAGACCTCATCACCTCCTGCAATGTACTCCACCGGGCAAGAAAATACACTTGAGTGAGTCGCTTCTGTAGATGGTGGCTGCTTGTGCCTCACACTACCATTTCAATGCATCTGATTGATTATTGCAAGCCAGTTCAGTCTGACAGTTTGAAATAAACACCCTGACACCCATGCATTTATAATTCTTCTACAAGGTGAAGCTATGCTAGTGGCTGAGGCTTCTGGCAGAGAGACCCAAAAAAATCTTACATTTATCCTTCAGGCAGCTATGGGGATCCAGTGGAGAAAGACAAGGAAGGTCTGGTGACTTTTCGGTGTCCCCCGTTGTCTCCTGTTGTAGCTGTGCTCGCCACAGTGGTAGACAAGCAGAGCTGCCAGCAGTTTAAACACAGTCCTGTGCGTGGAGGGTGTTGTGCCTGCTGGGTGCTATACACGCGTTGCATCTTGGGATGTTATCTGCATGCCTCCTGTGAGGACCACAGAGCTGTGGATGACTCTGCCCTTGCATATGTGTATCGTCCTTATTTACTGATATTTCTTTTTTTGCCCTCTGCATTTAGTAAGAAACCCATGGGGGACTGCTCGGTTGTCTCCCACTCGGGCTACAACGTTCAGTATGTGATGCACACAGGCGAGCCAAAAATGACTAATGACACAGGGCCAGTGAAACATGCCACACATCTCTGGAAACCTGATTAACAAATGCCTTCAGAGACTCGCAGATTGACCCGCTCTAACATGCGAGTGGATTTTGCGTGGGAGTCGGAGGAAAATCAGTTCAACTGGCTCAGAGGACAGATGCACCATGGGAATACAGTATGTCTTCAACCCATGATGTGACAAAAAAAAAAGCGTGGATGACAGCGGCAGATACCTCATGTGGTGGGCTCACAGGGATGGGTCTGGTAGCCACATGTTTAACTGCAGCTGTCTGCATCTCTCCCTACACATTGTGGAGACTAAAAGTCATTAAGTACCTTGACCAGACACCATGATGAAAGGTACATGCAAAACTCATAACTCAGCTGGCTGACCCACTGCAGGAAGGAGAGTGGGAAAGGGAAGAAACACAGGGGTAAAGGTTAGAACATCAATCCAGAGATATATTAGGAAAGAGCGATGGTGTCTCATGCACTGGCTTGGGGGAATGGGGAAATGCAGGACTCGGTTCTCTGATGCAGGTGGTTATTTTCCACAAGTTGCTGAACTTAAATTGTGTGTGTGGTAATGTATGATCTTGTTTAATTCTAGACTGCAACATAAAAATGAACTGAACTGAAATATGACTCAAGATTCATAGACCCCCTCCCCCACTTCACCCAGTGGGTACAGCCCTCAGGACGGGTCCGTTTGATGGAAGACTACACATTGCTATGGATACAATGTTTGACAGCTGTAGTTATCAATTATGGGCAGTTTTTAAACTTTTGCTTAGGGAACCTCACTGACTTCCAGCTTCAGCCGCCCCTGCAAATGCAAAGGAACTCAGGAGCATTCAGTCCTCTGGAGCAACAACATTCACACTAAATTTCAGAAGAGAGATGTGCAGGTAGCCCATCCCCATGGTTACTGCAGCTTGCCAGTTGGAGTGCAAAGGTACTTCTGCATCTGTCCTCCCACATGGGACACAAACATCAGGGGAAGCGGACTGCCTGGGTTTGAGACTCCCCCACAGGACAGGTGCATGACCACCGAAACAGAGCCGGCGATTTCATGACAATTCACTGCTTAGGTGATAACCAACTTCAATAAATATGCACAGTGGTGGGAGACCCCTGCAGAAAGAGTTTGTGTAATAAATGTTAATCCATAAGATCAAATCTATAGAACTGCACACAGTCTGTAATAAATGATGAACACATTGTCTCTTCCAAATTTCTTAATACATTAAGCCAAAATGAAGGCACATTTTGGTGAAAATTCTTAAGAAACATTTAGCTGCAGGCTTCTTAAAAATATTACACTGAGAGTGGAATGACAGTTGTTTTGTTCATAACAAATGCAAAAATATTTTAAAATAAAATAAAAGACATTGATTTCATGGGATAGTGACATTACTTTTTGTCAGCTATCGTTTTAACATTTAATCATTTCTCCCATGCAGAAAAAATAGTGCTGGCTCTGCTTCCGTTCAAGAAGAGCATTCTTCTCAGAAGCAATTTCTGATTATTTTTGTTGAAACAATAAGAGGGAGTTGTTCTTCACATGAGCAACTTGCTGAAGAGGTGCTGAGAGGAGGCTGAGGAGAACTAGATATCAGGTCAGTAAACACAAAAATAGGGGCAAGACCACTATGGACCCTGAGGTTTCCAGCCTGCACTGCATATTGTGCTCCTGTTACAGACATCAAACACCAAGTTGGTGGCAAATCCTCTACTTTCACCAGGAAAATGGGCCCTGTCACTTACGAGGCTTGACACCCTGACCTGGGGAAAAGCAAGTTATGTGGATCTTATCAAGCGACGGATTGATAGCAGAAACAAACCGGAGACCACCCTCATGGCAAGAAAAGTAGAAGAGGAGGATTAGGTGGGCTGTGACCTCACAAGCAGGAAACAAACCAGTGCACCAGAATGTGCATTACCTTGAGGGGTAACAGCAGGCAAAGTTGCAGGAGATTTTCACAGAATACCCAGAAAAATTTCCGCTGAAGCTGGGGTGAACCTAAGCATTGAAATACCATATCTGCTTAAAAGACCCTATTCCCATCCATCAACATCTGCACAGGGTGCCAGAAAGATTAGTCACTGCCATAAAGATAGATATCATTGATGATGGGTTTGAAAGTAACTGAACCATGAGAAGAACAGCCGGTCACTCTACCAAAGAAAGATGGGTCTCTAAGGAAGACACTGACTTCTGCAAGGTGAATTCAGCCCTATAGTCTACGAATACCCTATTCCTACACTATTGAGGTTTTGGAAAGGATGAGGATGCTCAGCTTATTACAACTCTGTAAAAGTTTCTGTAAGAGGTTCTTGACAAGGGTTCCTTGAGGAGAGTGATGAAACATAAACTGTAGAACTGCTCAAACACCAATGGTCTTGTTCCAGTTTAGAGCAATGCATTTTAGTTCACATGAGACCCAAGCGACCGTTTTCAGGCTTGTGGACAAGCTTCTACAGGGCCGTGAGAGCTGCAGTGTCACACGTTTGGATGAAGTAGCCTATGTGCACTGAAAAAGGATCAAAAAACAGCTTTGACCCAACCAGGTGAAAATGCAAAATGGGCAAACTGATTGTAAATTTTGGTAGTTATCAGTTGTGTAAAGCCAAAACTTGCTAAGGTGACAAGTGGAAGAAGTGGCAGAATCCACAGCCCCAAACCATGAAGGTGTACAAACTGTCCTGGAAAAAGGCAGTGTATCCCTGAGTTTTCCTCTATTGCCATGGCTCTGACCAATCTTACCACAGTACAAAAATACCATGGTGTGAACTGAAAAATGTGAATGAACGTTTGGTACATTTTGTGTTCATCTTCAGTCCTATGCAGTTTAAATTTTAAAGAAATATTTGTAGTACAAGTGGGTACTGTGGCTTGAGCATTGGAGCACTGGCCAAGTGGAGAAGGCAGGGAGCAGCCTTTCCTTTATCTGTGCACTTCACCCTCATGTTGTTAAATGGACACTTGAAAGTCTGCGCTGTTACATACTGGGAAGGGAATTGGATCTGGACATCAATCATCAAGTTCACAGTTGAAGGCAGTCATGAGTGACCCTAATGTCCAGGGAACAAGCTGATATTTTGCACAGCAATCCTTCAGGTTTCATCTTTCCTGTAAACCAGGAGTGCATAACATCATGGCAGATTCCCTGTTACAACTGCTGACCCCATTAGTGAGAGAGGAGGCTGGTAAACATGACAGAGAACTCTGCAAGATTCAGACTCAACTAAGAGGACTGATGGCAGACAAACTAGCATTGCAGTTGAAGGAGTGCAATGCCACTACTGGATCATTTAAACATCCACACAGATTCCTCAACCCCACACTACTGTAGTTTTACAATTAAGCATTATTTATTTAACTTAAACTGTATGGGCAAAAGTATGAGGACCATCTGGTGGAAAGCCTTCCCAGAAGAGTGCCAGCAAAGGGGAGAACAACTTCATATTAATACCCATGGGTTTCGAATGAAATTTTCAGCAAGCACATATGGGGCTGATGCTCAGGAATCCATACTTTTGGCCATATGGTGTATTTGTTTGCCTTTAGTTTCATTTGTTTGGTTTTTAGGGTTTTCTTCTGTTTGCTTTTGTTGTCATGATTACATACGTTGATCTTTTTGGTGTTTTGATAATTCCGAGTATGAATGATTATGACCTTCGTATTGCTTTGTGATTAAGTTAAGTCTATCAGGTAAAAAAGACAGTGATGATGGGAAAAGACAAGAACAAGCAGCTGTCAGACTCAGTTATGAGATAAATGGTCACCAGCACTTTGAATACCAGAGTCATTCTGGGAGACTCTACACAGTCAACAGAAATTGACACTGATTCAACACCACCTAACTACAATAATAATGTAGTTTGTTTAGCTTTTTTGTTTAAATCCACATTGTGTATTTCCAAAACCTTTGTGCTCATTGTAAAATAGTCATGTAAATAAAGTGTAAACTGGTCCAGTTTCATGGGAAATTGGCAGACATGACCACACTACCTCTCAGGTGGCTTAGTGCTGTGTTCAGTCCAAGCATCTGGACAGATCCACTGAGGTGCGATGAGGTAGTTTTAATGTCACTGTCACGCACAGCAGTGAGGGATTCCATTAGCCACCTGGATTGTTACCCATCTCTTTGAGTAACTCTATGAATATGAAAAAAAAACAGTTCTTTCATCGGTGCCTTCTAGAAGCAGTTAAGGACTGACAGGGACGGTTTGTGCTTGTCTGCCTCCGTGAGATGCAGCAGTCAGCGAGGTTACCCTGACACCAATGCTAAGTCTCAGTCGAGTGCTCCTCAGCAACCGGAGGGGGTTTGGCACTTGATCAGTAGTCTCCACATGTAAAGGCATGTCCTGAGGTGCAGGCCTCTAATGGGACTTGTGCCCTGACACGGCGAAGGCGGAACGCGTAATACTTATTACTCTGCTCTGTTCGATTGATAGATTAACCAGGAGAAGGGGCCAACGCTGCTTGCTGGAAAAGCCGAAATGTCACACTTTGAATGAACACTGAGCAATGACAGCACTGGAGGGACTGGGACATCAGTGAGAGAGGCTAACTGTGCAGACCCCCTGATGCCTACAATCTGGATACCACTGCGTCATTCAGTTTGCTATGTTCCCAGTTTTCCCTGTTTCTATGCCCCTGCAGACTTAGTTTTCCACACTGGTTTACTCTCAAACTTACAACATTGCAAAACATGCTTTCCAAATGGTAAACTAGTCTTACCCCTCACTAGTCTTACCATTTTCCCACCTTCTGTTATCTTGCCAACCTTGCATCTTGCCACAAAATGTGGCAGAACATTTCTCCTGCAAAGTCACAAAGTTCACTTGTTGCCCTTGCCAGGATTCGTCTCCTAAGCAGGCTTTTCATTTTCCTTTTTGTTGTTATGTATTCAGCTCAGGGATATTTCAGTTTTGTCTAAAAGGGACTTTGTCCCCAATTTGCTTCCTTGATTTTGTCAGCAATCCCTCTTTTTGTTGTGGAAGACCTGCTGTCTTTGGCCTCCATCCTGTCCACACAATCTCCTTTACTCCACAACTCTTTGTTTTCTAAAAGCTACATTTCTTGTCCGAGAGCCAAATTTGCTTGTTCATTCCATGTTCCACTTTTCATGGTTTCTGGTCCTTTCTCAAGAAAGACCTGCAGCAGGAGACACCAGAACTGCAAACAGAAAGTTCAGCAGAGAATTGAACTGATGAAATTATAACTCTGTATTTTGATTTCATTGCTGTAACCACCCCATCCCCACAGCAGAGAAAATGGCTTTCATCCCCTCACTTGAGGTGCCTGCCATCTGCCTGGCACTGTGTCTTCATTCCCCTGCTGACACTGTTGGTTATGATTCCTGAGCGCTTAATACAGAAATGAGAGAAAAGTGACGGTTTATTCTGCAATGAACATTTCATTGCTCCCAGACGGATGCAAGATGAACAAGCTGAGCTGGAACGTGAACAGCTCTGAACTGAATCATGCTCCTCTAAATGAAGGACACAGCCAGACAGTGTGTGTAGAAGCACAGCTTTGCAACGTGACGGCGACCAGCCAGCCAATCTCGGCTTTTTTTCGGAGAAGTCCACAAAGTCAGCCGCAAAATAATATGATAGCTATCAGTTATGAACTTTATAACTATATTTGTATCAACTGTCCACCCATTCAACCATCTATAGTTAACTGCTTTATCCTGGTCAGGATGTCACCCTATGTGTTATTCATTTACTCATCCTTTATTCATTTATCTATTTGATGGTGTTCTATAATCAGCTTGGCATTTTTTACCCATGTGTACAGGATAATAATTTTACTCTGTCAATTCAGGGTAAGTGTTGCACCTTGCTCAAGGATGCTGCAAAAGGAGTGAACCAGGTTTCGTAAATGCAAGAGAAAGGCTCTACTGCACCCTCCTATCGCTAATAAAAATTGGATGTAATGTGAAACTGCATGATCTGTTTTTCTACGTCTGTCTCGTAATTTAGGCAATTTAGCACCTGGATACACATTAGAATTCAGGTTTTTTTTTATATAAATACTTTTTCTGTGACCATTAGCACAGGCCCTTGAATTGCCAAGCGCTTACTGAAAATCACAGATATAACCGGCAAAATCCAACAAGACCCTTAAATCTGAAAAACAAGTCGCATAATCATGTAATTCCGCCAAAAAGAGCCCAGAGAGCAGTACAGAGCACTTATTTTCTTCTGTCACAAATTAAGCATGTCCCCAGGACACATTGTCTGCCTGCCTGCTGTCTATGATGACTCTGAGGACTGCTTCTCATTCCTGTGATCACCAAGCGTGCCTGACAAATCAGTCTTTTGCAGCATCCGGCTCCATATCTAAGAGTCCACCGCCACTGAGGGTGACAGCACTGAGACTGTCCCCAATCCACAATGCAGCACAAGAACATGCCTTCGCTCTTCAGGTGCAAAGCCAAACTTGGTGTAGCTTTCAAATAAAATCTCATTATAAAGTCTGACAGTAAATATTTGGTTTTTTCCTTTCCACTTAACTACAGCCGACACACATCACTCTCTGTGGTGCTCATCTGTCCAGCAGCACTAACAATTTCGGTTGTCCATCGTATCCAACGATGAGGATTGTGCAGCTTGTCACTTGTTGATTTGGAGCTGACTGAAGAGACCAATTCTGGAGTGACAAGGACATTCACAGTGGGGACAGGCGAATTCCACTGGTAGGGCTCTAGCTGCAGCTTTTCTTCTCTATGTACTAAATGCACCCACTTTAATAGTAAAACAGATGGGTGAGTACATAATGTGTCAGTACTTTTTATTTTTCCTCTGCCACACTTTTTGACCCTAGGAGCATTGGGACTGAGCTGGCGTAACAAATATTTGCAGTAGGGAGCAGCATGGCGGGTGGCACTCTCCTAGGCTGCTGGTTTGGAAGTGTGCTTGAATCTGGCTGTCTGTGTGGAGTCTGCATGTTATCCCACTGTTGGCCTTGGATTTTACAAATTTTTCTGGTTCCTCTGTTCCCACTTCAAACATCCCTTTCAGCTGCATTTTATTCAGCCACTGTAAAAAGTCTTGAGTGCATCTCGACACTTTCAGGAACCATGAAAATGGTAGCGTTACTGGATGATAAAACTGAGCAGGAGACAAAAGGAGCGGCACTAATCTGGTATCCAGTTAATCTCCTGTTCCCACTTTATATCGTGAGTGTTGGGTGGCTCTATGGAGGTCTGCTGTCCATCAAACCAGGAGCTGCCACACACAGCCTCCATAACACAAGCAGTTTGCACATACAGTTCAGTAGATTTTTAAGCATTTATTTCTGTCTCACTGTGGGTGTGCCATTACTGAAGGAAACCTGATGACAAGGGGCAGGTGACAGGTAAAACCATGGATTCCCAGACTCTGCCCCCACCCCTTAGGTCCAGCAGAATAGAGGGCCTAATTATGGTCACCTTTCAGCAGAGATCAGTAGAGCCTTCAAGGGATGCTTCCTGACAGAGCTCTGAAAGGCATGCGGCATGGCTGGTTGCACACACACACACACACACACACACACACACACACACACACACACACACACACGCACACACACAGAGACAGACAGACTTGAGACTAGGAAATGATGATGACTGCCGTGCAGAACAAGAATGATGAGAATAAATTGGCCTGCTGTCCCCAGTACACTGCAGGGGCTGCAGGGAAATGAGAGTTGACGCTGCATTTGGAGATCACGATCACCCCACTACAGTTCAAGACCATCCTGACCATTCTGACCTCCTGCCAATCCTTATAGAAAGACCTGCAGTGTAAAATACTGACCTTCTGTACTAGGAGCTGAGATGGGGTTTAACACCCTGTTTTCACTTGAAGGGAATGCCAGAGAAGGACACGGTGACAGTGAGGATGGTGAAGCTGAATAAGACCCTACACGGCCCTGCTAAAATTCCACATGCAGACAGTTATACTGTAGACATTGGGGGAAATGGGGTGCTCATTACAAACTCATTTGTCAAAAAATTCAATCACCATAATAATCAAAATTCAGCAATGGTCATATAGCAGATTCCACAAGTCCTGATGTTTGTGTCCAGAGGGTTTTGAACCACTGCCTGTCCTAATGTTTTTTTTTTTTAAATTCACAGAGCAGAATAACAATGTTCCTCTGTGGCGTAGCACTGCGCTGGAACCGATCACGTCAATAACAAGTGTGATTTTCAGACACACTCAGCATATGGTCTTTGTGCATCACAAACAGCGGGCATGGAAAAGTGGTGATGCTGACAGGCCCGGTACACACACACACACACACACACACACACACACACACACACACACACACACAATCTGCTGACGTCACTGTCTTGCCATCTGACTGTGACATAAAAGCCTTTTTACACCTGAAACAAGAGGTGTGGATGGGGCATAATTTTGGAGAAATACACACAAATACACACTCTGTCTCTGCATTAATGTTCTGTAATTCATAGACCCCTGTCTGCTCCTGTGTGCATTTGTACAGCCACTCCTCTGCTCCTACACAGCTGTGTCCAGGTGAGACGGCTATTGATGTTTCACTGCAGTGTTGCTTTTTGTTTTTTCTGCAACCTTACTGTGATCTCCAGCAGTTACAGGCCAGCTTTCCAAGCAGCTCTTGAACCTGTGTGGCCACCTAAGCACACCGAATGGCAACCCAAAGGCCTGCAGTACTACTGGGATTTTATATTTCTGCCAAGACTGCTCTGTGGTAATGACAGCATTTCATCAGAAACACCAATGGGGAAAAAATAAATTGTACAGTTGCAGGCATAGAGTGGTGGGAGGTTGATGGCAGTTCGATTTCGAGATCTTCAGTAAAACACTTTGCCTCTCTCCAAAGATCGATGTGCACAGATGATCACTGGTCACAGAGAAAAGTTCTGAAAGAGACATCATGGGAGCAAGACCCTCGTGGATATGACAGCAGAATGACCAGCGCAGGGGGTACGAGGGGTACGGGTTCAGAGCTCTTTCTGGGGTGGAAAGCTACATGCTTTACTTCCCAAGTCAGCAGTGAGATGGCACAGAAGAGCTGTGTGAGGGATGTGTGCTGCATGTGGCAGGCACTGTGGTGGCGCTGGGGGTTTTTAACACAAAAACCACAGCGAGTCCATAGTTAATGAATTGTTCGATGTGTTCAGCACGAAAGAAGCAATATTATAATTAAGCGAAAATACGGAAGAGGCGTCCGGATGCAACCGGGACACGAAGATGAGAGCCGCAATGGCCTGATAATTGATTATAAAACACAGTTGAAGAAGCAGAGTGCACAGCTGATGGTAGCATTGTTACCAGCTAATTTCATTATCCAAACACTTTTCCCCTCCAAGAAGTCTCACCTGAGTCAAGTCTGTTATGTGTTGGGGCAGGAATGGAATGAGAGTGCTGCTGAAACATTTATTTCATCCCTGCAAACTGCATGTGTGAAAGAGGGAGAGACCAGTGATCTTAATGCCATGGAAATCGAAGGAGGCAGGAGGAAGCGGCCATGCCAGGCTCGCAGACAGGAGTGAGAAAGGCAGCGCAACCAGAAGAGAGTCTGTTAAAAACCTTTAAATGCAGCTGAACTTTGACAGTCCTGCTGCACGCCAGCACCCAGACTTACAATCTGTGGCCTGTTTGAAACTTGTTTTGTTTCTAACTTCTCAGTAACTACATCCTTCAGCGATTGTACTCTGTAAAAGTCTTGGCTTTAGTTATAACAGACAAAAACAATGAGTTAGGTGAGTAAACCACTCAACTACAGACATAAATTTATGTGATAAATGAAAAAGTGAAACTAAAAATAAATAAAGGGGAAAGTGGACAGTTGGTATGTGAACCACGTAAACAAAAAGCATGGAAAAATGTACGTGGTGGTTACAGTTTGTGCATTTCTTTGTGGTAATTTTGCTGGTATACTAGGCCATATGACACGGGCTTCACCAGGATTAGTTTAGCATGGTGGTGCCAGACTTCCACTCCCAGCTCTGTTCATAAGTAGAGGAGTCCTAAGCTCCCCAAGGACCAAACTTTGTATTTCATTTCAAAATCAGCAAACATCTCACTAATGGGCCAGATAGTTATAATCTTGTATTCAGCTATTTGTCCCAATGGCCACAGTGTGAAGGACCATCCTCTGGCTTCTGGTGAGCTCCTGAATTTACCCTGCAGGGGGTTTTATTCCAACTGCATCAAATAGGGAGTCAATTGACCGTGGGTGCCTTTTAATCCCCCTGTTCCAGACCAAAAATGCCCTAAGGCTACAGCCTGTAATTCATGGCTTTTTATAGTAAAAGCTCCAGCCACAGTACAATTGAACCTCAGCCTTAGACTCCATCCCACCTATTTCCTGCAGGTGTTTCTCACACAGCCCTCAGAAGACAAGTCTAAAATGCTGTGGGTGCCTTTTTCCTCTTTTCAGACTGCCTGACCAAAAAAAAGTCACCACCTGGATTTAACTTAGTGTTATGATGTGGGGTTGCTTCAGTTGCTCAGGTCTAGATTCAGCAACATTATGTGCCCAAAAAATGAGCTCAGCTGACTACTTGAATATGCTGAATGACCAGGTTTTTCCATCAATGGATTTTTTCTTCCAAGATGACAATGCCAGGATTCATTGGGCTCAAATTGTGAAAGAGTGGTTCAGGGAGCATGAGACATCATTTTCACACATAGATTGTCCACCACAGAGTCCAGACCTTAACCCCATTGCATAAGCTTATCGAAACAATTCCATGGCAAATGCGTGCTGTGATCAAAGCCAAAGGTAGTCCAAAGAAATATTAGAGTGTGTGACTTTTTTTGGCCAGACAGTGTATTTATGTATTTAAATAACATTTTTCTCAAAAAGCAACTTACACAGATTTAGCCATTTACGAAGCTGAGTAATTTTTTTTCAATTAAGGGTAAGTAGGAACGTGGGATCCAAACCTGCAAGCTGACTCCAGGGTTGATGGCTCTAATCACTACACCTCCTGCTACCTGGGCTAGTGGGGCAGAGCTGGGTATGTGCCTTATTCACCTCCTGGACAGCTGGTTTTTATTTGAAGTGACAGGTTTTGCCTACGTGGTGTTTACCTATGCACACAAACACATCCTCTCACACCAACCATGACCATAAGAAGACCCCTTCCTCTCCAGGGTTGTGCCTGAGGGGCCAAAACTGGCTCAACCTTTATAATCCAAAGTGTTGCTCCTTGGGTGCAAAGAGATCAGCTGAGCCTCAGGACACAGTGGACTAGCTGCGGACGCAGTGTTCAGGTACACACGCGAGAGGAAGCACAATGGGGTAAACATGGTGATGGTGAATTACATGTCATCTGTCAGAGAACACTAAAAGCCCCTTTGTTTACCTGGTACATGCAGAGCTGATGATGGAAACTGTCCTGCTGTCCTCTGGACCCTGGTCCACGTGTCCCACCACATGTGGCGTGTCTGATGCACTGCCGCAGTGAATAACTACCCAGGTCTCATGTTTTTCATGCCGCCTCATTGACCCGTTTCTGCTGGAAACACACAGAGCTCTTTAATACACTGCAGTGGAAGGTGCTGAGCTCTAGTCTCTCTCTAGTCACCTGTCCACTCTGTCTGCCTGGTTTTCAAACACACACACACACACACACACACACACACACACACACACACACACACACACACACACACACACACAGACCAGCCACAACATTAAAACCACTTGCAGGTCAAGTGAATAACACTGATTATTTTGTTACAGTGGCACCTGTCAAGGGCTGGGATATATTAGGCAGCAAATGAACAGTTTGTTGTTGAAGTTGATGTGTTGGAAGCAGGAAAAAATGTGCAAGCATAAGAATCTGACTGACAAGAGTGACAAGGGCCGAATTGTGATGGCTAGACCACTGGATCAGAGCATCTCAAAAATGGCAGGTCTTGTGGGGTTTTTGCAGTATGCAGTGGTTAGCACAGTAACTACCGAAAGTAATCCAAGGAAGGACAATCAATGAACTGGTGACAGGGTCATGGGCACCTAAGGCTCATTGATACGCACAGGGAGTGAAGGCCAGACTGTCTAGTCTAATCCCACACAAGAGCTACTGTAGTAAAAATTCCTGAAAACCTTAATGCTGGCCATGATAGAAAGGTATCAGAACACACGATGCATCGCAGCTTGGTGCGTTGCCGCAAACCGGTCAGAGTGCCCATGCTGACCACTGTCCACTGCCAAAAGCACCTACAATGGGCACGTGAGCATCACATCAGAACTGGACCAAGGAACAATAGAAGAAGGTGGTCTGGTCTGATGAATCACGTTTTCTTTTAGATTGTGTGGACAGCCGGTTATGTGTGTGTCGTTTACCTGAGGAAGAGGTGGCAGCAGGATGCACTATGGGTGGAAGGTAAGTCGGTGGAGGCAGTGTGATGCTGTGGGCAACGTTCTGCTGGGAAACCTTGGGTCCTGCATTTAAAGTGGCAAATACTGTTAGAGGATCAATTTGCATAAAATGCACACAGCAGCATAAATGAAGCTGTTGCTCAAATCTGAATATGTATACTTGGATGCCGCTGATGGAACACGGGGCTCTTTCTGCTCATTTGGCTTTAAATGGAAGTCATCGTGGGATTTTTTAGCTCCTCACTACAAAAAGCGGAGGATACGAGCAACTCACAGACCCCCTGTGGTCCAGAGTGGAGCACAATTGGTCTACTGGCCAAGCAGGGAGTTTGCTCGAGATTGCATTTGTTAGGGGTGTCTCCTTGCAATCCCAGTGTCCTGCAGTAAAATCTTACCTCATGCTTTATGTTCCTTGATCTGGGTAGTTACGCTGGGTAACTGTAGTAAAAATAACCTATACATTTAAATCTAAAGATAATTATAAGATAAATCTAAATTTAAACTGTACCAATAGGTAATGCAGCAACCATAATAAATATGACAGTAAGTAAACAAATATTACACTGATGTTGGACTGTGAATACATTCTATAATTACAGTTTTACTATTTTGGAGTGGATCTGTGAGAAACACTGCTGACAGAGCAAGTGGGTGAGGATAACTATTATTATATTAATAGTAATTATCCCTGAGTCAGAATGCAAAGAGGATGAAACGCTGATGAAGTGTTTGCGATGGAGGAGACCTAGTGCCCCAGCTGTGTGTGTGCACTTATTGTCTTCACAACACACAGACGTCCTTAATTCAGACAGTGATCTGCAATTATGATTTTATCAGAGTAAACTATTTAGTCTCGGGCTACCTGCTAACTGCTAACAGCTGAACGCCGCACACCCCAGGGGTGCCTTCTGAATTAGCCTTACCTGAGCTGTTGGCCCTCAGTGGGGTACAATCAATTATATCGACAGTGGACACTTCAATCTGAGATGTGGTCATACCATTAATAAAATAAACAAAACATTTGTTTTATGTATCTTTTCGTTCTATTACAAGAATAGTTTCGTTTTAATTATGATAAATTGCTTAATTAATAAATGAAAGAGTAAGTGCCCCTTGCCGCTGATACGTTAGTGTAGTCTTTGACAGTGGACTTGAAGGTGAAACTTGTGGCCAAGTTTTTAGAGGATGAATTAAATAGAAATGCAGGAAAATAAAAAAGGTTTTGGTGGGGGAGCTGTACGGAGTGAGTGGATAGGGGCTAGTGAGACCAATACTGTAGTTCACAAATAAGTCCAGTCAGGGATAGACTTAAAATTTTATTATAGTTTTGTGCTGTGACCCTTTCACACTGTCGGATGATTATCAGTAAGTTCACGTTAAGTTCCTTATTCACAGGGCCAATATCTGGGGCCCTTTCTCTAACTGTAACCTGCAGGCTCCTGTCCTGATGTCTCCATCCCTAAGAGCCAGGGTGTTCGCAGGTGTTCGACCCCCTTCCCCACTCCACATTAAACTGAATGGAAAATGTACTGCCGTAGAGATGGGTTTTAAATACCCCCTGTTATTAGATGAGAAAGGTTACTGAGGTTATTTATCTGAAATTTAATATGCAGTAACTTGTCCCTCCCATTAAAGGCGACATAGTAACACTATAAATTGCGGGATTTTGTGCATTATTAATTTAACAAAATGTATTTGCAGTGTGAATGTCCTCAGTTTGAATCCTATTTCCTTTCATCAAGGTACTTACCTTGAACTGATGTGATAAAAATGATCCTGGTGGGTAAATTGGTAAATCAGTGTAGCTTAGCATATAAATACTGTAAATCACTTGGACAAAGCTGTCAGCTAATGGTTTATAAGTATAACAACAATAGTAATTTTGTATTTTATGGTTTCATATGATGCTGTCTGGACTGAAAAGGATAGAGCTTCATTTTGAGTGGTTTTCTGGGCAACATAATGTGAACAGCACAATGAGAAGAATGAAGTGTTATCAGGTGCATTTCTCATGTCAACAGTAATGATCAGAGGCTACAACCTGGAGTGTCCAGCATGCAAGGGACCCTCTCACTGATTCTAGGTTCCCTCCATCATGCCAAACAGGTGTTCTGCACCCATCCCCATTTCTGAGGGTCAGTTGTCCTGGGAGTCTGGTGGAAGATGCTGCTCACCATGGTGATAACTCCCCACCATCTCAAGAACCACAGACAATGCATCTGAGCTTGTAGTGACCGGAGAAGAAGAAAGTGCACCAGGGTTCCATACATGTTTCGTACAGTAAATCAGTGGCAATACATAGTGCAAAATTTGCAAAGGCAAAGGTGTCATACATTTCACCTTTAATGATTTGTGCATTTAGCAAATGGTCTCACATTTAATAAAACTTTGATCAGTAGAAGGTAAGAGAAATAATATGAACGTATTATCTGAGCAACTGTACATTTCAGAACTGCTCACGTTTCCATATATCCCTGAATTTATTGTAGTTCCTGAGATGAAAAAACACAGAAATTATTTTTTAATCTACTGATTATTGACATTATTTCCACCTTGAGTTACTTGTTGACCCCCCCAGAACTGACAACATGTAAGTTTTCAGCACTGGACCTACAGTGGAATAAACACAACACAGAATATCATAGCACTTTATTGATCATTAGTCAAGTAGATTTGATGCCCACTGGGACACATTTAAGGCAAAAGAAACACTTTAAAGTAACAGAGCAAGTACAAAGTTTGCAAAAAATAGTAAATTTGGGCAAAAAAATACTTTAATAAGCCCCTCTTCCCTCAGAGGACTGCCGAAGCTGTAAGTCCTCAAATAAGGCTTCAGGTACAAGCAGTCACATTGCAGTCTGTGTATTTTAATAGTACTGATGACATACATATTGTGCGTAATATGTCCATGTTTGTGTTTTCAGACCTATAAAAGTGGACTTTTATACAAAAGTTCCTGTGGAAAGTGGCTGCATACAATAAACAGGGTCACCTGATGGACACAGAGTACTTGTTCTAGGGCCATGACCACCTGGTCCAGCTATACAAAATTTAAATTAGAGTAAAAAGAGACTAGGTAAAGAGAGCAGGTGTTTGACCCCCTTCCCCACTCCAGCAATGATGTATGAGGACACTGAAAGCTTGGTGACCGTTGCCACATACTGCACAGGCCAGTTAAAGGGATACGTCAAACATGGGAGGTGTGACATTGTGTGGCAGTGGTCTGAACATCCAAGCAGAGTGTGCCTGCATAACAACATGGCTCAGTTATTGCTCTGGGTGGCTCTTAACACTGTTCCTCAGTAATGGAGCTGCGAAAGATACACACTCAGGATGACCAGTACACACTCTGAGGCTAACTGCGGTACACCCTTTAGAAAGGGAGGGTAACTACCTAAGAACTCAGGAAAGTGCTTCAAACTAACAACCACGGTCCTGTCAGATTTGTGAGCTGTAGTCAAACCACTGAGTGGGGCTACACAGTTTTGGGGTCATTTCCATTCATACATACATTTCCAGCGTGTACTCATTCATTTAAGATTTATTTTTCCTTGAAAAAGTGCCTGTGTTTTAATAAATTAAATACATTCATAAAGAACTTGTTCACATTTGTTTTCCAAGACAACTAAGTCTGTAAATGTGCCTTTTTAATATTTAAAAATGTAGTTGTGCAACATTATCAACTTTACTGCATTTCTGTGTAATGTTCATTGTTGTCTATCTCAGTATTGCCAGTTCCTAAGAACAGCCCAACATTCTGGTGTTTTAACATCATTATTTCCTTAATCTGGCCAATCCTTTTTAATTTCTGTGTATCTGTAGATATGAATTATGTACGTGTACATTTTCAGGCACCTTTATTCACCCTTATTCATCATCTCTCAGTGTTTTTGTTGAATGTAGTAGAATGTTTGTGAGGTAGGGCTATGGAGGCTTTACCATGGTATTTGTTCAAGGTTTGCTGGTTTCTATCCCAGCCTAGATCACTCACAGCTTTCCATCTGCAGCATGAACAATGGTCCATTACTAAACCCGTTGAAAATGTGTTCATGTGATGCATATGGAATGTCAGGCGTGGATTCAATCTTCCCTCTTCAGAGGGTACAGTAAAACTTCACACAAAACTGAATGGCGGTGCCAGCTTGGTGTGGGGTCAACCCCCGGCTGACTGTTGGGTTCCAGTCAGGCCTGCACTGGTGTGTAAGTCACTGTCTGTACAGCAAGTGTGTTGGGGTCCATACCCTTCACAATGTATTTGCACCCGACCTTGGCCAACAGAATGGGGTGTGAAGAGAGGTCTGAGGCTAACTGTTCACCAGCAAGAGAAAGCAAGAGGTGGATAAGGACTAGAAGCAAAAGTCAGAAAACGGGAACAAAACAGCAACGAGGAGTAGAAATAATTCAGAAATTAATAATTATTTTTCTCTTTTACCCGTCCAAAGTGCTCAAACGATGTTCGCGCCCTCTCCCAGAGAACTCCCGCCGTCTGACGTCACACCCTCAGTCGCCGCACTTCGGCTCGGCGCGGGCGCGCGCCAGCGGTTCCCTTCGCCTGTGGCGCGCGCGGCTCGTGCCGTCAGTCGCGAGACTCGGGGCTCCGAGGGAAGGCGCGAGCTCTGTCATTCCGGTAAGACGCTCGTGCGGTGCCCGCTTTCCTTTTTATTCTGGCTTTATTGTATTGCATTTTAAACACGCTTTGATCCGTTTTCCAAAAAAAAATTATGGATTCTGTGTCAAAATTGATTTAAGTTACAAAAATGTTGGTCATTATTTTGTATTGCGATCTTATTGTATTGCTTTAATTTTCTCCCATGTGTAGAGTTAATTAGCAACGGTTAGCAACGCTTTCACTGTTCCAAAGCTCAACAATCTGCAATATTTCATTTTTACCAGTGTATTGAGAATAACACACATTTCTGTGTGAAACAAGATAATTTGTATATTTCTCTGAAACATCAGAGTGATGTTTCATGTCCATTTTTATAACCACACGAATCCACTTGCTTCCACGTTGCAGCTTCCAGCCCCGAGCCCAGAGCCGCTGCTCGGTGAGACATGGAGAACGCGTCTCGGTGGGGGGGCGCGGACCCCCCCTGCGGCTCGAATCGCTCCGGGGGCAACTGCAGTGCCGAGGCCGAGCTACGCCCCCATTCGGATTTCTACGTGCTGCTGCCGATCATCTACTCGGTCATCTGTGCCGTGGGCCTCACGGGCAACACGGCAGTCATCTACGTGATCCTCAAGGCGCCCAAGATGAAGACGGTGACCAACATGTTCATCCTGAACTTGGCCATTGCTGACGACCTGTTCACGCTTGTGCTGCCCATCAGCATCGCTGAGCACCTGCTGCACTGCTGGCCCTTCGGAGAAGTCCTCTGCAAGCTCATCCTCTCCATCGATCACTACAACATCTTCTCCAGCATCTACTTCCTGACCGTGATGAGCGTGGACCGCTACCTGGTGGTGCTGGCCACCGTGCGCTCCCGCAGGATGCCCCAGCGCACGTACCGTGCTGCCAAGACGGTGAGCGCCTGCGTGTGGGCGCTGGTCACCATCATCGTGCTGCCCTTCACCGTGTTCGCGGGCGTCTACGTGCACCCCGAGGATGAGGAGCGCAAGAGCTGCGTGCTGACGTTCCCGCAGCCCGAAGGCCCGTGGTTTAAGGCGAGCCGAATCTACACGCTGCTGCTGGGCTTCGCCATCCCTGTCTCGACCATCTGCGTCCTCTACACGCTTATGCTCTACAAGCTGCGTGGGATGCGCCTCAACTCCAATGCCAAGGCGCTGGACAAGGCCAAGAAGAAGGTGACCGTGATGGTGTTCGTCGTGCTTGCTGTGTGCCTCTTCTGCTGGACGCCCTTCCACCTGAGCACCATCGTGGTCCTCACAACCAACCTGAGCTCCACGCCGCTCATCATCGGCATTTCCTACTTCATCACCATCCTGAGCTACGCCAACTCCTGCCTCAACCCGTTCCTCTACGCCTTCTTGGATGACAGCTTCCGCAAGGCCTTCAAGAAGATGCTTGAGTGTCGGCCAAGCTGAGCGGCGCGTGGGGGGGCGCTGTTTCTCTCTGTATATGTGTACAAAGTTCGTCTTGAGCCCTTAGTGTGACGGGTGGACGGAACCCCCAGGTGTCTCGACGCCTTGTGCTGACAGGAGGGCACCACCTGCTGAGCGAAAGGGGGAACCAGACCTCATCGTCTTCTTCACGTCACCCTTGCCATGACGTCAGCACATATGACACGTTATTTAATGAGACAAATCGGCGTCTCCTCAGAAATATAATAACACTGAGTTCTGTGTATAAACTGTGTGTATAATCTATATAAATATTATTAAATAGTTCAGTTCTGGGCACTAACTTATTTATGTGAAAACTGGGTCTGAATGAAGAAAAGTGCTTCTTCATATAATGTTGGTGTTCAGGTGAAAATAAATGTGCACACCTTAGAGGCCGGCCGGCCATCCGTGCAACCCTCCCCTGTGTACCAGAGTCTGAGTCTGCAGTCGTCTTGCTGGACAGCATATCGGCTCGATGTCAGCTGTCGTTTTCTCTACGCTTATTTGCTGAAAGAATAAATGTGAAGTGAACGAAATGTTTGGCTGCTTTATTTCGAACGATGCTCTCTATCGTGATCATCCGCTTGGATTTGGGTGGGGGGGGGTCTGGGCTCGTGTCCCACTGGTCTCGGTTCTGCTTCGGGCCACCATGCGGCGAATCCGATTTGCGAACCGTTTGTCAAGCAGCTTAGCTTTTTTTGAGCAAGAGGTAGGCTTCAAACTGAGCTCCTTCAGACTGACTGAAACCAGTGTACCACCTAGCTGAGCGGCCACACCACACACCTGTGGCTCACCTGCTGCCGCCACTTTGCCTCCACCTGTTGTCCTCTTTCCGGCTTGGAATGATGTATTAACACTGCTTCATAAATGTTATTGACGGTGTGTAATGGAGAGGAACTGGTGTTCCTGACAGCCCCCTAGACCCCCCAAAGGCTGTTCCGTGTGCCGTGCCTTGGCTCCTCCTTCAATAAGGAGCCCAAAAAACAGAGCGAGTTTCACCTTTAATTTTTATTGGAGTGATTACTGCGATTCTGGGGGTCCTGAGGACCGACGACTGCTCTGAAGGAGCGAAGACCCCAATGAGGGGCTTTTTCATGTTTACGCCAACCATGAAACAGTAATTCTCCCGTGGTTTCGCTTTTC
The DNA here is from genome assembly GCA_018136845.1 of Heterotis niloticus. Taxonomy (NCBI): domain Eukaryota; kingdom Metazoa; phylum Chordata; class Actinopteri; order Osteoglossiformes; family Osteoglossidae; genus Heterotis; species Heterotis niloticus. The sequence continues at coordinate 31,900,529 of CM030889.1, read as the reverse complement.
AGACGACCGTCATCATAACTTTGTTCAAATTTAAGCAATAATAAAATATCAACGTTTACTAACAGATAGGCAGCAATCCAGCCACAAGGGGATGCACGAACTGGTGTATTTCTTCGTGCCGGTCCCAAGCCCGGATAAATGGAGAGGGTTGCGTCAGGAAGGGCATCCGGCGTAAAAATTTGCCAAACCTAATATGCGGACAAAGAAGATCCGCTGCGGCGACCCGTAACGGCAGCAGCCGAAAAATGAAGAAGAAGAAGAAGAAGAAGAAGAAGAAGAAGACTAACAGATAGGCAGCAGTGCTGCTCCCCCTAGCGGCCTACTAGTATAGCCGTCCCAGGTATGTGCGTGTGTGAGCGTGAGAGAGCGAGCGAGTCTGTCCTGTATCCCGCTTCACGCTCCGCGTTTCCAGGGTAGACGCCCGGATCATCGCTACTCAGTGCTGAACTGAACCGGTGCCGTCGCCGCTGTGTTTCTGTGTTTTTCTATTTTTTTCTAATGTCTAATGAGGACAAAACCGACGCCATTGGCAGCAATTGGCCACCAGATGGCAGAATGTCCCCACTGTGACACGATGACGCCGCGCTGTATTTTATCAATGAATCACTGTAATTCTCATTTTACGCTTCCGGCTGCAGAAGGACTCTAAAGACAGTGCCGTAAATGCCGTGTAAACTGTGAATGTGTCCTGTGATGTGATGTTTGTCTGGTGTACCGGCTCATTCATACGGTCCTTCGCAGAATGTGATTTATCTGCTGTGTCTATAAATGCCGACATGTATTGAATGTGTGCTGCTGACTGAAATGTGGGTTTCACACGATTTAAACGAATATTTCAATGAGAGGAGACCAGTGGACTGAAAGGTGCTCCAGATTCTTCCATCTTTCTCGATGCTAAGCTTTAGCGCTAATGTGTTTCCTGGACTCAACACTAGATGACGCCCACACATTTAACCTGGGTTAGTCAAAAAGTATTCGGAACTACCGCTGCAGTTGTCAGTACACAGTATTGCGGACACTTTTTGACCAGGTGGTCATCGCTCCAAGTTTGTCATGGTCCTTCCTGCGTTGTCTGCCACACATCTCTGTGTCAGTTGACATTTACTGAACAGTGGTGATGTTTTCAGTCTGTCAGCAGGTGAACTGTATGAGAAAATTCACTTATTCTGCAGATGAAGGATTTGTTTTTTGGAAACCATTCTTCTCTCTTGTTGTTGAGGGCTGAAACAGCCTGGTGTTTCTGACCATGAACAAAACTGAGACAGGAAAACACTGCTAGGATGGAGCCACCGAGCAGTGGGAACCTCATGTTGCTAGTTTGGGTGTTTTGGATGTATGTGACGACTGAGCAAGTTTTCTGACAAATTCACTGTTTCCATTAAAGGCCTTGACATGGAAATAATAGTCATTCTGTCACATTCCATATGTCCTGTCCCTGTCACATTCCATATTTACCAAAGTGACCTTACAGAGTGAGACTGACTTCTGCTTTTCCACTGTAAAGAGGAAAGGGAAGGGGAAGGATGTGGCCTGGACCAAACTGTACTGCTTTTTTGTCATTCTCACAGAGGAGGCATGACCTATCACTGATGGGGTGGGGCCTGGACCTCTTCCTACTGAAGAAGGAAGTGCTTTCTGGCTGACTGCTACATTATAAGGGATACAGTCATCCTCCTCACTTATCCTCTGGACTGGGTGTGCAGGAGTGTTTTGGGTCACATGGCAGCTTTTGACATAAATTCACTTTAACCATTAAATACCATGTTGGGTCAGGGCTTGGCAGTTGGCAAAGAGCAGCTATTACATCAGGGTATGTCACCCTCAAACAGTAGATTCTCAGCAGCTCTTGGGCGTTATGTATGTTAACATTGCTTTTCAGGTCCTTGGCTAGATCAGTTGTTTCTTCTTGTCACAATGCAGTGTTATCAAGCTTAGTGTGGAGTGTAGGCAATTTTAAGAGGTGCCCAGTCAGTGGCCAGAGTTTTTATCTCTAGCACTTTCTATTAGTTTCAAGAGTTCACAGAAGAAGACCTCTTAAGCCTTTTTAAAGGCTATACTGGGGAATGTCCATTGCATTCTTGAAGATGTTGGCGGGGAGGTCAGTAGTGCTGAAGACAGCAGCACAGCTCTTCTACCCCTAGCAGCCTCCTTTCTGCTGGATCTGACAGGGTAGGGAGCACACTGGAGAGATTTGTAAGAGGTTTGTAAGAAATGACATGTTGCACTTGCCCCATCCCAAATCTGCAGCATCTGCAATAGCGCGGAGCATCTGGGCCATCTCAGCCTCCAGTGCAGGGCCTCTCCTACACTAACCCCCTGTCTGACACCAGGGTCTTTTGTGAAGGGCTGGCAGGAATTGCCCCTGAAAAGGAAAGAAGAGAAATGGGTAAAGGTGAAGCAGCTGCAAGTGAAGGCAGGGGCTGAAGAGGTTCCTGGCACAGCTGGAGAGCTCCAGGGATTGAGTTTTGCCCCCAGTCTGATTGATGTTTCCAAAAGAAAAATAGAAGAGTCTTTGTCAGAAAAGAATAAAGAGAAGAAGAAGAAAGGCAGAAGGAAGGCTAGCCAGTCTGAAAGGGAGTCCTTGTTGCCTGATTCTTCCTTGGATGAAGGTAGAGGGAGAACCCCCTGCCTGAAGAAAAGGATGTATGCCTGGGTAACGGGAAGATCACTATCAACATCCTCATCCCAGGATTCTGAAGGCGGACAATTTACACCACATTCAGAGCCGTACCTGGTTGGGGACAACATGAGCAGTGTGATAAGGGTAAATAATGCCGAGGTAGGGCAGCTTTTAGTTAGTGATTAATGGCTGCCTTTTATTGTTTTAACAGTTTTAATCTTTTAATGGTTTTAGTATTTTAATCCATGCTCTAATCACTGATTTAAACATTTTTAACTCAACATCAGGAGCCTTTAAAAACAATCTGAAAAGAACTGCAGAGTTTAACCAACTCATGTCTTCTGCCTTCAGCCTGTGTTTTAGTAGGAGGTCCACCTTCAGGACCAGCAGGATGGGACTCTTCTCTCAGAGGGTCTCTATTGGACTGTAGGTGGCGTCCACTCCGCAGGGCTGGGGATTCTTTTTTGCTGAAACATCTTTCTTGAAGGCAAAAGCGTTGCCACTGTTAAATATTCTAAATAGTTAGCCTTGCTGACTGTTTTAATAAATGTGACCCTAGTGATCCGGGCATCACCTGGCACAACAGCCTTTGTGTTTGTAGTCCTCAACCTACATGGTGCCTAACACCGAATCCTAGCCTGGTCACTACTACAGGCACACTGTTAGGTGGACAATTCTGGTGATCAGTGTTACTATGCAGGTTCTGTAGAACATAAGTTACCAGCTGGTCCAAAAAGGGGCAGACTTGGGTGTCTAGGGTGTCTTCTATAAAATCAGGGCTAACCTTATGTTTAGGATGGAGAAGGATGCCATGCAATGGGGTTACTCGAACACCAAGGAGAGGTGGAGAGGCCTCTTCTGGCTGCAGCCTCATCAGGTTTACGCCATTTGCTCCATTCTGGGTAAGCAGCAGATGTCTTTAATGCATACATGCAACCCCTAGTTTTGGTCTGTGTGTCCGATGCTTCCTGAGTGTGTTTTTATCAGTAGGTGCAGGGTATAAAATATTTTTATTAACTAATTTATTTATTAACATATTTTAAGAATACTGTGTAGTCCAGCCTGCTGAGTATGTTTCTATTTTGAATAATGTTTGTGTGTCCTTTATGGTCATTTTATAGTTTTGTGTAAAAATGTTTTAACTTAGAGTGATGCAGGTTAGAGTGTTTTATTGTATGTTTATGTTTAAATATTTTATGCACCTTTATTAACTTAACTCCACATTTATATATGACATGATTGCATGAATTTTTTATTTTACCCTTTATTTAATTTGGTTATGCCTTTGTGGTGGTAGTTTGTCTGAACATCCGCTATGTTCCTTTGGGGTTTTAAGACTTATTGTGGAAAGAAAGCACCATCTAAAGGCAGGTTAGAGCTGGGTGTCCATACTTCTTCAGTGGTTTAGCTGGTGGCTAAGTTTTCTTAAACTGGTTTACTGCCTTGGTGTCATTTCCATTGGTTTGGTTTTACACATCCCACAGTGCACATATTTGCTGATTTTAACTGTGGATTTATGGATTGATTTTTAGCTGGAATAATGGTTTTCAGTCATTTATTCCAGTAGTTTAGTGTTGTTTTGCATGTGCATATCTGTAAATAACAATACAAAATATAACTACCATAACTACTGTCTTGAGCTTGCCATATGTACATTTGTGTTTATTATTTTTTGCACTGTGATGTCATTTTCTGCACTTTATGTTGTCCTTTAAACGTCTGAATATAGCACCATGAGCCCCAGAGGAATGGTATTTCAGCACTACTGCGCACTGGTTTATGTATGGGCTGACAATAATCTCTTGAGTCCTGAGTCAAATGTATACCAGTGTGTATTTATTTATTTGTTTGTGTGTTTGTTTGTGAGGTTATGTACTTTTTCTAGTTGATATGTATGTTTTTAACGGGGGTCATGACATGTTGTGAAAAACGAAATTACCACAACAGGTACATTAGGTGTACAGCACATGATGATTTTAATTATTTACAGTAGCATTTTAAAAAAACATTTAAATAGATTGCAAGGTTATAGTTCTTGCTTTAGGATAGTTGGCAATGCCATGTACATTGTGTTGGCAGGTTCACTCAAATCAGTCTGATAAAAAAGGTGTACATTTACAATATCCATGCATCTCTTAATCTAATGCTGTACTAATGTACAGCCTGTGGTGCTGCACTCTACGCTCTAAATCACGGCTGCTCTGTTTTGCTTGGCTGGTAGATGTGTGTGCTGAGTTTCCAAGAGGTGGCCAGTGCACAGCGAGTGACCTGCTCAGTATTTGGGAACAGACCTCAATCAGTGACGCTGGGTAGCTCTACCATGCTTTTACCATCATCTGGGGGGCAGGTACAAGACCTTTCTCTGCAAACACACTTCCGTAAATGCTCTAAGGTGCTTCAGTAATGTAGGATAAAATGGACTGGAGAAGATGTTTCCATCAGATCTCAGATCCAGCAATAATATTAAGGAAGATGTCAGTGTGGCTGGAAAGTGCTGCACACTCCGCCTGTGCAGCCAGATGAAAGGGGTGCGCGCGTGCGCACACTCACACACACACACACACACACACACAGAGTGACTCTAGTTAGTTTTTTTCATGTATCTGTTCTAAAAAATTTATGTGGAGCAATGCCTTTAATTCCACTCTCTTCAACAGTGTTTACACTTTGTTTCTGGTGTTCCTGATTGTTAGTGATTGGATTGGTTAGAGCTACTGCTTTTGGACTTGATGGACCTGCAGCTATAGTGGCCCTGACTAAGGTACTTACCCTGAATGAATGCAATAAAACCATAACTGTACTCAACAGTATAAGTTAATGCAAATGAATAAAACTGCTTGTTTAAACCTGGTTTGTCTAATGCTGTAAGCTACCTTTGACAAAAGTGTCAGATAAGTAAAAGTTAACAGTAATCTTGTGGACAATACATTATTTATGCCGAGGAGAGGAATTACCACAGTATAATGTGTCCACCCTGGGCTCTGCCACTATAACGTGAGCGAGAATTAGGATTCGAAGGGGTAGCAAAAAGTCCCTCCCACATGCATTCATTCATCTTTGTCAATATATGAAATGCAGCCTGTTCTCAATGAGGTCCTCCACAGAGGACAGTGGCTGGTAACATGGGTGATGCATGTGGTCTGCAGGGCCCTTGCTCAGTTGTCACGGCAACAGGCATAAAGGGTGCTGTTGCTAAGCTGTGGTGTGACCAGAATCAGCACTGAACACAGCACTGCTGCCTGGTGTCCAGTGTGCTCAATGAGGTATAAACAGTTTACTTACTGTGTTTGTGACAATGGCACTGCCACTTCCCTGATTAATCTCAGAGGGCTCTGTCTGTCTGTCTGGGGAAACTCAATCGGCTGCGTGTCAGGATTTAACAACTTCTCATCTGCTCCTCCATTTTAGTGCTACTCATACAAGAATATTAATACAAACAGAAAGTGAAAAAAAAATCACTGTTGGAACAACTGCAGAGAACAGGGAAAACATTGCACCATAAATGAAAAAGCTGTCTGTTTGCTTACTGTAACTGCAGGTCTGGCAGCAAGGCTGACATCCCGTATATCAACAACACATTGCACCCAAGTGGCTGCATGTGGCTGAGCTACTCAGTTAAAAAGAGATTTTTAATCATGTTAGTGCATGAATCCTTATGGTTCATGGTTTATTCTGTGATGTGATGCAATGAGCTCCCTGTGTCCTTTAGAGCTGCTGAATACCTCCCAAACCCATCTCCCTGAAAGCCATTTTTCTCCTGACCTCGTGATAGCTACATAAATGAGTTCAGCATCATCTGCTGCCATTACCTGTGCATTTGCTGTTTGAATCTCACTCCTGTAGGCAGCTGCTGGAGGGATGTGAACCAGCAACATGGTGGTGTCAGACATCCAAGCTGTGCTCTGAGCATCCTGTGTTGAGCATCTAAACCTCTACATCAACTGATGATGACTTTTTTACTCTTAGTTGTCTGGACAGATTACCGACCAGGCAAACTGGGCATGTGCTCCGGGGCCTTTTGTCTTCGGAGGCTTTTGGTCCTTGAGGGCCCTGGTCCTCAGGGGTCCAGCTGCCCAGGGCCCCGTGAAGGGCCTTTGTACTATATAAATGGGCTGGCACATTTCCCACAGGGGAAGCCCCCACCACCAGAACAAGACATGGCTGGGCCCTATTCCTGGTTTGCCTATGGCCACAGACCCATTCAGTCAATTATGGCAGCAGCTAGCAAATTCCAGACATCTATACTATGATCTGATGAAACTTATCCTATGGTCTGATGAAACTAAAGAAGTCCAACAGTTTGTTAGCACAGAAATAGTGTCTGATAAATTATATGGTCCCTGATTGTTTTATTATTATTGTTGTTATCATTAATACTGGTGGAAATGGTCATTTTCAGGCATGTAGTTCTTTGTCTAAAAGCCATTAACTAATTTAGGAAGATCAGCACACCTTTCTCATTTCCGCCTGTGTATTCTCCAGTCTTTATCATGTTGATGAATAACAGAGAAAATTTATTTTCCTGTAACCTTCAAATTCATACCTTAATGAAACAGGAAGTAATAGATAACTGCTTTGTAATTTCTTAACACTCAGGTGAGTTTAAAAAAAAACAAAATATTAATGGGAACATCTTACACTTACATTTTTCACTTACATTTACTTACATTTTGTTTTAGGGTATATTTTTAACACGAGATTTTGTTAAAAATATTGTTAAAAGTAGCATATTCAGTAACTCTGCCCCCCAATTCTAGATTTTATTAAAATTGTATTATATTTTCAATGATAAGAAAAAGTGTTTTATGAACACTTTTTCAGTCTTCTTCTTCTTTCGGCCGCTCCCGTTAGGGGTCGCCAAAACAGATCAATTGTTTCCACTTCTTCCTGTCCTCTGCATCTTTCTCCGTCACCCCCCCACACTTGCATGTCCTCCTTCACCACATCCATAAATGTAACCTTCCTCCTCTCCTCCTTCCTCTGGACATGCCTTCCTCCTCTCTTCCTCCTTCTTCAGCCAGCAGTAGCCCAATTTCCGCCAGCATCCTGTCGGCTAGCAGTGCTGGTGGCGGTCGTTGTTAACCCGGGCCTCGACCGATCTGGTGTGGAAATTTCTATTTTTGTCCGCATATTTGATTTGGCAAAATTTTTACGCCGGATGCCCTTCCTGATGCAACCCTCTCCATTTCCAGGCTTGGGACCGGGACAAAGAAATGCACTAGTTTGTGCATCCCCTTGCGGCTGGATTATGAACACTTTTTCAGTAGATCTCTAATTTTGTGTTAATTTTCACTTCCTGTTCATCAAAGAATGCAATAGATAAATATTGAAACTCTTCTTTTTTCCACATATATGTGCTGCATGCCTGATCTCCACATTAGTAGTTGCCAGAAATAATACAAATAAATGATTTTATTTTTAATGGTTCAGAGTATTTTTGGAAGCACAATAGTTTGGCATCAATGTGAAAATATGAAAGTTGGCTGGGGGGGTGCTTGGCATTTGCTGGTCCAGGGGCCCTCTGATGGGTTAATCAGTTGTATGTGATTTTGGAGAAATGAATGCAGGTCTTGCAGGTTCTTGCTGTCCACCACCCAGGATCTTTGCATGCTTCAGTTTATTTATTTATATGTTTGGCTTTAATGTTTCTGTACGACATAAGAGGGCCCCAGTAGGGGTGGGGGGGGGGCAGGCCCATCAGACCAGACCACTGGCAGCACAGCAATGCAAGTAACTGACAGATGAAGGTGCATTTGTGTGCAGGACAAAGCTGACCAGGGTGCAGGGGACTCATTCTCCTCTTTAAAATCCATGCAGGTGTTCAGTTATCATTTTGTTAAGACAAAAATTCTGGAAAAGTCCTGCTCAGCTGTCTCCTCTGAATAGCAAGAACTGCAGACACCATTGACTTAGGTTCAAGATGAAGCACATTTTACTGCTGCAGTTGTGCAAACACACATGAGCAGGGTCCTGTCACATGGTTTTACCACAGCTGGGTATCACCCACATGTTTACAAAAGCTTCAGCTCCAGCATCTCCTCAAATATTTCATTTGATTTCATTTGCATTTGTTTCTTTGCATGGACGGGCTTTCAGTCCATTTACCTTTGTGTGTCCAGAAATGTAAACTACACACTGTTCAGTAAGAACAACACAGTTTTCACTTCAGGGGTTTATGAGCCCCTGTGGTGGTCATCATGCTACAAGCATTTGAGTTATACATTTTCAAAGATATAAACATTTTTCTCAGCTTATTCATTTTCAATGGTCCTCTTTTGTATGTCCATTTTCAATTGTTTTTGCAGCGTAAATGACACCCAGCTGTTAGGAGTAAGTAACCTCTGAACAGAAAATCTGTGGCCAATTACTTTAATTCAACTCAATTCCCCAGTGTTTACAGACTCCCTGGCGCTCAAGATGAAGCACAGTGTACTTGTTAATAGGATAAATATGTCAGTAAAATTTTGTGTAGATTACATGCTTATATTTTTATTCACATTAAATTAGTTTTAATTTTAATATAGTTTGAAGCTAAAAAAAATAAAAATAAAAAAAATTTACTCTGCATTATTTTTAATTATAGCTGCTTCCATCTTTTTCACAGAACCTGACCAGTAAATAAATTGTGGGCCATGTTTATTATTGCATATTTATTGATTGTTTATAATATAAATTGAAATGAAAGTGGCCTGAGATGCTGCACAATTTGTTCTAATGTAAGAGAAGACAATAATCAATAATAAAAGTCTTGGCGATAGACTGTCATCCCATCTACACTGTACTTGATCTCATGTGCTGTGTCTGTAGGCATAGGGTCTGGAATACTTGATGATGAAAATGAAATAAATACAATAAATGTTTAATTCATTATCACTTTATTCAGGGTTCCACAGAACCTAATAGTCAATAAACATCTGTATCGTTAAAGCTTTACTTTTGTAGTTGGATATACAAACAAGGAGTAGCAAACAGATATCCATCTCAAATGTATGTGTAGGTCGAGGAGCCAGCGTGCAAGAACAGGGCAACATGGAGATCTAGCAAATATGTTTTTCTATCATTCTTTTTTCTGCTTCTGTATTTTCATATAAATACAATTTTACTCTTTTTGGTCTGCATTCCATTCCTTTTGTCATATATACAAGCTTTGATTTGGGTCCAGAACAGTCACGAAGCACTGATAGACACTGTGGGTTGTATACACTGCAAGCTGCTGCTACATCCTGACGAAGAAACAAAATGAAGATCCATAGACTCAGACTTGACACAGGATCTAAGCACTTTAGGTCAGCTGTATAAGAACTAACAACACTGGCAAAACCAAGAGCCCCATAGTCCCGTGTGGAGTGTCTGTGTGTATGTGTGCACATGTCAGTCTATGTATGTGTGTGTGTGTATTTGTGTGTACCTGCACATCTTTTGTTAATGTTTGGATCTTTGCAACTGTTGGTCTTTGTGTGGATCTGCTATCTGAACCTATGCTTTTCCTTGTTTTTATGTTCATGTAGGTGTGTCCCATGAGCAGTTCCACAACCACATACATCAGGTCTAGCTAGAGGTTGGTGATCTGAGTCACTTCGGAATGTGAGCTGCCCACCTTGGCTGGGCCAAAGCTGGACAGGGGCAGCTCTACGCCTAGTCATGCGCTCGGGCCGTGTCCATCAGTGGTGTCACAGCCATAGGCAGCCCTCTGCGCATGGGTGGTTCTCCCTGGAGGTTCCATCATTCGTGGTGTTGCCACATCTGGGGGGAAGGTGGCCATAGGCTGGCAGAACTCACGGAAGCAGCGCTTGAAGTTCTCATCCAGGAAGGCATAGAGCATGGGGTTGAGGCTACTGTTGACATAGCCCAGCGCAATGCAGAAGTGCATGAGCGCCACACTGAGCAGGCTGCCCAGGTTCACACCAAGCGATTGCGCAAGTGCCATCACCTGCACAGGCGTCCAGCACAGCACAAAGGCCGCCACCACAGCCAGCACCATGCGTGTGATGCGTCGCAGGTTTCGGTCCTTCTCACGGGAGCCGGACAGCAGGCGCACGCTGCGTAGGCGCTTCACCATCAGGCTGTAACACACACTGATGATGGCCACGGGAACAACGAATGAGAACAGGAACACACATGTGCCAAAAATGGGGTCCCAGTAGCTGCGTGGGTCGGGCAGCACCACAATGCACTCGATGCCTGGATATGGAGTCAGAGGGCAGAGGTTAGGGCTTGAAGGTGGAGAAAACAGCTTCATTTGCAGCAAAAGGGTTTTATTGCCTTTATATTTTAAAGAAAATATTCAGTAACCCTGGCATTATTAAAACACAGAGGGGAAATTAAAGCTATGAAACTGTGATGCTTAAACAAAAAGGTTAGACCAAAGCTTTGTTTCCAGTAAACAGTTTCGACATGAACCTGCGATCACCTGGAGCTTCCAGGGTGTAGATTCCTAGCCTGATGCCCAGTGATTCTAAGATAGACCGCAGACCACCAGCCTGGCCAGGACAAAGCAGTTATTAATGGATGCAAATTTAGCAACAGTGTGACATTGTGGGACTCCGAGATGTGCAGAGACTGTCCTCTCTTCACTCCCAATAGGCTCACAGCATGTCAGAATGCAGGTTCCTCACTGAAGTAACACACAACTGATTCATCATGCATATTCTCAGAAGTTATTTAGCTCTTCATTATGATCTCCTTGCTTCACCTCCATTTCCCATCACACCTGTTCCCAGGTGAGGCAGGAGCTTGCAATTGTGTTTCCTCACATTTTATCCTCCAGGATAATTCAGCTTCTTCAAAACAACTAAAGCTGGTTGCACATTTTCTGAAAACCCCAACTTTCAGGCTCAAGCACGTTGTATAATTTAGTTTTCTCTCATTTTTACAAAATAAAATGCAGTACACAAAGTCATTTTCAATATTTGTCACTGCATGACATACAGGACAGTTCAGTTCATTTTTATACAGCGCTCTTCTCAAAACTACAATTTCATGCAGATTCTCCAGCTAACGCAAGATATGCAAAGCTCAGTTTCATCACTGGTAAGGGCTACTTAAACAGCCTTCAACGGTCCATTCTGGGGGATGAAGTGACATTACACACCCTGCTGTGGAGTAATGGGTGACACAATTATTCTGTAAAACAGTGCTGTCAGGAAAAAAATGACAAATGCTGTGAATGTATGAATAAATACAAAACAAAAAGACACCGTATAGTCGAAAAGTGGGAAGGAGCGTCTGCAGTGTTTGTTGGCAAACAAAAACTGCATATGCACCTTTCACCTCAGAGTAGAAGACCAAGCAGAAGGCCCCCCCAGTGTCTCCTACTGTGTATTCATAATGTGCTTATGTTGCCTTTGTCCCTTTAGAAGCAGGAACTAAGAAAGTGACTCAGAGAATGCAAACAGGTGTTTAGTTTTGCTGCCTTTTACATAAACTGGCACCTTGTTTTACAAACAAGGAACCTGGAAGTCTGTTCCTATCACATTTTGTTTTCATCTCCAAAGTCAGGTTTGTCACATTCAACAAAATGTTAACAATACAAGCATCCATAAATTTATTTAAGGATTAGATTTTGTAAACATCTTGGATATAGATAAAATAAGTATACAACTGTAATATTTTTGTTTTCTAGCAACCTTCAAAGTTAAAACTAATTTTAATGGAATGAAATTAAAAATGGAAAATTTCTCTGAAGGGTTTGATAAAGTTCTAACCTCCCCTAAATATACTGTCTCCTCAGACTGACTGTGACCTCTTCATCCTGTAAATATGACACATTTTTCATTATGTCACATACTCTCAGAAACATCAGACACAATGTGTAAACACTAAGAAAGTTGTATTTAGGTGGTCCCTTACTCCTATTCTGTTTGGATGATCTTTAAGCTCAGCAGAAGAAATAAATACAGATTAAGTTCACCACAGAAAACAGATAAGCAAATGCAGTTTAAAACAAAGAGGAAAATGTTTGTATCACCAAACACAAGGAGCCAGCATATTCGCTAAATATTCGATTTCAGAAGTAGTAACCCAGCAAGAAGAAAATAATAAAGGGATGCTGGGATGTGTGTGTGTGTGTTGAGACATGTTTTCCCAGTCTGAGGATTTAGTGCCTTTATTGTCCTCAGAAGGTCTTGGATTCCAGTCCCATAAGCTCACATTCCCAAATGAAGGGACCCTGACGGCAGGTTGTCACTTGTGCCTGAAGGCGACACCTTCCTGAGTGACAAGATCCTGTTTCCACTGTCTCACTTCCATTACACTTAGGGTCCACCAGTTAACACACTAATGGTGACCACTTTGATGGTCAGTGACGGTAGTGCTGATGTTGCGCCTCTGCTAATGCTGTTTCCTGCTCCTCAAAGGGTGTGAATGATGCAATAAGAATGAGCAACAGCCTGAAGGAACAAAATGAGCAAAAATGTTAATTTGTCATTTTGGGTCAAGTAATGCTGTGCTCCACAGAGGATGTTTTTCTTGTTCTTATGGAAACAGAAGAACTTACAGGTGGAAGCTAACATAAATTATGATACTGATTCTGTAATAGCACACAGAGTGTTAGTTCCACAGGTGACGTTTCATGCGGGCTGTGAGCTTGGGGGTCATTCAGGACCAAACATGGTAAACTGTAAAGATTCAGTGAGACTAATAGAGAGAGAGCAAGGCATTATATACAATACTGGGCTCTGCTGAACATAAATACCTCTCTGTCATCAGCAGATGTAATCCCTTTGATTAAAACACACACACACACACACACAGAAAACATCTACCGTACCCCATGGTTTTGTGTGCACAATGTCAGTATCCACACGCAGTGCTGCAGTCAGACATTATTTACCTGGAGACAAGACACCCCCCCCCAGCATCCCCCTGAGTGAGCTGTTTGACAGGGTTCTCATGTTAAACCAATATTACGCCTGACAGGTTTCTCTGGGGGGTGCTCAGGTTTCAGCTTACATTTGCTGCACCGCTCTGGACATTTTCCCTGCCACAGAACGGTAATTAGCAGCCATCACCCTGGAGAGAGACAACAATCTTTCTGGCTGCCCAAGACTTGAAGCCCACTGTGGGTTTGTAGGATAACCGATCATCTTGTCCAGCACCTGCTGCGATGAATAATAAATGCTCGCGAAGCTTCTATTTTCTGGTTCATGTCACTGATAATGTGCATCAGGGGCCGACTCCTAAGTCCCCACTAAAGTGCAGCGGGTTGCACCCAGGTCACTACTACTGAATTTCCACTATATTTTCAGAAATTTGCTATCAATTTCCCAGCAGGGTATTAAAACATCAGCAACAAGTTGCTAAAGAGTCACCAGCAATTTGCCATGGCCACAAAAAACAGCAACACATTGAGTGAGTCAGTCAGTTGCCAGTGAGTCAGTCATAATTCACAAAACAGTCGCCAACTAAGAATCAACAGTTTACCAATGAGTCATCAGTAATTCACCAAAGAGCCACCAACTAAAGACTAAAACATTGCCAGTGGGTAACTAATGATTTGCTATGGAATCACTAACATATTACGAACAAGTAGACAATGAGTCACCATGAAGTTGCCAAGAAACTGCTAAGTCACCTATTAGTGATCAATGAGTTGAAACAAAGCCACCTATAAATCCTTAATGTGTTTGAGTCTCCTTGAAGTTGTCAGTAAGACACTGAATCACCAGTAAGTCAGCAGAGCCAATAAATCACAAAGTTGCAAGTGAATCACTAATCACTCGGCAACAAGTCATCCCATCCCAAAGTACTCATTGGTAAAGGGTTTGTGAAGAACAAGGGGTTTGGGAGCATCGTGCATGTGAACAACATGGTTTACTAGGCAAAAGAGGACAGAATATGAAATTAGACAAGACATGAAAAATTTTACACTGCGGTCAATACAATTACAGCAGAAGGTGCACCAAAAAACACCAAGGTTGTTGGTGAAACTGGTGAAGCAGCTCACTCTTTCATGATGTCTGAAAAAAGAAAAAAATAATCACAGCATGCACACTGGAGGAGGTGTGTTTGCATTCACTCCTCCTGAGATGATGCCTTTCAAGGAGCACACTTCAGAATGGAATTAGTAGAAAATGGTAAAAAATAAAGGCAAATTAGAAGCAGCCCCGTGTGGTGTGCCAGTTCTCAATGGGTGGTGGACCAATTGCTCTGTTGCACTGAACAGCATGTCAGGTCTTGAGTCCTGGACCATGTGACTTGTACCTTTATTTGCACCTTTGGACATGATGCGAACTGGAAGGTCTACATACCATTGGGTTCAACTTCAACGTCTCCCATGACCATGGCAGGCACCCCGATGGCTGAAGCCAGTGCCCAGACACACACGTTCACCACCTTGGCCTTGTGTGGAGTGCGCATGTCCAGTGCCTTGACCGGATGGCACACAGCAATGTAGCGGTCCACGCTCATCACAGTCAGGGTGAAGGTGCTTGTGAACATGTTGTAGTAGTCAATGGAAATGACCACCTTGCATAAGAAGTTCCCAAAAGGCCAGAAGCCCAGGAAGACGTCGGTGCCTTGGAACGGCAGCGTAGCCAGCACCAGTGAATCAGCCAGCGCCAGGTTGAAGATGTAGATGTTGGTGGCCGTCTTCATCTTTGTGTACCTTGGTGTGGAACCACAGGAGCAACGTACATACTGTTTAAAAACAATTACTTTTAATAATAAATGCCTAAACCTAATTTTTTAGAAGACCCCAAAAATTCTGAAGAAATATAACAACCTTTCCAGACGTTTGTCTAAGAGGAGACCGCACCACAAAAATGCCTTTTGGTTGTAGAGCAGGAAAAACAAATTCCACAGAGAATGAATAAAATCACTGCAGAAAACAATTTGCTTAATGAAAAAACAAGATAATGCGCTAAACTAAACCATTACTTTTACAAAGAAAACAGTCAGCAATAAATTTGTATATAATGTCCTCACCTGGGGAACATAAAGTTGTTATAATATTGGTTCAACTTTAATTATTGGCATTTATTCAGTTTGCTAAGTTTGGTAAACAAAAATCTCAGTGGTGTAGCTCCATCTGGGAGAAACACTGTAGTGCATCATTAATGTTAAATTAGTACGATTCAGTAATGATTTTTATTTTTATACACTGGAGCCTGGACCAACTGAGCACTATGCAATGAAATTCTGATGTTGCTGAATTCCACTTGCACAGCTACTACCCCCCCCCCCCCAACACACACAGACACACTCCTTGCCTGCCATGCTAACAAGGGTCCAACAAGGGTCCCCAGGCCACAGTAATTTTTCCACCGCACTCTCCCACACGCAGGTCAAATCCTGCGATTCTATTCTTTCGCACTTTCTACCTGCAGTTAGAAAATATTGCAGTGCTTTTTAATAACTGCTTCCTTCTGCCTGAGAATCATTTGCATAAACAAACAGTGATAATAAACAAAGTGGGACCTTCTGAAGACAACTGACGCTCCGTGACACTGGGGAATGTCACCCTGTGTTGAACTCGCTCCCTTGAGGTTTTATGCCATGCCCCCTGCTGCACTCTTGATTAAACATTTTGCTCGGAAGTTTAATATTCCATGGACTCCTTCATTTAATATTTATTTTTCATCCATTTATTTGAATACGGTGGACCCTAAAAAAGCCACTGCAGACCCTAGAAAGTGACAAATGTGTGCAGACTGCGGACCAGAGGGTCATTACAGCCTTGTTAGGTAATTACCGGACCTCATTTCCATCTAATGTACGAAAATTCAATATTGTGCCCCCATTGGCTGAGTGTTTGGATGAGGAATTAGTGAGTCACACTAATTGCTTGGTAACCACCATTAGCAACGTTGCACGAACACCTTGGCATGCCCAGACGCACAGTTTTACAAGTTCGCTTTCGTTCAGAAGAGTACGAGAATGTGTAGAATGGATGGTCCAGTGGTTCAGCTGCAAAGGTTTAGTGAAATTGGGCCTTCCTACTTTTAAAGAGGACAGTAAAGTAGTTCATATGTAATATGAAGAGCCGCGTGCTGCAGATACACTTCAGTCACACGACGCGATTCACAGCAGCTCCTCACCGTGGTTGCATCCCGCAATCTTACATGCAAACCGTTTATATCAAGACGTTGCCGCTTTAACATAAAATAGCAAAAGTTCCATAAACAGTGGAAGGAAATGCCTACTCATGGAATGTTGGGAGGCACTGAGGACCTGAGTGATCTTAGTTGATTTCCTGAGGTACAGTCACTGGGGTATATGACAGGGATACCGTGGTACACTGATAGGTAGAGCATTTCTCTCTCAGAAACACTGTTAAATGCCTTTTTGAATGGTAAAACCTTACAGTCAAGACCTAATGTATCGCTGGCCTACTCATGTGTCTACACCGATGTCCACTGTGTCTTCTGGATGGCAGGACGCTCTAGAGGTGAAATCCTGGTAAACTGTGCACGTGTATGGGACTGCTGAGCTGTATCGTTGATTGGTGCCTCCACAAAACTGTGGACCACCACAGCACTCGCCACCTTGGTCAGCAGCCCCCTAGACCATCCAGCACACATGGAACAACATGCGGCTTCGGTCTGTTTTCATGTTCCTCACAGCCAGAGAACCCATCCAGCCCCGTAATCTGCTGCTTCTCATTCTAAACACATCCTGACCGTGTGAAATATTAACCGCCAAATGTGAATTATTATTATGACTATTATTCACATCAATCCCAGGCTTCTCGACCACCATGGGGAGGGCTCTTTAATTGAAGGGAAATTTCACGTTTGCTTGTTTTATGCTTTCGAACACACATCAACCACCACAAAGGAGTTGTCAATAAGCAAATAAAAAATTTAACCTTACAATTCATTGTATTTAACTGAATGATTCTAGCTGTCATGAGCAACTCAGGGTTACAACCAGAATTCAGGTCTGACAGTAGGGCTACACTGAGAAAGCGTTAATAACATTTTCCTATCTTGTAAACAATAGCTAGAACTTTGAATGAAGACAATCTCCTACTGTCCAGTCTCACAGTAAATCGAAAACAACCCTTTGGGACTTTTGTATATCCACAGCTTTGGCTTGAAAATAAAGTCATTACTGGAACCACAAAGACTTTTGGGAAATACAAACAACAGTGAGAGAAACTGTTAGTTGAGTCCAGCACCTTAAAGCAGTGGCTAAAGGTCTCACTAACAGCAGCTAAAAATACAAAATCGAAATCAAAATGACAGCCTAACAGGGCCTGGTAATGAGTGTGGGTGACATACAAGAGAAAAGAGATCAAAGAGAGACCGAGCTTGGGTGGCCTGTTGGGGGTTGATAGTCAGAGGACCTGGATTTGAAGCAAACCAGCCAAAAGCCCCACAAAGGGCTCCACACAAATACAACAGAACAGTTTTCCATTTGAGCAAATGCAGCATAATTATTAAATCGTCTGTGCCCAACATGCAGTGACAGTTTCACACTGGCAGAGAAACCACTGACATGCAGGGGAAATACAGAGTGGGGCTAGCGGCAATGGCATCCGGCCCAAGGAAGAAAGACCCTTTGTACCCTGAAACCTGTTACAGTGAAGCTGTCAGATCACAAATCATGACAAATTATGTGCCCATGTGGGCCGTGTTGATAGACAAGGGCAGTGGTATGCCTGCTGCTGCTGAGGTGCAGCTCACACCCCACAGTGTCAAGGGCTCATGGGAAAACATGCATGCTGGTATCTATTCTGTGCACATTTTTCAGCATGAATATTACAGTAAATTCATAAACCATCATCAGCTCTTTGCTGCCCCATTTCGGTATGAGAGTGCAAACAATATCGGTCCTGGGCTCCTCATCCATTTACAGTTTCGCCGGATTGCTTGGGGCCAATTCTCAAATGAAAGTTAACATTTGTGAAAGAAGGTGTGCAACCTACACACCATTGGCCATTTGTACACAACAGAACCCCAATTCTCATTTTTTTCCCAGAAATGTTTTAGTCCATGTATGCAGATGATGAAGCACAAATGTCCTCATTTAGCCCAGTTGCCCACATGTTATTGATCAAAATGGAATATGTGGCTCCTCTGCTGAATAATTATACACTTAAAACTGCATATGTATATGATCGCTGTGTTGGCTATCGCATGCAAAACAGCTCAACCAACAGTTACAATCAGTCAAGCAGATATTCCATAAATTATAATATATTGTTTTAATGTCTCACAAAATGATAAATCAGATGAATCTTGACTCATGTGTAGGAGAGGGACTTATGTCTCATATTTTGCCACGATGTGACCAAAATATCACAGGCCACTGGGCCCCGGTGGATGTCCCAGGAAAACATGGGGGGAATATAATGATGTGTGCTGTCATATTAGAGGATAATGTAATCCTTCATATTTCCATCACTGGGACTTTCAGCACGCAACATCTCCTGACCTTTGTGAACATCCTCTGCATGGATCTCATTCCTGAGACTGAGAGCAACTTGGTAACAGATTAGTTGCCAAACTACAAGAACGTCTGGGAGAAAATTAACTTCCACTAAACAAGTACTATCCAAATGGTTAGGTGTCCAACAAAGGATGCAGATGGAGATCCTTCAGCGCTTTTCCCCGTTTTCAAATTCTACTGAGAAGTTCTGCTCAGCAGAGGTGGAACGTGCATGATCACTAATCTCATGACCAACTATTCTTACTAAGTGCAATGGATGCTGCATGTGAGGGCATCACAGCAGACCTTTTCAGGAGATACTTGCATCGTACAAGAAGATTTTCTCCACTTTTTCTGACCTCAACCCCACTGAATCCCTTTAGGATGAACTGGATTGTGCCCATTCGGCCACGAGCATCAGTGAGGTCAGGTGAGAAGGCCCAACTACAAGCTGGGCCTTCTCACCTGACCTCACTGATGCTCGTGGCCGAATGGGCACAAATCCCCACAGCTGCACTCCAAAATTTGGTGGAATGCCTTCCCAGAAAAGTGGGGGCTATTATAGCAGCAAAGCAGGGAACAACTCCATTGTAATGCCCATGGGTTTGGAATGGGATGTTCAACAAGCACATATGGGTGGGATACTTACGTGTCTACATACTTTTGGCCATGATAGATAGATAGATAGATAGATAGATAGATAGATAGATAGATAGATAGATAGATAGATAGATAGATAGTGTATCATAGTGTGAGCTACAGAGAAGGACTGCTGTATTGCTGAGACAGTCACTGTACTGGGGTGTCTCCCCCATGCATACATAATTGTTCAGACTTTAACTCTGCATTAATAAAAAGCACCTCATTGCAGGAAGGTCCTCTTGTTAACTATATTTCCACAGATGAAGGACGAAGGTGTCTGCTAAATACTTAATAACGATCATTGTCTGCTGCTTTTTAGCCAAGTATCCAATAAAGAAATGAAAACACAAACGTACTATAAATGTTCTCAACACACTGATGTACAAGTGGCAATCGTCAATATAACAGGTGAAAAACTGTTACTTGGAGTCAAAGGTCACAGTGTGAGCCCAAGTGTCCCCATTTCCCATGTCTGTGTCACCCCACCATGTCAGAAACCCTGTACACTATGAAAGGAGACCACCAAACCTTGTTCTGAACCAGATTTTACCTTCTTCAGCCTGTAGCCCTAGCCCCCAACAGCCACTGCAGAACCTCCATCTGGCTCTCATCTTGGACCTGGGTGGTGCTGGTCCAGCTGTGTGCAGCCCTGTGCGTGTTTGTGGTGCTTATTGTTCAGCTCAGGGGTCTGGACCAGGTCAAAGTGCTACTGATCCCCTAGAGACCATCTGGGCATCAAGAACTGTGCAATGCCACCCATCCTCTCCCATTTCCCTCCTCCTTCAGGCGATGGCGTAAATCCAACCATTCTCAGCTGACCTCCATTTTCACATTTCTGAAAGGGATTCGCACCCACCAGTCCCCCTCATGCATTAAGCTGGACGGCGGAGACAAATGACACCACATGTGTACAGAAGTGTAGCCATTAGACAGAATGTGAGCTGGCGCGGGCACAACGCTGCTGAAAACACCAAGCAGTACCCAGAGAATCACGTACATTTCTCTTCCCTGCCTCCATGTTCCTTCAGAAATAAAGACAACATAAATAATTTTGTTCCACTGGATAGTTTCCCAGAGCCTTTCTGAGGGCATTCAAAAGTCACTGCCTTGCTGAGCTGCTCCCATATCTGGGATCTGGAATCTCCAGCTGCTGACACTGTGGTCTTCTTAACCTGTTGCTGACTTTCACCAAGTCTTCATGTTAGTAAAGCTCAGTGGGCTTCCATCAGGAAGCAGGCTAACTTTACGGCTTCTTCAGCAGTTGGTGTCCATCCAGGATCACAGGAGAAGAGGTTGGGAGAAGGTGCATGTGGGGGCATATAACAGGGTACAACTGAGGACCCGATGCAGTTGGTGATCTACATGGGTTATATTTCTGAAGATCAAGTGAGAGTTTCACATCAACAGCAAATTATTGGGAAACTAGGATTATGGAGTATTAAAGTGTTGGGATTTTTAAAATTTTTGGACTTTAGCAAATGAAGATGTGAGCATGCTGAGTTGTGAATATGTTGGATACTTTCATGTTGGGGTGCTAGCATGTTAGGTTGTGAGTGTATTAGGATGATGGAAGGTGAGAATGATACTTAGCTGCTGACTTCTTTCTATAAGCAACCATCAGCAGTAGCACTGGTTGCAGAATCCCATTAAAAACGAGAGAAACCACAACCATGAAGAGGGTTCTAACCAAGACCCGAGGTGTCTCTGTATCCAGACCTCCTCAGATGCTGTACTCAATTACAAAGGTTGTTGCTGCAAATGTCTCGGAGTAATGAAAAATGTTGGCATTTTATGTAAATATTTGTCTGTGGTGAAGAGAAAAAACTGAGCAGAGAACACATTTTCCAAAATATCCCAACCTATTTCACAAACATTAGTGAGCCACTATCAGCACATTTTCCTTTCTGTCTGCCAGGTTTTTTTCAAATGCTCAGTTGTTGGTTCCACTGTCTGCGTGCAGTGACACAGCACATTTGGAAGACCACGGTGATCTGAGTATGATCCCGTGTTGGATACAGACACATCTCTCCATGGGGGCCCCAAGGGTGCTGCTGGTCAAGCCCCTCCCTCATTTGAATTATTTTTACTCTAATGTGTCATCATCCACATCATTTATACCAAACTTATTTCTACATGTATTGATGTTCTTGGGAATTGGCATTAAGGACTCTGCTTTATTTGGTGATCCATCAGCTCCTGAGATCTGGAGTTCAAGATCTCCTCATGCTGAGGTGTGTGCTCACCTCCTCACCTGCAAAACTCACCTCCACAGCAAAGTATGAAAGTTGATGTTACCTTCATGGCAACTTTATGGTCAAAAATAGCACAAAATGATACCTTCAGGCTTTCATCCGACGTATATCTTATTATAGCAGATCTTTATGGGTTTCATTGATAAGACCCACAATCCTACTGTACACATACGCGCACACCAACACACACAGGTAAATGCGGAGAAGTCCTACCTGAGGTTAACGTACATGACGAGACAGTTCCCCACGAGCCCCACCACGCACACCACCATGTACACCACCACGATGGTGATCTTCACGCCCGTGGGCAGCAGGCTGTCCGGTTCGTGCTGCGCGCTCCCGTTCGCGCGCGTCTCCGACGCATTGGAAAGGGGAGCGTCCATGGCGACACGTCGCGCGTGGGAGCAGCCTGGGTTTTAAAACAGGGGACATGTACACACAGCTGCCCACTTCCGCTCGCACACACACACACACACACACACACACACACACGCTCGGCCTGTGTCTTCTGTCCGCCGCTGTAAGCGCGCGCTCCGCCGCACCGTTCTGTTAGCTGCCGCCGCGTGCTCCCCTCTGCATTACGGCCCATCCAGGTGATCGATCATTTTCTAAAGAGGGAAAAACTTTCGAACGACCCTCGCAATGGGAACCGACTGAAGGTCTGCAGGTCCCTCAAACCCCCGCAGCTGCAGTCGCACCTGTACAAGCTGCTGCACCTTGTTCCCCTCCCCTCCTGGACCTGCTTCACTTCTTCTCTCTCATCTCCTCTCATCCTTCTCAGTTCTGGCTCTTCTGCTCCACTCCCCTGTCTCCTCCTCCTCCTCCTCCTCCTTCTCTTCCTCTCCTTTGAATTGTTTCAATGACCAGACTGGTAAGATATGGAATCTACTGGAAGCGCTGCTTTATTGTCCAGCTCTCAGTTCTAGCAACATCTGTTTAGCTCTGCAGAGAAGCACATGCCCACGGTCCCCGCTGTTTTCTGAAACTGCATCACCTGGAAATTCACTCCCTGTCCTCAG
This sequence comes from Heterotis niloticus, assembly GCA_018136845.1. Taxonomy (NCBI): domain Eukaryota; kingdom Metazoa; phylum Chordata; class Actinopteri; order Osteoglossiformes; family Osteoglossidae; genus Heterotis; species Heterotis niloticus. The sequence continues at coordinate 31,877,625 of CM030889.1, read as the reverse complement.
CATCTCTGTTGGCTGTTTCTGTCCATGTTTCTACAAATACTGGTGGGGTGTGCTAGTCCTAGGCATGCACTACGTCCACTCTTCAGAAATGAGCAGGTCTACAGAATGGGGGGGTCCTTCCATCCTCTCAAAGAATGGCTTGAGGTTCATCTCACAGCTCCCAAAAGTTGATGATTGCTGAGAAAAATATGGCTGATTTTCAACTTCCACCCAAATCTGTGAAGGAGCTTCCATTTCAGCTGCCAGCTTTGATGAGGAAGTAGTCTAAATGCCATGGAGTCTTACAAAATGGTACAATGATCATCAGTATTTTTTTTCTTTAATGGTTGGTTAACTGCTGAAATGAAGCCCAAATTATTTTAAAAAATCTCAGTGTCCTGTCCGACACATTCAATTGACCAGTCCAGCCATTGGTGATTTTGATGAGACTAACCAATGTCTTCGTGACCACATCTTAGTTGACCACACTTGCACAGATGGGGTATTTCGAGCTTCTTAAGGCACCTGATATATGCAGGGACACAAAGGCCTCCTGTGCTGGGCAGAAGCAAAAGAGAGGATGTGTGTGCTGAGGATGAACACTGATCTGGGGTCCTTGTCGCTGAGTCTGTGGCCACAGGGACTAAAGAGGAGTTGTGACTGAGGTACCAGTCCCTCACCTACCTTCATACCCTGGTGTTATTCCCATATTTGCTGAAGGGTTGTGACTTCATGCTGCTGATATGGTTTTTTTTCCAGAAAAAGAGAAAAGGCTGCCAAGGAGATGAAAGGCACAAATAAGTCGAAACACTGCAACAACGAAAGTGATGACTCAGCAGCCGCTACACCCCACCGTCACGTTCACTAACTAGACTGTGAATATTGAGCCTGTATGACATCCCATCCCCCCCCATACGGCATTTAGTGGCAGCTTCTCTTGATAAACTGGCAGTAAACAACCCAGAAAGCTCTGTCAGGTCCCTGAATGGTGGACAAGTTTTTTCTGGAATCATGGTGACACGGTTGCACCAAAAATTCAAGTTCATCACTGAGCATCACTAAAGTGTAGTTAATGGACCAGTTTGATGTTTAAATGTTTTCACAACCTCCCAAAAAACAAAACTCCTGAAACCCCCCTCACAACCCTGTTACTATTTTTTAACAGAGTCTTTTATAGTTGTATAATATTTTCTTTGAGACCTTCTGAGATGTGGCAGTCAGCCTGGATTTCTGGTCATATTAATATTTTTAAAATAAATGTTATAATTGTTTTGAGCACTTTAGAAGAGATAGACAAAGTATCTGTAATTAACACTAAATGTACAGTACATACAGTGTAACAAATGGTGATCACAGTTGGATCGTGTAGCTAACACACCTTTGTGTAGCACAACTACTGTCTTCTTTCCATGCCACAAAGCCAGTGCCACTGGATGGCTTTTAGAGAGGAGCTCCACACATCACTCAAACCTGGAGCCACACTTCGCTGTCAACGACTGCAGCCCCTCCCCTCTCCTTTCTTCCCCCTTTCCTGAACTAAAAGATTGTGCAGCACACAGCGTTATTTGTTCTCACTGTTACATCACAAAAAGAAACAGACGGGCAGTGAGGTAATTTGGAACACATCTTTCCTTTATTGTGTTTCACAGACCTGAACTCACACCAAAAATCTCGCACAAAGGGATACTCGCAAGCAATAATCATCTTACCACAAGCACTGCTGCCCCATAGCACCACTTCCACATTTGCACCAGTCACACCACCGAGTGATGACCAGCCATCAACAATCCCAGAAGGGTTACTGATAGACCAGTTGAAAGAGATCGCGTCGTTTTCATTTACTGCCACCGTCCTGTGGCACAGAATGCTGAAGTGTTTAAAAATGTGGCTGGTTGTGGGGTAGAAGTGGTCACAGGGGTAGGATAACCTGCATGGGATAGGAAGTCTCCAACAACAAGGACTTTAATAACGCCAGCAAACACAGATGCCAGCAACAAAAACAGAGTAGCCACAGCAACACTGACACAAAACCTATTTTGAGGCTTATAAAAGAAGAACTTGAAGGTGAGGAACCCTGTCTCACACCGCCAGAGAAACACTACATGGGGGCAAAGCTAGTGACCATGTGATCAAACTCAAGGACTGAGTTTGGGAACCTGAGTTTGGTCATTTTTTTGTCAGGTGACTCTTCCTACGCTTGTGGGAGAAGGTTGACTGTTATGTTCCCTCTTCACATCAGGCTTTGGTCCTGGTGGAACGTTGCTCCAGTAGCTCTCAAGCTCCTGATGCTATCACTTTGATTTATTCCTGTGTCAGCGTGGTGCTCAGAGACAAGATTTGTGTCTGCACAGTATTTACTCTTTTTTTTACTGGTAATCAATTACCTTTTTGAGTGCTACATGCTTTACTTAACCCAAGGCAGTTTATTACTGATGCTGAGTGGTTTGTGGAAGCAAAAGGAGCAACAACAAAAAAATCTTTAAATTAAAATATTCCAAATCTACACTATCATGAGTTACACTGGCATGTCAAGTTAGACGGCTAAATGTTTTAAGATACAAATATTTTACAGTTTTTTTATTATTATGTGAAATTGATTCATTTTATATTTTTTATTTGTTTGCAGCAGAGTGGAAAGGATAGGTTTCCACATAAAGGTGACAGATAACATTAAAGATCACCCAAACAGTGAGGGTCCACCTTAATTCAGCCCACTTGCACAGTGTTTACAGCTCATGTCTGGTGTTCCCGAGTGTCGGTGGTCAGTAAACTAGATGAGGAATGATGGTCATGTTAGTGTGTTGAATCTGCCAACATTTCTGTACTGAATATCATTTATGGAGATGACAAACGTTTGACTGCAGGCATTTGAAAGGAGTTTATTTCAGTCTCAGTGTTGCTAAAATGTAGTGAATTTAGTAAATAAATATTATCAACACGTCATAAATATGGGTGAGATTTACACAGAAGCTAACCAGTGAATAAGTGGAGATGCATTTTTACTATCTTTTGTGTGGTTGACACAAGTATTTATAAATTAAATGGGTTATGGAGAGGCTGTGGTTCTGGTTAATGTAGGAGAATTACTAATGTGGTGATTAACGCCACTTTGATATCGGCCTTTCTCCTTTAATGCTTGAATTAATACTTATCAGATGTGATAATTACATCTTTTTACCCAATATAGTGTGTTTTTTTAGGCTCCTTAAAGTGGAATTGGGATAAGGAGGCGACATTTAGCAGAACATTACTGCCGTATTCTGTGGAGACCCTGCAGGTGCTGTTCTGACATGCAGAGTCTTTTGCTGGGGGTGCACAAAATTTCAAAACCTGGATGAAATAAAATGTGTTTTACTGCCCTGTATACACACACACACACACACACACACACACACACACACACACACACACACACACACACACACACAGATTCCTGTGGAGGAAATAGTGATCTTCTGCTGCTGGTCATTAATTGAAAAGCTTCTGCAGACTTCAGGCGGTGGCCATTTCCAGGAACCAGAGCCCCCATAGTCAACAGTTACTCACATTGCCCTTCTTGCCCATATCCTCCACAATCTCTCCATTATTTTGATTATGCCATTGCATTAATCATTTATTAGTTAGTCAAGTGCCAAGGTTGAACTGCAGTTCCCATGTAGCAAAACAGACACTGCTATGATGGAAGGGCTCAGAAGTACCATTGTCATCTGACAGCATTTCTCCAGGCCCCTTCGCTGTAAGGCTGCAAACTGCAACCTGAGGCAGAATAAAACCAAACCCTCTTAAATGCTCTATTATTTGCTTAAAGTCTATTGTACTTCCCAGTATCTGACCCACTGGAACAGTGTTCTTTCCAGTTCCAGTCTGGTTCCAACCAAAGCCCTGAGGCCTACCTCTCATCTTCTGAGGTGTCATTGGGAAGGCCAAAAAATGGATGGAAAGAACAGAAGGTGATTCTGTTATCGTTAATCCATTTTGGTCCAACTTACAGTGTTTGCACAGTGTTTGCAGACTCAAAGGTGCTGAAACGTTGTTTAAAAGTGTCTGTCCAGGTGCACTCAATCATTATTGGTTCTGGCAATTGAAATTCTGTCCTCTGAGAGGAATAGCTGCATCCTGCACTCCCTAGCTAATGATTTTTGTCCTCCTGTCCATCTTCACACTCTACACATGCCAGGTTCTGCCAGAGAACCTCTCAGCGGCTTATGGATTCAATTTCCTTGCAAACCATTCTTCACTACATTCTTGGAAAGACTTGGCAGCAGGTGGCATAATGGCTAGAACTGTCATCTTGCAATATAAAGCAAATTGGGTTTGAATCCCCCACCTGCTACAGTACCTTTGGTCAGGGTACTTATGAGTTGGTGCAGCAAAATTACCCTGCTGTACAAAAGGGTAAATTGGTGTAAGTAGTTTAGTGTGCAAACCTCATGCTATAAAACACCTCAGAGAAATCCCGGATAAAAACAAAAGACTTTTTGTAATAATTTCATTCATGGGGGTCATGTGCTGATCAAGGTGTGATGGGATAAGTAATTTGATATCAGTAGGTTAATCCCAACTTTAACTTTTAGGTCTACAGTCTTTAGATAAGGATTAGGTGTGGAGTTGGCTAAAAGTGTGCAAAGTGTCACACTAAGGTAATTCACGGGAACTCCACCATCAAATGAGTCCACAAAAGGCTGAGGAATGCAACAGCTCAGATGAGATGCCGACTGATACGTAGGGCTGACTGATGATTTTGTTCAGTAAGAGAGTTCCATCTCCTAGATTAGCCAAAGTTCATCAAGTGGGCTGTAGAACGTGTCCTGAGACGCAATGAGTTATTTCCTTTTCTGCTTTTTAGCCTCTCTGCAGCTGTCCTCTAGTGTCCATAACCTGTGGATTACCTGCTTTCTCATTTGGCAGCTATACTTTCCTCCAGCCAGCCAATAATGCTATACCTAACTGCCGTACCTATAATTCCTTGCCGTGGAAGCTACTATTATTTGCCGTCTTCAAATCAGTCAGTCAGTTTCAAACTTTTCCTGGCAATAGGAAACCACAGGAAACCAACATTTTCCTGTCAACATTGAGCCAATGGGAAGTAACATTTTGCTGCTAACTGTGAGCCAGTGGAACGGTACATTTTAGTACCAGTGTTTAACCAGAGTGGAGTGGTTGAGTGGGAAGCAGGACCCCTCCCCCAAGACTGCCAACTGTTCACATTAGGCATCAACATTAAACTTCCTCCACAATGAGCCGAGACACCTTTAACTAGAACCTTCAAGTGGCATTTTAGCCGCCATCACCTGTAGCCAGGAACATGAAATGGAGTGCAAAATCTGTGCTAAGAGGCCTAAACCCATTGCGAATGATGATTCACACAGACAGCTTGTGTCACCAAGCTGTGCTTTAAATTGGTGCCCATAGTGGAAAGATCATCTCAACAGATGAATAAGCACTTAGCACTTTGATCTCAACACAGGGGTTCTGTTTAGCACTCATCCCTCTGTAAACAATCAGACCACAGGAACTTCTGATGCTAACAGGCTGGTCATTGGAGGGGTTTGCTGGAATCTCATCCAGCACACCCCAATTTTCTAAAAAATAAACAAACAGCGAGTCGGGGAAACTGTCAGCATTTCTTGAGTCTATTGCTAGCTACCCCTAAACATTGCAGGGACATTGTTCCCAATTTACCACCATCACTTGGATCAGTGCCACAAAACAATGCGGTGACAGTGGTCCTGTCTTCTTGGCCACATGTCCCCTACTGCTCTGAGCTTCCAAAGGGGTCCAGATACATCCAGTGCATACATGCACAAACCTCAACACACTAAGCAAACATCTGTCAGGTTCCACGGTTTGTCAAATTGCCAAGACTCATTCACCAGCACATAATATTGCCTGAAATATTGTATAACATTATGCACTTGCAGATGCTTTATTAAAAGTCACGTTTGAACCACGTGTGTCCTGAAGTAAGGATCCCTCGTTAATTCTCACAGGGGCTTAACTGCTATGAACTCTGGACACTATCAGGTCAAGAAAATTGCAGTATTTTATACACATGTTAGGGTTGCATAAATAAGCTAGTTAGGAGGTCTTCAGGGCTCATCCCCATTCACCACTGGGTTATTGCAGCCTCTTCCGACAGTGTTCTTGTGCTCCCACGGCCCCCCTTCTTGCAGATATCTGGTGGTCTCATTAGTATGAATGTCCTGCTGCTGATATGCTTGCTGTAGCCAGTTGAGGTGATCAATAATTCATAGGAAGTCTGATCAATAATGTAACACAGAGCTGAGGGAGATGGAGGCAATTGCTCCCATCCTGCGTTTTTTTAATGACACTGTCGACTGTTGGAGAGAATGAGCAGTCGTGTACCCTCTGCTCACCGTGGTAGTTAGAGAGCTGCACCACAATGGGTGACTTGCAGGGTCAAGTGCTGGGAGGACTGTGCTTCAGCACAATGCTCAAGACCTGAACTTCTGTTGATCATTTAAACATAAATAATGACACTTTTGGTTCAATAAATAACATTCAGCTGTGGATATGGGTGTATGTGAATGAGGTCTGCGCCCTGTTCCTATAGATGGCAGATGATGAATATGTGTGGAAATGGAAGGCAAGTGCTGAATCTGCTGTTCTGCCTCAGTCCTTCTCAAGGGCTCCAAGGCACTGCCTCACTTCTGAGTAGAAGGAGCTGATGTGTTTGGGGCAGGGCATCCTATGAAAATCAGTCTTACAGAGGTGAGTGTGGTCATATAAGGAAACATTCATTTACAGATGGATGGAGCTCTGTAATGACAGCAGCATTAATGACAATTTGCGGCAAACACTCTGACCATCTGCATGCTAAATTGCTTCAGATCTTGTAATCATGTAACCAATAATCCATCCACCCATCCATTCATCTGTCCATTCGTTATTATTATCCTGATAAGTGATGTGATGGTCCAGACTCAATCATTTCTGTTAGAGCCAAGCATCTGCTGTATTCACTACTTTAACCCTAGGTTTTGTTATAGGTGCAGTTAAGTAAATCTCACTGAGGAAACAAGAGATTTGTCCCTCCTGTCCCTGAGATGATGCCATGATCTCCCAACCAAAAGTTCTGTTCCCTTCACCACAATTTCACCTGCTGGTCTTCGGTTGTATTTGTGAGTATGAGTTGTGGAGAAAGTTTGTTCCCCTGTTTACTTTGCTGGCTTTGGTTACCTGAGTAACTGCTACATCCAACACTACTGCTCCTTCTGTGGTCACATGACCACCGCCACTGGGACCACCTGCCATCATACATGAAGCATACATGAACTTCCTACAGGTCGCTGTCTCTCTGTCTCTTCTACAGATACAGACACACACACACAAACAAAGTTAAAGAGTGCTTAAGCAACATTAATATTTCAAACCTTTGGCAATGAAATACAAGTTTGCTCCAAGTGGTGCATCTACCCTAAGTCTCGCTTTTTTTATCAGGTGTATCCTAGCAACGAAACTAATGGAAGTCAGTTGGTTCTTTTTGACCTGGCAAGAACTGGGCCACATTTCAAACTTTCACACAGCACAAGTTAAAGTCGTCACTGCTGAACACAGTACAAGGTTTCTTGGTTCCTGTTGAATTTTAGCCATATAGGTAACCAGCAGAGTTATTTGCAACAGCCTGAGTCAAAATGGTGTAGTTATGAAAAGGTAAAAAGCAATAATACATTATATAATCACAACTGTTTTACCATTAAAGTGGCTGTATTTAGTACAAATGTATTTTTAGTGCTATTAGAGAGTTGGAGTGCCATAAAGAGTGACACATCAGTTGTAACCAATTTAAAAAGAAAAAACAAAATATATATGGCTAAACTTGATTACTCAAGTCAATTAACACATTAACACATTACATGTGTCTTTGCTAGAACGTGATTTGATCTTCAATACCACTACTCAGTTTTGCTCTGGCTCAAATAATTGTGAAAACGCAAAAAAATCACTTCCATCAAAATGTGTAAAAACATGTAAAAAAAATAATAAATTTTACACAAATTCTCTGTGTGCTATGTTGTGCCCCATTTGTGTGTGTGCTGTTTGTCACGTAATAGGCATTATATATACAAGTTTTGTATCCTGGGGAAGGTGGCTGTAATGTTCATGCACAAGCAGCTGTTGTAGCAAAAGTTAAGTTAGAATGAGCTCCTGCCATAAACTTAGTTTAGCGTGTTAATAAACATGACAAGACACGTCACTCACATTGGACCACCTGATTACACTGTGCAGTAGGATCCCCTTGGAATATGTGTTTGTGTGTGTTTGTGTGTGTTTGTGTATGTTTGTGTGTGCTGGATGATGTGATCCTCGCATGCGGGTATGTAATGTGTAGCACAATGCCCTTGTATGTGTGCGCATGCATGTGATGCACAGCCAAATCCCTGTGTGTGCAGCTGATATGTGTGCTGCTCGATGATCCCTTATGTGTTCAGTTAGAAGATGTCTTATAGTGTTTACTGACACTGGGGAAAGTTGGTTTGGAGGCTTACCAATGAGCTGGGATGCATCATTATTTTTCCTGTTTGAAATATTGAAATTTGCTTGTTTTTGCATAATGCAGGCTTTTCAGGAGCCAATTAGATGTGTAAATTAAGGGAAGACTGTACTGCATTAATAAAAATTATCACCATTTCTACTGTATTAAGAATTTAAGGAACCCTGAAAGCAGGTGGCACTGCAGTTAGAGTTGCCACGATACACTAAAAAGTTGCAGGTTCAAATCCTAGCAATAAATGCTGAAGGAAGTTGCTTCTGAGGTTCTACTGGCCTGTATTTAGCTCATGGTTAATCACTCCCTGTCTGAATTGGGCCAACAGTGAGCTCTGAAGACCTGCACCTTCAGTGAGCTCTTGTGGACTGAACCAGAGGCTGAGAATTCACTGGGGCCATTAGGAAGTCTGCCAAGGGAAGGTGACACTTCGGTTGAATTTCAGCCAATATAAACACAGAAGTATAACATAATTTGTCATTGCCTGCAATTGTTTATACAGAGCAGCTCTTCTCCAGATGTGTGATCAGGTAAGTGCACACACTTTAGTTGCTCTCAGCACTTTCATCACTTTATTTATCAGAATATTTTTAACTAAGTTGCTCAAATTCAGCATCTAGTTTCAGGCGTGACCTGTAATGAACACCAGAGGGTTTTATGCCCCAAATCTACTACTTCACACCTCTCTGTAGAGGTCCAATCACACCTGCCTATAAAGGGCAACTGATTCCAGAAGCTCCCTTCAAAGTCTTGTTTGTTGGCTCCTGGCCACAATGGGTTTGTGATTTCACAATGTTTTTCCTCTGATGACCACCTGCCAAGCTGCCAATTTTAGTTTCTTCTGCCATCTGAACAATCACATGTGCCTGTTCTCCACAATGTAACTCCAACAAGTGGACCAGGGCTATTCACTGGTAGACTAAGAAGGAGTGGGTAGTTTCTGCTGATATAGAGGATGCTACAGGAGCAATGCTGAGTTTCACTACTAGTGTAGAAAATTAAGACCTAGAAGAATCATTAGTGGTTCTCTGTGAACAAGCTTCTCCTGTTCTTGGAGGCCAGTTTGAACCAAATGCCTTCAGAATGATTGACTGTGATTAGTTGTTTCTGTTTGTGTTTAGTGGTCTGTCTGAGGATTAAATGGGCCAAGTGTTCTTCCTTCTTCAAGTTCAATCACTATTCATGTCCTCTGGTTGTAACCCAAGGACAGGTGGCAAGCAATCCGTCAGCATCGCCTCTGTTCAGGTACTCATTGCTTGTACTCTCCTGCCAACTGAGACATGAAGTAATAACATTTTTGTCTTATTGCTGGACAGATGCTCAGTGTGGAATAACATCTTCTGGGCACAGGATGAGGGTCCAGCTCTTTTCCTGAGGTCAAACTGTGCCTCTCAGTCCAGTGTTGACCCAAGGCCATGAGGGACACAGTACTCTGACGTCCTCAGGTGACCAGCTGCATAATCTACTACATTTCTTCTTTACCCTTATCCATACTGACTTGACGCAACTCTATTTAATTCATGTTCTTCCTTTCCTTGACATAACCACTTTCTGCATTTCAAAGCAGAGGCCTTCTGCAAAACTGGAGTTGTTTCCGAACAGTTACTGCTTCTTTCACTCCACCTGTGGAAGAATCATTAATGATGTTCCCATCACATCATTAGTACAATCCACCCTTATCTCACACCACACTATGCAGCTCCTGGTTGAGCTCATGGTCATATCCCAGCTGGTCCACTGTATCACCTGTCTCATTCCATTGGCTTCCTGTAGCTGCCTGTACCAAGGTCATCACTTTGGTTACATCTACAAAGTGGTCAAAGGATTTGTACCCTGGTACCTACAAGACCTAATTACTCCCTACACCCCAGCAACAACACTGTGCTCTTCCACCTCTGGCTGCTTAGTAATGTAAAGCACAAGTCCATCTGTAGGCTCTCAATTTTGGCCCTAATGTGGTGTAATGAGCTCCCTCTGTGCCACAGAATTGCTGAATATCTCTCAAACTCATCTATTTCAGAGCCATTTCTTTTCCATTTTCCTAACAGGATCAGGGAATTGCTGGGTCACAATGTATTTCTCCTTTAAAACTTGTCCCTTATAATGAATATGAATATGCTGGCAATGATTTATTGCATAATTTAAAGTTTTTTAGTCAAAGCAGTTTGCACAAAGGCTGGGAAGTCTTCCTCTATGAATGTAATGAACTGGGGGGATTGAGAAATCAGAGTCTCACACAGAGACTACTATGAATTTGAATTTGATTTATACCTCTTAGTCCTTCCACCTCCGCCCACATGTGACCTACCTTCCTTTGCCACAACTGAATGCTACTAAAATCGCCGTAAGGGTCAATTATTTCCACTTCCTCCTCTTTTGAGGAAGATTGCTGGGGAGTAAATCTCGTAAATCAAACCACAGTGAAATCATTTCAGCTCAAGTGCTCACAAACTGTGCTGTAGCTGGGATATCTGGAAAAGTTTGTAATTTCCATGGAAACCAAGCCAACTGCTCTAGAGGAACCTGCTGCTCTAGAGGACATTCACTATATGGCCAAAAGTATGTGAGCCCCCCTTCTAGTGACTGAGCTACGCTGTTTCAGCTACACCCACGTAGCATACGAACACATTCTAGAGAACTGTGTGCTTCCAACTTTGTGGCCACAGTTTAGAAAACCTCCTTTCCAGTTCCAGCATGACTGTGCCCCCCCATGTACAAAGTGATCTCCATAAACACATGGTTTGCCCAGGCTGGTGTGGAAGAACTTGAGTGTCTGCACCACAATCCCACTGAACACCTCTGGGATGAACTGGAATGTCAGCTGTGACCCAGGCCTTCTCACCCGACCTCACTGATACTCTTGTGGGTGAATGGGCAAAAATTTCCACAGCTGTGCTCCAAAATCTGGTGGAAAGCCTTCCCAGAACACTAGGAGCTGTCATAGCAACAAAGGGGTGAACAGCTCTGTATTAATGCCTATGGGTTTGGAACGAGATGTTCAACAAGCACATATGGGTGAGAGGCTCAGGTGTCCACATACTTTGGGCCATAGAGCGTAACTTGTACAGGACATTTTCTGATTTTGAATGATATCGTGTTTCTGGTAGGACTTAGAGACCCTCCTGGAAATCCTAGAAATGCACCCCAAAAATTATATTTCTTTACTGGAGGATGTAAGTATTTTATAACATAAAGTTTAATTATAAAAATAAGGTCTGGTAGCTGCAGCTGTGGGATTGTTAGCAGTTCTAAGATAAACATTTTAACAAATCAGCACAACAACACCAGGAGGGAGGGTATAACTATTACACCTGCTGGGGAGCTACAAGGAATACATTTCAACATGACAGTTTTTTAAAATGTAACTCACATTATCACCTAAACTTCATATTACCCAATTATTATTGCAACTGGCAGCTGTAATTACTGTCTCTCATCATGGTACATGGACAAGTGTACATGCCCTGTGATCCCCACAAAACTGCAGCTGCAAATGTTTTTTGCCCTGAAGGACAACATGAAAAATGTAAACTGGAATTTGCTATCAGCTTTGTCCCCCAAGTCTCTTGTTAGCCGGTTTTACTTGCATCTCCATCCTGCAGCATTTGGCATGAGGGAAACACCATACTGCAGTATGAACATTTTCTTTATATTTTGTGCATAAGTGATAAAAAAACAGAACAGTAGGCCATGTAAAAATTCCACGAGAACAAAACAGATGAAAAAGGATTAAATTTGTGCAGTGTTTGTATCTTTCCATTTTCTTATCGTCACTGCTATAGCGAGCTCAAGCTATGGCTATGACATGGTTCTATGAAGGTAACTGAGTTCTAAACTTTCATCCCATCCCAGGGACCTGGAAAAAAATTACCTTTGGAAAGGATGGATTTGACACCCTCTAGTACTGGGAGGGATTCAGCAGCTTTGAGGGACAGAAGGAGCTTGTTTCACTATATCTGGACTAGAAATGAGAATCTACAGAATTTCAATTTTGGATCCATTTGAGGGGTAAAACATAAAAAATGAGGTAATGATATCCCAACCACATTCTCCTCTCCAGGCTCATTACTGATGCCCCCACCCCTGTTCTCCTCCTGGATGGACTCCCACTCCATAAATCCCTGACCCACACTGCCACCACCATGCCAAACATCACTAAATTTGGCAACATCTCCTTTCAGTCAATTTCATAGCATTTGCCTTTGTCTGGGGAATTAATCTTGCGGAAGTTTTAATTAAAGTGTATTATATGTAAATATATGCAACCAGGTCTTCTGACATCTATTGGATTCTCAATGTGCCGCTAGCATCTCTCTCTCTCTCTCTCTCTCTCTCTCTCTCTCTCTCTCTCTCTCACACACACACACACACACACACACACACACACACACACACACACACCACTGGGGTATTAACTAGGGTCAGTTACCCAGCGTTTAGCAATGAGCTGGATTAACAGCATTGAAGTGCAGCTGCTATTGACCGAGAACAGCAACCATGCCGCAACCATAATGACCAACAGCACCAATAATAGTGGATGATGTAACAGTTTAATGAAAGGACAGAAAACAGATAGAGAAGCAGGGAGTGAGCAGTGACCACTTGTTCATGGCAGAGTCCAGTTACAGGGATGGTAAACTCTGATACTGCTATGATAACTGAGCTCTAGGGGATGTGGCTTGATTTTACTAGTGTTGTCTCCATGAGGCTGATGTCTGTATCAGTGGCAGACAATCCCCACCAAACTGTACACACACATTTGTCTAATTCAGGTCTTTCCTTACCAGGCTAACAGATAGCCTCCTTGCTGCTCTGTACTACTACATATTAATGTAAAATGATCGTATATTACCACACAATGCTTTATTCCTGTAACTCTATCTTGGGAGGAGATGAAAGGGATGTGGGGCTGTGAAAACAAAGCATTTTACCACAAAGGGAGTGTAGGAGACTGTAAATGTTGAACCTGTCCAAAGACATGAGTTTCAACCTAGCAAAGTGTTTAGCTGAGGTGAGAGATACATAAAATAAACACATTGTTCACTAAACCGTGGTATACTAAACTGTGAATTGCAGAAAACTGTTCATGAATGTGTTTAGCTTTTCAGGGCTTCTTTGTGCCATTTCCCCCATCTCCCAGTGTCTCTGCATATTGAGCTACTCACCACTTAGCCACAAGTACAGCTTACAGTTGGACTGAAAGTACAATCAAGTGTCACAAAATGCAGAAACCAGAGACCCATGCCAGAAAATAGACCATTAAGTACAAAAGCCTCTGGAAAGAGTGTGTGAAGAAGCAGAATGAAGGCACTGCGCTACATCAGAGACCGCTAGGGATATGTTTCTATCCTTCAGCCACCTGAATGCAATAACAACATATAGAAGAACTCCTTAATGGGAGCATCTGTAGAGGGGCTCTGGTCTGAATGGTATCCTAGCAACAAGGATGCACATTACTTCTCCCTGAATGGCCCAGCACACTAATGATGGAACCTGAAAAATGCAGGTTTCAGTCTCGCTGAGGATGCTGTTCTTGCAACAATTGCAAGACTGAAATATTTGCCTGCATAAAACTAGGGAAATAATTTAAAAGTAGGTGAAGCTTGCAGACAGTTTCTGGGGTTTTCTGTGAAAGTGTCTGATCCAGCTGTGTTTGCTGACGAAAGCCCAGTGCAATGCTAGGGTTCATCCATGAGCAGTGTTGTTCAGGTACCGCAGCAAAACATGCCTGCCACAAAATAGGGTAACTGCAGCCTGACAGCAGCCACAACTGATAAGCAGTGAGGCATTATAGGCTCAGCTGAGGTTTTGCAAAGAGAGTGACCGCCCTGACCGGGGCCCCCCTCACCCCCACAGATAACCACCCCTCACGAGACAAATAGAAAAAGTATCCTGGCGCAAAAAATTAATGTGCAATTTAAAATATGAACTGAAAACTTTTTATAAAATATCTTTCATACCAGAAATTGTAAAAGAATAATTTATTGTTCCTTTATTCTATAATCTAAAGCATTTCAAGGGGAAAAAATGACAAATTAATGTACATGAAGCTCAGCGGCTGCATGTCCTACCAAATTAAAAAGTACTTTGAGAAACGAGAGCTTTGACCAGAAAACTCACTCAAGAGCTCTTTAATGTTTTTAGGTCAACAGAATTTATTTCCTGCACCAGTATGTTTTGATGTATATGAAACACGTTGAGCCTTGTATGTTTATATATTTTATCAAAAACGTATAAATGTCACCTTTGATGATATTTGAGCCAAGTGCTGAATTGTTAGTTCTCTGTTTATTTACACCCCTACATCCATTTGCCAAAAGCGCCTACATTGAGCACGAGTGTCAGAATTGGACCATGGAGCAATGGAACAAGGTGGTCTGGTCTGATGAATCACGTTTTCTTTTAGATTGCGTGGACAGCCAGGTGTGTGTGCGTCGTTTACCTGAGGAAGAGATGGCAGCAGGATGCACTATGGGAAGAAGGTAAGTCGGTGGAGGCAGTATGATGCTCTGGGCAATGTTCTGGTGGGAAACCTTGGGTCCTGGCATTCATGTGGATATTACTTTGTAGATGTTACTTTGGTACCACCTACCTAAACATTGTTGCGGACCACGTACAACCCATCATGACAACGGTATTCTGATGGCAGTGGCTCTGCCACCCTGCAAATATTGTCCAGGAATGGTTTGAGGAACATGAGAAAGAGCTCAAAGTGCTGTTCTGGCCTGCAAATTCCCCAAATCTCAATCTGATTGAGTATCTGTGGAATATGCTAGAAAAACAAGTCCAATCCATGGATGCCCCACCTCACAACTTACAGGACTTAAAGGATTTGTTGCTAATATCTTGGTGTCAAATACCACAGGACACCTTCAGGGGTCTTGTGGAATCCATGCCTTGACAAGTCAGAGCTGTTTTGGCACGAGGGGAACCTACACAATATTAGGCAGGTGGTTTTAATCTTGTGGCTGATCACTGTAAGCACTCTTAGATCTCCACTGTTTCCAGTCAGCAGTGCAGGATCTGGTCTGGTTGTGGTCAATGTCAACTTTGCAGTTCGTTCATTATGGAGCAGAACACACTCCAGACCTTTTATAGACATAATTACTTAATCCATGTTATGCTTTCAGCTTTTGTTTCAATTTATTCCTGAACACATTTATTCACCATGTAGCATTATGCACCCAGATAAAGACCAGGATTAATAGAAATGACATCATCAATAAGCGAAAGATAGAAAAAAGATGAGGCTCAGCAGAAGAGAGGCGTCTTTCTGTCTCTGAGGGTGTACCTAATTGTGCTGCTGTGTGTGTGCGTGTGTGTGTGTGTTTTTTATTTCCAAACCATCGGTAGCAGATACTACTAACTCTAATAGTAGCCATGTCCTTGCTGACACCAGAGTGCAGTGCTGAGGGAGGTGTAAGGTCTGTGGACCCAGTGTGATCTTGTAACAGCAGCGAAAGACAGAAGCAAAATTTTGGTTTGCGGGAAAAGGAAGCACACACATTATTACACCATGAACACACTAACCTGACTTTCCACCTTACAAACACAACTCGGGGGGGGGGGGGGGGTTATAAATTGATTTCTTTGTAACTCCAAGTTCACTTTCACCCCTAAATCAAAGTCAGTAAAAACCCCTTTTTTTCACAGGCTTGGTTCAAATCTTGGATATAATATAATTTATTTTTATAATAAATGAAAAATACTTTGACTTTTAATATGAATATTTTATTATTTTTCAGTGTACCTTAAAGTAAAAAATCAAAAATTTAAAATGACTGAAAATAAGAGGGGTTCTTTCCAGAAGCTCCTATTCAGTGCTGGTAGTTCACAGATTCATCTCATAAATGTGCAGCTTTTATTGTCCTGTTATTGATCATGGACACTGGCTAAAACAATAGTAATGGTGAACCTATATCTCATTGTGGCCTCTGCTGCTGTAGCACTGTTTTTCTTTTATTCATTAATTAACTTAGCTGTCAGTTTCCTCAGAGCAGCTTAGTGATACAACTGGGTAAGTTTTACTACATTAGTTCAAGGTGAGTACCATGGACAGGGTTACTACAGCAGAAGGCTAAAACTAAACCTGAATTCATTGGGTCCAAAGATGGTAGCTGTAACCACTTTACCCCCTGCTACCCTGTTTGTTATCAGGCCATTCAAAACAATCCAGAAATCATGGGGGGGGGGGTTCTGTGGCTGAGAGAACCAGCAGGCATGGATTAACTCTGTAGGACCATACTATGGTCCTGAGGTGATCAGGCTGGATCAGGGGTGGCTGAATGGGGGCCAAAAAAGAAGGAAGAAATGAGAGTTTTGAGCATCTTGCACTTCTTACACTTTTTATCTGAGACAACAGTGTCAATGTGGTGTCAGGTCACTCTTCATCAGAAAAGGCCCCTTGAGGATTGAAATCCAAACACCTCAGGAGCTCCCAGAGGGATGCCAGCTTCTGAGATTAGGAAAATGTTTGTAATAACTGAGGCTCTTCTTGTAATTACAGCTATAATGCAGTATTTTGAAACATCCAGCACCTGGTTTGGCTCTGATTAAAAAGTATAAATCTGTAATTTCCTCATGTGCTTGAATTTCTTTGCTGTGCTGGCCCTCCCTCTTCTCCCCTGGCAGTGTTTTTGGTTCACAGTGTGATCGCAGATGATACTTCACACTCCTTATCTGAGGAAAATAACTTTCCCTAAAAGAAGGAGAACGTTTGAATAGACATTTGTGGGCAAGAAAGTTGGTGTCTGGTTTTACATGAGTTGGTGGTCCATGATATAGTAATGCCCACACCTCTGGCAAAGCAGAGTGCTAAGTACTGTGGTTTAAGCCCCCTTCAGGGAAAGGACCTGATCGTTCCCTATAGCCAAACCAGAGTGCAGTGCTCCTTCATCACTGGTTGCTTGATGGCGCTACTCAAAAAAGGTCAATCAATCAATCTGAACAACGGATTGAAAAAACAGAACAGTTACCACAGATATAAAATAATCCTACATATTATCTATAGGTCTAATGGAAAGGTAAACTATACTGGCTGGAAAAACAATACAGTAAGACTACCCACAACTGAGGAGAGGGTCCAAAACAGAAAGTCTGCTGAACATCCGTTTTTATTGGAACACATAACCTCTGTCATTCAGAGATCCCGAATCCATCCCAAAATCATCTCTTTCAGAGCCATTTCTCTCCTAACAGCTATGTAAATGAGTCCAGCAGCATCTGCTGTGATTATCTGTGTATTTGCTGTTTGAATGTCACTTCTATAGGCAGCTGCTTGAGGGATGAGAACCAACAACATAGTGGTGTAAGACACGCAAGCTGTGGTTTGGTGATTCTGTGTTTGTGTCTTTATCTGTTGTTGATGCTCTTTTATTGACTCTGTTGGATGTCACTTTGAAGAAAAGTATCGTCAGAATGAATAAATGTGAAACTAACCCTTGGTTGTACTTCTCTAATTACACTTATTTGTCCAGAAACTCAGAACTTTCCTAATTACCAAAGCACATCTTTAAGCATTATAATCACAACAACTTGTGTACCGATCGCTCTCGGCAGCAGGGGGCTGCTGCCTTCTGCAGCACAGCTGAAACTATACAAATAAGCCCAGTTTGCATCAGCAGAGTTTTGATTTTTAAAGGGTTCTTCATTTAGAGAGAATGCAGGTACCCCCTGTATTCTCTCTAAATGAAGTTCCTATGGCGCCACTCGACTGCTGCAGTATGAGTCATGACTTGCCGCCACGGCGTGAACCTCCACTGCCCCCAACTCTCCACCTGTGACTGCAAAGCTTTTCTTCAGAGCAGCTGACATTTCCTGTTGCCTTATCGCTTTTAACTAATGCTATTATTGTACAAATAACAAATCATGGGTGCTGGGATGAAGGACAGACCTCCAAATATCTTACCCTCTCATTACCTGCATCTAGAGCCAGTTGGTAACCATGCAGCTATTTTCTGATATATTCCAGGCTTCTCCCAGCTTGTCAGCCACTGTGCTGTCCTGTGTCATGCAGTGCTTCCTGGAGACTCCAAAAAACATGACTGTAGATAAGAACCCCTGGAGATGAATCCTTGTTTAACCTGGGGAGTGAGATGAAGCAGCATACACGTGGCGTCCCAGCCAGGAGGCCTCTGTGGATTCCTTACAGCTATATTAGATCTACCCTCTGCCTCCTCTCATTTGGCAGGTGGCACAAGCAACAAACAGAGCTGGATTGCTATGGATCAAAAGATAGCCGAACATGCTGAACTGAGCATAAATAACAGCAGAGAAATTATGAATGCCTTCACATTTTTAAAACAAGGGGGAAAACTCAGTATTTCGCAAGAGTGATCAGGTACTATTGTTCAACAAGTGACTCAACATGAAGACAGATGTGGCTACAAAATTAGAGAGTGACAGAAGTAAAGCAGTTTTATTTTACTTGCACTGTACAATGTTTGATGCACAAATAAGATGAGGTCAGTTTCTAAAAAATGCACATCCTCATTTTTCTGGGTAGCTCATGGTGAAGACCAGTTACACTGCAGTCTAATCAAGTTTCCTGTATTGTGAGAAAGCGGGAAGAGTGTGTGCCGCTGGATAATTCCAGAACCTCAGAGTCCCCGACTATAAACGACAAGACACACATTTCACTTCATCTTTGCCTGCGTTTCCCGTACTCCGTAGCTTTGAAGGCCCCCCTTTGTACATGTTGTCTACTTTGCCTCTGTATCCACTGTATTTTCTTTTAATGGCAAATAACACATAATTTCCGGAAGGTGCGTTTTTGTGGTCGTTTCCATGGCAACATGTAAACTGAAGGGCAGTTTTGCTTTCAGTTTCCGCAGAGCCACAGCCGAAGCCAAAAGGTAAATCGCTCTTTATTCTTTATAAACGCTCTTTAGCATATTTTATATACTGTGTTGAAGTTGTGTATGCACGGTTGTGCGCTTCAAAACTGTAAAAACTCCAAATCTCATTGACGTGTACAGCTGGAGTTTATCCGCATTGTGCTTTCATATTGTTCAAGAAAGAGTTTGGAATGTCGTTTGTATAATAAATTCTATTAAGACCATTTAATTGCATGTAACAAAGTAAATAACATGTCAGTAAGAAAGTTAAAGTAGTAAGAATGTTAGATTAATCGATGAAAATTAATGATGAAATGGGGCCCAAATATGCTCCGTATATTATTATTATTATTATTATTATTATTATTATTATTATTATTATTATTATTATTATTATTCACAGTGACACTAAGTGAAAACATCAAACACAGAAAAAAGAATGCCGCAGAAATCTCTACGAAAAACCTGGGAAAGTGAGACTCTGTCAGAACTCCGTCAAACAAGCACACAGCAGGAGGCTCAGGACAAAGTCTGCGAGGAGCCCAGAGACGGGCACAACCGCGAGTTCCCTCGGGTGGCTGAGCTCCGGGAGGGCCAGGAGAGAGCGGAGAAGCCGGCAAAGAAAAAACAAAACGCACCGAGGGGGCAACTGAAGGAAGAGGCGGGGCGGATGAAAAAAAAACACACTCGGATTGGTCAGATGGAAGCGGAGCAGAAGCAACAGGATATGCTAATTGGCCAGCTGAAGGCGGCGGAGGCACGCAATCGGATCCGACAATTCAGACTGCGGTACCAGAATATAAGGGTTCGAATCCACCCTCTTTTTTATGCTTTACTAGCAGCCTGTCAGGTGGAGGTTGTTCAGGTGGTAAAATTTCGAAGAAAACACATGTGAATTAATATGTCCAAGAATCATTTAATGTCAGTAGGGTCATGATCAGCAGGTTGATGCTCTTCCCACCTTAACTGTCCTTCATATTTTCAGGCTCCTTGCATTATGGGTTGAACCTGTGTCCTTTACCGACCTTAGCAGCCTCTCTTCTCATTTTCTTTAAGTCCAGCAGTTCTTATATTTCTGACTGTTAAGAAAGAGTCACTTTTTTCCCTGTCTGACTTCAGGCAAAGGAGATCAGCCTGATGGTTTCCTGCCAGGCTACAGCACAGAATGCCATTCGTCTCCAGTGTCTGCTGCCAGTCATAGAGGACAAAGGCAGCAAGTGGGACACTTTGGACAGACTACAAGTGAGTCCTATGGTCTTTTTCTGTGAGGTCCACCATGCCTCTGTAATGGTAATTTTTAAGGATTTACAATTTAGGGAGCCCTGGGCTTGGTTTGCAGTCCCAGGAGTGATGTTCTTCATAAACTGCAATCTATAAACAGAGGTGAAAATCGCAAAGTAGTTCAGGACTTAGGAACGGGCGCACTTCGGTGCTGAATCATCTTACAAACAATGCATTGCAGAGCCTTTGGCAAAGCATCCTGCGGAATACTTAGAAAACTGGTTAATGCCAAACCTCCATCTTTGTTCTTTCACAGAGATATGAGGGCACAGGAAAGTGTTCATGGGAAGTTCCTGTGCATGAGTGAGCAAGTTTCCCCAGTGTTATGGAGATTTTTGAGGGCAAAAACAGAAAGAATAAAAATAGAGAATTATTTTCAAACATGTGACACTAAGAAAAATAAACTCAAAAATATACTGCATCAAAAATTACATTTAGCTTCTATTGCAATATTTGTCAATGGTTAAGAAAGTCAAGGTGAGAAAGTAAGTGGTGCAGCAGGTCATGACAATGCTTGAATCCTTGGACTGTACATATGGATGTGGGTTTAAATGTTGGATGTTTTTGAATGCATCCATGTTTTTCCCATCTTAACAAAGATCCCACAATTCAAAGACGTGATTCAGGTTAACTGGTGACTCTAAATTGTCCTTACTGTGTATGCCAATCTGCTTTGCACCCTATCCCTCCTGCACCCAGCAAGCAGTTACTGTTAATGGTATGTGGCAGATGCTAAGCCAGCTTGCAGAAAAGTGTCAAATAAAAAAAAAGACAATGAAATATCATGCGATCTCTGCAGTTCCACATACAAGATTTTTATCGTGCCAGTTACACTGATGGGATGTGTGTCCAGCACTCTTCTTGGATTTTTTTTATTGTTAGCAATCAGTGTTTGTTTTTGCTTTAGCTGAAACAAAGCCGTTCCTTTTTTTTCGCAGAGGAGGAGGGTTGAGGAGCTCATGGATGATGATGGCGAGCGCTTTCTGACTCGATGCTGATGCGGACGGTCCCCTGACTCTTAACAAACCACTGTGTCCAGTTCACAGTCTCTACCCTCATTCTACATTTATGTATTCTTAAAATCTGTTGGCACATTAAGTACACTTATACATAGTATACTTAAATATACATATAAATATGAAAACATACATGGTGTGAGTGGTGATGTCATTACTCTTATACCTCCATCACATTGCTTTACATGGCTGGAAAATACACATGTATCCTAGGTTTGAGTGTGCACATTTGCTAAGGACTGTGTTCTTCTTCTTGATCTTTGCCCAGAGACCAACACTCAGAGGGCAGTAACTGCACACAGTCCTATGCAGTGCAGTTTGCAGAGGGTGTAAGTGTGTAAGGTGGTGAAGTGATGACCCCTACCTACCCCCCATCTAATCACCCTGTACTTTAAATCCCAAACTGGATGTATTTCTTCACACCCTGAATACTTAAGGGGGGGCAGGCTTCATAGAGAGGAATAACATCCCTCATAGACCCGGAGGAAGATAAGTGACCATCACGGTGCAGCAGGGGGAGGGAAAGAGGGGGCCTGGGACCAATTCCGCGGTAAAGGACCAGCTCTCGTCCTGGGGCTCAATGACAGGATCTTATCCCCCCTTACATAAAAACTGAATGGGCGCCATCGATTCGGCTGCACCGGGGTGTTTTCACGCCCCTCCTTCGAGTGGGAGAGGTTTCTCAGAACACCACCCATAGCAGACTATCTCCCCCAAGAGATCGCGAAGTTTCGGCTTAAAGTAATAACTTTTCCTGAGCGGTTTTTTTCGTTTTGTTTTAAAGAGCGACTAACACTGTCCTCTGCTGACTCCTGCTGGCCACGCGGGAGCACAGAGCTCGCGTACGCCTTGGCTCTGTGTGCGTGTGAGAGAGAGAGACCTAAAAAGAGCCTCTCCTGTTACACCTTTTTTACTCTTGAAATTCTCGCTGCTAAAGATTTCTTATTAAATTGTCTTCTCTACGCGAAAAACTTCCACATTTTTATTTGGTCATTCTGTTTCATGAGCCCATGAAAGAAAATGTTAGCGTTCAACGGAAATGAATAAAAGCTATGCAAAACGATCCCGCACCTGAGTTTAACTTTCGTTACGTGAAGTAGGAAAAGTTCCCCGGACGCAAGGACCCCGCCCTCTCTGCGCGCGCGCTCACGCGACCGTGAGCGGCTTTTCGCGTGCGCGTGCGCACAGCGCGCACCGCCCGCCTCTTGAGGCAGTCGCGTCTCGAGCTGAAGCACCAGCGGAAAAAGCAACGGAAACAACACCTTTAAATACATGAAACACACTTAGAGGAACGGATGTGCTTCAGAAAACGAAACGGCTACCGCTCTCCAGACCATCTTAATGCAAAAATCGTAAGTACGGCGCTACTGTGAAACTGTTGCTTGTGTAAGGCGGGGAGGAAGAGGTTAGCTTGCGGGCTAGCGGGCTAGTGCGGCCGCGGGGGGTTGCTTCCCCTCCAACACAAGCCGCTAAGGGCTCCTCGTGGGTCTAGGGCTTCCCTGGGGTGGCTGGTGTTCGGTTGTCAGTCTGTTGCCTACCCTCATCGGGACTTCGGCTTGTGTGATTATCTGAAAAACTCTTGCGGACCCCCGAACTGTAGTAGTAAGTCCGAGGTAAAAATGTAGTAAAAGTGTGGTAAAAGTGACAAGCTGCCATTGTTACGGATGCTTGTCGTCTGTTCCATGTCGAAGTGTGTTTACGAAGCGACGGTTTTACAGTGGCATTCAGGTGAGGACTACTGGAGGAGTGGCGGACCGGTGAGATGCATGGTAGCGGTACCGTTTAACAGAAAATAAACGGGGGAAATATCATTCAGTGAACTTAGTTTGGAAGGAAAATGAAGGTTTAATCTTGTGAAACGCTGCTGTCGCGCAGTTGTGACCATGTGCCTGTAAGACTTTCAGTTGCTGATTTTAATCGATTTTTATTGAACTACGATTGGATATCAGTCCGTGACCTGGCGACTCTGTTCCTGCTGAAGGACGGTGCATTTTTTCAGGTACTGGTGATATGTTGAATGTTTTGGTTTTTATGTGATTTAAATTGCACTCTGCTCTAACCGCAGTTTGCAGTTTGTCCCGTCTGTGCGCTCGCTCCTTACTACAGACAGCGACAGGCGGCCCAGTGAATGAATTTCTTGTGCGCGTGGAGGATGGCGCGCCCTTGTGACCGCCGGTACCCGGTGCGTGGGCGGGGTTTCCTCTGTCCCTGTTTGTGCAGCGCGAGCTTTAAAGGGGAACTAAGTGTGTGTGTGTGTAAAAGTGCGACCTGCTCAGCAAAGCAGCTCTTACTCGGGGGCATCCTGTGTCAAACAGACTGCTGACCAACAAGATGCCTTAACAACCTTTATTTCCTTATGAATTTCCCTTTTACCATTATCATCATCATCATCAGTGAAAATGGAGACAGAACTCCATTCATCAATTTTCCTTAATCACTTATCCTGATCAGGGTTAGGGCCATGCACAAAAGTCTATTATTGGAACCATTAGGTACCAAGTTGTGAAACTACACCTTAGATGGGATGCCAGACCATTGCAAGGAGGCCACCTAGTCACACACATTTACATTGCAGGCAATTAAGAGAGACCAGTTAACCTGAACACATGTCTCTAAACTGTAGGAAGAAAATTGATTAAATCCACCCAGAGAAAATGGGCAAACTAAGTCAGATTCAAAACACAACCAAACGCTCCAGGTTACCTTAGGAGGCAGCACTAGTCTGCACCACTATGCTGCCCCTTGACCACTTACAATGTTGCTGGGTCTCGCAGCCTAATGACTCTTTCTATGTACTTTTTCAATATGCGTTTGACTGCTTTCTACTGATTTTTGGTAACTAACAGCTGTGATCAGGGTTTTTATACCCTGTGCAAAAGTAAAGTTGTGTCCTTTGTCATTGTAATTGAGTCCCTCCATCTGGCTGCTGCTTGTCGTCTTTTTTTTTTTTTTTTTTTTCTTCCCCCCCATTGTTTCCAGTCATCACCATCATTTCCATATGAATCCAAACCAGGATAACCTCATTTGTGCTTCCATTGAGAGTTCTGTACTTGATATAACATTCATCAGTTTATTTTCCTGGCTGTCTGCGGTGGCGTTAAAGTATACTTCTTCAGCTGTGTTTCTCGTCTGTTCAGGACAGGTTTCACATCCATACAGTGTTATAGAAAATACCATTATGTAAACAATTCTAGTCATTGTTTTTAGTGACACATCAGCCCCTCTGAGGATTTGTCTGGGACTTTGTTGTGCTTTTACAAGGAAACTGCTGCGATTGTAGTATACAGATGATTTTATTGGTTCTCCCTTTTATTTTTAAACAGCTTCAAAGTTTTGCATTGTGTGGCGCTCTTGCCTCACAGCATCTGGACTGGTGGTTCTAACATCAATTTAAATCCTGGTTCCACTACAGCATCTTCTGCACGTTGAGATCCTGAATATTGAACCAAAACTTGACAAACCATCACAGTGCATGCGTTTTGCATAATTTGGGCTCCACTCAAAAGTTCCCACTCTCTTGTTCCCTCACAAAGTCTCCATCTCATTGGCACTAGGAGCAGTAGACACATACAAAGCTGTTAGACCAACTTCCCTTTCCCTGTTCCTATTTCCTAGTCTTGTGTGCAAACCATCGAAGCACACATACACGGTCTTGTCTCCTGTTTGGTGTGTAGGGCTTTTGGGCTTTGTGGAGTTTGGTGAAAATCATGTCAGGCACGTGAAGAGTTTGACAGTGCTGTCTGTGCATATCTCACTTTGGGACTTTTTTAATTTTATTTTTTATTAATTGTGCATGTGCCATCTTACCCAGTCCTTCAGATCACATCAGAATGTTGGTTGGGTTGTTCTCTTTTTGTTTTACATAATCTGTATTCTCTTTGCTATTTTTAGATTCCTTCTCTTGGCGTTGTCCATGGCTGCTCTCTGTGAGTTGCAGTCATGTGGTTCTGCATGTTATTTCTGGAAAGCTGTCCTCAGATGACCCTACAGATTCAGAAGGAAATGAAAAGAGCCCCAGGGTCTCTACTGCTCCGTGGCAACACTGTGATGTTACATGGAAATCAGTTGCTCTCAGTCCAGGTGCTTTAAACTGTTGTGCCAACGGTATTTATTTATTTATTTATTTATTTATTTATTTATTTAATCCTCCATCTGAGTGCATAAAATATGTGTGAGCATCCCTGTGCACAATATCTCCAAGGTCTGATGTACACCATCTTCATTTGAGACACTTAATATCATGTCACTATGTCATCAAACAAAGGGATTCCTGGTTTCTCAGAACTTCTGGGCTGTTGAGTTAGAATGAAATCAATTCTGTGGTGTTTGCATGTTTTCTGCAGGGTTGGTGAGTGTATTTGTGTGTGTGTGTGTGTGTGTGTGTGTGTGTGTGTGTGTGTGTGTGTGTGTGTGTGTGTGTGTGTGTGTGTGTGTGTGTGTGTGTGTGCATGCACGCATATTGGAATGGTATTCCACCAACAGTGTATGCTGCCTCACACCCTCCACGATAGGCTCTGAACCATGCAACCCTGAGTGAAGGCTAATTTGAATGGCATTTGAAAAGAAACACAACTCTGTATATGGGCAGGGCTTTACTGCTGTTACTGTAGTTTTTGGCCACAAACCCACCTTTTGCTATAAAGAGCTGTACTCCTTATGGATTTTCATACACGGTATGCACACTTGGACAGGAGTTGTATGTACTAAATTTCACCTTTAATATCTGCTAATTTCCACAAGCCAGTTCCTCCTTTTTTATGCTTGTTATTTTAGCCAGGCAAGTCCCTGTTGAGCAGGAGCATGTAATGCATGTAACCGAGGAGGAAAGCTTAGTTCTCCCGGTGTCTTGTGCACCTTCTCTTGATTGCCTACGTGTTGAGGGCTAGGAAGGGAATAACAATTCCTTTTTAAATTTCTGGAGGACCCCTGGACATTGATTCTTTTGCTGGCTCAATAGATTGAGTTTGTGCAAACAGCATTATTGAACTCTAAAGGAGAGCATATTTTGGGTTAACTGGTAACCTTTTGCATGGCATGGTGGTGCAACAGGTACTAGTGGGTAGGTAGGTGCGTCACAGTGATTTGGGTTTGAATCCAGCACAATTTGTAAGGAGTTAGCTTGTTCTCTTATTTATTCTGTAATTTACTAGAATTTCTCTTGTTTCTGAACAGTGTTTCATGTGCATTGGGAATCCTAAATGGTCCTTTGTGAATTTGAGAGAGAGAGAGCTGTGCAATGTTGTACTCGTGTCTTGCGCAGGGTATACTATGCCTGATATCCTATGCTTCTGGGGTACCAAAACCTTGCATTGGATAAGTGGATTATCAGACAATTTTCAATGGAATTTTAAATGCATCAAAAGAAATTTGCATAACACATAAATGTAATCTTTTTTTTAATTAGCTGAGTGTGCCTGGTTCTGGAGAATAGGTGGTCACATAGTTGAGATTGAAACACAGGACTGCAGGGTTTCCTTCTGAGAAGAGGCTTTATTTACAAATCAACAGTGGGTACAGGCCTCTTCAAAACAACAAAATTAGGCATTTGTAAAGTAAACCAGAAGAGACTAAATAAAACTTCAAGAATAGGCTGCATGAATGTACAGTTAAACATCCCTGGTCCCACTTTTGGGATCCCTCCTGCTTTCAGCCTGATGTCTCCAAAATTCTTTTTCTTCAGTCCTCAAATCATCTGTTTTTAGTGGACTTTAATTTGCCAGCGGCTGGTCAGAATTATTCCATTGAGGTGCGGCATGAGCATGCAGTGGGTGGAGAATCTATCCATTGGTGTCTGCCATAGCTCCTGCCAAGGAGTTACCACCCCATCCCATGTGACTTTGATTGCATTGATGTTGATTAATTTGTCCAGTAGTGCCCTAAGCAGATGTTATACTGTCTCCAGTTGACTAGTCTTTAAACTGCCTTCCAATACTTTAAGTTCCCTCTCAGAGTGCTGATGTCATGCAAGTCCAGTAGTGGGTCCTGGGCATCACTGTCTAACCAGGAACAATGTTGTTCGTGACAAATGGAACAAAAACAAGGCAATAGGCAAAAGACCACAATAGACAGGGACTGATTTGTTTTACCTGAGGTCACGGTCTCCTGCGATATGCATGTTGTCACCACTGCCAGGATCAGTCAGTTGTGAGGCTGCAGATGAAGGGTGTTATATCACTTTGCAGCAGCACCCCCCACCCCCCAATGATTGCCATAGGGACAGAAGGCCATTGCTGCAATGCTGTTCTTTGGGTAGACCTTGTCTTTTGTGGGACTTTTCTTTTTTTAGGAGTGTCACTTTAACTGCTAGGAAAAGTTCAGAAAGCAATTATTACTTTGCTGTATGGTTATGAATGTATATAGCACCCTGTGTTATCCAGATTACTGGATAAGCATTACATGGCACACTGTAAAGTTAATCTCCAAGAGTAGTGCAAGTGGAGTAGCTACAGCTGTGATCCAGAAGGTTCATACCACTTGTGTGTTCTTTAGACAGCAGGTGTGGTAACAGCTGTCAACATACAGTCAAGGGGCACAGGTTTGAATGTGCAGGTTTCACATTGTAAGTAGTTTATTAATGAGTAAATGATAAGTAGAATTTGTTGAAAAAAATAGTGCATGGCAAACACAGAATATAAAATGCAGGCTTGCACTGTGTTTGAACATATGTCAGTGTGCTGTTTGTAATTGGAGGCAAACAGTTGAATGATGAGTCAGGGGTGTGTAGACCCATGACCAGGGTTTGGTGACACATTTCCTGTCTTACAAAAGCCGTTATGGAGCTGTTGTGGGCAGTGGCAGCCAAATGTAGAGGGTATATTTCAATAATACACTAGAAGGGCTTTTTGCACTGATAAAGAAGTGATTGTTTGACCTGTGACTAGTCAAAAACACAGCAGTGTGTTTCTTTATGGTGTATTTCCTCTGTCTCTGTGTCTTTTGCTCAGTGGTCCTCACACGCTACGCTAAGGGTGCAGTCACATGACAGGTCATACAGCCTGCCACACTGCTCATGTTGTAGTTTGCTTTCTAGACTAGCTATGAATAAACAACATGCTGTCTTTTGTATAAAAGGGGCCGATGTTCAAGTGCACTGGTGGCACAGGCTTCCCCAGTGTCCTTCTGTTGACCTTGAGTTCAGTGCTAACTAAAGTATCTCATAGTTAGGAATTAGCTGCACTGTAGTGCCAGTGTGTGAACATACAGTATACAGCATAAATGAGTACACCTCCTCTAAAAGCTAACAAATGCTGGCATCTCTTTACCAGTAAGAAATATTTTGGATTCCTGTATGATGCTGGTGTGTCAGCAACACTGCTTCATCGGTTACCAGTTAAACATGTCAGTACTAAACAGGTAATTTAAATTTTGAGAGAACTTTTGTTTTTATGAAAAAAGATAAAATGCCATAAAAACTGTATGGTAGAACTCCAAATTTTCTTTGCTGAAGCTTATTAAGGGTAATTGATCAGCAGATGAGTCTGAACTATCAGTCAATTAAGAGTGGTACATTACTGACTGAATGACTCCCAGAATTAATGCTGACAGTGGTACCGCATGGGAGAGAATTATCTAGATACTTTTAAAAAAATTCATTGCACAAAAAGGACAATGGTGCAAGATTAGAAAATCACTGAATAAACGAAAATACAGTAGCAAAGATTCTGAAAATTTTTTACTAAATATTCCTTTATGTTCAGAAGGAATGTACTTACTTATGCTTTATACTGTAGACCTGATCCCTTATTGAAATTCAACTAATGGCTCTTCACCTTTGTTTCAGTACACGGGTCCCATTCCAGTGGAGCGAGAGCTCTCAATGGTGCGAAGTGGAGGCAGAGGCAGGGGAACCCCTCTACAGCTTGCTACAACAACCCCTCAGCGCCCCAATGCCTGCTGGTGCTGCTGGTGCTGCTGCTGCAGCTGTGCTTGGTATGTTCACTTCTTTTGTATGTATGTGTTAGCAATATTTAATGCCTGTCACACCCTACAGTCTGTCTGTGGCATCACCTCCCTGCAGATTTTAAGAGTGTTTGCTGTTATACCTCCTAATAGCCAGTGCCTTTAACAATATGTTTTCTAGATGAACATGCAACAAGCTGTGTACTTGAATGTGTGTCATAAATCCTCCACAGAAAAAGGACTGTTCTGCTGCTCACTGCAGATCTGCTTTGATAAGCTCATGTTTTGCTTTTGCCTTGTTAAGTTCTTGTCATCTTCTCATTCAGGGTAGATAACCACTGTGTGTGTGTGTGTGTGTGTGTGTGTGTGTGTGTGTGTGTGTGTGTGTGTACACTAAACTGCAAGTGCTGATGTTTGTGGGTTTAGCTCTAATGAAAGCTTTATTCTGAGATTGTTACTGTTCATAATGTCCTGTAATTTCATCCAGTATGAATGAAAACAAAGATATTTGAATATTTTGGTTTTGCTAGCGTAACCCTAGTTTACATGTCCTGGTGCACTGACAGCATGCAGTGTGTGGCTCACAGACCTCATTCATCACATGCTTGATATCTTTCTTAAGGATACCCTTGCAGGATTGAAATACAGTAATTCTCAGTTTGGGGGTCTTTTCCTTAAGTCTTAATTTTTCAAGTGTTTGTGTGTGTCTAAAAGGATGAATCTGTGTATGCACATGTACCTAGAGGTGTATAAACAAACATACGTCTTGCTGCAGGAGTGAAGAGCAGCGGAGGGCTCGTAGGAGAACCAAAGACACTCGGCTGGAGACCACCTCTAACTGTGAAGTATGGTGAGTGTACATGTTGGAATTTGCATGCACGTAAATAGACACCCTAGTACGAACATGACCTGAGACATACAGTGGCTCCTTGTGTTACAGCCAGGTATCAAATTCTGACTGATAACCTGGAAAAATTGTTTTAGTTGTGTTTTATCTATTTTCCCACCTATCAAGCTTATATTTGATAGTATAGAGCTCCTAAACAGTGTCTGTGTGTGTGTACCCCTCTCCAGTGTATTACTGACTAGTTCTGAGAGGACAAATGTACATGGTCATAGGCTGAATCGTTCAACAGTCTGAACTCAGTTTGAGGTTGTGAAGATGAGTTTTATTTTTATTCGTTTTAATTAAATATAAATGTTAAGGTACTTTTAAAATTAAAACCCACTAAAGCTCATATTTTTGTTAAATGCTTATTGTGCATTGTAAGCATTTTCATTTATTATACCTGTATGTACTCTATATGGAAACTGCCAAGTAAATATACTGACAGATGTCTGTATTAACCTTTTATTGATTGTGACTTGAGGGTTAAGAACAAATCAAGTTAGAAACAGTTATGGTCCCAATTGTGTGCTTAAGTTGAGGAGTCCATGGAACCGCTTACAGCAATAACACAAGTACTCACTTTCTTATGTACAGAGAGATTTACACAAACCCTCCTATTCATAGACAGGCTTCCAGTTTCAGATGAGGTGAACTACTGTATGTGGCGTGTCACAAATCTCTGTCAGTCTGTTCAGAGTTTTGGGTGTATCTCACATTTTGTTTGTCCAAGGTGGTAGTATTTGTGTAGCATAACTATATGCATAGTCACACATGACTGCTTGTGAGTATTGTCTTTTTGTGGATGTCTGTGTATTTTATTCACTTGCTTTTAAACCATGTACTGGCCTCACAGCGCCAAGCCGACACCGGAGGAGGCCCAGCAGTGGTCGCAGTCCTTCGAGCGGCTGATGAGGAGCCCTGCAGGTAGAAACACTTTCAGGGAATTTCTGCGGACCGAGTTCAGCGAGGAGAATATGCTCTTCTGGCTGGCCTGCGAGGACCTGAAGCAGGAGTTGAACACGAGTGCCATCCAGGAGAAAGCCCGCTTGATCTACGAAGACTATGTCTCCATTCTCTCCCCAAAGGAGGTATGTAGCCTGAGATGTTAAAGGACTTAATAGAAATTATATCTGACACTTAGTTTGTAATGGCTGTAAACACAAGATTAACTTGAATGGGAAACAGGTTGAAGTCCTGGTAATAACTGTCACTGTCTCCACTGTGAGCCTTGCACATTCATAGCCACTAATTTATTCACTCACTTATAGTCAGGTATTCTCAGTGGGCATTTCTGTCAACTTTCTGCCTGTTCCTCAGTTGTATTGCCACTCTTATTTTGTTGCTTTTGAGCCTTGTGATCTAAGTGATTTATTGCATGATTTCATGTACTTTAGAGGTGTTATTTATTAACTTCTCTGTGCTTCCTGTCCCCCTGGCAGGTTAGTCTGGATGCTAGGGTGCGAGAGGTTATCAACAGGAAGATTTTGGAGCCCACACCTCACACCTTTGAGGATGCTCAGCTTCAGATCTACACGCTTATGCACAGAGACTCTTACCCCAGGTTTCTCAACTCGCCCATATACAAATCCCTGCTACGCACCAGTTCCTGCTCATCCTCAGAGACATAGGCTCATCCTCAGCAGTCTTTCTGGCCGCTTCTGTCTCAGGCCCCTCCCTGCGTGAAGCCAGGGCTCCATTTTCTCATATACTGTGGTTCCTGCCCCAATACTTGGTGCCCATCACTTTATGTCAACAAGCTCCTTCTCTCATCACCTTTCTCCTTTGTCTAAAGTGGTTGTGCCACTAAGTCAAGGACTATGTACTTTGGGGGGGGGGGTTATTTTATATTTTATCACGTTCTTCTGATTTGTCTTCACATTTTGTTTCTTTTTTTTCTTTTTTTTATTGAAGTCCACAAGACCATGACTGTAGAGACAGAGGGTGGTACTTGCTGTTTTGTCCCTCCACCTCTGGTGATTTTTTTTTTTAACCCAGTTGTGGAGCTGTGAACCACATTGACAGATTTTTTACTTGCAATAACACACTGGAGTGGACACTGCAATGACCATTTATACTTTTTGCCTTGCGCTTTTCAGCCACTGCACTGTCACTCTGCTGCCTCAGAGATCTGGGTCTGGAGCCTGTGAGCAGAGCTAGTCAGTTAAATTTTAGCTTATGTCAAAGTAGTGTCCTACATGGACCTTTTTGTGTGTGTGTGTGTGTGTGTGTGTGTGTGTGTGTGTGTGTGTGTGTGTGTGTGTGTGTGTGTGTGTGTGTGTGTGTGTGTGTGTGTGTGTGTGTGTCCTTTGTAGATTTCCATTTAGCATTGACATGTTTTCTTTAATGTATTGTTTTACCAGGTCAGAGACAAATGTGGTTAGACATAACCATGGAACACAAAGAGCAAAAAAAAAACTAGTGTTAAGAGCCACACACTCCAAAATGTTGTTTACCTTTGAATATTACTTTTGTCATTTATCTAGGATGTTTTGGTTTGTTATGCATTCTTGCAGAAAAATATGGATGTTATTCACTCCTGCCACTGCAGGTTCTACCTGCATCAGCCAGTGTGTGTCTTGTGAGGTCTGTTGGAGAGTGTGTGAGCAGAGGCACACCACAGGCACCAGCGGTGTAGCGGTTAGTATTGTCTTACGATCTTAAGGCCCTGGGTTCAAATCCCACGTACTGCATTAGTATTTCTTGGTTTTACCTTGAATACAGTAAATTATCTTACTGTATAAATCTAAAAATATCTTCAACTTTGTGAGCAGTAATTAGTAAGAATGCTCAGGAGCCAAAGGTTTGTGTCCTTATAGTGCTACCTGCAGCAGAAAAGAACAGTTTGTGTGGAAACCATCATGCTGCATTAATATGCAGCATATCAACCTTTTTGTTTTGCTGATTGCTTAAGCTTGTACAGCATAATGTCTGCAGTGTATGTTCTGGGTAGTTAGCAGTTTATTCTATTAAAAACTGACAAGTTATGTTGACTAAATGATAGATGTTTGTATCATTTTGGTTGTCTCACACCAACTGGTCAGGGAGGACTGCAGGTACACCACTCTGTCAGTTAGACTGTTATATACCTGGTTGACTTGCAACCGTCTTCAAACCTGTCTTTCTGCAGAAGAGTGCAACCTCCAGCCACAGAAGGTCATTGCTGATGCGATAGTTCACCCTGCCATGGTACCTGTATTTGCTGGCCTTTGCAGCTTTCCCATGTGTCTGTGTGTTGCATGGCTGATGGAGTGCTCTCCCTGCGCTGGTTTGTCATGATACTTGTGACTCTGACAATGGCTCCAGACTCTGCATTGATGTACATCAATATTCCTGTGGGGGGTCTGGAGTAGCTATCTGACAACCTGATTAGGAGAGCATTACTTGAACGATGCTGTTAGCTATGATGAGGAAAAATGCCTGGCATAGAGACCCTGCATCACCTCCTGATGAAAAAGGTTACAGTATTCATCTGTTTAGTCATTTTAGTGGAATTTGCAGTGTTTCTGTGAAATGCATCTGTGGTCATGGGCACTTCTGGCAGATTTTCCTTATCACTCTGTTTAGGGTGTCTTTGTGGACAAGAAACACTTTCCTACCTGAGTGTATCTTTTTCCCACTGTGCACACTCCCTGCCATGCTTTGTACAGTGATTACTGTGTAGTGTTTAGCTGGTACCCTTGTCCAAGGTGATTTGCGGTGCTGGATACACTCAACAGAGCAATGTAACACACACACACACACACACACACACACACACACACACACACACAAAGGATAGTTTGTGGGAGGTATTTGTTTACATGTATACCTGCACACAGATGAGCATGCCATATACAAATATTTATGTAACTAAGTGATGTGGAAAAGAGGAGAAAAAGGCTCAATTGACTGAAAGAGGATGGTTGTGCTTCTTGTCTAGCCTTTTTTCAGTGGACCTGGAGACAGACACACACAGTAGTTTTCTTATTTTGTTCAATGGTCCTGACATGTTCATTGGTAATCTGTTACTCTCCTCCACCTACTGGATCAGTGCTGCTTAGCCATTTGCTCAGTGTGCGTGTGCGCTTATGAGGCACCATGCATAGTGTAGCAATATGGCTGTAGAAACACACCTCTCTCATCTAAGGGATATCTGCACTGACAGGACAGGAGCTCTTTACCAGACTGCTGCTGCTTTTATGTTCGTGTGTGTGTGTGTGTGTGTGTGTGTGTGTGTGTGTGTGTGTATGTGTGTGTGTGCCTCTGTACTCAGTCAGGCATACTTTGTGTACAGTTTTTTTTTTGTTTTTTTTTTCCCCTCCCCTCCCCCCCTTGGAAAGTAATTTTAATACTGTGAAATGGAAGTCTAGGTTGAGACATTTATTTGTTTAGTTTGCCTGTTGATGTGGGCATCAAGCTGATCTGCACCATCTGAGGGGTCCATGTGAAAGAAAATTATATGGATCATCTCAGCCCTCTCAGCTCTTTCTCGCTCATAGCCAAGCATCCTGCATATCTTGCTCCTGTTTAAACTCCTTTGTCTCATGTTACCACAGCAGTGCCATAGATCATATTTCTATTCCTCAGTCCCTAAAGCAGAGGTGGGCTTCACTTTAATTGGTCATTGTTCATGTCATCTAATAGTTGCCATGTTATTGCATATCTGAACTTCAGGGCCAAATGTTTTCTTTTGTTGTCTGGTGGGTGCATTTTGTTCATGGCGTCACAGGAGGGCGCACTGTGACAGGCATGTCTTTCCAAACTCAACATGAAACCCTAATGTGCTGTCATTTGCAGAAACATTACTGTCTCATTCTTAGTTTGTCTTTTTTACGATAATAAAAATGTTTAAGTTTCTATACCAGCTTTTCATTGTTTTAATGGGGAGGTAAAAATGCAATTGTTTTTTAAATTATTTATTGAACTGAAGAATATTTAAATGCTCCCAAAAAAATACGTCCCCAAAACACATAAGATAAAACAATTAGGATTCAAAGTGAGTATCAGAGAACGTTGTTTTGCCAGAAATATTGCATCAATTCCTGTAAAACTGCTATATAAAATGTTTAATCAGATTCAGTTCTACACTGCTAACATCACACAAACATTATGTACAGCAGAACTTACATTTTTCTAAGTCCTTTAAATAAATCCCACTATGACAAAAACTGAAAACTTCACATGCACATTTAACCCAATTACCTTCAAAACCAGAAGTGAAATTTCCATCATACACCAGCAGTTCCACAACTGATTAATATTCTTAACCAAAATACTGTACCTACACATCCCTTCCACTGCAAAACACCCCAGAATAATCAGTTTCAGATAAAAGGCATTAATTCCATAATATTTTATAACCCAAAGGATGCATACAGCTCACACTTATCAACAGCCACATAAATGCTCCAAATCCGCCCTGTTCGTTACCCACCATTCACCTTGTTCAGCACCCAGCTGTAAAACCATTCTCTCATGCATGCCGAGTCAGACTTCGTCACATCTAAACACCACCACACCTGACAGTCCTCAGCCAATAACCTCCCACTAGCAATCACTGCCAACAACCAGTAAATCCAGATCATCTCAAACAGTGCACCCAAAATACCATCCATGCACAAAATACAAATTAAAACTCAGTCACCCCCACAAACCCCATTCTCATAAAACCTACAAATTGAAATATAACCATACTTCAACATCTCCATTTTCTGATGCCTCATTTGTGATGGTGATGACCGCTTCTGCGTTATCAGCATCAGCCTCATTCATCCAGGAGCCTCCTCAGCTCATCTCCCACTGTCTTTCCTCCATCTTTTCCTCCTAGTGATCTTTTGTATTTAAAGGCTTAGGAGTAAACATGGCAAAACCCTCTTGGCCAAAGTCAAGCTTTTACTGCAGATTTTTTCTGTCCTCCAGCAACATCCACACCAGTATCACCCCCTCCTCTTCTCCACTGAGGCTGTCCCCACCTGGGGTGTGGAGTTGATTATAATGATGATGGCTCACATAAGGTTCAGCCAAGTGTGCAGCCTCCATGCAATGCTGACACTTCTGCAAAGATCATACTCCTGCCATCCTTTCCAAAAACTTAGTCGATTCTTCACCAGTTGTGATTTATCTTACCAACCTCTGGTTGATTAATAGGTAAACCGGAGGCTTAACAGTTTGCAGACTTCAGCAACAGCATGAAAGCTTTTGAACATCTACCCTTCCAGTCTTGTAAGTAACCCCGCCACCAACCTGCAATACAGTATGTCTGTCCTCAGCATTTGCTAGTGTACTTCAGAATTCCCCAGTCATCATCTTCATCTACCACTGTGATTTTAAGGGGGGCTAAAAACCATTCTGCCATATGAAAGTAACATTTCCATCTCAGAAACCCACTTCAGCATCCCAGACAAAGGAGTCCTGATCAGAAAAAGAGCCTTAGCGTTCTTGCCTCCATTGCAAGCGAATGGTGTTCTTCAAAGTGTCCCTCTCAGGGATCTTCCACTTCCTTAAAGTAGTTGCGGTCATCTTCAGCTTCCACTTCAGATCAAGGGTCTCCAAAAAAAAATTCCATGTCTTCTTGCATGGATGATGGTCATTCCACCCAAAACTATGAACTTCAGATTTAGTGGTTGACCAAAGCAGAAGAAAACTGGCATGCTGTGCTTAGATGGTTCATCTAACTAAACATCTGTTAATCTGTGCCACAGCCTCTGTGGTTGTACAGGTGATAAAACCACGAGAACTTGAACTCATCAACACCTGTGCACACACCTTTCTCTGCAAATGGTTGCATGTTTGTTGCCGTGGTGATGAATTGAATTTGATTGCTCATTTTGAATTTTTGTGTTTGAGATGAATGAGATGATGGTGATGCAGGCTGCTGCATGTGTGCAGTTCTGACTTAATCTTCTCTACAAATTAGCTCAAATCCCCTGGAACAGCTCCTCATCCAAAGTCCACCTTCCAGAAGTTGCCGCCACATAGGGTGAAGCTTTGTTTTGTTTGTAAAACCAGGTCACTTGTCTTCGCATGAAAGGGAGGACCAAGCAAATGTCACATGGACTGCTGGTTTGGAACCCATTTCCTACAGCATAGCAGTTGTGAGGCACCAGTGCTGCTTCATAGTTTATTTCACAGCTAATAACATTAATGCAGATGTCTTAGTTTTGCTTTCCACTTGGGTTCTGGAAAAGTCATAAAGTACTGCATAAGATTTAAAAGTTTGTATTTGAATTAACCTTTTAGCTGCATTAAAAGCAGGAGTAATTAAAAAAATAAACTTGCACTTTCTTTAAAAACTCCAGCTGGCTTGTTCATCCCATCAACATGTGCAATGTTCTTCATGTTGTTGCTGATCACCAGTCCTCAGGAACTGTAGAGACAAGCATTGTGGAGGTGAGTGGAACTCAGGGGTTCCCTTGGCCCCATCCTTCTAAATGATGATGCTATGGCTCCCACCACTGCCCCTGCCACATCCATGCCCCTGCCATATCCATGCCTCCTCCAGCAGCTTCTCCATTGCTATGTTTATACTCCATATGTTCACAGGCAGAGACCAGAACCAAAAGGAGAAAACAAACTGATCACAGAGTCACGAGTGCCCCAGCACAGGGGAGAGCACCTCCTAAAATAAAAAAAAGATCTGTTTGAACATGTGCATAATTTTCAGCAGTTGTGCTGCTGTGACAGGGACAGCACCTATAAAAAGTATTCACCACCACCGCTCGAAATGTTTCACTGTTG
Source organism: Heterotis niloticus (assembly GCA_018136845.1). NCBI lineage: Eukaryota > Metazoa > Chordata > Actinopteri > Osteoglossiformes > Osteoglossidae > Heterotis > Heterotis niloticus. The sequence continues at coordinate 31,839,501 of CM030889.1, read as the reverse complement.
TACACCCTTGGATCACAGTGAACGTATTTAGGCTTTTCTGAATGCTGATCATCACAAAAGGATTCTTAATTGTCCATGTGAAATCAAATCTCTAGAAATTGATTTAAACATTTTACAATTATTAAGCACAAATTATTTGCTTGTCTAAGCATTCACCCCCTTCAAGTCTGTATTTAGTGGAGGTACCACTGGCAGCAGTTAGAGCATCACATGTGCACATCTGGACACCAATGGACATTTTCCCCCATCCTGTGCAAACCTGGACCCAGTACAACGCTTCCGATCAGTACAGGATTTTGGGCTGAAGCTGGACATGGCCCTTAGAACAGAACCTCAAGGACAGTTGGTCAGCAACACAGTGGATTTTCTAGACTCTTGTGATGTTATGTGTGTGGCCAGTTGTGTTTGCAGATACACAGGATACACACTGACATGCTTGACACACAGAAGGACATCAAAGTGGATGGGGAGCAAACAATAACATAGTAAACACAGTACAAAAGGTGTTACCATGAGGAAATACCACAGTGAAGTCTTCACTGTAACTTGTCACTGGACTTGATTGATGGATTACAGTGTCCTCCTCAAAGGCTCATAGGGACACAGCTGTGTGTGGGGCTCCAGATACCAGAAATTTGAACCCTGGGTCTGGTGTCCCTCATCATCACCATCACCACACATGCTCTTACCATCTCTCTCTCTTTCTCTCTCTCTCTCTCTCACACACATACACACACACACACACATACACACACTCCACCCACACCCCTCTCTCTCGTTCTCTCTCTCCCACACATACACACACTCCACCCACCCCTCTCTCTCATCCTCTCACTCATCCTCTCTCTCTCTCTCTCTTGCTCTCTCTCTCTCTCTCTCTCACACACACACACACACACACACACACACACACACACACACACACCACATCACACCACACACTCCTCCCAACCTACTCTCTAGCTCTCTCTCTCTCTCGTTCTCTCTACAACCAACATGGCCGCTAAATCGGACGGAACGGCCGTGTCTCTGTCAGCTGAAGCGGGGTCCCGGAGCGCGTCTGCGGCGCAGCCCAATTCTCCTCCTCCTCCTGCTCCTCCTCCTCCTCCTCCTCCTCTTCCTCCTCACCACCATTATCCCCTTCATCGCTCCGGACTCTTCTCGCTGTCCGACTGCTGCTGGCTGCTTTGCTCGCTCCTCGTGCTGCTCACGGACGTCGCGGCCGCGCTCTGTTTGAGCGCCGACTACCTCCTGCGGCGGAACAACTGGTGGTGCGCGCTCACGCTGCTCTTCGTGGCCGCGCCCTCCGCTGTGGTGCAGGTGCTCAGTTTCCGCTGGTTTCTCTACGATTTCTCCGAGTCTTGTGCCACCGCCGCCGCCGGAGGGGGGGCCGCCGCCTTCGCCGATTTCAGCACCGCGGAGAGCGCGCGTCGGGGCGCGGGCACGGGGAGCCGCGCACGCTCCTGCCGCAGAGCCTGCACGTGGATGTTTCAGGTGCTTGTGCACGTCCTGCAGCTCGGGCAGGTGTGGAGGTGAGTGTGTGAGGGGGTCTTCGGGGAGGTGATGGAGGCGGAACAGTGGGGAGAAGGTGGAGTGACAGTCAGGTGTTATTAGGGGGGCAAAGAGGTGACAGTAAAGTGCTACCGGGGTGACACTGGGGTGCCGCTATGACCGATCACTGGGATGACACTGTCACTACCCTAACTGGCTCCATTTCACTGAGCTCCAGGGTGCTGGGTCACAGCGGAGTGTCTGATGGGCGGTGTGTGTGTGTGGGGGGGGCACTATTACGCCGGTCTCTCACAGGTCATTGATGAGGACGATTCATTGATAACTGCAGCTCCTCCCCCACAGTGCCCAGGGTTTCCAGCACCTCCATTAATATTTGATGCGGAAATATTCAAATGTGCAGACGATTTTATTCCAGCTGAGCGTCTGGCCGCACCCCCCAATCGCATCAGGAAGTCTGTAACCCCCCCTCCCGCACCCCCCACCACGCAGGGTTGGGGAAACATGATCCGGCCATCCGGAGAGGGGGGTCCTCAGACAGCTGCCCATTGATAGTCATTTTCCTAACTCAGAGCTCACTGTGTCACTGCACAGCCTCACTGTGCTCAGTGGCTCTGCAATTCACTCGTTTTTGAAAATCAAATTTTAAACATTTTATTCAACAACAAAGATACAGAACTGGGTCATGGCAGCAAGACACAATCAGTTCTCCAAGAACCTGCAGATACATACAGATACTGTACACAGTACACAGTGCAGAAGCAGCAGTTAGTGTCTTGTGGGGGGGTGCCATGAAGTTCCAAATCAGCCAGATGTTCCAGCACATCTGAGTTATGATGCAGATTAGATATCAACTTTTTCATTTCAAAATGTTGAGACACCTCAATCACATTTTTGTGGATGGAGTTCCTGGTCTGCATCTCAGCACTGAAATGCACTTCCTTAATTAACATGCATTTACTATGGTAGTGACAAACAGTCCATGGTTGCATTTCAGCAGGATGCACAGGGACACAAATCAGGTTTCACTGAAGACTCTTTGGACATCTGAGTGAGTGAGCTGAGGGAGGTCCTGTCCTTCACATTCCTAGAGAAGATGAACCTGGAGTGGTTGAGAAATGTCTGGAGAGCTGGAGTTAGACTGAGGTCTTCATGTAGGCTTCCAGGAAATCATCATTACCATCATCATCATTCTCCATACACAAGGCTCTCTGATACTCAGTAGCATCCTGTGCTACCTGTTTGTGTTTGTGTGTGCATCTCCTTCTGTCTGTCCAGCTCTCATGCAGCCTCCTCTACCCCATTTTCCACCCCACCTGTTGCTGCACACCTATTAGTTCAGACCACAGACACCTCAGCTCTCATTCTGAGTAAATCCCACAGTTGTTTTACATGTAACCCAGTTTCTATCACTACTGTGTTTTTACTCTCTTCACCATGCTGTAGCCCTGGTTACCTGTGTCCTGCATTGGACACGGTGGGAGTGTAACACTTCCTGCACGTTTTTAATTTGCGCTGTTGCTGTTGTCCCTATAAGTGTACCTTTTACCACATTTTGAAACAGACTTATCACTCTACTATACATGGGCTCTGCCTCTGGGCCTGGAACCAATAACATTTTGTGTGGGGAGTGTGAGTAAAGAGGCAGCACACTGCACAGCAATAGTGCTGCGTCCCAGCCAGGCGGACGGCTGAAGAGCAGAAGTGGAGGCGCCATTGTTAACAATGAGCACAGGGACTGTTCTGCTGCCAACTTGTTATCTCCCCCATTGTTGTTTGTCAAGCGTTTCGCTGCTAAATCCCTAATTATTCACACCAACCGTCTCCACAAGCACTGCCCTGCCTTTCCCTTTCCCTTTTCAACTGGGTTTTGTTTTGCTCACATGACTGGGCGGGGCTGCATGTGAGTCACAGAACTCTGGTTTGACAGCCACCAGGAGATGACAGAGTGGTGTTTGTGAAGACAGACCGATGTGCGCAGTTTACACTTTACAGTTTAAAGTTTACACACAAACACCTGTAAATATGCTACACAGGTGCCACTTGTCCCTGGGCCCCAGACCCTTGGGCTGTTTTCTGGTGGTGCTGCTGTTGTTACCCCCAACACTGCAGGTTAAAAGTGTTGTTGTCTGGGGCCCCAGAACTGTACTGTAGGTCTAGATGGAGGTACCAATCCAGGTGGTTTAAAGGAATAAACAAAACATTGTTTTAAAAAACCAAACCCGGAAATATTGGTCAGCTGAAGAGAGAAGTGAAAACAGCCCCCAATTACAGTACTGTGATAGGTCAGCAGTGACCAGCAAGGGGTCAGCAGTGGACAGTGAGAGGTTAGCAATAAACATGCAAAGAAAAGCCCACTGAATCTGCTGGTTTCTGCTGTGAGCCTGTGAGGAATGATGAGGTTAAGCACATGCAGACGTAAAGCTCACTTTGGCTGCCACATTTCAGAGCTGCTTGCCAAATGGGATGAAAAGGCCTTGTGCTGCTGAGGAGCACTGGACCTGCATGTAGGAGACAGCATCATCAGAGAGCCCTGCTGCATGGAAAGCTCTTGCCGTTGTGATGAGCTGGTAGGAGCAGCTCAATATGCTGCAGCTGCATCTCTGGCCAGAAAAGACATTGAGGTTAAACAGTCCATCTGCTGCTGTTGTTGCTGGTGTGATTCTGTCTGTATGGCACCAGAATCAGATGTTTGGGTGCATTTCTGATGGCCCTGCTTGTTGCTTGTTACATCACCTTGGTGTGCTATATCTCAGAGGTTCATGGAAGACCCGAAAAGAGTTGCAGTTGGTGCTCTTTATGATGAGATGTTCAGTTCCTCAGTGGAAATACTTGCTTGTTGAGCTGTGAGCTTCAGAGTCATGGTGGGGGATGAACCTCAATCTGTGATGCTAGAGGCCCTACAGGTGACCCTTGTTGTTCTACAGAGGAGAAAATGAGGGGCAGATTTTGTGAACAAATGCAGTTTGCTCCATGCTATTCACTTGTTTTCTTTTTTAATCCTCCTCTTCCTGGGTTATGAGACCACAGAGCAGTGAGGTGAGCAGCCCTGTTCCGAGGGAGAGTATGACACCCCCCAAGGCACACATCCTGTTACCATGCTTTCATGCCCCCTGAGGAAAGTGTATATCTGCGGTGGTATTCTGTATCAATGGCCCACTCATTTGGTCCACCATCAAGCAGCCTCAATGCAGGAAGGAAGTCTGGGGGTTTCTCTCAGGTCCTCAGCTACATGGTTATTGGGGGAATGAAACTGCAAACATTGAGGAGAAGCTGTTGTGCCCCTCTAATAGCCAGCACATTGCCTTGGTCACCACTGGCCCTAGAGGGGTCTCATCACAATGTCTCTCTTCAATGTATATATGAGGAGTCCATGAACATCTAAAGGCGGAAGAACAGTCATATCATTGGATGTGAAACTGCATGCAACATATTGATTAGATCCATTGTTCAGGTCTGTTGTGCAGCCACAAATGTGGTCACTCAGCAATGTTCTTCCCACCCTTGGCAGGGCAAGAGGGACCGGGAATGCTGAGATACGAAGGTTTCGCAGTTAATTATTCCGAATTTCTTTCAAATGTCTTAGCAAGACCTAAACACCAGTACAATAAGCAAACAGTGAATGACTCCTCCTGGCCTTCATTCCAAACTCACTTGGCACAGTCAGTCACTTTTTTTTACTGAAATAGGTTTATCATGTATTTTTTTGTCCATAAAGACACTGTTGTTTAGATCTACTGAAATCACCCACTTAATTAAACACAAATCTCTAATTTGGGTCTGGAACAAAAGCCTAAGCATCAATGCAATACCAAGAATGAGGGTGAAATATGATGCAGTCCAGGCTAGGTTCCTCTAAAAATGCCTCAAATGGCCATGCTGAACACAAACGCCATCCAGCAGGACTCCTAAAAGGCCAGCGACCACCACTGATTCGTCAGCAGGTCTTTCCGACCACACAGGATCAAGCAGAGACTCAACAGACTGAGCTGTTTTTTGTGGAATGTCACTATTTTCCATGCTCTGCCTTTATCCAGTGCCTCTAACCAACTGTCCCCATGGAAACTAAATGCAGGCCAGTTACACTGGTGGCTGTAGTCCATGGGGAGGCTTCACAGCTAAGAGTTTGGTGAAACAACTATCACTGTTTCCTTTTTTCTTACAGCTGGTTTGTCTTGTCACTGCTTCTCTTTACCTGTAAGAACTCAAACTTGCCCATGTTAGCCGCAATATTCTCACTTTTCGAAGCATTTTCACATGCTGATGTTCATCCACTGAAGACATCTACTCTAGACACCATTTAGAAGTTTCAATTTAAAGTTTCGTTTGCTTTCCAAAGCCAAGAGAATTAAAGCATTATTAGGAGGCCATTCAGGAAATTGTCATGACTCAGTCAAGCCTTCCCTTTTGAAATTTTGTTTTTTCTCCATTATTTATCATATTTATCCCCCCTGTTCTTTATTCAAGATGCAAGAACTTTATGGGACCTGACTGTTTTCCTAAGACAGAAGAATACTGAAGTCAAATGAAGCAGCCACTCTGCAGAAGCCCTGGATTGACCCCAGAATAAACCTGGTCCAGCCAGGCAATTTTCCAAGTGCTCCTGCAAGCAAGCGGTTAGGATTTACCAGCTTTTTCCCCTAATTGTCCTTCAGCTGAACCCTCGAATCCATTAGCTGGCTGACAGAGTTGTGTATCTGCCACCCCCGCACATGAGCTGAGGCCGGAAACAACCTGCAGAAGACCTAACATGAGTACCCAGTGAGTGTAAAGCAGACAGCCACACCACTCCCAAGGGTGCTGATCCTCAACCTTTTGCCCAGTGTTCATCAGAATGACTGACAGGAGACCAAATGCTGACGTCTAGAGCTGTAACACAAAACACTTGCATGACTTAAGAGGTGAAGTCCAAGTTTCTTAATCACAGGCTATAGAGCCATTTAAGAATCTGAGGAAAGCTAAAGGCCCTTCCAAGAAAAATGTCAGTTTTATGGTTGCTATAACAATAATTTTCTTATTACAATATGAAGCAGCACCAAGAGATGCTCCCCTAACTCGCTGATGATCACAGAAGCTGCTCACCATCCTCTCTCCAGCTGTAGCATGAAGGCCGAAGCTGCTGTGTTACCTGCCAAAGAGCGCCTGTTATCACACACCGTGACTGATGAGCAGGTCACAGAAACCCAAACCATGCAGGGGAGCCTGGGGATTTAGTGTGGTGCCTCTTACCCTCCTTTGCTCAATGGACTCTTCCTGGCTGCCTTCCGAATGCTTCAATCCTTTCCTGCAGTAGCGTGATACCGCGGTGTGCTGTGGTAACACTCAGTCTGCAAGCAACATGGTGAGGTCCCTCAGTTTGCCCGGAGGCTGTTGACATTCTGCGCTGCTAATCCCTCCTCTCTATCCACGCTAATCGCTGCAGTGTCGCTCAGCATGTTCAACTCAGCAGCCTGATCCAGAAACCCTTGTGTGCATGGAGTTCTAATCCCTGGCTTATTGCTCTCCCGTTAGAGTGATTCGCAGATCCCCTCGAGGTGAAACTGCAGCTGAGCTCCAACACAGCCTCTTCATACAGGCTTTGTGCAGATAACACAGATTTCAAATCAGTTCTCTTGGACACAGGGCCATGTTAGATACCTGGGTCCCACCGAAAGACACAGATTCCAAATCTGTTTTGGAGGATACTGAGCCCAAGTAGGTACCCAGCTCACTGCCCATGCTGCTGATTGGCAGTAGCAGTAGGAGGCTGTTGACCTGTCGATCCCACAACCCCCTGGGTTGCATGAACGGCTCATGGGGGAGGTCACTATAGCCTGATATGGGGGTTCCATCATCTGCTGTGCAGTCCCACAGCGGGGAGCTCCCTCATTTGCACTAATTAGCCCATTAAGGTGCAGCAGACAGGTGCTGGTGTTTGATGTTATTTTAAGTTGAGATCTGAGAGAAAAAATAATGCAGTTTATCCGTTTCCTTCAGCTGGTGTGGGAGGGGTACAGCCCTGTGTAAAGACCAAGTGGGTCCTGCTAACCGCTAACTGCTAATGGCAGCAGACAGTCCATGCTGACAGGCCAGGTTTTGCTATACACTCCTCACCTGAGTGTGACCTGTCAGCGAGACAAAGTGCAAAGTGCAGCGAGACAAAGTGCATGCAACCCCCTGCCTGTGGCCCCCTCGACTGTGTTTTGCTGCCGCCTTTACTTAGAGCCAAAGAAGAGAAACAGATTTAATCCTCGGCAAGCGACATCCATTCAACAAATTGCAGTCGGCCCCCTGCAGTTGCAGCACTCTCCTTGCTGCCTGGGTTCCATGTGGTGCTGAGAAGGTCAGGGTTGCATGGAAAGATACCGAGGGGCTGCTGGGAGGGAGTAGCAGCAGGTTTACTTCAGGTGACTCAGGTGGGTCTCCAGGCAAATGTTCTGTCTTCTGTTACGTTGAGCAAGAACCTATGCTGGAAGCACAGTGTGAGGTAGGGTAGACAATGGACAGGAAGCCTGTCTATCACATTCACACACACACACACACACACACACACACACACCAAATCTATGGCTTCTGCTATGCTCATCAACACATTCAGCAGCTAGAGAGACACAACTTGTGGAACCTGTAGCCAGGACTCAACACAGGAAGGTCACATGTTTCAACTGTCAGACAATGTGGGGTCAGCGGATCACACATGCCGGTGTGAGGAAGCCTGATTGCCCCCTCCAGAGTCAAAAAGAGGTGAAAGTATTCCTGTGCAGCAATGAGCTGCTGGGAACAGGAGCCACAGTTGTGACTGGTGGTCTTTCAGGCCTGGTCTTGTCCACCAAACCATGTCAGCTGTGCCCTGGAGCTCGACTGGCATCAGAATGTGGGCAGGAGACTACAGTAGCATCCCCTGGTGGCCTTTTAGATGCTGACAGGCCACTCAGTGGGCACCACTGTGTAAGATGCACTTTGAAAGTGGGTGAATATAGAGCTGATCCAAAAGCTTAGGTGGCTACAGTATTTCTGTATTTCTGACAGCAAGTGGTTCAATGGTTGGAGCCTCTGCCTTGATACATGAAAAATAAATGTGTGTACAGTGTGTGTTAACAGGTGCTGCTCTCATGCAGGTACCTCCATGCCCTGTACCTGGGGGCACAGAGCCGCTGGCGAGGGGGCCGTGATGGGAGCCACTTCTACCTACGCATGCTGTTTGAGAGTGCCGACGTTAGCATGCTGCGGCTGCTTGAAGGCTTCTTGAAGAGCGCCCCCCAGCTGGTGCTGCAGCTCAGCATCATGGTTCACAGCCAGCAGGTGCTTCCGCTCCAAGGTGAGTGCTGTCCGACTGCCCCCTGCTGGTTCTCACACCATCCCTAGTGCTGCCTGTCACAGCCACCACTCACCCCAGGGATGCCTGTTTGTCTCCGCAGCCCTGTGTGCTTCAGCTGCACTGCTCTCTCTCTCCTGGACCCTCGCTTCCTACCAGAAAGTTCTGCGGGACTGCCGCGATGACAAGGTGCCCATGTCCTACAAGGCGGTGGTAGCACAGGTGCTGTGGCATGTATTCTCCATTGGGGCACGTGCCACCGCCTTTGCCCTCTTTGCCTCTGTGTACAAGCTCTACTTTGGCATTTTCATCGTGGCACACTGGTGCATCATGACCTTCTGGGTCATTCAGGGCGAGACAGACTTCTGTATGTCTAAGTGGGAGGAGATTGTCTACAACATGATGGTGGGGATCATCTATGTTTTCTGCTGGTTCAAGGTGCGTGAGGGCCGTGCACGCTGCCGCCTGCTGGCCTACTGTTGTGTAGCATTGACGGAGAATGCGGCCCTCACTGTGGTCTGGTATCTGCACCGTGAGCCGCGAACCTCTGACTCATGGGCGCTGCTTGTGCTCTGTGCTGTTACCTCCAGCCAGGCCCTGGGCACCTTTTTTATGCTTCTGTACTACTGTCTGCTGCATCCAGACAGTGAAGCACGGTGGGGGTGCGTGGGAGGAGGCATCGATGAGTCCTGTGGGGTGGTCACCCCGCTGGCCCCCCTCCCTGATGTGGTTGCCAGCCCCCCCAGGACCCTCCAGAGGACTACGGTAGCAGAGTACGTGGACAGGGATGGCATCCTGCCCATATTTCAGGTGAGGCCTGGCACGGCAGCACCCCGGGAAGAGGGGCCTGTGATCCGCATCGACCTGCCCCGGAAGAAGTACCCAGCATGGGACGTGCACTTCATCGACCGGCGGCTCCGAAAGACCATCCTGGCGCTGGAGAGCACATCACCCTCCACGCCACGCTTGCAGTACCGCAGCGAGAGTGCCCCCAAAGAGATGACCGAATACGAGACGACCGTGTGATGGGGCCCATACACACACTGAACCAGGGCACAGTGATGGTCAGCCCCTGGAACAGCTGGAGGAGCCCAAACTTTCAGATCTGAAGTCAGGGGTCACAGGTCAGTGGACAGCAGATAGTCCTAGGAGTGCATAGTCTGCAATAGCAAGGCCACATTGAGGTGACCAGCAGACCAACAGTGTTCTCAGCTTCAGGATTTGTAGGTTTTTGGGGTCGAACTAGGATCTTTAAGGTCTGATACCTTAAGGATTCAGGCCATCTGGGGCTTGAAACCTGTAGGATCCAGAACCTTTGAGGTTTGAGACCTGTCGGATCCATGAGCTTTAGGGTTTGAAACCTGTAGGATCCAGAGCCTTTAGAGTTTAAAACCTTTATGATCCAAGCCCTCTGGAGTCGGAGTTCCAAACATGTGATGCCCACTGTAACTGAAGACAAGGTGGTACTACAGCTGCATCATTTAAATGTTCAGTGTTTATTGTTTGTTTTTCTCTGTTAGAAACTTTATATCCTGTTTACATGTTCCTATTTTTATTTACTTTTTTATGGTTTTATACTCTGTGCCAGTGTGTTGGATGTCCTGACTGTTGGGATTTGGAAATTATACATACAATCATGTGTTTTGTATGTATGAATCAGGGGACGTGCTGTACATTTGCCCATTTTTCCTCCTTGAAATTATCAGCCTCCAGGGGCAGGAGGAAGTTCACAGGTACATTTGAATGAAGGTAAAAAATGCTGTGATCATAATGCAATTGGACAAATACTATAGTAAAACTGGTTGCGAACTCTTTTCTTTGTCTTGGATTTTGTATCAGTTACTGCAATTATTTTTGACTCTAGAGTGCTCCCTGCTGGTGCCCCTGAATTTATGACTTTCCAAGTGTAAGATACTAGCTTTAACCACTACACCACCTGTTGGCCATCAGGCAGACTGCACCGACAGGAGACACATATGGCAGATCCTTCATTGCACTCCACACCCTATTAGGTGGTCTCATACCCCCCTTGCCCTGCTTGTTCTCCACTGAGTTCCAGACCTTTGGTTTGATAGAAAGAGGGGGAGCAAAGGCACCCACAGACATTGTGGGTCTCAATTTCTGCAGTTTGAAAGAGGAATGCATGCTGGCAATGCAATGTGGGGCTCCTCTTCCTCCTCATGTTTCAGGGCTCAAACTGGAAATGTGAAGGACTGTGCATGTAATTTAGGGTCTGATTCTATGTCCACACATCACAGCATCTCTTTTACACTACATTCAGCTCATCACTCATCCTGTGTGTGTGTGTGTGTGTGTGTGTGTGTGTGTGTGTGTGTGTGTGTGATTGAAACATAACTCTCTGCAGCCACTAAGAGAAAATCTCTTGCAAATTTATAGGGAAGAAAAAAGCAACCCCATTTGTCAGGAAGAAGAATTTCATGGCAAATTTAGAGGAGATTTTGTTGTAAATAGGAATCAGATTTACTAGCTAAGTATGCTCACACATAGAGGAAATTTGACTTTGGTTTTCAGTGGATCTCAGCATACTTCAGAAAACACAACATACATGCACACATACACACAGAAATGTGAAAGCGATGCATAACAGTGCATGGACTACAAATATAAATAATACACACAATACACTTTGTTATATACAGCTTAACATTATAGCTATGTACACTTAGGTATTCAATGGTAATAATAGGGGGGAATACAGCACAGACTAATAAACAAATCAGCTGCTTATGGACAGTGTATGGAAAGAAGCTGTTTCTATTTCTGCTCGTATTGGTGCACAATGATCTGTAGCTCCTGCCGGATGGAAGATGTTCAAAAAAGCTGTGGCTTGGATGAGAAGGGTCTGTTAAAATTCTTCCTGCCCATCTCCTAATTTCAGAGGAGTACAGGTCCTCGGGGCAGGGCAGTCTGGCACCAGTAATCTTTTCTGCAGACCTGACTATGGGATGCACCCTGTACTTTTCTTGTTTGGTGGCTCATCCAAACCAGACTGTGATGGAGAGGCTGAGAACAGACTCAGTGACTGCTGTGTAGAACTGGATCAGCAGCTCTTTGGCAAGTTGAGCTTCCTCAGCTGATATAGGAAGTAACATCCTATGCTGGGCCTTTTTTAAATGATGAACATAGTGTTGGTTTTCCAGCTCAAGGTCCCGAGAAATTGTAGATCCCAGGAACTTAAAGGTGTCCACCACAGACACAGTGTTGCTGAGGGTGGCAGTATTGGGGAGTTCCTCCTGAAATCCACATCTCCACAGTCATCTCCACAGTTTTCAATGTATTCAGCTCCAGGTTGTACTGACCGCACAGTTGTTCCACCTCCCGTCTGTGTGCACTCCTTGCCTTTCGTGATGAGTCCTATTAGAGTTGTGCCATCTGTATATATAAGGAGCATGACAGAGCATGACTTCTGAAGTGCAGTTGTTGGAGTAGAAGGAGAAGAGCAGTGGAGAGAGCACACATCCCTGGGGAGCACCAGTGCTGATTGTTCAGGAGCTGGATGTGAACTTACCCAGTGTCACCTGCTGCCTCCTATTTGTCAGGAAGTTACTAATCCCAGGCACAGGGAGCTATGGAGGAGTTCTAGAATGATGGCATTGAATGCCAAACTGAAATCTACAAATGGGACCCTTGCATAAATTCCATATTTCCTCACAGAAGCTGATGTAGAGAGGTCACAGTATCAGTAAGCTCCTCTAACACAGCAGCTGCAACCTCAAAAACCTTCAGTTTAGTGCATTCAAAGTAAGTTTGTGTCTCTAGCCCTGCTTCGGATGTCCATTCTTTAGGCATTCTTTAACTCTGCATAACAATGGTGCACTGTGTTTCTGTCTCTGGTATTTGATTGTGTTAGCCAAACAAATGATGGGACAAATAAACAAAAACAATCAAATTACAAGAAGAGCACAAGACCAGGCTGACTGCATTTAAATCTTGCCACCTGCTGTAGTTCCCTACATGAAAGTATTTACCATGAACTGGTGTAGTAAAAATGACTCTGCTGTGGAAATGAGTAGATTGGTGTAAGCGTCTTATAGGACAACACTGTCAGACAGAACAGTAACTGTGAAATGTAACTGTGATCACAGACAGGCTGCAGACAGTCAGTTTCCTGCTGCTTCAGTCCAAACCATGTGGCCATTTCCAACCTCACCTCCTCTTTCCACATATACAGCTGATGGACAGCAGGGGGTAAAGTGTTTAATGGAACACGGGACAAACTCTAGCCTTGGGACACTTCTGATGTTAAACACTCAATTCCTAAAGTCTCCTTACAGCTGTTTTACTGTGTTTCAAATTTTGTTTTATTTCATACCAGTTTAAGTACAGAATGATGTTTTTGTGACTGATAGCATTAATGAAATATCATCAAATGAATGAATATCAACAAATATCATATCAAGGGTTAAAAGGGGCCTTACAGTGTAAAACTGGATACATTTAATAAATTTAAGGAGAAATTTGTGCAGCTTAAGATGAAAGAGCTGCTCATATTTTCTGTTTCTGCTCACATTTTAAGTCCTTCTAGGACCAAATTGCTGCAGGTCTTTTCTTTAGTTTCTACCGTCTTATTAACAACATTGCCTGTGGTTCTCATTGATCTGCTACTGATCTGATCTATTTCCTCATCTCTTCAGAAAATCATCTCTAATAAGAAAACTATGAGGACATCTCAAACTGATTTATTTTTGGATACATTTTTTCTTTTTATTTATTTATTTTTATTTAATTAAGCTATGTTTGCCCTCTGTTATCTGTTTCCAGTTGTTTCCTGTAATGTTTCTCCGTATGTATTTCCATATAATGTTTGCGATTAAAAAAAGCTATTAGGGAGGAACCGATACAGTCAAGGACCGTTGCTGGTTAAGGGTCGTAACGTCCAATCAAATCACCTCAAACACACTCATTAACATAATATGTCTGACCAATCAGTTCCGGGTGGGCGTGACCAAGCACTCTCGCCGCGGAAAACACTTTCGGTTTGTCCGCCGCTCAGTTCCGTCAAGAATGATGGCGGCGGCGGTGGGGACCGGTATCGGCGGAGGGTCCAGCACGGTTAGTCCTCCCTGTGGAGTCCCGCATCCGGCCGCCTATCGCGGCAGGCAGCCCAGGGAGCACTGGAGGAGGGGCCACGACTCACGCCGGCGCCAGGCAGCCCTCTTATTCCTCAGTAACATCTCCCTGGACGGGCGCCCGGTGGGGAAGCCGGCGCGCGGTGATCCCGAGTTCCGGGGTCCCGATGCCACGGGATCATGCGTCGGGGTCCCCCACGTCAGCCAGGCCGCGTTCCCGGGGGTCTCAGAGGCAGTAAGACTCGACCCGCAGGCGGCACACGGCCCCGTCCCCTCGGCGGCCAGTTCGCAGCCCAGGTGGGTCCGGTTCGTTGTTGGGGGTTGGAGAGGCAGGGGGCGGGGTTAACAGTGAGCATGTAGTCAATCGGTGTTTATGTCCTGTCCCTCACTTTTGGTTCGCAGGATCTGTGTGTGTGTGTGTGTGTGTGTGTGTGTGGGTGTGTGGGTGTGTGTACCTTTACATTATAATTTACAGATATTCCTTCATCAGACGCGTTTCTCCTAAGCAACGGGCAGCTCCAAGTACACAGCCCAATAGGGGGCGTAGTGATTGGAGCTGCTGCCTTGCGCTTGAAGGATCCGGGTTCAGATGTCATTTCCTGCTCTGGTCCAATTGAGCGAGGTACTTACCCTGAAGTGATACAGTAAAAATTACACTGCTGTGTAACTGGATAAACGGCTCTGGGCTTCGATCAGCCCCCCGCCCAGTGCCTCGCACCCTGAGCTCCAGTGGAAACGAGGTTCACCCAGACAGAGCCTCATGCCCACCGTGGTGATGTGCAGTACAGTACCGTGGTGAACAAGTGCTCCGCCACTGTGATTACCATCACGTAAATGTGTAAATTGGGTGTGAAGTAACGAAACTTTTGAGCGTTAGTTTTCTGCTGTTCACCTCTGTCCACATGGTGGCGCCACTCACAGGGTTCGCAGGACATGCAACGTACCACACACACACACACACACACACACACACACACACACAAAGGCCATACAAGCGCACACTCAGGCAGTCCGTAAACACAGGAAATACCGATACTCACCACAGAGGTGCTCACCACACACCACTCACGTTTGAAAGTTAGTGAACTCTTCAAGGTGGTCATTACTTTGCCTATTATAGAGATTTTATACATACCTGAACTCTTAATGAATTCACAGAATGAATATCCTAAATAGACTTCCTACACATTCAAAGAATATTAACTCAGATTATTATACTGTGATATTTAATAAATCACCAGATACTTTAGTATGCAAAAGTAAATGAACTCTTTTCAGTCAGTAACTCGTGTTGCCTCCATATGGGGGAGAAACAGAAACTTCACATTGCTGCCTCCTATGAGCAGTTATCAGTCTCTGACAAGTTGCTGGAGGGTTTTTCCCTGCTCCTCTTTACAAACCCCTGCCAGCTCTTCGGTTTGAGGGATGTCTTGCATGAGCAGTCCTTGTCAGGTCCTTTTCAATGGTGTTCAGCTCAGAACTTTGGCTTGGCCATTCCAGGAAACAGAACCGCTCCTTCCTAAGCCGTTCTTCAGTGGACCTACCTGAATATTTAGGATTGTTTTGTTGAAAAATCCGCTTTTTGACCAACTTGAGTTTTCAAAATGATGGCCTGACGTTCTTCAAAACAATTGCTTGTTATTTCTCAGAACAACATAAAATTGCTCAGGACCATAGTAAAAAAAAAATCACCCCACACAAGGATGCTGACACCACCAGACTTAACGGTAGAGAAAAAGATTTTATTGATAGTCGGCTGTGTTAGCTTTTCACCAATCATGGGCTGAGCCATATAAATAAATTTTGGACTCATCTGTCCAGAGAATAGGCTTCCAAAACACCTCAGGTTTGTCCAGGTGGTCTGAAAATCTCCAGATGAGCAGCTTTGTTCTTTTTTGATGGAAGAGGCTTCTTCTTGTTGACCTTGCCATACATGGCATTTCTGTTCAGGGTTCTTATTGTTGTTAACTGCACTACTACTTGAGAGACAGCTAGGGAGGCTTGTACATGTCTGTGTGTTCTTTACACAATTATCTGTTACCTCCTTTATTATTCTCATGGGCATGGGTGAAATCTAGACAGACATCTACTTCTTGGTAGAGTTGGCATTGTTTTAAATTTCCTTCATTTGTGTACTCTTCAGCTGTGTTTGAGGCTCTTACAAGTAAGGCTACTTAGAAGTAATGCATCTGATAATGGAATACTTTGCTAGAGATATAGTCTTAACTGCTTGGGTTCTCTGTGAGGGCCGCTGTTGGCTCACTTGCATGCAGGCTGATTGGCTCCTCCCCCTCACGCAGGTTGCGAAACCCGTCAGGGTCCCCAGGGCGAAGGATGGCAAAGAAGGTGCACTTCATCAAGAGCATGAGGCAGTATGACACACGGGGTGGCAGGTGAGGGCAGCCGAGAGGGAATGGGGCCAACTGGGCAAGTGTGTGTCTGTCTGTCTGTCTCTCAAGAGTGTGCGTGTCCTTCTGTTCCCCAGGGTGGTGCTGATCTGCTCCAGGCGCTCACTCTGTGCTGTCCTCTCAGTCCTCCCGTATGGGCAGACCCCTAGATGCAGGTATGGAAACCCCCCAGGCAGCTCTGATGTTACTAATATTACTGTGGCCATCAGCTAATACTGCCCTGGGAGCTATTGTGCTAATAGATTGGCCATGGCTGATCAGCAACGGGCTGTGCACCCCCAGAGATGCAGCGGTTAAGGCACCATATTTGTAGGTGTCGTATGTGAGGAGGATTTTGAGACACATCCCTTCACTTTTGCCTTCCTTGCCATTTACTGTGGTATCTCGCCACATTTTTTATCCCCAGCGTCTTTCTGACAGCCTGACCTTGAACAGAATTTGTTGTTTCATATATAATTTTAATTATGATTAACAATAATAGTTTAACAGATTTGTACTATGAGTCACAATGCTAGTAACTGACAGCCACCCCACCTACCTGTGTTTGAGCAGTGATTCAAAGCTTGAAACTGAACGACAGCACCACCCTTCAGGGGGGGCTTCCATCAGCCTCAACATGAGTCCCATGCTGGAGGGCATTGAGCTGGGCACATATGACACGGTGAGGGAAGTTCTGTGCATGCATTCGCTGTTGCTGGTTTGAACCCCATTCTCCATTACCAGTGACTTCTCTGAAAAATTCAGTAAAGCTGCCCACCTCTGTATGAATGTCACTGGCCAGTCATGTCAAGCTGGTCAAGTTATGATTCAATATAAGAACATTTCCATTTTATTTGTTTGCATTTCATTCATTGATTTATTGCTGCAAATATGACTTGTTTGTATTTTCTTAGCCAGCAGGTGGCAATAAAAAAGCAACAGACTAGGCATGTAGAACCAACATAATTCAACTCGCTTCCACAGTGTTTACAGCTCAATTTTGTTGGTGTTCAGTAACAAGATCAGGAATATCCTTCATGTTTATGGGTTGAATCTGTCAACAGTGAGAATTGAATAGGAGTTTGTGGAAATAACATATTTTTATTTTAAGTCATTTAAAAGTTAATAAAACATGAAGTTAAAAATATTTAAATAATTTCACTTTTAATGTCACATTTATAAGGTATAACTGACTTTAGAGGTACAAACAGGCTTCCTTTAAAGGTATGTTGCTATATGTTGAGGAATCAATGTCCCGTAAACCAATTTGGACAAAATCTTAACTAATTACTAATTAAGAATATTCTGTGGTCTCTGCTTGACCCTTTGTGACCTTTCCCTAGACGGTGTCCTATGCCAAGTTCCTGCTTCCTACCAATGCCCTAGTGAGGCACAAGAGTGCCCCGGTGGACCTCCCCCGCAGCCACAGAGGCCACACCCCTGCGAGGCTCAGCTCTTCTGTTGGACAGGACTCAGGTATGTGGCCCCATCAACACGGTAACCAGACAGCCGCCAAACCAGCTGGCATAGCTTCCCATGCTAATGCTGGTTTTACAGGACATGAGGGATCAGTACACTGCCATTGTGTTTTGCCACATCCAGCTGCTGATGATGGTAATTACTGACCAAATACCGGTAACCAGGGCAACCTGCAAAACAAAATGTAAACATAAGGTGTTGGGGGCTAAGCAGTACAGATAATGTGATCACACAGTGCCACACGGCCAGCAGAGCAAACAAACTTCCTGATATGCATGATATCTGTTTCTTTATACAGTAATGTGTGAGTGCGTGTGTTAGGTTGGGTTCAAAGATTCTGTTGAACACTGGTCTATCAGAATTGTTTGTGTGTATTCATATACAGAGGAGAAGCTAAACAACTGCATACAGTGGGATGTAATAAATGGGCACAGACGCACATATGCGCACTCACACCCCAGTCTGGATAACTAGTTCTGTCCGTTGGGTGGCATTGGGTGGACTGAGAAACCTGCAGCTTTCAGAAGACCTGGTGACACTTAACACCTCCATAACTCCCAAACCAGGTGTAGACGACCAGCTGGATTATGACCCCGACCTGCTGAGTGACCCCCACTGGCCCTGTGGAAAGCACAAAAGGGTGCTTACCTTTGCATCCTACATGGTGAGGAGCTAGACTTTACCCTGCCCCACATGGACACAGGCCAAGGCCTTCTCACTCAGTGCAGAATGAACTGCTGTGACTGATGACTTTGCTTGTCTGTCCTCCTTAGACCACTGTGATTGAGTACGTGAAGCCATCAGATCTGAAGAAGGACATGAACGAGACATTCAAGGACAAGTTCCCTCACATCAGGCTCACCCTGAGCAAGATCAGGAGGTAACGTGGGCTGCTTGTAGATCTTCCCCAAGGTGCTGCTGGGGTCTGATCAGATTGCTAATTCATCCCCCCTTTCTCTCACTCTGTCTACCTTTTGTGGACCCCTCGCAGCCTGAAGCAGGAGATGCGCAGCGTGAGTGAGGAGCGTGCCCTGCAGCCTGTCACTGTGGCCATGGCCTTTGCCTACTTTGAGAAGCTTGTGCTGCAGGGCCATGTGAACAAGCAGAACCGCAAGCTGGTGGCAGCCGTATGTGTGTTGCTGGCCGCCAAGATCAGCAGTGACCTACGCAAGGCAGACGTTCGGTCCCTCATTGATGTATGTCACTTGAACCCTCAGCCGCCCCAAGCCTCACTTCCACCTCCTCACTCTTTACCTGGTTACCATCATGCTGTTTTCAGCACATTGTTACTTTCACTTCTAGCCCTCAGCATCCCGATTCTCATTCGCAATTTGCCAATAATTAACAACTGAGCTGCAAGTGATGGTAAAATTTTTGAGTTATCTGAGGACTGACTAATGTATTGGCTCTTTGGTGTAAATTTCCCCTGGTGTTTTGTACCTGCTGGCCACTCAGTGCTCCACACCACTTCTTGTTGTCAACCTGTCTGAGTTCCTTTTTTCTCTCTCCTCTATCCCTCTAGGCGCTGGAGGAGCGTTTCCGCATCAGCCGACGGGAGCTCATCCTGCTCGAGGTCACTGTGCTTGTGGCCCTGGAGATGGCACTGTACCTGCCTGAGAACAAAGTGATGCCCCACTACCGACGGCTCGTGCAACAGCCGCGTGACGACCTTCTCCTTTGAGCAGGAAGTGGCCTCATGATGCTGCTGTTGATGATGGTGGCCACGCTCCTGCAGCCAGTGACCTGGGATCACAGCCCTGAACCTGCAGCAAAAACTGCACTTACCCACAATTCCTCAGCAGTTTCTTTCCTTTATGTTTTTGATCCTCTGAGTTAAATGTGTTTAAATTGCTGTGACATTAATTTCCTCGGGGTGATCAGGAGACCTGTAACCAAGGACGATGGTGGTTGTGTTCATCCAAATCCTATCCCTTTGGGGGGGGGGGGGGGTTTGAGGTGCATGATGCTGTTACACGTTATTATTGGCTTGGTGTCACTTCCGAATGGCGAGGCACACAGTGCGAGGAGCCTGTTTAATCTGAATATTTATGCACTCTTTAAAGGACAGCTTTTTTTTACCTTGAATGTACTGTTTTGGTAACTGTTTGTGTTTGCCAGCTGGTTGCAGTATCCCAGGATCCTTCCTGTCTGACCAGCACTGTCATCATTTGGACAAGAAGGACATCCATTTACCATGATTTTCAGTTGTTTTGCTAAAACCCTCTTTATGTCCGCAGGTTTTGTTGTCAGCTGCTGTGCTTTGAGTTAGAATGCCTGATTTCAAAATGATGTTTTTATAGACTGTAAACCTACTCAAATTATGTTTTTTTAACATAACGTCCATCCAAAGAAACTTTTTGTGTCTTAAGGTGTTATGATCGTGAAATATTGCGTCTTTCACGGTGTGATGTGACTCTTTGGTACAGCGGTGTTTGTTGTGTATATTTATTTTTGAAGGAGTTCGTTTTATTTTTTCCAGACACTGAACGCACGTTAGTGGTTTGTCATCCATTTAGCATTTAAATGAACAAACCGCTTGGGACAAGACTGCAATAACACTTTGTGTGCCAACATTTTTCGCTCAGGTCATATTCGTATTTTCCGATGTTTATCTTAAAATTTGTCATTAATATTTTAGTTTTTTTCTTATGTAACATACAAAACTTTTTTTGGGGGGGTGGGGTTGTGTTGTTCCGTCTCTGAACCAAAGTGCTTTGTTCACCACCTTTTTATGACCAGGTCAGCCTCTCTTGTTGCCTGCATCATTATCATCACCACAGGGTTTTGGGCGACTGAAGGTCCAGTTTCGCAGTGACTCCAGACCACTAACAGGCCTGCACCAAAAAGTTGGCTCTGCTGTATGAAGGGTTTGTCACTGCACCAGGGCAATCATGTATGTGCATGCGCGCCCACCCAGTCCAGTTCTGCCCACAGGCGGTTCAGGAACAGTCTTAGGTGGTGTTTACATCCTGATTTCCTTCTCTCTGTAGTTAAAGTGCATCAACTGTTTAGTACAAATTGCAGTAAATATTCCCTTTCATGTGTCTTCAGTGCAGGATCCTGTTCAAGTACCTCATTTATTTATATTTTTGTGAGTATTTTAATGATTGTCAAGATCATTTTTAATGTTGTGCCTTTGGACTTTTTATGGAAATATCTGATAATATATTTTCTAATGACTTCATGAGTATCACTGTGTTCTTTGAATGAAAAAACAGCAGGTCTGCAGCAGTTGATAAATGTTTGCCCAAAGGTGGGTATAGCAACCAAACCACAAAAAACCCAATTAAAAGTACTGTTGTTTTTGAAAATTAAGTAAAAATTTGTAAAATTATCAGGTCAAAAAACTGCTCAAGTAGTGAAAGTACTTTTTCAAATGAAGTTTTAAAGTTATAAACCAGTGTTTAGATTGATAGTACAGTTATCACTCAGCTTTTTAGTTACATCTACTCCATAAATGAAATTTTTAGACTAGTCAATACAAAACAAAGACTACAGTCTGCAAGGCATTATTTACCAAGATTTATCTGACACTTTTCTCCAAGGTGGTTATTAATTTTTGGCTTGTATACTGAGATACTAACTGTATACTGTATTTGTATAGCAGAGTACATTTAATGGTACACTTTAGGGTTATCCACAGGTACTACAGGATGAGATAGGATTCAAAC
The DNA here is from genome assembly GCA_018136845.1 of Heterotis niloticus. Classification (NCBI taxonomy): domain Eukaryota; kingdom Metazoa; phylum Chordata; class Actinopteri; order Osteoglossiformes; family Osteoglossidae; genus Heterotis; species Heterotis niloticus. The sequence goes on along the minus strand of CM030889.1, from coordinate 31,818,071 downwards.
TTGACTTTTAACTGCAGCATTACAACTCTAAACATTGTGTGCTTCACCCAAGTGAATTGCACGTTAATCAGTTTAAACGGCAGTGTATTTGTACAATAGAAGTTCAAAGGCAGTAGAGCACTAGGAGAATTGGGATTCAAGCAAACAACCCCTAGGCTGCACATGATCATGTCCCATAAGGAAACCCTGTTGCACCTAACAAATGAAAAATCAGTTTAGATGCTCAGAATCCCTGCAGGCTTGAGTCACATTCTATCAACTGGATTTATGTTGTCATTCTAGCTGGTTGGGTAGTTACCCAGTTAGTTAGTGGTTCATTTAGGAAATCTAGACTGGACACTAACATCAGCTTTAATAGCAGGTGTACAGCTAGATGTCCAGAGCTGATGCTAGTGGAGCTACCAGTAAGTTTGTGAAGAACAGCTTCATGTAGTCCTTCAGCTACAATCATTTGGAGACCATCTCTGCTCTGTCATAAATGCAGCTAGACCACAAATCATCTATTTGGAGGACTCCAAAAGGCCCTGTCTTACAGGTAAACGGCTGCAATCCCCCTTTAAATTAACTCCAAGTAACCGAGTTGCTACCCACCCCGGATGTAACATTAATATGAAGCTCAGCAGCAGCCTAGACATCCACTCTGTCCAGGTGGCAGTGACATTTGAAGTTATGGGTAGTGTAGCAGTCAGAGATGATGGCATTTGACTTTCTGCTCCTACAATAGTTAAGAATGACAGGTAAGTTATGAACACACAGTGGTTAGACTTAAGGTTTCAGTTTAGAAGGTGTTTAGTACAAAGCCCTTTTAACCGATGTTCTACTTCAGTCCCACTTTACAAAGCTGTGAGACACACATTAGTCACAATGCTGTAGTGTTGTGGTCATGCTGATACACATTGAATCCTGACAAGGAGGGTTTGAATTCCCTTTAGTTTTTCAATAATGTGGCTCATGACACTTAGTGTGGCTTTAAATGCATGTCAGTTTACTCAGCAGCTTCAATGCTGTGGTTAAATACATGATGATGTTTGCAGGCTTATGGGTTCAAGTCCTAGGCGGGGTTCTTTATCACTTAACTTGTATTTCTTGGTAGAGGTGTGATGTAATAAATAAGGTTCTCAACTGTTGACCATAAGGGTCTTGGTTTGTTTCCTAGGGAAAGATAAGTATGAACTGTGGCACAAGACTTGATCTACAGCTACCTTTGAAAGGCTTCAGTGTCACACAAAGTAGAAATTGCAAGGCATTTTGGAAGAATTAAACCCAAGCCCAGCTGAGTTCCAGTGCAGCCTCATAACCAAACCACACAGTCCATCATCACACCTCTAACTGTCGTCCGTACGTAAAAAAATGCCTCAATGTTGATATCATTTGAGATGATGAACCGAACACCCACCGAATACCTTTGAAAGTTCTCATTGTCATGGACAACAAAAGCTGCAACTTTTAAACAACTGAACCAGCGACCTGTACATCAGGAATCTCACGCCTTAACCACAGACCGCCTCGATCAGAGAACGGAAGCCAAGAAAAAAGCAGAAATTGTTTTACTAAGACTTGAACACAAATACAAGATTTAATGCTTTTTCTGCTTTCAATTCCCCTACTAGTGACATAAAAAAATGTATCATAGAGCCGCTTTAATAACATTTTCTTTCGTTTTCAGCTGCTAGCCGTTAATGCGGCAGGAAACCGGAAGTGTAAACTCACTTTTTTTTTTTGGCGTCGTACCGGAAGTAGTTTGGGGTGCCGCGTCACACTTAGTGCTTCCAGGGCAACGCTTCTTCCTTTCTGTGTCCGCCATTTCTGAGAGCAGGTATGTGGACGGCGTGCTCAGGCTTATGAGGCCATAAATAGTTCTGATTTTGTTCGTCCTTGTGGCTAGCAATTGTGCTGTATGTTCCGAGTACCTTGGTACACACCTGCATACGTAGTTTTGCAGGTTTAATGTGCGATTTTTGAAGTAGAGTAAGACACGGATCGTCGCGGAGACCCATGTGCCTGTATACCCGGCGTGTCTGTCCAGTTTTCTGGGTCTCTTTGATGCGCTTGGCAGACCTCTTCACACTGCGGAGTTTGCCGCATTTTCTCAAACCCGCTTACGTTACTTCTGAATTCAGATGTCTTCCGAAAACCCCTTTTCTCATTATTTATCAACGTGAACTGTTGGTACTACAAGTTATAATGTGTTACACAGAGTCTGGGAAAATAAAGTGAAATGAACGAATAAAATATTGTAGCGATATTGTTAGTACATAGTGCCCCATGTTTGACTGACAGAACTCGAATCTTCTCTGATAATGTCCTTCAAAAGACACTGGAAATGTGTAACACTTTTTAATGTGTTTCAAGTCTCGCAGCACGCCCTCAGCAGCAGATCGACATGCAGAACGACGCTGGAGAATTTGTGGACCTTTATGTCCCCCGCAAGTGGTGAGAGAATTTGATGGCTTTTGTCTACTTGTATACACCTAAGTATTATTAATAATAATGTTATAATATGAATAATGTATGATTTAACTTCAACCTGTTTTGTCCTGTGTGCAATGCTAAGAATGCATTTTAATGGTCATAATGAGGTGCACTGATGTTTTGAAGGATATTTTCAGCTTCATGTTTCTGTGGTCCAGTAGGTTGACCACACCACCCAGTCACGCACAGTTTTTTCAGTGTTGACTGTTTCTTTCAGCTCTGCGAGCAACAGGATCATTTGGGCAAAGGACCATGCATCAATCCAGATTAACATTGCCGAGGTAAAGCGAATGAGATCTTTTATATAATTTTTCTTGTAATTTCCTGCTGTTATACACATTAATCATAATTCATGGCTGCACACCTTATTTTCTACACCTGTTAGGGTTAAGAGACGTGCTGTTCTGTGATAATTTATACCATGATGGCTGTTTCTTTCCTCCTAAGGTTGACAAGACAACTGGCAGGTTCAATGGGCAGTACAAGACCTACGCCATCTGTGGGGCCATCCGAAGAATGGTAGCTCCCCCTCCCCCCCATCATATTCAAATGCATTTGTCTTCCGTTTCCATTTGGAAACCATGTTAATCTGCATACCAAGTAGCTGCCAAAATTGTTGCTTGAACGACTTTTATATGCGAGTTACTCAGAAAAAAAGGCGGTTTAATGGCATTTCCATGAGACATGCAGGCCTTTGTGTCCACTGCAGTGTTTTGATGTCATATTCATCAATAGGGTGAGGCAGATGACTCCCTGCTGAGGCTGGCCAAGAACGACAGCATCGTGTCCAAGTAAGAGCACTCTGTCAACAGGGGGGTGGGGAGGGGAATGTCCCCAACCTCTGGAGCCCTAATGGTAACCAGGCAGATGTGTGGCTAGATTGGACATATGGGTAGCTGTTGATCATAACTTTGGCATGCTGCTTTTGTGTTTCAGACTGCCAGTCATTTAGACAGATGGGTAATTTCTACTTAGAGGGGATTTAAATGTTTTGAGTAGTGACAGTAGGTGGAACTACTTCACTACCTGCTGGTTCAGTATGTGCACTATTAAACACCCTACATAAAGGGGTAATGGTAAAAGCTTTCAGACTGGTTAAATTAATGGTACTGGTTTGAAATATCAGTTGTCTGCCATAATTTAAATTTTTTTTTTTTACAGGAACCTGTAAATCTGAAGACACTTGCTGCATTTTCTATGTGAAATAAAATGTGATATAGCATTTGCTGTTTACAGTGGTGAATTAATAGAACCAGCAACAGTTCTGAGTCTGTATCAAGTTCTTCATGGGCAACCAGGAGGACTTACAGTATGTAAATACTGTCAAGTGTATGAAGGTTGTAGAAACAGATTAGTGTATGTACAATAAAAAGGCTGGAGAAAACCTCTTCCAAATTAGTTCCTAAAGGACATATTAGGAGAACTTGTCTCAAATGAGGCAGTGGGATTTCTAAGATGAGCATGACATCACACTAAAATGCATAACAAGGACAGAAGCAGAGGAAACCATGGTAAAGGACATTGGTACTTTCATGCCAACGACTTTATTAGCGGGAAGTGTTGAACACGAAAAAGCCAAGGAGTAACAGCATGGAGACACCTATTAACCACCCACTCAGAGGTAAAACTCAGCAACAAGTCAGATAAAATGAGGTATTTCAGTCAAGGCTCATGTCATCATCCTTTTTATCTTTAGAGTCCCCATCTTTCTCTCCTTTGCTGTCATTCTCCATGGCTTTGGCAAATGCTTCCACATCTGAAGAGGGACAAATGTTAGAATTAGGTTTTAATTCTAGTTTGTGTGTGTGAACAGAGAGGGTGGGAGGAGGGGTACCAACCTCCCCGATTAGCAGCATCCACAGCTTCCGAAGGCAGACCAAACTGGTTCATTAGTGGTCCCAGCTGCCCTGAGGCCAGTGCGCTGCTGAACATGTTCATGGCCTACAGCAGGATGAACAGAGACTAAATTTGGAGCATGAGCAAATTGAATAAAACTGAGGAATTCAACCGATAATAGCCCAAACAGTGCCATTTATTGAGTAAGCAGCATGAGGGTTCATGGCTATGTACCTGCTGGAACTGCGGTGATGTCAGCGTGCTCTGGATCTCATTAGCACTCTGTGGCAGTGACTCTCCTGAGGGCAGGTACGGCAAGAGACGCTGTTGGACCTCAGCATTGGCCAGGATTGGAGCCATGATCTCTGGAGTCAGAACACTGGCCAAGTCCACTGCAAAGAAACAGCACAACAGGTCCACCATCAACTATAGTTGACCACATCTCTGCAGAGGTCACTACAGGAGCAACAGAATTATTCAGTAAAATAGATTTTCTGAAAGATGTACATTTATACAAAGGAGTATTTCAATAAGTGCCATTTTTAAGGGCACTTCAGGACAAAGATCATTGACTTATCACCCAACAAAAACATGGCTACTGTACTGTTCTAAACACTGGTTTACAGCATTAACTCCCAGCTTTGCTGTCAGTCGCTCAAGGAGAATATGAGCTGGTTCATAAATGGTAAAACAGCAAACTCCTTCAGTCAGAAGTGAGCTAAAACACTAAAAAGTTTAACAGATTCAACCTGTGTTCTATTTTTTTAAAGTCCTCTGCAGCAGACTAAATATAAAACAATGGGTAGCAGTAAAGAGCAACTAAACAGGAATCTGGGACTACCTTAATCAAAGAGTGAATAAATTAAAAGGATGACTACCATTAACCATTATGACTTAGTAATAAAACTACAAACAAAAGGAGTTAGGAAAATACTTATGGTGCCAACTGTGATTGTGCTCTGAGGAGCTGATACAAAATATGAGTAATGGTACAATGTTACAAGGTAGCTTGGACAAAAACATCACATGAATGCAGAGGTGGACATCTTCATCCCCCAGAAGTGGACCCCCCTGCTCACCTCCCTGAGCACCAGCTGCCAGGGCTGGCACATTCATGGTGGCCAAAATGTTCTGCAGGTCACTCAGCTGGATGGGCTGTGTGGGGCTGGTAGGGGCTGCGGGTGTGATAGGCACGGGTGCAGGAGAAGCAGCAACTGGAGGGGCAGCAGGTGCCACTGTTGTCTGAGCTGAGCTCTGCCGGGGTGCTGGGGATGCAGAAGACGGTGCTGTGGCTGTCGACTGACTGCGAGAGCTGGACATGTGGTGGAGGCACAGAGAGGCAGAGAAGGGGTCACAGAGCAGCTCGTACAACTGTAGACACATGGTGAGAACACACACATCACACATGCCTCACCACCTGGAGATGACCAAATACCTGGACAGAGAGCTGCTGGTGGGTGGGGCTCCACTGCCCAAAAGGTTAGCCAGTCCAGGCCCTGCCAGTGCACCAAGACCACCTGTATGCATTATCACAATAATGGGACAGTGAATCATTGCTGATTCTAATCCACAGCCATGGGTTCCATGATCATCACTGGCAGCCTACTCACCAAGACCCCCGAGGCCTGTTGGTCCAATAAGCTGCATTAACTGGTTATGGCTCATATTACCCAGAAGGTTCTGTAGTCCACTTTCTCCTGCAAAAATATAGACCCCAGAATAAACAGAGAAAATACTAAAATCTATTTGTACATATTTATATAGTAACCTGAGTTTCCAGTAACTTATTTACATGATTGAAGGGAACAAAATCTTAACATTGTTCACACTTATGCAATTTTGTTGTTACTGCAGATAAAAGCAGATATGGTGTGGTATCACATAATACATTCACAATGCAGGCCAACATTATCTCAAATGTACAACAGCACAGGTCCCTGTGTTCACATGGGACATTCATACACACCTCCTAGGGCAGACAACTCATGGCCCCCACTGCCCTGGCCACCCATTGCGCCAGGGATGGGTGGGTTGTTCAGATACTCATTCACTTTGCGGCAGTACTCCTCATCCTTGTCTGTCTTGGGTTCCTAAAAAAAAGGCAAAGCTTCTATGCGTTTCAATCTTCTTGGTCTGGTTCTGTTCCCCTAGACAACATTATCTGCCAATCAACAGCAGTTGCATCCCTATCTGTGTGCTGATTAACCTTACAGGCATGCTGGGAAAGCATGCAAGAAGGGATATGGTAAATAAATAAATAGATAAATAAAAATCCAATTTTCACAGAGCTAGCAACCAGCAATGAGAATGAATATGAATGAAGCTCCACATTCTGACTGAGGGCTTGCTTCCTTTGGGCTTTGAACTGAGAAGACCAGACACACTACTCCAGCTCCTGCAAGTCATAGCCACCATCCCATAATGGAATAAGAGGACAGTAATGCTAGCACCAGAATCGCAGTCCTTCCAGTGCACTGAATTCCTGCATGTTGAAAACAGGATTCACAACAGCACCTCCACCTGTTATGGCTTTACTTGGTTCACCTGCATCCAGAAGAAAAGCCGTTTGGACCCAGCCTTGAACTTCAGCACATAGACGCGGCCTGTAGTGCACTGGTTCACCCGCTTGAACTCACAGTCATCTGGGAAGATTATCAGGTCCTGTAAAAGTATAAGAAGAGTTATGTGACTTCAGAAGAGTTCTGGAGTAATATATGAGGAGGGACCTGCAATGGCAGGGAACAAAACTGAGAGGGAACATGTGAGACTGCTGCTTAGAGTAGGTGTAACCTCTTAGGGGCCTCAGGAAAGTATTCAGCTGTATAAACTGGCTTAAAATCGGTAACAATAACAGAATTTGTTGAAAAAATTAATTAGGTGAAACATCCCTGGTGGTAATGGAAACATCTCCAACCCCAAAGGTCTGCAAGGCTTACAGTTCCAGCAACTATTTACAAACCATTTTGTCAAAAATAAAAGATGAGCAAGAACAATGGGGGTCTCACATCCTCCACGTTGCCAGTGTTCCGGTCCTTCCAGCAGAAGTGGATAAGCGAGTCATCTGTCTGCTGGATGTAGACGAGGCCCTTGCGCTTGTCTGGTGTCACTGTGCTGCCCTTCAGACTCATCTTCCCAGCACGGAACTCCACCAGGTTCTTACTGGAGGTGCCCCGCGAACCTGACACCATGCTGGGGAAGAGTGCTCCTGATGACATGGCTGCTGCCTCTCTTCTCAGCTCACTGGCTATTGTGTGGGAATGAGGAGCCGAAAACAAGAGAGAACAATGGTTAACTACCTTAGAAAGAGATTTTATATATGTGTGCGCACACACACACACAAAAAATGCCTATGGGGTAACACTAACAAAGTACAGGAGATCAAAACAGAGGACCAAGAGAAGGATTTCACATTTAAGAAAATAGCCAACAACAAAGGTTTCTATAAAAACATTAATACAGCAGGACTTCTAAATCCTTCAAGAAACCTGTATATTTAAACAATCAAAGATAGACAAGTTAATAGATAAAAACATCAAACAAGCAAGTGTTTGATTTTGGTCTGTAAAATTATGGCCTGCACTTGCTTTATGGTTTCATGTCTGTTCTTTAATACAACTGCTTTGAATATCGATTTTATCGTATTATAATATTCAGGCCACCTCGGAACCCCGAGAGTTTTAGTCGCTGCCAATAACTGCAATGTGCATGTAGCTTTGTATATTATACTGTGCAAAAATAATTTAAACTGTAATTGGTGGTAATCTTTATGGACTTTTAAAGAGGCGATACTTAATTTTGGACAGAACCTGGGTAACTACAGCAATAAGGTTCCCGGACAATTTCTCCAATTTCACTAAAACTAAAGTTAAGTGCTCTCCCTTACAAACCGCTGGCATCTGTAAAGTTTCATTTATTTCCTTTTTAACTCGACGGTGCGATGAAGTCAACCATCGTGATGATGAAGCAAAAAGACACCGGAACGGTAGCATACGAAGCGGCACAAAGTGCGAAAAACCCCACACTACGACCCGGCAGCTTCGTTATACACACATAGAGCGACGGCAGTATAATTGCCTGCTCCCGACATGATCACATTTAATACAAGCCGGCATTAAACAAGCAAAAACAACCATAAACCCGGTACCTTCCAAACCTAACGATTCCCACTCTTGTATGTGTGAACTCTTTGACTTCCGTGTGGTCCCCGTTTTCGGATAATGATTAAGTAGTTTTTGATTGGCTATAAGTCTCTTATGTTGTGCTATAACTGGCTATTAGGGCTGTCAGTCACATATTGACGCACGCCTTCCTTAAGTTTGGTGGAGCGGACGTGCTGCGTCACATGCCTATGATGCAAGCTCCGGAGACGTTTAAATGTTTATAGTTTACGCCATAAGAGTAAATTCCATAACCAACTCAACGACCGATATTCTCAAGGTTATTTTGAAAACAGATTTTTATTTAAGATTCATTTATACACATTTTATTCAGGCCCTAAAGCCGTTACTCAACTGATAATTCCTTAATGCCACATTCATATCAATCTATACGAATATTAATACAGCTATAACTAAATTTAGTTATGAGGTTTACGGCCAAAACGGCAATATGCTAAAAATCAGTCTTTAAATGCCAAAAATAAAACTTTGATGAGCACAATGTAGTGAAAATTAATCACAAAGAGTAAGATTTTATGGACATCACATATCCTTATGGCCCTAGGGATGGAGGGTGAGCCATAGCGGTCACCACTTCCACGCCACACTATGCTGTCCCGGAGCCTTTTTAATTGCTGTTGAAGCTATTCACAGAAACATGGCAAAAAGAGTGAGCACGTGTCCCGTAAAAAGATAAACGCATGAACAGAGTCGCCTCAGTAAAAGTCACTGGAGATATTTCAGGTTATAAATCTTGTGGGTTCAATGTGAAGCTGAACACGCCACGTTTCCATGGATACTGTAAGACGGCGTGTGTTTGATATTCAATGGTACCAAACGGGCCTCCGTTTCTATTTTGACCACCAGGGGGTGACAGGGGACCGCGATTTCAATATAAGAAATTACTGTCGGCTTTAAAATGATCTCCGAAAGATCAGCAAATTGAACGCAAAGAAACTTTAAACGAAAGTTTTTTTGCAAGTTTATTTTACATAACTTACCGTATATTGTGAACTAATAAAGAGCAAGTAATGAAATTAATGAGGTCTAAATTAAAATAATAAGAGCATTACATATGGATCCACAAAAGTAATTTAAAAACATTAGTAGTGCTGTTATAAATGGAGGACAGAAGTGCCGAGGGGTTGTCTGGAGTATCACGCCATCCACAAAAGGGTTGATGTAAAGACCTAATTTTTATTCAAATAAAATAGCAACATATTTCATTATTGGGGTGTGGGTGAAATTGTGACTTCCGATTCCAGTAATTTACTGACACCTTTGGTGGACAGAAGACAAAATTGTATTTGTGAATGACAACTTAGTTTGGGTAAAAACGTCGTGAGGATGGATGCTTTATAAAGTAAGTGTCACTGAGAAACTCATGACATGCGAGCACACGCGCGCACGCACACACACACACACACACACACACACACACACACAGAGCTCACCAGGAGGGCTAAACCAAGGAGATGAGAGTCTTTGAGCACAGCGGAGTCACACACACACCCACACCCACACACACACACACACACACACACACAGCAGTGAGAATGTGTTGCGCTCCCCTGCTCGCTGTCGTGGTAAATGAATGAAGGCCCCCAGTAGAGGCCACTTGGTCTGCAGTACTGACACTCTGGAGAGCGATGGACGGCGGCGCCTTAAACCCGGAGCGGAGGCCCCAGGAGCCGGCAGCGAAACCCCCAGCGAAGCCCCGGGTGTCCCAGCGCTACAGGAAGGAGGTAAGACCCCCGGAGACCGCAGCGCATGGGACAGTGCGCGACAGCTTCGCCCGGAGGAAAACCCCCCACGTCCCGAAAGTCCACAGCAAAGTGCCCCCCGCGGACAGCAGCTCGGAGGGGTCAGAAGGGCCATCGGAGGGCACCAGTGGCGGTGACACAGACAGGGACAGGCACTGCGGGGATGTCGAGAGCGCTGATGCAGACACCGGGGGAATCCCCCTAACCTCAGTTGACCTCACCGGGGGGCACGGGAACGCGCAGCAGGAGCGGGAAGAGGACGAGCAGCTGCTGCTCAGGGACCTGGAGGAGCTCCGGTCTGAAAACGAGTATCTTAAGGTGAGGGTGGGAGAGCCGAGGTCCCCTGCAGGGTCTCCTAGCAACACACTACTGACTGATCGATACCTGATCGATAACTGATCATTCAGTGAATAGCGGCTGAAAACGGAGAGAAAACATTCCTCTAATTGTGAAAATGTCTTTACCGCTGTCCTCATAACTGTTTAGAATAACATTTTATAAGTAATTACAATAAAAGCAAAGATTTATACACACAATAGTATTGTGATGTTATGAAGCATCATTGAGTGACAGGAAGGACCCAGTTCTCAGCCCTCCTGGCTCTGCATTAACTCTTCAATGTTTCACCTAATATCCTCAGTGTTTTGTTGTGTTACACAGAAGTACCGTGCTACTGGCTGGGGGGGTTCAACCCCCCACATGTACCCCACAGTCACAGTACAGCAACATTTTCATCATATTGCTTATTATTCCGTCACAGCTCAGTAAAACACACACACACACACACACACACACACACACACACAGGTTATTATTTCTTTGAGCACTTCCCTACTTTGATTAAGTCCATCCATCTGACTGCTCATTTTCTTTTTCCAACCATCAGTATCTTTCAGAGAGAAACCAACTATCTCATGAAGTGTCCAAAGTAGGACAACCTCAGTCTCTTTCCTGGTGTTTCCAGGGAATTCCGGTTGGATTTGATCTGTTTGTAAGTGTTTTCTCAGTTGTTAGAGAGGTCATTAAATGTTGCTTCTCTCCCCAAACAGGATGAGGTGGAGGAACTACGCTCAGAGATGCTGGAGATGCGGGATTCCTTCATGGAGGGGGATGAGGGGCAACTGCAGGAGCTGCGGGTCCAGTTGGAAGGTGCTCTGCGTGCCTGCCGTGTACTGCAGTATCGGTTGCAAAAGGCTGAGCGCCGCAGTCTGCATGTGGTCCGCAGTGGGCAGGTGGACATGGAGCTCATTCGCACCTTGGAACAGGATGTCAAGGTACACACAGGGGACACAGATACTGCTGCTGTCACGATCGTCTTGGCAGCACAGGACACAGGGAGCCCTCATACCTTTAACAGAATCTAAGATTTTTAATCCAGAATAACCACCAGATTTAGGTTGGTAGGTTGGCAAAGGTTGCAGTCAGGTTAGAGCAAGTATTTTATATTTGTACATGAAAAAATATATACAGTTCTGAATTTCTGTAGCCAAAACCATTTTCCGATTTGTTTATTTTTAGTTGCATTTTTTTCACATATATTTTCAAAAATTTTTACACAACCGGTTTACCTACCAGGTAAAATGATGGCAGTGAAGAGCATAAAAGGCAAATCAGCCTCACATGAGACTGCTAAATTTCTTCTTTGGGATGACATTTTATACATGTCTGATATGGTAGCATGGCACCTTCCTATGCAGGTGGCACGGGACGTGTCGGTGCGGCTGCATGCAGAGCTAAGCCTGGTCGAGGACCAACGCGTCCGTCTGGACCGAGAGAACCAGGAACTGCGCGAGAAGCTGCTGGATCTAGAGGTGGCCAACCAGGTGCTGAGGGAGGAAGCAGACAAGGCACGACAGGTAGGGCACCACACCTGGTACTCAAATCAGTTCAGATCACTGGGCTCATGCTGGCTACAGAGGGATGAGTTGACTATTTCCTCCCCCGCTATTCTTCCCCAGCTACCGAAATGCACAGTGGGAAATTGCTGGGGTGAACAGGGTGTGACCTACATGTGGCTTGCTGATGCCTCTGTGCTGACTCTTCCACATTTTTTGGAATTAAAGGGAGCATTGAGTCGCAATGTTAGTGGTATGAGCTTTAAACGGAAGGTTCTGAGGTCCTACCTCCTGCTATTGTACCCATGATAAAGATATTTACTCTGTGCTGATACAGTAAAAATTACCCTCTTATACGTTATGATGATCAGTACTGTTGATAGAGTGATGTGGCCTGCTGGCAATAGTAACTGGCACTCACTGGGCAGTGTTGTGGGCACGGATGGCCTGTTGTGGGTGCAGGGGGCAGCTGGCAGTGGGGCAGAACACAGGCTCTGGATTCCCCCCATAGCCCACATTCCATGTACTCAGAGAGAGGAGGGGGAGGGGTGTCACAAGGAGGAAAACCAGGCACTAAACCTTCTATCCCCTCATGTTTGTTTCAGTCCTTTCCCAGTTTTATTACATGTATATTTACCACCATTTACTATTATTTTTCTGAAACTTTGCTCCAAAGTCACCTGGAGTGATGTAGAAGGTGGTGTGGTGGGCATCATTACCTTGCAATCAAAAAACCTGGGTTCAAATCTCAGCTCCTGCTGTAATGCCCTTTATTAAGCTACTTACTCTTTACTGCTCCAGTAAAAATTACTCTGTTGCATAAATGGGTAAATCAGTGTAAGTAGCTCAGTGTATGAATGTAACAGTGCACGTTATCGCGAAGAAAAGTGTCAAATGCAGAAATAGTGAAGGTTTATGTACTCATATGATGTTTATATGATAATGAACTTAAAGTGATTTGCCGATTTAGAGACCTGGTAATTTTTATTGTATGAACTAAGGAGCTGCCACTGGATATGAAGGTGAATTGGGCTGGATCCTACAGATCCTGCACTTGGAAAAACACAATTATTCTAGTTTTCACTTTTGCCAGAAGAATAAAATACTGTTTATTGGTCCTGGGGTGTTTTAAAAATAAGACCAAATATCCCGCAGATGTTATCTCACACAATCAGTATGTGGGGATTTAGTCGACCATGTGGATGTCATGGGGTTTCAGGAGCCTGGATTTAGGCCCCTAGCTGTAAAACACTGAGACCTAGCTGGAACCCGTGACTTTACACTGAGCTACAGGTACTGTGTTTGAGGATGGCTTTGCTCATCAGCAGGTTCTGCCTGAGGGACTGATGTCTGAGAGACTGATGCCAGAGGGACAGATGTGGTTAGCAATGTGTTCCGAGTCAGGGCATTAAATTGCTCAAATCCTGATACTTTGTAATTCAATCCTCCAAACTGCAGGGGTGCTGCTGGGAGGAATGAACTGGTTAGCATCAGGTTCTGTGCATTGGCTTGAGTTTCTCTGCCAAGAAGATGGAACCCATGAGACCCAGCAACAACTGGCAACTTCCAGGTGGGGGTAGGGCACCACAGAGATGTATACAGCCTCCTCAACAGAGAGCAAAATTGAGACAAGAAGCCTGCCCATAACCCATTTTGTTCACACCTCCAAAGCAACTTTTAGCTCCTCAGTCACAATCATTGAAAGGTTAATGAAAAAAAAATCCCACAATTTATTTCTGAGGATAAAGAAGTAAACGATAAAACACTTTTTTATTGATTTTCACATTGGGTATTTTTTCTTCAGGTATTTTTATAGGAATCAGAAATGATTCTGTAATCGAAGCACTAAATACGCTTGTGTGAGTATCAGTTACCCCATCAAGGTGGAACTGCTCCAACCCTTCATTTCTGCTGCAGGAGTATTTCTTTAACTGCATGTTTTCCCTAAAGGGGGTAATTTCTACTTTGTGTGACAATGACTATAACAAACTGTGGTTTGTAAGAGTGTGTGAGCAGAATTCTGTATGAGAGGGAAGGAGATGCATTAGTTTCACCTTCTTGTTAGCCAGGAATTGCAAACCTAATATGTAAACCACAGATACCACTCCCTTTTTTCCACAAGGGACAGCATGCACACTGAAGCACAGCATTCCAGGTTGGCGGGGTGGTAATAAGGGCTAGAGGCATGGCAGGAGTCAAACGTGGACAGGGTACTTTGGTAGCCACGGTAGTGGCCAGATCCTCTGCTCATCAGGGGAGCCAAAAGATGATATGTATGGCTCAGTGGGGGTGGGGAAGGTGGAAGTTGGGGGTGAACAGCTGCCGCAGTACAGTGCTAGCAGGAGTTAGTATGGGACATTACCGTGGCGACATATGAGTCTTGCAGCTTGGCCTTGACTGTGGCCTTGAGAGGTCAGGATAACCAGCTGTACTGGAAAAGCTTGGTCAGTTTTCACATTCCCATTTCATTACTGCATATTCATTTGAATATGCCTGTAATGTGGTTCCATTTGTGGAACTGAGGGTGGCAAATGTGTAACCAAACACTAGCAAATGGTCCCGTCACTTGGGATGGGCAGCAAGCTATCATTAGCCATAACGTTGTGGCCACAGCCACCTTTCCTGTTGGCACAAAAACTGTGGAGAGTGTGGGTTTGGGTGTATACATTTGCATGGATGTATGAGAGACTTGAAATGAAGATTCTGTAGTTTATGAACACTATCGCTAACATGCAGCGAAACTTGAGGATCAACAATATTAAGTGGACTTAAAGTCAGAGACGTGTTAAATACAGAAAATTCATTACAAAATAAATATAGAGGCTAAATCCAGAATGTTTGATGTTACATAAACAAAAATATATATAATAAACATGCATTATTATTGCAGTTTCAGATAAACTCGGTCTTTTCCGCTCTTATTCTATTTGGCTGCTCTTTACTGCCATCTGTTTACCGGGTAGGTGAAACACACGTTGCTTTTGCTCCTCAACAGTTTAAAAATGTGTATCCTGCTCAGCATCATACTGATAAAAACTTGTAACTACAGCATTCACAACATCGCAATTGTAAGTTACATCACCTACGGGTTTCTGGAGTAAATGAAGCAGCTCTTGAGCCCACTCTTGACTGTTCCTGTTGCTTTGCAGAACTCTCTGAGAAAAAGAGGGACGCGATCATCCACTAAACTGGATAGGAAGTCCACACAGGTAAAGGCTAAAGTAGTTCATCTTTGAAACACAGGTGCAGAGCATACAATATACAGCAACCTGGATTTTCACTGAAGGTTCACCTATGACTAAAAAGGTCAGATCTTACTTTTAAGTGAAGACTGAAAGGGTTTAAAATAAATATAAAATATTAATACCAACCCACAAGAGGCCCATGGCAAAAAGCAGATTTAGGTTTGCCTTCCTTTGTCCCACAGGATGACATCGCAGACCTTAGGTGCCAGCTCCACTTTGCCAAGGAGGAGTTGCTGCTCATGTGCAAGAAGCTGACTAAGACAGCCAAGGAGAGCGAGGGCATGAGAGAGGAACTTGCCAAGTACCGCTCACTATATGGTGATATAGATGTGCCCCTGACTGCGGAGGTGACTGCCAGCTGCCACTATTCTTGCAACCCAGAAGCCAAAATTCACCTGAGGTTACTGGAGGAGGAAGCCAACCTTTTGAGCCGGCGGATCGTAGAGCTAGAGGTGGATAACAGTGGCCTGCGGGCAGAGATGGAGGAGTTGAGGGAGCAGGAAGCAGGGCCAGGGCTGGGGGTGGGGGTCAACAGCATGAGAGAGCTCAGGAGGCACCTGCAGTTCATGGAGGAGGAGGCAGATATGCTGCGGCGCTCCCTTGTGGAGGTGGAGGAGCAGAACCAAGTGCTGAAGAGCAGCCTTGGACAATTCAGGGCAGAGCTGGAGATTGAGTCACAGTCTGGCAAGGCATCTCACAAGGAGCTCCCCAAGGCTGGGACACCGTGGGGGGTCCAGCATGGAAACCTACTCTCCCACACTGACAGCAACCATCCTCCAGTTGATGGGCCTGTGGGGGGTGAACTAGAGCTCCCAGAGGAGCAAGAGATAAAAGTTCAGCAGAACTGCAACTACCCCACAAGCCTGACGCTGAAGGACCAAGAGACCCTGCTAGTGGAGAGTGAGGAGGTACGAGTATATGTAAATGTACAAATATGTAACTGTACAACTATAAGCAGTGCATATTCGGCAAAAACCCAGATCTGTTGCTATAACCCAGGATGTTCTACTTCCCCATGAGAGAGAACTGCTAATTATCAGCTGTGTTCCTCTGCAGACGTATGTGCAGATCCTGTCACACCGACTGCAGCTCCATGACAGCAAAACCCTGGCGCTCAGACAAAATGCACAGCTGCTTGTCCTCCGGCTCCACTGTTTCCTGAAGCAGTGGTGCGAGGGTCAGACAAGGGACCCCGACAGGAAAGATGGTCGACAAGTCAACCAGGGAGCAGTGGCGAGGCTGTGTGGAGGGCTCAGCTCAGCTGAGGTGAACTTTCTGCATTTAATGTTTTAACGTTCACTCTTTAAAACCAATCAAATTAGTTTTTATGCAAAGCATTGATAACTCCTCCTCACTGTCAGCTGGCTTCTGTCACAGTGTTCCTCTAAACCAGGCAAGTCACTTTTATGCAAAACAGCACTAGTGCCTACACATTGTACAAGCATTTAAGCACAAATATAAGCTGAAGGGTGGAATGTGTAAAATGAGTGAACATTGAGACCCCATTAGCAGGTGCCAAATATTAAGGAACTATGTCTGCAGATGGAGAAGGAGGAGTCACCCCCCAAGAGGGAGGATCTATACTTGAGCCCCATAGGCAAGGAGTCCATCCCTGTGGGGAAGAATTGCAAACAGGTAAGGATTGCCCACAGTAGGTGGAGTAACTATTGTGGACTGTTGGTGGGGTGATGGTCAAACACCTTGTATATTTGTTCAAGATGGAAAATGAGCTTTTAACTCAGAGTTTGTGACTCCTCCCTGTGAGGAAGCTGGCAAGTCTTACATTTTTATTTCAATTTGATTTATATTTGAATTCATGCTTTTCTCCAAAGTAATGTTCATCACCAAGTGAACAACAGACAGAAGGCTTAGAGATACCTGTACAGGACTATTGAATCACAGCTTCATTTTCAGCACCAACATTGCCACAGTCCATATTTTTCAGCATCCAACCAACAATGGTGACATACATATAGGAGAGATGAGCAGTAGCAGATGGGAAAGGAATGACTTGCAAAGGTTTCAGGAACTCAGGAGCAATTTCAGTCACACAGAGGTAGGAGACCTTTGTTAAATAGTGGCAGGGATTCAGCAGATTTGAGGAATACAGGAAGCTCATTCCACCATACCGAAGGCAAAAGTAACATCCTGCAGTTCTAATGTTGGAGCCGCTGCAAATGGGACTCTCAAGTGGCCAGAGGTGGAGGAGCACAGCGATCCTGCTGGCTGTAGAGAGTGATCAGGTCCTGTAGGTACCAGGGTGCTGATTCATTGACTCTCTTGTTGAACTTGAGGTGAGCAGCTACAGAAAGCCAGTGGAGTAATATGAGGAAGAGAGATTCAAGTAAGTTCTGAAAGATCACATAGAGACAATGATTGGATAGACAGCTGTTAATGGGTAGAAGGACAAACAGGAAGATAAAAGGATTTCTGTCTTGGAGAGGCCGAGTTGTCAATGATCAGAAATCCAGGTGGAGATGTCAGACAGACATGCTGCAATGTGACAGTTGGGGGAAACAATGGAACAACCATGAGAGGTAATGACTGAGGGAAGGGAAGTGGTGTAGTTGCAGAAGAACAAAAGACCAGGTACTGAGCCCTGTCCTTACTGCATACTGAATTTTCCTACATTCTGCTTGAATATTCTTGCTCCCACAGATAAGCCATAACCTGGGTAGCACTCTGCAAGACCTGAAGGGGGCACTACAGGAGTTAAGTGCTGCCCTGCAGGAGGAGTGGCACGGGTCACTGGAGCCAGAACAGCAGTTTCCTCACTCCATTCCCACTAGCAAGGTAGACAGGTCAGAGCTCAGCAAAGTGTCCACACAGGTGAGCAGTTAACCAGGTGTAATGCTATCTGTAATCAACATGTTCAACACTATCAGCTTAAACACACACTCCGACACACAGCTTAGCACCTGGCTACCGACTTGCCTGCCCAGCCTTGTCATCTGCAGCTGGATTCCAGAGAGACTGAAGCAGAACATCTGGAAGAGGTGCTGCATAAGCGATGTGACGAAGACACATGTTCCATGGTGACTGACCCCTGCATTGCCATTAGGGACTTAGCCCTGGGCCACTGGACACAGCAGAAGGTAGAGCTGCTTGACCAACCGTGTCAGGAGGAGACCCCCATGCAGGTAAGGACAACTCAGTTTCATCAAATACATTGTGTGTGTGTATGTGTGTGTGTGTGTGTGTGTGTGTGTGTGTGTGTGTGTGTGTGTGATGACTTTGCCTCCACCAATGACTGTGCTCTCAATACTGCCACTAAGTAAGGCATAGAGCACAGCAGCCTATCCTGGACTCTAATGACCATTAACACAACAAAGACAGCAGTTATGCATCAACCACCACCTGTTGCCAACCACAATGAGCCAAGGATTAATGCCGATGGTCACTGCCTTGCTCTTCACCTGCTTAGGAAACTCTCTGTCTCGCAGCACCATATTCAGTGATGAAGCAGAAGTTTAGTTCTGTAAAGCTAGCTAGCAGTATGGAATCACAGCATCAGCAATTTATCCACATAGCTTATGATTTACCAGGTTGTCATGGTGACTTTGCTACTGAAGCACCAAGCAAGGGAATCCAAACACTTCCACCTGGGGTGCTCTGCAGGATTTTGAAGGTCAGATGGCAAGAACAGATCCTAAACTTTGAAGTTAGAGTCTTGCAAAGCAGAAACAGATACAACTTGACTGGAGCAGCCAGAATGTCTGATGACCTCCTTCCAAATTGATTCTTCTACAGCAATATTGGAGCAGGAGTTCAAACCCAAGAAAGAAAGAAACAATATTACAGGGGTACACTCAAGATCTCACTGAAACACCTCAGAATTGTCTAAGGATCCTGGAAAAAACTGTCCATGCTCGTCAGTCCTTTTTAATTTTTTTTTTGCTTGCAGCAAGAATAGAAGCATAGTTTAGAGCCAGAAGGATACAGGATGCAAAGAAAAGTGAGAGGAACAGAAGACGGTGCTGCAACAACTTTATACTATAACCGAACAACCCCCAAACTTGCCCTCATGGTTAACATTCATTTAAAGTCCAGACTGAGCTGTCAGACACCTTCAGATGTACAATAACAATAATACTCCAACATCACAACATCGGCACTGCAAGTGATACCTATACCACCACCAAGGTCCTAACCTTTCAGAAATGATGCAGATTAAGATGGTCCTCATCAAAAATGATGGACAAACTACTACTGTGTGTGGCCACTGCTCCTAAAGTGGCTTACAGTGTCAAATACTTACAGAAGTTTACCCAGTTATACAGCACTGCACATTTTATTGTGTTATTTTAGGGAAAATACCATGATTTAAACCCTGGCAAAGTGATGACCTTAAACTCTGTTGACCTCACAAGCCATCTACTGCACACAGTTGTCTCTATTTAGATTTCAGAAGACAACAGAAGGCAACACATCCGTTATTAACTTACTTAAATAATAAAGTGGAAATAATAACTTACTTAAATAATAAAGTGGAAATAAACTGTATTTAGTAGCTCTGAATGAGGAAAAGGAGGCAAGACATGAAAAAGTTGCATAACTCAATTCATCTAAATTTCTTGGAAGGAAAAATAAAGAAAATGCTCTGTCATATGACAGGGGCTGGCTGACCACAAAAAGCTGGCGCTAAAACATAGACTAAGGCTGTGTTGCTGCAGTAGGTAACAACCGTGATATAATATGGAGTCTTTGTTCATTCCTCCATCCAATCAGTAAAGGCAACACAAATCTCCTGAGGGCATTTGCAGAAACTAGATGGTGAAAGATGACAGCAAGTCCTCTATCGCTTCAGTTCAAAGGACACAACATGCATACACCCTTCCCATTATTTTTCCTACAAGCTGACCAGTGGATGCTGGGGCTCCTTCCACGAGCCCAGGCTCTATTGTACTGTAAAATGTGGTTTAGTTCCATCAGTGTGTGGGGCAGCTCTACCAGTGGCATCTCAAGAGGCTCAGACTAAAGGTTCAAATTGTTTTTTTATTCTTTTCCAGTCTCTGCAACACAAAACAGAGAGTAGAAGCTCTTTGGAAACAGAAGCAGATGAGAACAACTCTGAGAGGTAATTTGCACTTAACCACACGTCTGTTAACCGCATTAACCACTAACCCATCTGGTGCACTGACCTTCTCAGTAATACTTCCACTTTTTGTCTTTTATTCTCTCAGGAGGAATTCAGCATTTTCTTTGCAGTCAGAAACAGAGGCTGCAGACCCTGCAGGACACAGGGCCAACTTTGAGAACAGACATGACACCAAGCGTCGCACCTTCTTTGGCCGGGTTGACTTTGGTTCACTCAGTGGAAAAAACTGGATGTACCTTACTGAGGAGGCAGGGTCACTAAAGGGAAATGAGCCATTCAAGACATGGGACTGTCCAATGTGGACCACCACCTTCCCAGGCCTGGACCTGGGCCATGGGTGGGTACCGAGGAGCCGCACTGCACCGGACAAGTCTGACCTCCGCATCTATTACAGCCCTCCCCGAACACGCCACATTGCACCACGGTCTGAGAGGGGTCCAGGGAAGGAGAGGGATGAGACAGAAGGAAAAAGCAATCAGCACGAATCACTGTCCAACATTGCAGAGTCGGGGGATGGCGCAGACACCCTTGCCATCACCTTTGAGAACTGGCTGTTCCAGCTCTCTGAGCAACAGCGTAACCTGGCAGAGAATGGACCTGCTGGCATGGCCTCGGGAACTGGCCTTCCTCTGCCCTTCCAACATCTGGAAATATCGGGCAACCTGAGCGACGACATGAAGGAAATGACCTATGGAATGTGCCAGGTTGTGCGACCTGGTCCCCTGGACAGGCGGCTCTGTGATGTAGCCAGTCAGACATCAGAGGAGGACTCTGGTGAACCAAAAACTCCTGTACCCCTGCGGGTGAATGTGGGAACGCAAACAGAAGGTCCTTCCTCTGGCACGGGCACTCAGAGCAGGAAGAGCTGGCCGCCCCGGGTTTCATCTCTGGGTGCAGCACGTGTCCGGCATATTTCCGTCTCACTGGAGAGGGTCCCCCATTGTGAGGAGAGGTCAAGGTGTGGCTCACCAAAGCTGCGGTGCCAGCTGACCTGCTCTTCCTCCACCTCCAGGTTGGACAAGGAGCATCTGGGCATCTGGGGCCTCCCACAGCGGGACACCAATGCTCCTATATTGGCCCGCTCGGCTTCTGCTCACAGCAGCCACTCTGGGCCCTCAAACTCAGGAGCCGAACAAGTCCGAATCACAAACTCTAAGATTCGCAGCAAAGGCAGCTCCACCCATAAGTATGGCATTGTCCAGGAATTCTTCCGGAACGTGTGCGGCCGGGGGCACACACCCAATGCGAGGGGCCAGCGAGAGTCCACAAAGACGATGCCATCCCTGTGGGGTGACCGCAGAGGCCTAGGGGAGAAGAAGGCAGAGCGTCCAGCTTCTCATGCAACATCACTTGTCAGGTCCAACAGCTTCAGCAAGATTGTCAACAAGAGACTGAATCAGGACTCCAGAGATGAAAGGGGCGGGGCCAGGTGGACCCCCCGCACTGCAGAAAGGACAATGACTGGCAGCACTCTTGAGGTGGGTTTCTGTGCCATCACATCCACATGGGAAACTCAGATGTTCAGCCTGGAAACCTCATTTATACATAAAAGTGTTATCATTCCAATGTTCATTTGTTCACAGGCAGCTTAATATATTTTATAAATTGTCACTGTAATTCATCAGCGAAAACAAGATTATGTTTACAGTCAATTTTCAATTTCAGGAGGTGGCGTGTGACTGTACCTCCCAATCCCTGACCTCCTGCTTCTCCCGGTCCTCCCATTCCATCTTACACCACCATGCCCGCAGGCACTGCAAGCCCCGCCCACCAGAGCCCTCCCTTGCATCAGCGCCAGCTGAAAAAGTGAAGCTGACCCAGGAGTGATGGGGCTCAGACAAGTTTACTGACATGCCTTCCCTCTGGTGATCTGTGGAGTTAAGCCACATTCCAGAAGGGACCACAGACTCTGGCTGTCTGTACTTCCAGGGTTTAGACAGACAGACACTAGGTTCTACAGGACCCACTATGGATGTCCAAACAAACACAGGACAGTGTGGGTCATCTTGTCCACAAAAACAGACAAAGGTCCAAAATTAAATGTTGCTATTACAGATTGTCCTCAACTTACAACCATGTTAGGGACCATCAGCTGGGTTCTAAGTCAAATCAGTCACAAGACATCTTGTACTTGTGACAGAGTGATTATTTCAGTGTGTAGTCCTCAATACAGTAACTTATTTTCAAACATTTATTGATGTTTTTGACCTATTTTGTTTATTTCTGGCCCCAGTATAGTATATTATCCACGTCATTAAGTGTTTCAGCACTGCATTCTTTACAAAAGTTTCTTTTTAAAAGTCACAGTTCATAAAATTTTTGGATACTTCAGCATTATGTGCCACATGGCAGTGAGATATAGTAAACCCAAGCTGTGTGATCTTTTGCGACTGTTCTGTCAATAAGCCCACTGGTGCAATTGGTACCTGAGGAGGAAGTGGTACTATAGAAGATGCGATGGCGGTCATGAGAAGTTGCCGGTGTGAGCTCAGTTCTGTGAGATGCACAATAAAAGGAAGACGTGTGCTGAATTAATCCGTCATGTCTCTGTCTTTGTGTGATACAACACTCATGAAAGCAACTAACACTGTGAGACGCAAGAAGATCGGCTGTATCTGGGTAGGGTGTTACAGTACAGACTCATATGGCGTTCACTTTACGCAGCTCTTACCCTACTAAATAGCACATGCATCCTGTGCAGGTCGAGAGATGCAATATTTTAATGCATTTTCATTTAAAAAAAAAAAAAAATCATCTAGAATGTAAGCAATAAGCACTTAGTCAAATGTACAAAGATGCTTGTGAATACATGCTTTAATGAGGTACAAGATGGTCACTGGCTTATTGGAATTCTGAAAATCATCAAAAAATATTTTTTGGCAATTTTCATCCATTTCAATTTTAATCATGACTATTTATTTATTTATTATTGACTGTCAGCCATATGTGGTGCACATTGAAAGTTGAGGATTTCCTGTATATCGGATTCATGTTGTGTTGAGATTATTGTACTTACTGTATACTTTTTTATTCTAGCATACAGGGTAATAACATTGCCTAGCAACTCTGCACATTCTGCTGGTCCAGGTTCCTTCCAGTGGAGAAAAATACAAATTTACTGCCTCTAAGCATGGGTTTGGATTTGTGTCTTACAATGGACCGCTATTATAGCTTTGTTTACCACGCATTGTACAGTGGGCTTTCCAGGATGAGGGCCTCATGACAACTCTGCTTGGATAAACTGTCACTGAAACTAGACAGAGGGACTCATTTACTCACCTCC
Source organism: Heterotis niloticus (assembly GCA_018136845.1). Taxonomy (NCBI): domain Eukaryota; kingdom Metazoa; phylum Chordata; class Actinopteri; order Osteoglossiformes; family Osteoglossidae; genus Heterotis; species Heterotis niloticus. The sequence goes on along the minus strand of CM030889.1, from coordinate 31,794,382 downwards.
ACAGATGACCAAAGGGCTGGATCTCCTGAGGTTTAGTACCTTCTGGAACTTCAATCGATTTGCTACTCATTTACCATCCATATCTATTGGTAGGTCAGCACCCTTTGGTTGCACAATTGTCCTTTTCTGTTTCTGTCTCTGATTTGAGTGTTTGTGCATGCAGGCATCAGCTGCTATAATTTACATCTAAAACCTTTTCTCCTTCTTTTGTGTACTGTCCCTGGGCTTCTGCCATTAACTCTAAATGTCCATTAAATTCCAGATGTCCTTCACATGTTTCACAGATACTGTAATCCATCTCTGCTGAAGAAGAATCAGATGTTTCCATTTCTTTAACACATATACAACAATTGGTGTCTTTTTATTTTTGAAGAGAAAGAGTGATTTTGGAATTTGCTGCAAGTTGGAAATCTGTGCCTAAACATTAACCAATCGCACTATGTGATCAGTCAGTGTCACTTCTGCAGTTTCTTTAGATGAGAAGCAAGTAATAAGCTGTACTGGAGGTTTGTACGTAGACTGGATGTTGAAATCTTACAAGAGTTTCATTGGTAACGTAGCTTCTTCTGTATATGCGTTAAATAAATTAAATTAAACATGTTTTTGCCATAACAAATAGGTTGAACATAGCCTGTTCTACAGGACTAAAGTTTCATCAGCCTCCATACAGCCAAAGAAGTAGCTTTAGACATCAAAAAGTGTCATATGGTCACTTTTATATGCAATTTACTCAGTGTGCAAGAAATTCTTTACAGTGGCTCCTAATATTGTGCTTTACAGTTAGAACTGGAAGTCTGTGAGCTATGATAAAACTAAATATCTTTCAGCAGACTGGCACATGCTGTCTGAACACAATCATTTAGAGTATTATATGACCAGTAGCTCTGGATTAACAGTCTCCATCTTTTGTGACATGGATTTGTGTGGGCAAAAATTCATCTTTAAGCTGTAAAACTTGTGGTGAGACTCCCAGGCCTGCAAAATGGACAGAAACAAAGAGTGGTCAGTGCCTATAATAAAAAGCAGGAAACCAAAGATGGGAAATTTCAGTCTCACTTGAGAAAGCAAACACATCTGCAAAGGACTGCAGAACATGGGTGTCCCCATCCCCCCATGCCCTCCATCCTTTTTTTAGGCTACTAGCGGAATGTGGTCAAAGTGTGGATATAGAATTACTGGAGCGGCCCCTCTGTGAAAGCACAGTGTAGTGGGGGGTCGGTCTCATTCAGGCTTGAATTCAGGGCAGAGTGGCACCCAAGAGCAAAAATATCCCCCCAGATTCAATATGCACATTAGCATACTTGCTCATTAAAGATGACTGACAAATACATGTATAATGTTACACTGACTACTGTTTCATGAAGAAATGTGGTAAAAGCATCTCAGCACAGCACCCCCGGTTAGTAACACCTGTGAAACGCAATCCCAATGTTCACATTAAATCTTAGAGAGACAGAAGACTGCATTCGAGAAAGGAAAAAAATGTTAAAAAATTCAAAGTTGCTTTAGCATTCAAAAGATTTGGGCTCAAGTACAACCTCCTACCTCAGTCAAGGCAATGACCCTCAATTCATACACTCAGCCATCACAACATAGGGTCCCATATGATGAATAAAGGCTACAGTGACATGAAAATATTTTTAATGTTTTTCATAAGAGTTATTACTCAGTACAGCATTTTTTACCATTATTTTACTTTCAGAACAGGGACTTTACTTATTCCCCACTGTCCTTGCTATCTCCTGTCACAGCAACAGGAGGGGGTGGGGGGTCAGGGAGTTAACCCCAGACAGAAGAGGGGGCACAGCTGACCGTAAAGAAGGAGCCTGAGGGATCAGCAGGGATTGGGCACAGGTGACAGATGGCCATGGCCAGAGATGGAGCTGCTGCAGCACCTTACTGAGGTGTCTGGTGATTAATGTTGCTGTAGAAGATGGATGAACGAACACACACACACACACACACACACACAGCTCAATAACATGAATGATCCTTTGAACAATAGATACAACTACAGCTCTACAGAATGATGATGTGTTTTGTGAAAATCTTGATTACAGCTACTTTGTTTTCTTGATTTTATTACATTTGAGCAACAATTAAATTAAAACTGATTCAAATGAAGGAAAAGCAATTCCAAAAATGTCTATTCAATGCTTATTGTTGTCCAGTTCATTCTATAAACAAGTGCAATGTTCCCCATCTTACAACATTCAAGAATAGTGGAACCGAGGTGAAGACACTGTGGAAGTGAGTTGAGTCGACGTGGCGACGCAGTGATGTACACAACTGAGAAATGTGTCATTTCTGACCATTACCCAGTAGGACGTGGTAAAGTCGTGGTCCAAACGAGGAGAGGGGTTAATCCTTTGGGGGGTAAAAGATTTGTCGTGGGATTAGCCTAGGCGCTGGAATTAAAACTCTGGTAATCGGGGTTTGCCACCTGCTGCCCAGAACATAAGGCACTACTTTGCGAAGACAGCGCCCTCCAAAGGTGGTGACAGTTTGTGCAACGTCAGTGTTTCCAACTCAGCCTTTAACTCCACATTCACAGCCCGCTTTGAAGGCAAGCACGACGCTAGGTTTCACACTAAGCAACCGATATGCAGTACAAAGGTTTGGACTGCGTTCTCCCGCATTTAATTCCGGCACTTTTTAATGCTCATTGAAAACAAAAACGCTATTAAACAATTTAAACTTCTCAGCCATTAAGTTGCAAGAGCCACAGGTGTGCTGATTAATGATTAAAAGAAAATAAATCCGGGCATAGCCTACGTCCTCAAATCATGCAGCATTCGGATGTTCATAAACACAAAATAGAGACATTTTATGTCGAAAAGCGCAAACTTCACCTTCTCATCAGTTGTGTCTTATGAAGTCAGCGAAACGGAAGTGGCTTGGGTGGGTTTTGTGCTAGCCGACAATGCCGCCTTGTGGCGGCCGTCAGTACTGCAGCGCACTATTAATTGTTCATTGTCAAACGCCTTTAACATAGCATTGGTGTCGAAGACCCGCGGGTCCACGGTGCACAAAACGAAACAGGCCACCACAAATATGGATACAGAGAAATTTGACGGTATGAAATAACGTGTAAACAAACAAATACAAAAGCATTACGTGTCCGGGAGAGGTGCACTCAGCTATGTACCGGTGCCACTGATGAACCGTGAGTACCCAGAGCAGTGCGAGTACCTTGAGTCCTTCTGAAGTCAGCAGTCATCTCCAGTCTTGCTGACAATGAGAGGTGCATTGCTATCCCTGCAACAGAGTACAAGCTGCTCCACTTCCCCTCTGCGGGCCAACTCATACATGACGACGTGGTTACTGTTGTGTTTGGAAACAGTCAGTGACTGGAAGGGAAAACAGCAGAGGGCTCTGGAGTGCCAGTGGTCAGGACAGTAGTGTGGAAGATGCTGCCATGGATCCTTAGAGCCTGTGGCTTAATATCCAGAAAGTCCACCATTCGCTTGCACAGGGGAGTTTTCAGACCCACTGAGGACAGTTTATTAACCAGCCGCTGGTAGATGGTGGTGACGTTAATTATCATAATTCATGGGCTCGCCAAAACAAAAAAGCGAAACGTGTTTACGCAGGTGGGGGGCCTGAGTGACATGACAGCCCAGAAAACGTAACTGAGAAAAATAGTGCCATAATGCTCAAGTCCACGGGGGGGCGCTACTCTATTCCCCAGCGCTTCTCGCCGCCCGGTGGCCGCCGTTCTTGTCGGCTCGTTGGCCGCGTTGGGGGGGGCTGTGCGACGCGCCGTTTGCGGTTTTATTAACCCGGTTGGTGTTACAAGATCGCTGCGTGGACCCCCATGGAGTGCGTTTATCGGCGCTTCGAGTCCTTCGACTTCGACGCGAACTCGGCTTTTCGGAGCGGCTTAAGGGCGGCTCGAGTAAGCAAAGAAAACACCGCAAACACAGGGGAACTCCTGAAGATGAAAATATTCTTCTACAACCGGTACCGACATACACGCCTGCTTTATTAACATGTTTGAAGTGTTCCGGTTGCTGACACCGGCCTGGCTCCACCCCTATTTTGTGACCCACTAAAATGTAAAGATGAGTAAAGGCACCATCGCGGAAGTGGATCTGACCCCAGCAGTCTTTACCGCAAAGTGTATTTTCGTCGTTTATTTCCGATGTTTATCAGATTTCTCTGCCTGTGTGACATCTACGTTTAGTTTGAGTCCAAATTCGTTGTGTGCTTTTCCTAGATTTCTTAGTAATTCCGTGGCGCGTATGACACTGACCGTGTGTGTGTGTTCAGGTTTGTGGAGCCCATCACTTTGCAGGGCTATCAGTGCTGGCTGTCCTCCCAAGAACCCCACGGGGACACCGTCCTCCAACAGGGGGGAAGATGTGGCCGGCTGGACACTGGCAGCCAGGAGGGCCTCTGGGGCCCAGGTGAGAAAGGCTCTGTGCCAGAGCAGCAGTCTGCCCATGAGGATCTCAGTGCTGGGACCCCCACAGCCCCGCTGTCCTTTGCCAAGGTTCTGCAGCTCATCCAGGCAGGTGAGGAGGTCCCAGGGCTGGAGCAGCCGGATGTGCAGCCATGCCACCTGCCCCCTACAGCATCCAGCATGAACCGTAGACTCAAACCCTGGGAGAAGAGCAGCTCCTCTTGAGCTGTCCGTGTTCAACTGCTGCTACTGCCTCCACTGATACAAAACATTCATTTTTGCACAAGTTTGATTTCTGTGAAATTGTTTAGCTGCAGCAGTTCATGGGACATCAATTTCCTCCTTTTAGAGGAAATCCAGAAACGAGGCTTAACAGCTGCTGTAAAACTGCAGAGATCTGTAATTAAGCTGTCAAAAACATGTATGACCTACCTGCCTTCTCATTTTAAATAAATACTTAAAGCCATGTAAAAGCTACTGCAAAATTTCCACAAACTATTCACACATCAGAAGCATATGTCATCTACTCACCTTTTAGTACCCATGGTAACCTGGTGCCCCCCCCAATTTAATGTTGCCATTACTGTAAGTGACACTCAGGACAAGCCACCAACATTGGAGTTGAGATTAATTCAGGTGCTTCCTCACTTCTGTTCAGTTACTCTTTACTGTTGGCTGGCAGAGTAAATACCAGTCACAACTCCTCTAGGGATAGGAAATTACTGATATAAACAAAATGTGCATTTACAGTTTTTCAATTGCTTACACACTAAAATCAAAAGTATTCCACAGTTAGCGAAACCTTACATTCAAGGAGCAAAACATTAGCCCAGATATGTACAACTATAAGCACATTGTCAGCCTCACACTTTTTGCAAAACACTACACACTTGATATATTTCTGTGTCTAATGTATACATGTCACTAACTTGCCATTTCAAAGCACTGGTTTTCAAATGACCACACCTATGAACCAATTGGTTAAACACAACAACCAGGTCTGCACACGTACGGGGGCTTAAGTGTATACACACCAATCAGGTTTAAGATATATAAAAAGCCAACAGGTGAGTTAACCTGTCCTCAACAAAAATGGAAGGCATCAGAGAAAGAGGGAGTTAGGATGAGGGGAAGTCTGGAGGAAGAGGCCGAGGTAGAGGATGACCCAGAAGAGGGGGAGGACATTCGCAAAGAAGAGGACCAAACTTATCAAATTAAGGTTGTGGTACACTAGTCGACCATGTGATAAACCATGGACTAACACTGAGGGAGGCTGGATAGAATTCAGCCAAATCTCAGCAGATACACAATGGCATCAGTAATTCGGAAATTTTGTCAAGAACACAGGTGAAAAACATCTTCTGTCTACAGTAAATCAGTAGCTTATTGTATGCACTACATCAGAACTTTTTGGTACCCATTCCTGTGATATTTTACAGTAGCCTACATGTATTTTGTTTGGTCTACATAGGATTGCGGGTCGAGAACACCAAGGAGGAAGGGGCCCCACATTCACACAAGAACAAGAGCAGTCATAAACATGGCTTTGGCTAATAACGCAATAAGACTTAGAGATATTCAAATCAACATAGTCAATGACCACAGTTTTCAATAACGCCCAACAGGTCACTGTCGATGCTGGCCCGAATCTTTAAAATAAAAAAAAATAAAAAAATAAAAAAAACTCCCAAGTTCAAATGAAACAACTTTATCAAGTGCCATTTTAAAGAAATTCAGACAAGGTGAAAGACCTGCAGTATGAGTATGTGGAGGTAAGTATTGTTCACTTTACTGTAGTACTGTGCACTGCACGCAACTTTTACATGTAAATTTACTGTATAGTAGACCAATATTAAACTACACAATGTTGTCTTTTACTGTATTTCAGATCTTTTGCAAGAGGATGCTGAGGAAATCCAACATGAGTTTATATACATTGATGAGGCTGGGTTTAACCTCTTACAAGAGGTGGAAGAAACACCATTGGGCACAGGGCTATTTTCAATGTACCAGGGCAATATGGGGGTAACATTACCCTTTGCGCTGCCCTCACACAGAATGGGGTCCTCCACCACCATGCCAACTTGGGTCCTTAGAATACCATCCCCATTCTCACATTTCTAGACAGATTTTACAGTATCGTCACAGCAGCAAACCACATAGACCAGATGCGATACATTGTCGTCTGGGACAATGCATCTTTCCATCAGTCTCCTCTGATCCAAAACTGGTTTCATCAACATCCACAATTTACAGTCCAATACTTTTCACCATACTCCCCCTTCCTAAACCCCATCAAAGAGTTTTTCTTGGCATGGCAGTGGAAGGTTTATGAACTCTAGCCCTATGTCCAGATCCCCCTCATTCAAGCCATGGAGGAGGCCTGTGATCAAATTGATGCAGCATCTGTACAAGAACGGAATCCACATTCAAGAAGGTTCTTCCTGCGTCATCTTGCCAATGAGAATATAGCCTGCAATGTTGAAGTCCTATGGCCAGATCCAGCTAGGCAAAGAGATGTCTCGTGGTTTTTTTTTATTTTATTTATTTATTTTTTTTTTAACTGTACTGAATACAATAATTTCTGCTTTTCTCTGTTTTTTCTGAGCTTACAGGGGTATATACAGTAATAGTATGAAAACTGAGATATGTTTTGTTCTGATCAGTATTGACTGTCAAGTATATGGAGAGAAATTCAGTAAATGTTTATCAGTCTGCAGAATTGGTCTTGTGTAGTGTTTAATTAATTTATTTTTCTATGTTCTCTGTGTACTTTAATCATTAGGTAAGTAGAAATGCTAAGTTTTAGGTTGAGAACAGTAGTGTGTAACTGATTCAAATGGAATTCGCTCATGACTTGTGTGCAATATGACAAAATCATTTTTATAAATAATTGTATACTTTTGACTGCAGTGCTTCACTTTGCAAAACATCTGAGGTCTTCTGCTACTTGGATGTGTGGTTGTGCTAATTGTGAAGTGTTTTGACAAAAATGTGCCCTGTTATCAAAATTGTGCTTAAGCAATCAAAAAACCTAAGAACTTCTAAAAAAGTTCTTAACACAAAAAGCCATTGCATACAAATGATCCAAAACATTTGTTGCATGGTGAAAAGTCAGCCAAATGGTTTCAGTGTCCTAACTGGTTGGTGCTGCCCTACTCCAGTGTCTAGTGTGCAAGGACAGGAAAGCTGGGTAGGGAACTTAGCACTGCAGGTCTGTAAAAATGATGCAGTTGCTCATTGTAATGCTGTCTACATACAAGAGCATGTTGCCATGCTTACTGCACATTGAGGGGTCAAAACTGACCTCCTGAAAAACCTTTCAGCCTGGTGCTTTGCTGTGTTCATATCATTCACTCCATCTCTCCCCCTTCATTACCCATCATTTTCCACACATCCTACACTCCTTGGTTGAGGGAAGCCACCTTTAAAGCTCGACCTAGAATGTTAGAAATAGGAACTTGGGCACAAAAAAGTAGCTGTCCCACATCAAAATGAGGACTGAGCTCATCCCTTCCAGCTGTTTAATGGTGCCACTCCTAAGGGATTCAGAGGCCTCTGTTGAATCCCTTCCAGTATGCAGGACTCATTTATGGAGCTATGATTAGCTGTATTTGCTGTTTAAATGTCACTTCTATATGAATAGATTACCAACCTATATGACTAGACCAGCAACCCACTGGTGTCAGACACCCAATCTGTGCTTTAATGATCCTGCATCTGAAGTGCTCTATCTGCATTGATACACTTACTTTATTGTACATTAGATTAGAGAGCGGTATGAAACAAGTGTATATATAGATCAATGTGAAGCTCATGATCCAAATGTAGCAGTTATTTGCTAAACTTTGCATACTTGTATCAGCTTCCCATTTTATTTTAAGTAGTGCTGACAGACTGCAGAGGTTAAACCTGTCAGGCTTATTTGAAACAGCATACATTTCTTAATTTCCTGTACTGCAAAAAGAGGAAGGATAACAGTGGTGAACACATTTTTTGCTCCTGCAAACACTAGCTGCACAACATATGACCCAGTGGAGCACTACTACAGCTTCAGCCACATAATTTCCATACTGTCACATATGAAGCTTCCACTGAAACTGATGACCAGAAACAACCAGTGAGCTGTGGTAATGTGGACCTCACATCACAGAGACCTGCTTCCTTGTTCACAACTCATAAGCAAAACACAGGCAGCATGCACTGAGAAGTTGTAGTGGGCATTTAGAACCAAAAACACAGACCGCTTCATGTACCATTACCACCATGGGCAGTTTCATCAAATGGAAATAGGAGCTGGGGGGGGTTCAGGACAATTCATTACATGTACCCCACTCTTAGCATTGGGGCTTGGTTTCGTTTTTATAAAATACTACACCAAAAATAAGCACTGTATCCCAGGGCTGAGCAGCTGATGTTCAAATTGATGCAGAGCAGAAGCACGTCATTTAACTGATGACAAACTGACCAGTACAGACTGTATTAAAACAAAGATCCTGAAAAGAGAACTGGCTCCAGACCTCAGTAACAAAGATGGAAACTTGATAGTTGTGTCACTATAGTAAAGATAATGGAGAAATAAAGCTAAGGAAAAATTTTAATCCAGAATTCATGTACAATTTTGGCTTCAAGACTCAAACAAGACCTGTGTAACAGATAATCTGTAATGTCCCATTATTGGACCAGCTGAGCCAATGAGAGCTCTGCCAGGGAAACGAAAACACCATTTTGTTCAAATCCCTAGTGCATCCAACTACTTCCTTCTGAGATTATGTAATATGGTTCTAACCACTTGCAGTGTGAAAACAGACCCATCTCCATGACTGCTTTTCCTGAGGCAATGACAAACAGGATTAAGGCAACAGAGATGCCAAAGCCACATCATCCAAAAGTGCACATCCTATACTGTGCTTAGACTGGCCAAAAGCCTCCAATTTTAAACATGTCAAATACATTTATATTTGTGCAGGATAGAAACATTTACAAATATTCTCAAAAGTTAGTTTCAGAGTCCATGAGATATCTAGCAAGTTCTCTTCAGTGTGAACAAACCCAGAGGGGAGATAAGGTCAAAAGGTGGACTGAAATAAATGGTTGTGCCAGTCATCTCTGCTGGACAGCAGGTACACAGCAAACACCTCAGTGGTAAAGAGGGTAGAGTTCAGGCTTCCACTCACCACTGTATTGACAGACATTCCAGCACATGGACCCAGCTTCCATAGAATCATGGCTTTGATGTGGAGGCTGGAGTTTGTTGCAAACAAAAGGGAGTTTATAGCCATAAGGGATACACAAAAAGGGGAGTGGCACTGAGCTGAGTGGATGGTGCTTCAATGGCACTTGTTACAAATGCTGTGAAGCATTTAGAACTCTTCCTGGTCTTCATTTGGGATGACAAAGCCTTCCTGCAGGGCAACACAGAAAAGTAACTACCCAGCACTACACAAAAGACACAAGGAAACAAGTATTACAGCAACAGGACAGAGCATGACTAAGGAGCCAAGTTTGAATATCACCTCCAGATGTACCATTCTTAATCAAGATTCAACTGTATAAATGTGTGAACAACATTATAGCTTTGAATAAAGCACTTGAATAAATAAAGGATAATTAATAGTAAAGCCATCTAATCATAACCAGGCCTTAATATTCCCTTTGGGGGTTTTTAATGCATTTGTGACCCTGCTGACCTGCAGAAAGCCCATACTCACATCCGTGGCATACAGAATGTCCATAATCCTTTGCAGCGTGGGATTGTTCTCGCTCTCCTTCTCCTGACAGATGAGTTCAATGTTCCTCAGTTTGTTGAAATAGAAGTCCCGTTCCTTCTCCATGTCTCGGAGGGTGGACTTCAACAAGGACAACTGGAGAAAATAATAGGTTTCAGTAACAAGGGGGGCCTTGCTGTTGTACCAGAGTAAGAAAACCACATCTGAAGAACTTGTCAGTGAGAAGTGCTACAGAACCAGGCTGGAATAAAAAATCTGCTCAACAGATAACAGATGCTGCCCATCTGGATGAGGCATGTACTGAGGAACAGTAGACCTCTTGCAGGAGTTTGTTCCGTTCCTCTTCGGAAAGTCCTGTCCTCCGTGATGCACTTGCTGTAGTCACCTTGGAAGGGGGTTTCGATGCTACAGCTGTACGCTGAGGAGCTGGCAGGGTGTCACCCATAAGAAATAAACCCATAGGGAAAGGCAAAATTACATTAGTAACAGACAAAAACATCTCTTCACCACCCAGAACAGGTCAAATGTACAACAATTTATTCAAAACATATCTTACCAACTACAGTTCCTTCTAGAAGCTTCCAGGCATTACCCCAACATATGCAAGCCAGCATTTCCCCAGCCAATTTTCAAACTTTGTAGTGGCACAGTGCAATAACACTAAAATTACAATAAAAATCTGTTTACTTGAATCACAGACTACAATAAAGGTTCTTGGCCTACTTTAACATGGGTCAAAAAAGTACACAAGACAAACTGATTGTATTAAATTACAACCCCAAATCCAAGTTGGGACCATATGGACTTTGATAGGCGACAGCAGCGGTCCTACACCCCCCTTAAAATCAACGGGACTGCAGTGGAGAGGGTGAGCAGTTACAAATACCTGGGCGTTCATGTCACTGAGGACTTGACATGGACTGTACACATCCGAGCTCAGGCCAGTAGAGCAAAGCAGCGGCTCTACCACCTCAGGCAGCTGAGGAAGCTACAGGTCTCTCCGGCGATCCTTAAAACGTTCTACTCTGGTGCTATACAAACTGTTCTGACTCAGAACATTATCTCCTGGTTTGGGAATAGCTGTGCTCGAGACATCAAGGCACTGCAGAGTGATCCGGGCAGCGGAATGCTGCACCAGATCTGATCTACCATCCCTACAAGACATCTACACCAGGAGATGCAGGACCAGAGCGACTAGGATCGTCAGTGACCTGTCTCATCCCAGCAACCATCTATTCATCTTGCTGAAATCAGGCAAACGCTTCAGAAGCATTATGGCCAGAACGGAGAGGCTCAGGAGGAGCTTCTATCCACAGCCCATAAGACTTCTGAACCCGGACATGCTATCACAATCCCCACAGAGCAGGGTCTTCAATATTCTGTGACCACTCCCCTCACTGTCACTGTCCTTCCAGCGCACATTAAGGTTTCTTTACCGTTTATTTATTTATTTATTATCTTTCTTATTTATTTTACTTATTTATCTATTTGCTGTTTGTTTCTTTTTTTTCTTGGTGTTCGGTTGTTTGTCTGTTTTATTTTTTCATTGTATATTTTCTTGCAAGTCTATCCTGGATCGGGGCACATTTCACTACATGGTATACAACCATGTACGTGACAAATAAACTCTTTTGACTTTGATATGGAAAATGCCAAAGTGATTACTGCCTGATCTCACATGCACTATCTCTCAGTTGCCACAGCTAAGCACTTCAGCACCTGATTGTGCCTCCATGTACTTTTACCCTTACCACAAACTAACCTTACAGGCTGACAGTATATGCCTTATTGTTCCTACCTCTGAACACATGACAGGTAGGGTCCTCACCTACCCATTGCTTGAGGTTCTGCAGCAATAGTAGCACATCATATGTAGCAATCTTATAAGACTTGCATACATACACCACAGATCCCTCCAACGAAGCTTCCTCTTCGCTACACTTTTCCAATTCATCTACCAGCCTGGCTTACCCTGCGAGACTGCCATAATGCACCTCTCTGCTTCCTCCTGACGACCTCCTCTACAACCAACTTTCTCCTCTCTACAGGGCCTGCCTTACTTTACACTGGGACCACTACACTCAAGCCTAGCCTCTGCTACCTGAATTCCTGCCTTGCATTCCACTTCCTGTTACTAGTCTTGGTACCAATCTCCTAATCAGAGCATCCTCGCTCCCTGCCAACTGTAACTATCACATTCATGTACTTAAACACCAGTGTCAAGCTCAGTGGTAGCCCTCTACAGTGCGTAATGTAATGAAGATTCAAGGAATCCAGTCAAATCTGTGTGTAAAGGGAAAGGTCCAAAATGCCTTCCAAATGCACGTGATTGCTGATCCCTCAGACATCTTAAAAACCACCATGTGTCTGCAAGGAAATCAGAACATGGGCTCAGGAATACTTGGGTAAACCTTTGTCAGACACCATTTGCTGCTGCATCCACAGATGCAAGTTAAGGATTTAAAATGCAAAGCAGAAGCCACACATCAATGCCTTCCAGAAGCACAGATGACTTCTCTGGACTGTCATCTAAAATGGACAGTACCACAGTGGAATTTTTTTTCTGTGGCTCAACAACTCAACATTTCAAATAGTTTCTGGAAAACAGCTGTTGTGTTCTCTGGGCCATAGAAAACGACCATCCAGGCTGTTATCACCATCAAGTCCAAAAGCCATCATCTGTCATGGTTTTGGGGGTCTATCAATGCCCATGACAGGGGTAACTTGTACCATTAATGTAAAAAAAATGTGTAGAAATTTTGGAGCAACAATGCTGCCATCCTGCCATAATGTTTTCCAGGGACATCCCTTATTTTCCAGCAGGACAAACTGTCAAACCACATTCCCTTTGGATTACAGGTACATGGTTATGCAACTAGTGTGGGTATTATATTGCCCTGTCTGCAGTCCTGACCATCTTCAGAGAATGTGTGGTGCATTACAAAGTGCAAAAGACAGCAACAAAGGCCCTTTACCATTATGCAGGTCTTCAGCTGCACAATTGATGAATGGTGGGAAACTGTGCTTGCTAAAGTTAACCAACTGGTGTCTTCAGTGCCAAATACTTGTGTTATTAAAAACCATGGTGACATTATATAGTGGTAAAAACTTGACTGTCCCAACTTTTCTAGAATGTGTTGCAGGCATCAATTTCAGAATAAATGTACAATGCAATTAAAGTAAAACATGAAATGCCTTGTCTTTATACTGCTTGTTTCAATACAAGTTCACAAATCATTCCTTTTGCTTTTATCAGCATTTTTCCATCATTCCAACTTTTTTGTAATTGGGGTTGTACACACATGTCATGTGAAAATATGTGAAAATAAGGCATGCAGGCAATGAGAATCACTTATGCTATAATATTGAAACAGCTTTAGCACAAATCACTGTAGAAAGATCATCCATGAGTATACTGCCTGCAAGTGATGTTGCTTGCCACCCACATGAAAGGAGCCTTGCGTTTTACTGCCAACACAAGACCCTTACAAAGCAGATTACAGCAGCTGGTTTTCTAGAGGCAGAAAACTTGATCCTCTCAGACAAAGTCAGAAGCATTAATGTATTTCTCTACCATACAACCCAATATAATCATTAAAGATTCACCACCTGTTTCACAGGGCACTGCATTAGCTGATGTTGAAACTGCCAGCATGTTCAGGGTGAGCAAGTTCTCTTTTCTAGCCTCCTTATTGAAAGTGTCCCATTTTTCCACCTACTGCTCTCAACAGGGACAAGGGTCAAAACCCTAGGATCAGCCATCACATGGCACTGGGAAGCTCTGCTCCTAACCCTCACCCAGCAATATGGCATGACCACAGGTTTAAACTTTAAATCTCAGTATTATGGTCCTGAAAGAGGCATTTAACTAAACTGCTCTACTAAACTGTAGACTTTTTGAATAGGTATAAAATGAGTCCCAAAAGTATCATATGCAAGTGCCCTCCAAGAGAAGATATAAATAAACATTTTTAATGTTTGACAGTTTCCAGTCTCACCAGCATTCCCAATGCTTGTGGGCTTGGCAACAGCAGGCACACTGGAGCTCTTGGCTGGACCTGTGGCCTGGCCCTGACGGGCCTCCATTGGGTCATATTCTTTGCCATCATAGTTGGCATCAAAGAATCTTTTGAACCACTGCACAAACTCAAAGTTGTCCTGGAACTTTCCCTTCACCAGCCGGTCCACTGGGATAACCTGCAGTGCAAGAAAATGACTTCTACAGAATGTATCACAGACAAACAACTCACCCACACAAAGTAAACAAAAAGCTTGACTCATGTCAGGTTCAAAACTCCAAGATAACATGTCATGTAGCACCTCTAACCAAAGTGCGGATATTAAAGGCCTCAGTGACACTTCAACCCAGACTGAATTTCATGTAAACTAAAAGTGTGGCTTGCTTCAACTTAATTACACAAGTTCTTCATTGCACTGAGTTGTGCTGTAATGCAGTAGTTTCATCTCACTATTCTCATCATAGAACATACCAGGTATCTTTAACTGTTAATTAGCCTCTTCCTAAATTTGTGTACACATTTTCTAGCCCTTAAATTCCATGTACTGCAAATTGAGTTTACTGCAATCAAAATGAAATGTTTTTAAAACAAAATCCCAGGAATAAGTGTTCCTAAACAAATGCTCCACTTAGTGCAAAGCCATTAATCAAGATATTTACTCTGAATTGATGTTGTAAAATATACCTCAGATAAGATAGCTTTTCTATATCTAAGTGACCTCATACAAAGGTATATGCTAATAAAATAAAATAACCTAAATTAGTAAGATGCAAATGATCAGTAACTACCAACCTTATCAACCCCCATCTTCTTGAAAGCAGCTTGCAAGATTTTGAAGTTGTGAATGAATTCATGTTCTAGTTTGGCCTGGAATTTCACTTTCTTCAGTGGCACAGAACCTGGGAAGAGCATGTCCATAAACTGACAGTAGGCAGCACCTGTGAAGGGAGCAAACCAATTGGACATCTGCATCAGACAACCAAACCACAGCCAGTCTTCAACAGAACAGAACCTCTGGATCCCTTACCTGAACACAACATCTCGATCTTGGTGTGGTTCAACTGCAGGGACTCATTAATCCACGCCAACATGTCATGGCGACTCAGGTTGTCACTGGTTACCGAGTAAATGTTCACAGCCATCTTCACTCAGCTTTGAGCCAGGTAAAAAGATTGAATCAGACAAAACTGCTTCAAGCACTACACATCTGAAGGCCCATTCAGAAACAGACCACTGCCTGTGGCACCTTGTTCCCCAAATCACCACGCAAAGACCCACTCATAGCAAAGAGAAAGCTAAGGAAACATTTGATGAGGAAACCATACTGTTTCCTGCAGAAAAACTACCAAACACAGCAAGATCTTGCAACTGTCACCTATTCAGCTCAGTAACTGTTTTCCATGACTTTGACATGTTCAACTGTCTCAAATACTTTATCCCTTGGATTCACTGTAATAAATTGCATGCCTCTCTCCAGCTAACAGGATGTATGAGTCAGTGTAGATGCAATTCTCTGAAACCCATGCAACCTCCTCTAACAACAAAAACTATATAAGATTTAACTGAATAAAAATATGGCAGCTGTTGAAGGCTAGCTGCAACTCCTAAGTCAAAAACCCACAGCTCAGACACCCGGAATGGTCCCAAAACCATGACAACTAAGAGACAATCCATAGTGTGAACTTTAACACCGACTATATGCTCAAGAAACCTCAGCAGAAAAACTGACAATTCACAAAAGCATCAGAGGTGCTACAGGCTGACTACTGATAGTAGCTGGAAGTACTGAAGTAGAGGCAGCTGTATAATTAGCTCCGTCACTTCAGTATGGAGCACCCACCTTTTTATGTCACTTTGGTAACGGTAATTTCTGGGTTCTTCCTTCCAGCACCGGTGCAAGTGAGTGGTATAGAAACATGCAAATAAACATAAGCACTAGCAGTGAGCATTCCTCTAGGACAAGGTAGCTTGTGACCAATCATGCAGACACTGTCCTGCTTGCTAAGAATAGAAACAGCAAAATGGTATTAAAATGAAAACACTCAAACCAAACACATACATATCAGCTAACATGATGCAGGGATTTGGATCAGGAAGTATTGAGTAACCAGTCCATTTCAAAGGTACTACAGAGCTATAACAAGCCAGGCCAAGTAAATAGGACACTCCTGATATTTTATGTAAATACCTTTTAATGTGCAGCATTAAACTCAACAGTATATAAGATTTTGCATTTAGTCACAAATTAAGTTTGGAGACAAGTCATCCTCAGAATGAAACCGCATGAGAGCAACAAATTACTGGGGTATGAAAATGCCTCACTGAACATGTATGTAGAATGTTTACAAAGATCACCCATTTTCTATTAACTTTCTAAACAGTGACAATGAGCACATCCCTTTCAGCCTTAACACAAGGAGCAAATATAAATCTTTGGAAAAAACTACATTCAGTCAACAGGAGTCCACACTGGCTCCACAGCATTTCAACATTTCCACAATACACCCATGTTTGCAAAGCTGCTGCTACAAGTTATACCTGCTAAACAAACACTGTAAAGGGACACTAACAGTTCCCAATTTGTCTGTATTATGTAAATTGATTTGAAAACAGCCATAGCTGTGATACAGGGTATCTAGAGAACCAACTAGCCCCTGTGGAATTTGCTCAAAGGGTATTAACATTCTTCTCCACTTGTGTAATTTTACAGCCCTGAGAAGGGTGGACAGCAGCTGGTCTTGCCCCCCCCCATCTGTGGTACTTTCCCGGGGTTTTTGCCTCCTCTCCTCCACTTTTTTCTTAAGCTCCCCGCCTCAAGAACCTGGTGCTTCACAGTATGTTTGCCCCCTACTTTGTGAAGGTTTAGCCCCACAGTCCACAGATACAGGCTTAAAGTGGACTGAGGCGTGAGAAGTGCGTGTGTGAACACACACTAACACACTGTGCGAAGAGGAAGTTCAGAGTGAGCGACTAGACAACAGACACCAGTAATTTGCTATTTAATAAAACATTTTAAAGCAAAGTAAGACATTTTAAGTGGGTTCTCTCCCATTAAAGGAGCTAGAAACTGAAACAAAAACGAAGTGATAAAACAAACCCCTTTCCACGGACTTTAAAAATAACAGGAACCGCATTTTTCACAATAAACCGTACTCCGCAGCCAAACACTGTCCGGTACGCGGAGTCTTAAACGGCAGTTCATTTATGTAAAAGCTGACCTTCTGTCCTTATGCCACAATGGTGTTACTCCCTCCACATATCCTTTACCTCCCGTCAGTTTTATAACAACACCACTATAAACTTACATTAAACGTTTACCTCCGCTCCCGAGGATTACCTGCTGTTACTAGAAAATGCGTCCCAACAAGAGCCGCGCCGCCTCAGCGCCCGCTGTTACAGCGCTCGCGACCTTCCTGCCTTAAGTACGCGCTCGTGGGCGCGCGTGAGCTTGTGTGACGTAACGCGGCTTTCGTCCGTAATTTGCAATACGCAGCAACGTAACCCCCGAAAATGTAATGCTAACTGATGAATTAGGCAAAGGTGCCCACTCTTCCTCCTCACTCCTCAGCTGTTGTCTAATTTCGTTAAGATGGGAGATCTTAGAGGACTCCTGCTAGCAGGAATATTATCATTAGTCAGTTAGCTGATGACACCACACTTTTTCTACAAGATAGTTACCAAATTCCCTTTGCAGTAATCATTGTTAATATTTTTTCTAAAGCTTCAGGTTTATATCTTAATGAATGTGAATTTACGCCACTTGAAGACTGTGACTTGTGCAATATCCCTGTGAAAAATGGTGATCAGACAACAGGATGCTCGCTCAACTTTAATCTCATTACTGAAAAAACAAAGAAAAAACTCAGTTTAATTTCCTCTTAGTTTGCAACTACACTTTTGACAAAATCCAGGATAAATTATTAGCTTTCCATAAACAGGTACTTCTATCACTAATTTACAAACACCACTTTTCTCCACACATCTATTTTATTTGGAACATTAGAGATGTATGTATAGAAAAACTCATTATTCTATAAATACTGGCTTGATAAAATTTTATTGGTGGCTTAATTATACAAAACACACCAACTCCAAAGTAGTGTTATTGATCTATGAAGAACTCTTGGCCACTCCAGTACTTTCACTGTGTTCTTCAGCAGTGGCCTTAGACGAATGTTTGGGGTCAGTCTCATGAAAAGCCCCGTGAAAAATAGCCTGATGACCCAGGGTGTGGAGAGGTGATAGCATCTTTTCTTTCAGGATTTTGCAGAACATCTGTGAATTCACGAGACCACCCATGTAGTCCAGTTCTCTCACACCTTTAGCATTCACACATCCCCATATAAGAACTTGACCACTGCCATCCTTTACTGTAGAAACCGGAAACTTCTCACTGTACTCCTGCCCTTGCAATACTATGGATTTTGGGCATCATCAAATGGAAAAAGATTGATTTTGGTCATCAGAGCAGAGAATAGATTCCCAGATTTCTTCACTTTTGTTAATATGGGTCTTGGTAAAAGCTAAATGGGCTTTCTTGTCCTTTGGCTTCACCAGTGGCTTCCTGCATGGATGACAGCTATCTCCATCTGGTATAAGAATTGTGTTGAATCTAACTAGGGTGTGCTTCATCTATAGAAGCTGGGGAGGAATAGCAGTGCAGTCCAGCTCTTTTCAGTCTCCTCCTGTTTTTGTGCCTTTTCCATCAGGTGGATTGTGTTATGGGTCCAAAAGATGTCCTTGGTATGTGCACCACTAAAAAGTTAGACAGAGCAGTGTGAGCAGCTTGATTCCTTCTGAAGTTAGCAATCATCTCTTTGTTGACATTGAGATGATTCAATGTATCTTCACGTAAATTGTATTCTGTATTTATATCCTCCCGGCCTTTACATACTTCTATGTAAATGTATATTTATATTTTTCTATATGTATTTTATACACATTTTTAATTCATTTTAATTCACTCATTGTGCATAGTTTGTGTTCTACATTTTGCATTGATTAAAAAAGGCAGCAATAGTGCTGTTACAATGAATTTAAGGAGATGTGTCACATCCATTGTTGTTCAGTTGTGTTACAGTGTTAGATACTTACTAAACTTTGTTAATACCACTAAAGTGGTGAATTGTCAGATTCAACAAGTTCTGATCTACTGTAGGTGCTCAGCATGGGTAAAGTCTTGTTCATAAGGCCACGGTTAAACAGGGTAAAATAGTTCAACTAGGCAATGTATCTTTTTTGCTGTGCTCTGATGTGGAAGGTAGCCCTCTTTTCACAACAACTACGAGTGAGCTTAGTGCCCTTTTTACCCTGCTCTTCTGATATCCTAGTACTGACAAACAAACCCAAAATGTTTCTGTCCCACTTGATACCCTCACCATTCATACACATCTCTCCACTTTGTCATGCTAATACAGATAACTCATCCCTGAGTTACAGCATAATAGCACCATTGCAACTGTGTACTTAGCCTATCTTTGTAATCACTCTTCAATGCACCATTCATATATGTATGGATAGTTTATGAAGGTCATTCAAAGGAGGTAAACAGGAGAAAAAAAAACTTTTGATTGCTTGGGTAAGAGATATATTTTTTTGTATTAATTTCAGTGAAAGTGCCTGCAATTTTGCCCAAACATGAGTAGCATATTTTTGCATTCTGTCCTGTCTTACTATAAAACAGGATATGTAACTAAATTAAGAATAAATAAAATACCCTACCGTGTCTACAGTGGGATCTAAACCTTGAAAGGTGCACACTTCCTCCTGAACTAGGTCTTAAAGAGGAAGGAAAGTCATGATGGGCTTCAGAATTCAGAGAGTTTGCTCTGTAAAAAGCACTCGGGTCAGTCAGAGGAGGTCTGAAGATAACTATATAGTGGTAAATAACACAAAAACAGACCAGCTTAGCCCCATCTAACTTGGGACAGTTTATTAACCCGAAAATCAACAAAAACATACAGGTCAGAGATCAGTACAAGTGTGTATATAGAAGCTACAGCTCTTTAGAAGGGATAGCCCTTTTCAGCTGCACCCATCAGTTCCATTCATAGCCACAAAAACAGTAATAACCACATTTTCACTGGATTTGGAAGGATTGTAACAAAGGAAAGACCCAAAACACAGGCAAAAGTACAGGTACAAATCAAAGGCTAGAAAATATTTAAATAAAACATAGCACCATTATGAGTATCATAAACTACACTATGCAACAAGATAACTGAGGTATTGTTTTTTTTAATAAAAGGTACACAAACACTTTTCCCAAGTATCTGGGGAGGGTCTATGGACAATAGCAGGGTGTTGAGCTGGTGTTATAGGGCTCTGCCCTCTGTATGACCTGAGGTCATTCATAAAGATTTACCAGTTGTCCTTCACAGGAAACTGAGCAGAACCAGGAACTGTCCAGCTACAGGTTGGTTATCACCTTGTGCATGGCTAAAAATATACAAACATTTGATATAAAAAAATAGAAATCCCCCATAAAAGACTGGTGCAGTTTTTGCCATAACCATTTGCTGTTGTGAGGTTCTGCAGGCACTTCTTTTACTACAGACCTGAGCATTCCTGCAGTAAGGAGATAACACTCAGGATTGCTTAAAATTCTGCACCACATAAGAGTGTTGGGGGCAACACCAAGCACCTGGTGCAGATGGTGGCACATGGGTCTTGTTCCCCAGTCCAGTCCCCAGGGCTTATACTGGGTGATATGTGACACCATTTTAAGAATAACAGCACTTCCTTCCTCATTGTATGAGATCATAAACCCATTAAGCACCATCACTGCCCCCCAAGAGATGACCTCTATCTGGCTAAGGTTAAAGGTCCCTTGGCAGACAAATTTTCACAAAGTTGGGCAATGCAGTTGTACAGTTTTAGGGAATTTTTGCTGACCTAACAGTAATTGATATTGACCAGTTTTAAAATGTTCCTTTATGCTTATGTGTCAGGACCACAGGTGCCACATGAGGTCCTGGTCCCCCCAGTGCTTGACAAATTACACCCCTGATCAGAATTGATACTTGGGAGTCTAAACAGCTGAAGTTATTAATTAATTTATCATTGAACATCTGATTGATTACATCACCAACATTAACTATTTTTCACCCTTAAAAACACACAAAATTCATTTCACTGATATCAATTTGCACAATAATTAAACAGTTTGTATTATACATGAAAAGGTGAGGACAGAACACCTTCTTAATGTAACAATTCTGTTTCACACCATTTCACTTTAAGAAGTAGTTTTAATAGCACCAGTTCTACTATGGCATTGACTTTCATTTGGTGTGAAACAGTGACAAAAGTCACTGTTAGACCGTGGCAGGAATCTCACGTGCCACATTTCATCCATCAGGAAGTATGATCAAAGCACCAGAATCTTTTTTTAATGCAGACAGTACATTGAAAAATGCATTATGGCCATGATAACTAGATGTTACAGTATATTAGTAATCAAAAGTAGACTCTCTTTCCTTTCAGTTCCTCAGGATGATAATAAAAAACAGGACAAATGGGCAAGACACTTGTGCAGATGCAGTATGTTGCAACTCCCTGCCCACACTTAGTAGCAGGTTCATATACATGCCATGCCCACTATATAAATCACCCAGCACAGTTTTTCAGTCACTATATCTTGATATATATTTCAGCAAAAAAAAAAAACAAAAAAAACTAGCATCTAGCATCTTCCCTCACCAAGATGAAATGGTGGTTTCCACATGATCAGTACGTAGGCAAATTTAATCCACCATGATTAAATACTGCTTTACAATGATATAAAATTAATTAAAAACACAATAAAAAACTAAAATGTAATAAAAAGAAAGTTTTCTGTGTATATCTGTGTCAAATCAAGTTGAATTAAAAATCACCATCAAATATCAACCGCTGAGAATAACAATAGTTAAAAATTGTGATTAAAATCATTTACAACATTTGGGGGAAAGCCCACTATTTCCCTGCAGTGAAGTTTTGCCTTATTACAGGAAAATTTGTGGAAAAAACTAAATCTTGGAGATGGATTTCTTCTACTGTATGACAAGTTGGATATGAAAAATTAAGGTATGTTCAAGGTATGAGAAGAACAGACATTTTTGCCTAAAAGACAGTACTTTGATCTTGACGATAGACAGGGAAGACCTGAGTAAAAGTTTCTGTTGCATTTTCTTTGAATTTTGTAAATTCCACAAATGTCATATGTGCCACTCAAAGTGAGACACCCACAGGGTCTCAGGGGAGGGAGGCAAACTCACAACTGTGTCATTAGCCACCTGCTTCCCTTCACCCTGAACTGGGAGTGACTACCAGCTCAACTGTAAGGGGTTGCTGTTAGCAACAAAGAGGGGTTTACCCCATCCATCCTACCCACCTGATGGACCACAGGCCAGTTTGTTTACCTTGGGCATTGCAATTCATCAATGTGCCACTAGAGACATGACAGTTAACACTCACAGTAACATAGTCAAGGGGCTTCCAGGTAGGAGTGTTAGAAAAATCAACACTTTAACTTAGAGTTAAAATATTGATTGATACATCTTTACTGTCTTAACATTTCCCAGAAATCCTGGAAGCTGTCCCTGAAAGCAGTGTTATAGCCAGTGTTGCCTGTGAGGAACAATGACAGTCAGAGAAATGTGCCATTAATTGGATCTCCTTTAGTCTATAGGATCTATTATTAATCTAGTTTTGCTCTTCTCTATTTTTTTTAAATTATTTTTAGAAAAACATTTAAAAAGCCCCAAAAAAATACAGTACAATGAAATAGCTGGGGAAAAAAAAAACAAAAACAAAAAAGCAAGCATGAAACAAGTGGTTTAAGGTTATTCTTGTGCACCAATTAAATTACAAATATACTGAAAGGTAAAGTTTGCATTTCTACAGACACTGAATTGGTCACAGCACACAGGACAACACTGAGGTAGGTGGCAGAACCAGTTTTAAAAGCAATTTTAAAATGTCTTACAGTAAAGAGTAGAGTCCATTGGAACCATTGATTTGCAGTTTAAAAAGCAAGTAAAACTGAACAAAATGAGGTATCCTGCAGGGTCAGTGTCTGTGAAATGCTAACATTTCTATAGTTCATTCATTCACTTATTCAAGCAAAAGGCGGGAAAATTCATGACAAAAAAAAAAAATCTGCCTCCCGAGTCCCACCTTTCCCTCTGTGGTGTCATTGCCTAGCAACAGCCTGCATGCACTGGGGGCTCGGTTGGGGAGATGGTCTTACTCTTACTCGCAGGCGAAGTAATCTTTAAGGGGCGCAAACAGATGCCGGATCACTGGTACACTCCAGGACCGGCCCAATAACTTCTGTCTCTGTCCGCGACCCATGTTGTTTACATCGGTGTAGTGCTTGGGAAAGCCGAAAATCCTGCAGGGGAGAGCAGGAATAAGGTAAAGAATCATGTTTACATTTAGAAAGTTGTGGGGCCTTGTTATGATCTACCTTAAAGTCAGTCTCCTCCTCTGTGTACAGTAGGTTCTAGAATAACTATTGACGGAACCAGTAACCTCCAGCTTCGTGGGTACAGTCACAGCAGGATCTTTGTTTCATTACCTGTAAAAAAGGTGGTCTGGCATCTACTATTACTATTAAATTATGACTCCTCATACACGTTCCTGTTTGTTAGTTAGTTAATTATTTAATTATTAATACTTTTTATATTCCTTCAGCAATATTTTTCTCAAATTTCTGCAAAAAAAGTGTGGCAAATACATAAATGTGAAAGTCCATCAAAGCAGGATATTCTTTTTTTGATGAGGCTTTAGCAGTAAAACTGGCTTAAGAACAGCTCCTCACCTGTGTTCATAAATTAGGCATCAGTGTACTTTACCCAACTGTTGCAACAGGAATGCTGAGGTATATGGTCCATGGTTTCAGAAACTAGAAGAACCACATGCAAGTGCGAGGCATCAGTGACTCACCTCTCAAGCTCTGTGCACCATAGGTAGTCGTCTTTGCCGTTCATTGTGACTGGCAGCAGTCCCGTCTTGCCCTGGCGGATGGAGTTGGACTTGGTGGTGATGGTGCGGACTTTGTTGAACTACAGCAGGGATTATATTGGCACACGTGTGAATACTGTGTATCACTAGAGGGTTCACACACAAAAGGTACACACCATGAAGTGAGGAAGGAGATAAGCATGAGGATGAAAATGTGACTGAGAAGAGCAAAGGGGGATGGGTCTCTAACCTTGGCCATCCGGCCAATCTCAAGGCACTCCTGAAGGTCCACTTTGTCACTCTGTGACACAGCCAGGGGTCTACGATGGAAAAGAAATTAGAACTCTAAACAGTGTAACAGTTACAATCTTCCCTCTACAACTGATTACAATTTGAATTCCTCCTTCCTCTTCAACTATATGTTATTAAGACATCACTGAACTGATACAGTAAAAATGACTGTGCTGTACAAATGGGTAAATAGTGTACAAATGCTATAAGTCTGTAATGATATGCAAAAAATATATTTAAATATAACTGATCTCACTTCAGCAGAATATGCCCTTTTCCTCCTGATTCTCCAATGAGTGAGTGACTTGTCCAGTACAAGCACAACAATAATAATAATAATAATAATAATAGACACATAAGTTGTTAGACATACAGAATATAGCACAAAATGATCACAATAATAAACAAAATGTAAATCTGCTAGCTAGCTACATAGACACTCAGACAGACAAATAAACAGACAAATGAATAATAATAATCAGTTGTCCAAATATGCAGTGCCTCCTTCTTTCTTCATGTGGATGTACCTGTCCATGCCAGGCAAGTTGCCCCAGAAGTAGCGGGCTCTGTGGGCTGGGCTCACTTTCACAGCATCGATCAGAACTGGGTTGCACTGAATGAGACACAGCAGGAGAAGGCAGGTGAGTGTTTCCACAGTCACCACGATGAATGATGTTCTGCAAACTCAGTGACACATATAAGAAGTAGGGACAGGGTTCACCTCAAGAAAGCGGCAGATGTCAGTCTTGTCGCGGGCGGACATGGCCACCACGTTCTCAAAGAGCCAAAAGAAAGGGCGGTCCTCATCCTCTCGGGGGCGCAGGAGGGTCAGCAGGCGGTAGTACTCGAAGAACAGCCTCCCTGTTCCGTCTGCATGCAGAGAAAGACACAGTGACTCTGTGTTACCCTCATCTTGGAAATCCAGACAGCAAGTGAGGGGGTGGGACAAGAAACAATGGAGAGGTGGCATAGTGGTTAGAACTGCCACCTTGAACTCGGAAGTCATGTTCAAATATCACAACCCTTTAATAAAGTATTTACACTGAGCTGATACAGTAAAAATTCCCTTGCTGTACAAAAGGGTAAATCAGTGTAAGAGCGATCCCCATGAGCATATACAGTAGTACTCTTCAACAAGTGAACATTCTCATGGGGACAAGAAAAGGAAAAAGAAGGAAAACTGCAGAATGACAAACCAAGAGGTTCCATACCATAGAGTCCTTTGCGGGCTGGGTTGACCATAGACAGGTCATTACAGGGGGAGCCACCAATCAGGAGGTCAAATGGACCCCATTCAGCAATCTGCACCAGAACACACATTACTACCTGCATGTCCAACTCAGCATGTACAGCACAGGGCTTTGCTCTGTAATAACTGTTTGTCCAAGGTTTCTTAAACGTAATTTATTTACTGCAATGCTTTATCCAATAATGTCTTATGTGTTCTAAATTTAATTGCTTTTACAAAGTCATGACAGATGTATAACATTGTTCCTCTGGAGGAATGTATTTGAAGATACTGATAATTACGTACAGACTAAGAGTTACGGGTGATTTCAGAAAGGGTGTAACTTCAAACACATAGAACCTTATTTACACCACCTCTACATTATCACATGTCATGCTGCTGGCACTTTGGTGACCTTTAACCTTTATCAGTCACATGACATGAATGGCTGAGAAGGAGCCAGGGGAGGCAGAAAGGTTGCTGCATGTCCTAGCAGCTCACGTACATGCTTCTTGGTAATGTTGCGCACATCGTACACGTGCTCAATGTTGCCTTCGTGCTTGATCATGCCCACAGCAATCGAGTCATCGCAAATCTCTGATGCAATATAGCGCTCCACCTTGAAGCCCAGGTCCTTCAGCACCAGGTAGCCTGTGGGGTGAGAGACCAAAACCAGGCACTGCAGTGGGGTTCACTGGTCCATGAGTGTTGTCACAGTGCTACACTCTGAGGTGGGAAACTGACCTGTCGCTATGCCATCAAACAGGGACAGGACTCTGAGCGGCCGGCGCTGGCTGGGTGGGATGGATGGGTAGACTCTGTGAGGCTCCTGTTGGATCACAAGGTGCAAAACGAATGGGGTGGAGTCAGTATTACAAAGTACAGACTGTCAGTAATAGAAACACAAGCAAATGATGATACAGAGCAGTACAGCAGCAGGCTATAACCCATGCACTAGGTCCAGAGGTCTGTTCATTCATGTTTGATCATGACTCCAAAGTCACTTCTGCCATCAATTACACTGCCATAATAAATGCTTAATAGTAAAACCCATGGTTGAGGTTCTGAAAAAACATCAAATAAAATGATGATAAACCAAAAATTCTTAAACTGAAACATGAATTATTTTAAAATTGCTAAAAATGTGTAAAAAACTCATTCAGTGCTGATTCTTGGTGGAGTAATCCCATAAACATATCCAACATTCCTCATCTTGTTACTACTGATGGCTAACACTTCCTGTGGATGTCAATACAAATTGTTTGTTCTGCTACAGATAGAAATGCATAAAGTAGACAAGAAAATACAACGATAAATAACCTTAACTTTTTTTATCTTTAGAAACTGGTGACTCAAACATTCATAACACAGGGACCAAGTGTGACCCCTTACAAACAGGAAGCCTCTTACAAATTCCATGGCGCTGTTGTTGACGAAGAACTCCTGGACACGCACGCTCCAGTTGGGCCGGCACCTGAGCACCCCGTAGCGCTTGGGGGGCAAGCACAGGTAACAGCTCCAGGGGTCCACCTCCATGAGCTGCTCAAAGGTTCCTGGCTCCACCAGGACATTCAGGCAGTCCTTACAGTAACAGCTGCATGGACAAAGGTCATGCATCACATACAGGTAGGCTTTACTGACATTAGTGTAAATTACATCATTACAAGCTGCACTGGAGTACAAATCTTGCATGCCACGTATTTTACTTGTAAGATCATAATGCACTGAATGGGTTTGCCAGACCGTGCATGTTTTCATATTTATAACCACTCCCAGTAGACTGATTACAAACAGATCTTACAACATACCCTCAGACGGATATGTAACTTCATTCAGTAATAGATTGTTATGTTTAAAAAAGTAAAATGTTTGTGACATACCAGCGTTGAAATAACAGTAGCCTACAGGCCTTGACATTCCTTGTACATAAATGTAAATATAAAGAGCAATCTGGAAATATCCATTTAAATATCATAAAGTGCACAGTATCAAACACATGATCATGAATTACCAACACACTGGTCTTAGGCCTTGCCAGTATTGCGGAAACCATCAAAATCGTTGTCTTCAGTGTTTCTGTTAAATAGTTCAGCAGTTTCAACATGACTGCTGTATTTAGTTGCAAACCATATAACATACAATGTGAACTCAGCAGTGTGGCATTTTGGCTTTTTGTCGCCAGCATTTTAACCCTTTTATGTATATTTAGGCCTATTGTAACTCTTTTGTAATCAACTAACAAAACTGCCGGTGTAGGCAACAAGGTATACAGTACAGTAGACTGGATACAGATTTTTTTTTGTTATATATATTGCACCAGTGCATAAGTTGTACCAGTCCCATGTTATGAAAAAAAATTCCAACTGGAAAATGTGGCACATAAATTTAATAGCCAGCTGTCAAAAACATTGCATTGGGAACCATATTGGAGGTACGGCATGAACAAGACTAAATGAGTTTGCTTCCAAAAGTCAAGGTTGGAGCACTGCTCTGTATACTCCTTCTGTTACAATTTAGGTAAGGGGACTGATCTGAAACCATGGGGTCAAAGGTCACTGACCGACAACAGCTGGCATTGCCACACAGGATGACTTCAAGTCCAGCGCAGCACACGGTGCAGTAGGACTGGTAACCATCCTCATCGTAGCGGTACAGGGTCTCTGTGAAGTTGTCCTGGGAACAGAGAGACCGTGGACCATAAGTCCAGGTAACATGACCGTAGCAGTGGATGGGATAATGGGGGCGTGGCCAAGCTGAAGAGGAGGTTGACAAAATGGAAAGGAAATGTATCCAGCCAGAACAGTACCTTACACTTAAGACACAGACTGCCCTCAAACAGCGGATGGAAAATCTCGATGTTCGAGGTTCCACATGAGAGGCAAAAATCTGTGCAAAATAAACACACAGGAATATGATGATTTTAATAAACTTAACTTTAATAAACAGAAGAAATGAAGCCCATCAAATATGAATAAAAAAAATGTAAATACACATTTACCTTCAATATTTTTGCCTTTAACAGTAACTTCCCGCACCATTTGCTCTGAGGAACAGGAAAGAGGAACCATGAGAAAGAACACTCTAACTGATCATGTGATGTGACATAAAGACTGGCATTAAAGTCTGTAGTGAATGAGCAGAGTCAGGGACTAAGGGTGGCCAGTGATGGGGGATTGGCAACAGGGACCAGCAACAAAAGATCACTGACAGGAAACCAGAGAGAGGACCAGCACTCTACACCCTACCTCGGCTGACGTCCAGCTCAGCACCTATGCGATTCTTCTGTATGTTCTTCCTTTTGGCTGGAGGCTGATAGTCTAAGACTGGTGTATCCAGGTCATTTGGCTTCTTTGACCTGGGTGTGTCTGTGGGTATGAAGAAAAGAAACAAACACCTTCTCACCAGATTTAACAGCAAACCCTAAACCCTATGGTAGCATCTCACACCCTGAAACCAACAGGTTAAGGTATTGCAGCCATCCTCTGCAAGTGAATCTACAGTACCCTGGGAGGTCAAAGTCAGAACTGGGAGGACATCACACTAAAGTTATTCGTCTGAAACCTCAAACTATACTCAGTGGTACTCTGTGTTCACCAAATCAGACAGAGGCCAGAAAACTCACCATAAATGTCTGGGGGCGGCTGGAACCCTTGTGGACCAGAGGGTTTGAAGCCACCAAAGGCCCAGTCAATCATGGCCTTGAGCTCGTTGTCCTGGCGGTCCTCAGGCATCGGAGGGAATACCTTGCCACATCTCTCTGTGGTCAGCTACAGACACATGACCCCGGAGTAGAATTGGAAATGACTTTTCATTTGTAATGAATGTAAATACTACAGTTACTACTGTATGACTTTCTCCCTGCCCGGCTAGTTCAGTTAGCAGTCCCTGCCCAGCTAGCTCAGTCAGTAGAGCATGTGACTTGTAATCTCAGGGTTGTGGGTTCAAGCCCCACATTGGGCATAAATGCAAATCCAGCCAGAAGGGGGTGCACCTCTGTGCCAGTCCCAAGCCCAGACAAAATGAAGGGTTGCGTCAGGAAGGGCATCTGGTGCAAAAATCTGCCAAACCAAATATGTGGATGAGCCGATCCGCTGTGGTGACCCCTAACGGGAGCAGCCGAAAGTCGGTTTACTACTGTATTACTTTCGGTATTGTCCACTGCAACAGGATAAGCTTGTTGGTGTTTGCACATACAATATTATACCATCCAGCCAGAGGAATTACACCTGCAGTTTAGACCATTTGTCCATCTACAGTACTGCACCCCACCAGAAATTATTTCTCAGCACTAATATAGTTGCATATTGCATGTTTCATAGAGCATTGCTGTGAAAGTTATGTTTATTTGTTCAGTTTGTTAAATTATATGTTTTCCTAGAATTACATTATATTAGCAGGAACCTGGGATCAGTGTGGGACAATAGCAGCTGTGGTGGGTGTTAGTGAATATTAAACATGAAAACAGGCTAAGAAATGCTAACTAACACGATCATGTAGTGAACAGCAGCCATTGTTACGAGGAACACTAGCAAAACCGTGTCTAACCCGCAAACCAGTAAACAGTAGAGCAGCAGGTACCTTCAAGACATAGAATATGGCCAATTTGTAGGTGGGCAGGCTGCTAAAGGAGTTGTTGCAGAAGCACATGGTGAAGGCTGCAAAGGGCTGGAGGTGTTCTGTATAGATCTGAGGACAAAGTGAGATAGTGAACCACAGGTAAAAGAACACAGGAATGGGTGCAACAGATAGATAGTAAGCATATACCTGCTTACCTCTGAGAACATTCTATCACCAAACCACTCGACGCGACGGATGCCCACAGGGGCTGACTTGCTTCTCCAGCCAACAACAATGCCAGGCCACCAAGAGAAGCCCTTCACCTTCCCCCACACAAGTTCTCCTACCCTGAAACCTCTTCCATCCTAGAGGCAAACCACAGCAGAAGTAGTAAATGAAAAATGCTAAGATAACCCAATTAGTCATTGTTTGTTCAAAACAACTTGTTTCCGTGTCACAGGTATCTCAAAATTTTGTGGTGCACATGACAGTACCAAGTATGGGTACGACTTCTTCCTTCCTTGGTGGCTCTGGCCTGGCTTGCTGGAGATCGGGTGGACAGGAGTTGTCAAGCAGCTCTTCTTTTTATCCTGAAAGCCAGAAATAAGTAAAAATGTCAAAATCATAAAGTTTTGAAGAAATGGGTAGATATTTACCAGTGAAGTAAATACTCCACATTAAATGTGATTGCCATTAAAAAGAACTCATGGGAAATCAAAACAAGGCATTAAAAGTTGTCAATTTGCTACACCACACAGCTCCACATGACAACAAGCAACATTGAATGTAGATGGGGTGAGACACAAGTTACAATTTCAGTCAAGTTCTCCTGGGGTTCTTCCAACCAATCCTAAACTATCCCACAGACATATTTTCTCCAGGGTGCCTCAGGACCTTGAGGTAGACTGTACTTTCATATCCAAAACAGAAAAGGAGACAGACACAGATCCATGGCATACCAGAACTCACTGATTATGGCAAGGCTGGAGTAGAGGCATTTCCAGAAAATATCCAGAAAATAAGCTGAATGAATCATAGGTTTTAAATTCCTTGTAAGGAGACCATCAGGTTCAGGATTTTCACAGTAAATATAACAGGGAATGGGCTGGGTCCAGTTTCAGCTTAGAGCGTTTTTTTTCTTCAAATATTGGGGGCATTCTTTAAATGATGCACATAAACATGCAAGGTCACAAAAGAGTGCAGGTTGATGTTTCCTGTGGCAACAAGTTCTCCAGCTTCATGTAAAGCAAGTGCAGTCAAAGAGGTAGAATGGGAAGGCAGAAAGATCCAGAATAGGAAGGACCAGCAAGAATGGCACTGGCCCAGATGAAAGAAATGAGACCTTAAGTGGTTACGACAAAGTTTTTTTTTTTTTAAATTTACATATGCCTTAATGAAACCAGAACTTCACTTATTGTAGTTTTACTAAAAAAAATTACAGAAAAACTATATCAATTCCTGCAACTGGATGTTGAACATTGATGCACATATAATTTCACAAAGGGTGCAGTAAGTGACATGCTGTTTCTATAGTGACCGCACAGCACAAGACATATATAGGAGGTGGATTTTCTACATTTTGGATTTCATGCCACAGCATGATACAAACACAAACTGCTTCCACCCTTGGGACGAGGCAGAAGCTGCTGTACATACCACTATGGTGGCCTTGTCTGCCATGCTGGGGGACTTGTTTTGCTTGCTGAGGGCATGTGGCATTTCCCAGACACCTGCCCCCGCCTGAAAGATGGTCCGAGCATGAGGTTTCTGCCGCAGGCTCATCTCCCAGCCATGTATGCCCCGTTTTGAGCCCTGGGTGGTGTACAGAGAAACCGGCACTGAGGGTTGGCCCTCAGGAGCCACACAGACCACCCACTAGATTTACAAAAATCGCAGCATAATAAACACCCATTCCTCAGATAAGGGGGTTAATTCCTCCCATGAAATCACCCCATTAGCCAACTTCCCTTTCTAAGGGGATCGAATTTCCATGATTTTCAATAAAAATTGGTTGCTGTACAAAAAATGTCAAAATTCATTAAAATGTCAAAATATAAGTATTTTATAATAAGGACTCTTCCAACATATTTTACTTTAGTCATAAAAATTATTTCAAGGTTGTTTTTTAATATTTTTATTAATTTCCAATAGTGTGAACCAATCATCCAGCTTTTTATATTTTATAACAACTGGAATGCCACCAGAAGAAACAACTTCAGAGCTTTTGTCCACTGGTGGAAAGGCTACACGAATACCAGTGAAAAGCAGTGACTTTTTAAAGTTTTTATCTCGCTGATAAGTAATTGTGTTTTGAAGAAATGTCTGTGGTTTGAGCCGTGCAGTTCACATTTTAAAGAAATGCTTCACTGATCAGTGTTCCAACTTCCTCTCTTTGCAACTAAAAGGCCTCTTTACTGCGGCAATGCAGAGCACAGCCCCAGGATGAAATAAGGCTTCTGGCATTCTTATATGAGTTTTTTAATATAATTCTATATAACTGGCAAAAACTGGCTTGTCTTTAGATGACACCCTGTTATATGAGGACTGAGTATATTACAATTTTGTTTGGAAAATTTAGATATCTATAAGCTACTTAAAAGAGAAGAATGAAAATCAGGAAATATCAATTGTGAAAAAAATGTAAATGAAGATTCTCAAAAGTGGCTTAAAGAAGACTGAGAAAAATGGCAGGAATTTAAAAGGAAGACGCTGCCTTTAAAAACAAATGTGGCCAAGATTTTTGCATCACAGATGTTGTTTCACAAAAGCTGAAGAGCTTAAGATGAGGAAACAAAACTTGCAAGCAAGAAGCAAGATAAATGAATCCCAAGTCCCCTTTCCTTGTTTCAGTTTGGGGGCAGGGGAAAGCAAAAAGGAAGCAAAGCAGTTTAACACACCGATGCGAGTTTAAGATCAACAGTCCCAGCAAAAGCGCTGCTGTTACACCCTTGAGTAAGGTACTTACTGGTCCAAATTATGTCCATAAAAATATGTAGTTGTACGAAACAGAATATCAGACAGCAATAGACCAAATCGGACATCAGATAATTGTTTAAGACTCGGTTGCACTTCAGAAAAAAAATTACCTCCTGATATGATTCTGTCCAAATCACTTCATCGTCAGTGCAGATGACTGATTCCTTCTCATTTATTTCTGAATGCCAGAGAAGAACAGAATTGTAAATCAGCTAGGGCATTTGCAGACATACTCTACCATCAATCATGATTCAAATAACTGAAAGATTAATTCATGCATTTTTTTTGTCTCTTAGGACAAAATGTGGGATTCGGTTTACTTGGTTTATACTGAATGTGAGCAAGGAAGGCAGAATGAAAATGAAGGGACATCCCTCAAAAATTCACCCACAATAAAAATAACCCAGTCAATGTAAAAAAAGGATGTCAAAAACCAGGCCTTTGTTCCAACTTACCACTAATTTTCTCCAGTAATACCGAACATGGCTTTATGGTTTGAGTCAGGTCGATGATATCTGCAAAATTCAATCTACTTAACATTTAATGTATCACTTTAAGATGCATGGTATGAATGAAATAAACATTTAAGTCTCATACGGTGCCTGAAATGCAGGAATGAAAGAAAAAAGAGAAATTATGTGAGACAAAAAGAGTGCCGAAGTAACTAAATGAGCAGACAAGCAATGTAAAAATAAAGGTCCTGCAAACCATTGTGTGGCACTGCAAATTAAAAACTAGGGGAAAAATTTATTAAAAGGGGTGACACTGTAAACTAAACTTTCTCTTACCTCTAAGTAAATAAGAGATCAGTAATAGAGACTTTGTTCGATTCATTTACTAGTTAGATGTAGCTATTTGAAATGGAAGTAATTTCCTTAATGTGGTCACACACTCCTGTTCTGTTTGAGCTGCTCTTTACTGCCATCTATCAGCTTGGAGGGCAAACACAAGTTACACTTGGTCCCGTTGAGACAGAAAATAAGTGAAGAAAATAAAATAATAAACGAACTGTGTTTTTAGTTCAATAGTGTGCCATTTCAATTTTGATTCTTTTCTGTTTTTAGTTTACATGTCTTTGCATTTCAAGACCATTGCAGGTTAAGCAGGGAACATGACCTTCATCAAGTCAAGTAGGAGTTTATTGTCATTTCTACACAGTACATGGCAAAACGAGACCGCGTTCCTGCAGAACCAAGGTGCAACACAACAACACAAGTACAGCAGTATCTTGGGGTTCATGCAAACTTACCTAGTGAATATGCTCCACTGGACTGTGGTTTCTCAGAATGTGACGGCTGGTGGTTTTCGGCGGGTCCCTCACTACTGCACAGGTCCAGCTCTTGGATTGCATCTAATTCCTCCTCAGACTCGCTGTTACTCAGTAGATGAGCATCCAGATTCTCCAGCGCCTGTACACACATCAACACACACAAACACAGAGATGTCAACAGGTACATGTAATGACTTGCTTGGTGCACAAAAGCCTTGGACCACTACCTCTGCCACTTTCTAAGGTAGATTTAAAAACCACAATCTACTTCAGACTACAGGTAAAAGCAGTTTAGGAAGTTCTGAATTTACAAACCCGGGCAAAGACCTTCTCAGCTTTCAGAGGTGGGCATGGCAGAGTCAGCAAGGTGAGAACTAAGTTCTTCAAGATGGATGTTGGTACCATGGCCTTCAGAGCACTACTCCAGTGCTGTTCCAAGGAGCAGACCAGTTCTTGGCCATCTTCTGAAGGTTTTTTCCCCATTTCCAGCTGGTATTGTACAAGATCGTTGGTAAGCTGGGTGACATTGCTCTGGATGTCACCATGGCCAATTTCGCTAACCAACTCTACCAATGCCTTCCCTGTGACCTTTAATGCCCCTGAAGGCCTCAACAGGAGGACCATATTCCTCAAGTTGCAATCAGTGAAAGGTAAGCTTTCTGCCACAGTAGCAGTGACTGAAGCATAGAATGATATGGTGCCCTCTGCAAAAGTCGGAAGCATATCAGCCAGAGCCTCTCTGTGCTCCTCAAGGAAGTCCTCCACAGCCACACCCAAATTTACTTCAGCATCTGGAAGGTGAGATTTCTTATTCTTCAAGACACTGATGTCCCATTCCTTGAGGAAGTTGATTATGGCACTGGATCTCAGAAACCTGACAGCATATGAGTATAGCAGATTGCTGGCCTCCTGCAGGAATTGAACTAAATCCTCCCTGCTGCCTTCCCTCTTCTCTACCTGCTGCTGAAAATTACACAGAGGCTGCAGGGCATGCCTCAGGAACATGACTGTTGCCTTCATGTGGAGGCTCTGAAGATAGGCACTAATTTTTTGGGTCCGGTCATCTGTGGGGTCACAAGATTTGAAGTATGTTGTGAGATCTGACCACATTCCAAGAATCTTGCAGACAATTTGGCAGAAGTTCAAACAGGTGCCAAGGATAGGTGGTCTTGAGCCCACCCTACCAAAGAGCTCTTTAAGGTTGTCGTCAGTGCTGGAGCAGGAAGAGTAGTAGTAGTAGAGTTCCATTACAAGCTCCTTAACCAGGCTAGAGTGTGTATCTACTGCTGCCTTGCAGGCTCTATCAGCAAGGCTATACAGGCCAAAAAAAGACACCGCATTGGGAATCAGCTCCTTGAGATATAAGGTTATCTGTTTAGTGAACTCATGCTTCCCAGTGACATGGAAAGAGGCAAGTTTAATGATAGGGATCTTGAAAGTCTTCAAGGTTTCGATGAGGCAGTTAGCAGTGGAAGCAGCATCCTGTTTAGGCTGGATGACGTCAAGGAGCCGGATGACATAGTTACCTGCCTCCACATCATAAAAGCCCAAGAGGATGACATTAGCAATCTCAGCATCTAGATTCACACCACAATATAAGTAAACACAGTATGGTGTCCTGCTGCAGATTGATACCAGGTCCTGTTGATGCTCCAGTCCCAGCACATGTCTTGCCATAAGGAGCGGTACCCTGTCTCCATCAGGACTAATTTTTGCAGCTTCCCACCCAGCCCAATGCTTCTTGATGAACCGTAGTACACTGGTGCTGCAGGGTTGACCTTCACACTTCCTCTTGACATTCTTCTGGTGCTTCTTGGTCTTCTCATGCTTCATCAGGTCCCCTTTGCCCATTTCACTGACATTCAGGTTGAGATCGCAGACCTGACAATAAACGTAGGTGTTTCCCAGGTTGCTGGGCTGGACCCAGCTATAGGTCCTCTGCCATTTGCTGCAAAAAATGATGTGTTTTTTTGGCATGTTCTGAACTGTCCCTTCATACTGCAGCTCCTTTTTCACTGGGGGAAAAAAACAGTGAATACAAATTTTCAGCAGTCTGTGGCACAACATAATACCTTTAAATATTTTCAGTTCACCCACTTGCATTTTTTCATTTTTCATAAGATTTCTCAAAAATGATCTACTAAAAACAGTTGTCATTACTAAGGATTCCACTGTTTCAAATTGGACTTTCTATGTGCCAAAGTTTTCCAGTTATCTTAAAAAACATCTATTTTATATAAGCGTAGCTGCACAATTTCTTCCCTACTGCTTATTTTGATTTCAATTTTATGTTCGGCGTAAACAACATAAAGCAACATCTATTATTATTAGTTTACATGACAAGAAGTGCACAAATACATTATTAAAGTGTATAAGCTCTAATTAAGAACCCCTAAAAGAAACTCATTACAGTGGCCAGCTTTCCATAATACTGGAACTAAAGCAAACATCTGGTGAACCTCTGGGGAAAGCATTGT
Source organism: Heterotis niloticus (assembly GCA_018136845.1). Lineage (NCBI taxonomy): Eukaryota > Metazoa > Chordata > Actinopteri > Osteoglossiformes > Osteoglossidae > Heterotis > Heterotis niloticus. Next base: position 31,757,482 of record CM030889.1, on the reverse strand, counting down.
GCCTTTGTGGCATGAGATGCAACTGGGTGTTTTTAAAGAATAAGATGGTATTCACCAAAGCACAAGGTTTCTGTGTAGAGGAGATAGTAGATTTGGCTTAATAAAATATTTATTATACAAGCAATACAGAAAAAAATGGTCTGAGATCTGGAGATGTGCCCAGGTAAGTGTTATAAAGAGCTACACTGTGCACAACATCAAAGTCCCCCTTCATCCCTTCATTCAAATGAGTAAAAGTAAGTAAATCTCATCAAACAAGTTTTCCCATAGTCAAATGTTCAGCCCTGCAGGAAGTCACTAAACTAATGTCCAAGTATCCCTTGGGGTGCAGGAACCCAAGTCCCCTAGTTAAGCCTTGTGAAAGCACATTTTACTTCCACTCCTTTAAACTGGAAACAACCTTGACCTGATATGCCTCAAATATTCTCCTTGAGCTCCCTGGTTTCTATCCACCATTCACATGATGACTCTCAAATGAAGTGGCGTGTACAGCGCAGATGGAGCGAGATCTTACAGAGAGGTTTTGATCCACTTTCAGGGTTCACCTTCTGAGGGGAACCTGGTGTAGGCTTCACAGGCATGATGGTTTGTCCTCCACGGGCTTCCATGGGTTTATACAACTGATCAGAGTGATGGGCATCAAAGAATATCTTAAACCACTTTAAGAAGTTGAAAACATCTTGATATTTCCCTTGGATTAATTTTGCTACCGGAACAGACTGAAAAGAAAAACAAGAAAAAGCAGTTTATGAAGTGCATCAGTAATGGGACTGCTGGCCATACCCCCTCATCACGGGTTGACAACTGCTTGTGGAGAAAGGTATGCTAACTGGAATTAGTGGTCGTTTTAAACAGAGGCTCTGCAGAGGAGACTATAAAAGCATCTTTTTGTTCTGAATGCAGGTTTCACCTATTGTGATGTCTGGTAGGATTTTCTTGCATTGTGAACACATTTAAAAGGTGTAAATCCACCTGTTGCCACCTAATGCCTGGTCACTCAGCCCAACACAGCCCAGAGTATCACAATATTGACCTTGTTATATTGTGCACAAGATGACAAACCACAGACTGATTTGTAAATCATAAATAATAGTCATTTTGACAGACTCAACAGCAAACTATAAACCACAACATATTAGAGAGAAATTATGGAGTAGAAACAGTCACTGGAGGTATGATTTGGGAACTCAAGCTATGTGCAAAAGCAGGAAACACCAGAGGTCACATACAAAAGAAGGATTACCTGTTAGTCCATTCAGCAAAGGGAACTTTTTTCTCTGTACACTCAATAAAATACCAATATTGTGCTTTATTTCAGATAAGCATTTCTATGTGTTCTGAAAACAGAGAAAACATACCTTTGTCACTCCTTTCTTCTTGAAACTGGCTTCTAAAATTCTGTAGTTCCTGATGAACTCACTCTCTTCCTCAGTGTGGAAATTCACACTCTGCAGATCCACTGAACCTGGGTAGAGCCAGTCCATGAGCTGGCAGAAACAGGCTCCTGCAGGATGGCAGCAACGTTAAAATGATGACAGCAGTGGGTAGGAGAAAAGAACAACCACATAAGTCACATAAAATGGGAGCAACCGGAGCCCAGCACTCATTCTTCACACGATTTTAATATCTTCCTTATAAAAGTGAAAATGAAAGTACAGTAATACCTCCCATAATGCTGTTTTGTGTCTGTTATTAAAGGTATAAATAATTTATTTTGTATTATGTTGCATATGTAGTTTTTAAGCTCTATTTAGGCGATATGCTGTATTAAAAATGTTTAATAGCGCTGTTCTATTGAGCTTAATTTATCTGCAACACATCTAGAGTGCTCATCCAGTTTTTAAGTTATGTGCATCCACCATCTTTGCCCACTATTCTTGATCAAGGTTGGTGTGAGCCAGAGCCTATCCCAAAGTCATTAGAAGATAGGCTAGCAGACTGTTCCCTGGATGGGATGCCAGTCAAAAATCACATTTTTTAAATTAATTAAACTGAACTATAAATGACTGTAAGACAGCATCACACACTCCTTCTTTCACATCCAATAAAAACTATTACCAAGCAGGTGTAAGCATGTCAGTACTGCAGTTCTGCTCTGAAAGCAGGTGACCATGTTAATGTCAGTTATGAATATACCTGAGAAACAACACACCTTTCATACAAAAACTGTACCAACAGCACACACCTGAGCGGATTTCCTCCACCACAGAGAACTCAGTCTGCAGGGATTCGTTGAGCCAGGTCAGCAAATCATGCTGGCAGGATTCATTTGGCAGCTCCAAGGTCCCGTTCACCGTTGTCATCTTTGCTGCAAGCCAAATGAAAACCACCTCAACAACCTGACAGAAGCTTTGAGAAATCACATGACCCTCTGTGTAAGCAATGATGTCACCTTTAGGGACAATGAGCTCCACTCTACCTGGGAAAATTTCCTACTTCATCTGATGGGTATCAAATGACAATTTATCCAGTCTGGGAGCAACATTTGAGCCAGGAGAAGATGGGGCAAGACATCCTGGACATATGATGCAAAAACCATCACAGGGAACTCATGTTGAAAATGCAAATGAGTCCAAATGCCACCTGACCTTCAGATCTTTGAAAAGAGATATCAGGTGCCCTGGACAAAACTCTCTGAACCTGATGAAGACATGCAAAGTTCACATGCAAAAAAAATTCAAATCCACAACTCAGGATGCACCCACTAAGCAATGACTTGCTTCTGATTTGTAACTGTGAACAAACCCAGCACAGGCCTTGTCCATTAATACTGCAGTCTTACCCTGTTATGTCATCCATGTCCATCTAACATAAATTCACACACACACACAGGTGTAAAAATCTCTGTCTATAAAGCTGTTTCTGCCTGTCTGTTTGTTTGTTCTTTTTGCACTTCTTTGCTTTTCAAGCCAAAGACTTCAAATTTTCCACTGACTACTTTTCATCCTAAGTGAGGTTTTTGCATAGTTAACAAACTCCAAAAAGGCCACTTACTGTTTTGACCATTTCTAATTCGGTCTGTAAAAAGGCTTGGAGAAGCTAGAGTAGTGACGTCACACACAGAGCATATATTTGTGGTGTAGACCGGTTTTCTCACTAAACATACAGACACACACACACACGCACATGCACGCACACATACAATGCTCCACACATTAGGGATGTAAGGGTAATAAAACATGGGGAACTATATCTTGTCTTTTCCTTTCTAATTGACCGTGACTGGTGTATCACTCTCTGTGGCGTCCACCTGTCTAATAGCACTAACAGCACTTCTGTACAAAATGCAATCACTGTAATGGTAAAACAGTTCTGTGATTATATAAGGTGTTATTACTTTTTTATGTGTATCCCCAACATCTTTTTGAGCTAAGCAGCACCAGGTAACTCTGCAAGTATATACTGCATAACTATGGAATGTGGTCCACCAAACAGCCACCATACATTGGCCTACATTAGATCATTCGTGTGACATTAGCGGCCGTCATGAGCTGTGAGTGGCACCATAACAGGATACAATTTCATAGGTGGTGACAGATTCTATGTATGGCAAGCACAAGAGGCAAGGTTGGTGACTTTTTGGAGGAACCAGCATGGCAGGAGATCCATTCTACCACAGCATGTGGGGAAACATAGGTAAGATTGTATGTAACAACACAATGGGCAGCAGATGCCGTAGTAGCTAGAACTGTCGCTTGCTACTGAAAGATCCAGAACCCACCTCTTGCTGTAGTGCCTTTGATTAAAACACTTACCCTCAACCAAAAATTACCCTGCTGTATGCATAGGTAAATGACTTCAGTACAATTCTACCTGTGACTCATTTTGAATACTGCATACCAAATACAAAACTGAAATCCCAGACCTTTGTGTATTTGAATACATTTGGTTAGTTTCATTTTACTGTATGCAGGACTATTTCCAACATGCTGCTTGGTACTGGCTTTCCAGAGACAGGTATCAGGACACAAGGTCCAGCCTGCTGCCATGACAACTGCTACCAGCCCCAGGGCACTCTTAATCCCGGGTTCGTTGTGCCCTCAAACAAACAAACAAACAAACAAACGTGACCCAGCCCTGCAGTCTTGATATAGACCGACACACGCACATAAACAGTGTGTTGTTAACGCCACAAACGGAACGGTGCTCCACTGCAAGGAACTTACAACCACGGAAAACACGGTTAACAAATTAACTCATTCAGGCACAGCGTTGCACGTGTTTTCGGGCAGAAAGGTTTACTCTGGTTCAGTTTAGTTCCAATTCCGACACGCTTCTCCCCAATACCTCCCATTCAGGCTCCTCCCCCTATCCTCTCATTGTACGCGCGGGTTAAAAAAAAACAAAAACTCGCGCGGATATGCGTGAGCGCGCCAGTTACTTTGTTTCCTGATGTTCGTCTGCAATGACAAAAAGAATAAAACGATGGCATGGTTTATGCTCCCCACGGTATGACAACAAAGCGCCGCACAGTTTGCATGCATCGCTTTTGAAGGAGTCGCAGCATTAAGTGTGATAATCATATTAATAATAAAACAATGAAAAGCCCACAATCCGCTATATTCTCACTCCACTGATCGCCGTTCTATTCAAATATTCACAAACGACCGCGACACCGGGGAGCAGCAAAACGCTCGCACTGCCAGTTGCGGGCTGGCGCCTTGCGGGACCTTTGTGCGATCCTGCGATTCTTTGTGCTCCTATGCCGGCCCGAGGTGGAGCGTTCTCTCCAACCACAATAGCAGTGACTCGCATCGCTTGCATCGCTCACATGGTCCTGGAACCTCCCGCGAATGCAAAACCGGGAGTTCGGGACCGGAGCGGCGCGCCACCTACCTACTCGTGAGGATTCCCCTGCTTCGGCTGAGTACTGCTAGCCCGCCGTGCGTGCGATGGGCCCCCCGCGCCCACGTCACCTCCTCATGATCGGAATCCCTCCTCCTCCACCACGTGTCGAACGGCCACATTTAATTCACTTTTTATTACTACGGCGACCACGTCATAACATACCGAGCCACCGCCAATCCGAACGGCACCCACGTCTGATGAACAATTTCACAACTAGCGAAAATTACGTCGTTTTCTTAATAAAAACCATTTTCCACCAGACACCCCCCAGTCACCACAGCTCTCCAACAAGCAGTCATAAATGCGCCTCCTGTCGCCAACCTTACCCGCTACCGTGACGATTCTGTAACTATGAATCGTTAACATAAATATAGTATATACGGTTTTTATAAAACAGAATAAATGTAGGTGGCAATGTTGCTGCTCGCATTCCTCGTCCTTTTCCTCCCAACTGTCCCCATCATTGCCGTCTTTTCGCGGGAATCCAACCTTCGCGTCACGCGTCGAAACCCCGACAACCCGTTTCATCGTTTGTGCTTCCAGCAAGACTTTGGTTCAACGTCCATCTGTTTTCTTGGCTGTCCATGTTGTGTTGGAGTTTCCTCCAGCACCACTGTAGAAAGAGCCTCGTATTTTCCTGGCCCTCTCATCCACAACAGTGTTGTTGAAAATGCAACGTTTATCCTGCAGCTCAGTGCGATTTTATGAAAACCCCGATTTAATGCACATGGGTGTCTTCTACCGCCACCCGTGAGTAAAGCTGTCGTGTACATTTGTCATGTCAGTAAAGTGCAATGAATCTTCTATCATCACTTTAATTGTATTTCTCACGTTTCTGGAGTCGACCATAAAGGCACCGTGCACCGCGAACGCCTAGCATGGCGCACAGAGTTTCTGTACTACTGCCCTTATTTTGATCTCCCAACGCCTGACAAAATGGTGCGCCACTGTTGAAACGGAAATGAGTGAACCTGGTAAAATTACCAAGGCAGTCCAGGATCCCTCTTTATAACCACAAACCCTGGGATTGACTCCCACCTCCTCCTGTAGGACCTTGGATCGACAATATACCGTTACATCTTTAAGCCGCAAGCTTCGTGGATCTTTATTTGGTTACCCTACAACGCACCTGTCTGCAGCTACTTACATTATTACGTCATTTTGGATTAATTTACAAATTTTAGGAAGTGAAATAATAGTAACCATATACATTTGTGGTTTATTTGTGAGAACTGTGCCGAGGTTTAAATATTATTTGGTCATAAAACGAGTCAAGTATTACAGAACCCAACATTACAAACATCAATTTCGACAATTTGCGGGTTGCAAGACAGGACTGACAGGACACCGCAAAACACGTTAAACTGCTTCTATAAACAAAGCGAACGACGACAAAATCCTAAAACTACGAGAAATCAGTTCTTTAATGACTGCGACGAATATTGCCTTCTATTGTCAATAGCACAAATTTTCCTTTTCAAAAAATCCGCAGAGGCTGTTGCGCCACGAACAAAGTCACAATTACGCAATGACAATATTGCCGACACGATGCTCGCTGCCTGCAGCCCTCCGTCCCCACAGTAATCGACTCGCGAATAATCAGGTCGGAAAATCGACTTTTACGGCCATCTTCTGCCGCGTGGAAGCGAACCTCCGTTTCGCGAACAGCACAAAATGGCGCCTTTCGCGTGATAATGTAATAGCAGTGCATGTGGCCGTGTAACGGAGTGTAATAACGGTGTAATAATTGTGAAATGACAGTGTACTAGGGTGTAGTGCAGTGCCCCAGAGCCTTAGTTGCTATTTCTTGATGACCATTTTCATTAACTATTCCCGTTTATCAGGCCTCAACTGGCTGCACTGCACAATTGAGAATACCTTATCAAAACTAATGTTTTATTCAGCATTTTTATGTTTACTGGACAGACAGTGCACATTAAAAATATTTGGTCAAATTAAAACCGTATGTCCTATCCTTTCCTGAGCACATACAAACGCTACGTGAATTTAGCTGGATTCAAACCAAGACTTGAACAGCTGCAACAGCACTATCATGAATTCAGTATATTACATTTTTATGCAACTGTTCCTATGTTAAAATGTGAAAATTTTAATTTATTCATAGCAAAATCTTAGGTGTCCTTTAGCCAGAGTGAATACAAAGGCCAGCAGGTGGTGCATGGGTTGAAGGCTTCCCTTTGCCAATGGAAGGTGCTGGGTTTGAGTTGTGACTTTTTCCTAAATCTCTGACCAAGTTGCTTACCCTCAGTCTAACATTCTAGTTCACATCAAAGGAAATTATTATTTATATTAATGCAGGTAAATGCAAATATCCTTATGGCTGTGGCCAGAAATGATTATCTGAATGCTGCTGAGTTGCAACTCAGGTGTGATCCTCCATGTAAATACAGAAAACGTTTTTCAGCTGTGACTTCATAAACTAGAAAAATGATAGAAAATCAACCAGTATTAATGACCAATTTAATCTGTTGATTAATGAACATACATTGGTCTAGATGGATAAATTGAGTTGTGTCTATGCAGCTGCCTTCAGTGAACATTGTTTTGAATGAAAAATTGCAACATTTTAAATGTAACATGAATTTAATAATGTGGCTTACTCCACAGTGTAATACAGCAAAGTTTAGTAAGACTTCAGTAAGTGCTATGGGTTCGAAAGGACCAGACCTATAGAAGTCGTGATGTGCAGCACAGAACTGTAAAAATGTGTCTGCTTCTCATTAGTGAGGTCTACTTTCTCCTCAAAGCAAAAATTAAGATATCAATTACTTTTAGTCTAATATGATTTTACAGTGAGTGGCAGGAATACATTCGCATATGCAAAGTCTACAAGTCCTATGGATACAGAATTAAACACCATTACACTGGTCACAGCCGAGCACAGCATGGCCCACACTTACATGATAGCACAAAAAAAATGCAACAACTACTTGAAAATAAATTTACTATAAAGAATGTTTAATGCAGATACAAAAAATACAGGCTATATTAAGACATTATTATGTTGACACATTGATATATAAAAAAAGAAATACAGAAATACTTAACACTGTTCTCTAAAAACATGATAATACTACATTCTAAACAAAAGCTTTCTAAGTATACAGTGTAATATAAATCGAAAAACTGCAAATTACAAATATGAGTTGTTCAAAAGCAAAAAAAAACATGGAACAAAGAATATTAGTATCAGACAATAAGTGTTACTAAAGTACAGCAGTAAAACACAAAACTCTGTATGCAAATGTTTTAAGGATTTCCTCTGGTGAGATAAAGAGCTTTAAACACCTTGAACAGAATACTGCCACAGCATTAACATCATCTGGGAAATGCGTATTAAACACGTATTTTAATGTATCACAATACCAGAAAGATGAAGTTTAGTGCTTGATAAAACACATTAAGAAAAAAACATACAGTACTGTGATGTTTTCAATGGTTCGACTGCTACAGAAAGCTGAGGTATTGTGCCTGGGTTTCCTTTGGCACTGAGACGAAGGTCAATACAGTAAACAGCATCTCTGAGCCATGGACATGATGCTGTACCCAGAGGCTCCCCGCCAGGTGGACGATTTTACCCAAAGTCTTGGGCTGACAATTGAAACTGAGATTGTTAATCCGAAGGATTAAAGATGAGAGCTCACCGCCTACTGGCTCCCCATTGGTCCCCGAGTCACGTGGTGCCAGACTGGCAAATACAGTAGTGTCCCCTGGTGTGTGTGGACTGAGTATGGAACTACTGCAATATTCAGCCTGTAAAATGGAGTATTATTCTAAGCCAGTAAGGCAGAGGTAATGCCCAGTTACACTCACAGTGTGATGTGAATAAATAAACATATACTGTCACATTGATGACAACTTTTGAAATTTTTTGTCAAATTTTGACATTCTACAACCAGAATTTTTAAATCTGTCCCTCCAGCCCAATTTAGTCATACCTCAGGATCTCTCTACCATGTCAAGTATCAACTGGATATTTTTGTAGTTATGTATCTTGGTATCATACAATTATCCACCAAAACAAAAGAGTTTTAGTATAAAAAATTATTTAAAAAAATAGGTTCAAATAACATTGTTTTTCTGTAATTTTCAGATTGTCAAATTGTGCTTTTACAGTACTTTAAAATAAAATTATAACTGCCTCCATAAATTCTGTAAACCTATATTAATATAAGTGCCAAATTTTTATCTCAAATGGACTTTTTATAGTTCAAGTTTTGAAAGGGAGGCAAATGAACCTGACCGAAATGCAAAAAAAAAAACATTTAAACAGTCACAAAAGATTCTGTTCTTTCAGAAGAAAAACGAATCCTATTTTAAAACGAGATCAAGACAGTGATGTCACAGTTTAGTAAGGAAGAAACTCCATCAATGTGAAACCAAAAGTGCTGCTTGTAGCTGAACTCCATGTGAGGTATAAATGACAGGAAAAATTTGTTTGATGCTGAGGCACCAATCAGGAATGTGCCTCCTCTTCAAGGCCAGGGGGCGGGGCTTTTGTTCAACAAATGTGATCAGAGGCGAACCTTAAATTCCCTGACTGTTCTGCATCTGTTATGTAAAGCCTGCAGGAAGCAGTGCTCCCTAGTGATGGTACCATCATGTGTGGTGACAGCCCAACCCCCTGTCGTGTGGGGGCAGTGGAGCTACCCTGTGCTCTGCCCCCTCTGCCACACTTTACCCCATGTGGTGCAGGCTGGGCTGGGCTACTCGCAGGCAAAGTAGTCCTTGAGGGGGGCAAACAGATGCCGAATCACTGGGACACTCCAGGCCCGGCCCAGAAGCTTCTGCCTCGCACCCCGGCCCATGTTGGACACGTCTGTATAATGTACGGGGAACCCAAAGATCCTGTAGAAATAATAAACCAATCACGTTTCAAGTTCAAGTTTCAAGTTTCAAGGTTTATTTGTCATGGGTGCACTAACAGCAGCATAGCAGTGTTGTGACCATGAAAAGTGTTGCTTCCAGACATCCTCAGCAAATAAAATATATAAAAAAGATATAAAAAATTAAATAATAAATAATGAAATTAAGAAAAAGAAATAAGGTGATGGAGAAAGATGCAGAGGACAGGAAGAAGTGGAAACAATTGATTCGCTGTGGCGACCCCTAATCGGAGCAGCCAAAAGAAGAAGAAGAAGAAGAAAAAGAAATAAGGAATAAGGTGTAATAAATATACATAGAAGTTAAAAGTTAGTAAACAAGAAATAGCAAACAAACGAACAACAACAGCCAAACCCACAAACACACAAACTGATAAGGGCATACAAGCCATACAGACAGACTCTGATTTATAGTATCTCACTGTCCAAGGGAGGGGTCAGTGGTTCAACAGTCTTGTTGTGTGGGGGAAAAAACTGTCCCGGAACCTGCTTGTTCTCATCCTATTGCTTCTAAAGCATTTTCCGGACGGGAGCAAGGAAAATAGTTTGTGGCTGATCACTAAAGGCATTATATGCAATTTTTGACCAATCACAGAAAGCCTTGAAAAGGATGGACCCCCCCCCAAGAGCACAAAATGATAACTATCCACACAAAAAACATTCAGCCACTGAAACGCTCTTTCACCCAAGGCTGGCTGATATTTCTGTTATGAACATTTTATCAATTTATACTACATTTTCTTCAAACAAACTGAAGTAAAGTTTTTCAACTACTGCAGAGCAGCAGCCAGTAAGTTTTTGCTTAGAGCCTTGGGGTATAATTTTAATGCTTTTACTGGATTTTAAACAAGATTTTATGAATGAGATTTTATTCCATGCACAACGGTTTTTAAGTATTTATTTTAGTGCTTTAATAAAGGGTTTTTAAAAGATAGAAAGGATTAATGGAGAGATTATAACTGTCATGTATGGATGATTAATGTCTTACAAGCTATGTTAGTATCTCCATTCTGTTGGTTGAGGACAAGGAAAAAAGTTCTTCAGGTAAAGGTGTCCCTATTGTTATTCGAGCTTATAGCCTTTTTATGAAAAGAGCCTGTTTTAACCTCATGCACTCCAGTGTGGCCCAGTCAGGGATCAGAGTGTTTGCTGCTCACCTCTCCATCTCAGTGCACCACAGCACATCCTCCTTGCCATTCATGATGACAGGGAAGTGCTGGTCTTTGCCCTGCTTAATAGAGTTGGAGCGGGTGGTGATGGTCCGCACCTTCCCAAACTGGGTCCCACCAGCACCAGGACAAAGAGGAGCAAGGTCATCAGAGAACGCACACGCGCACACACACACAATATATATTTATGTACGTACATATACACACTGTGTACCATGGTGTCCAGACCCACCTTGGCCACACGTCCATGTTCCAGACAGTCCTGAAGCTGGAGTTTATCCATCCCTGAGGCGCACAGAGGCCTGATGGGCAGGTGGACAGAAACTGTGTCAGTTTGTGCAGTAATTCGGGAAGGAGAACCTCTGAGTAACGGATGTGTCCTGCAGAGTTAAATGGAGCAGCTGCTGCAATGTGGAGGTGTGCCGGGATAGACACACACCTGTTCATCCCGGGGAGGTTCCCCCAGAAATAGCGTGCCCGATGAGCAGCAGAAACCTCAATGGCATCAATCATCACCGGGTTACACTGGGGCAGCAAAAACAACACAGGGGATACAGAATGGTTCTCCTGTCCTGTGAAGTGTGTGCAATTAGTATGTGTGTGAGCATACATGGTGAATGGCTGCGTGTACCTTTATGTTTATCTGTGTATGTACACCCATAATGTATATAAACAAACAAGCATAAACACATAAAAGGACAGACAAACAAACACTGACACAAACACAGTGATCTGATTCATATGCATATCCAGGTGCCTACATAAGTGTGTTTGTGTGCGTGATCACGCATGTGAGGTGAGCCCAACCTCCAGGAAGCGGGAGATGTCCCTCTTGTCATTGACACCCATGGCCACGACATTCTCAAAGAGCCAGAAGAAGGGCCGCTGATCACCAGGTTTGGGCCGGGCCACGCTCAGCAGGCGGTAGAACTCGAAGAAGAGCCGTCCCGTGCCCTCTAGAAGCACAGATGCCATAAGACCACAGCCACTGAGTCACAGTCGCACTCGGTCAGGCAGAGTGTGTTTGATAACTGCACCACCAAGTCCACTGAGCTGACATTAAACTTGTTGATACTTCAAGTCCATGGTAACCAGGGGACATGTCCTTACCATACAGGCCCTTCCGGGCTGGGTTCACAATTGACAGGTCGTTACAAGGACTGCCTCCAATGACCACGTCAAACGGACCCCACTCTTCAATCTGCACAAGACAAGAGCACCATACAGTGGCCAGTTTAGTGTAGTGCCGTGGAACTACAAGGCATGCAAGAGTCCTAGGAAACAAGAGCAGGAAAGCAGATGAGGCTGCTTTGCATCAGCTGCCCAGGAGGGTTTGAGGGCTGTTCTGCAGAGAGCTTTATCTCAGCTCTGCAAGGCAGGGCCTCCACAAAAACCCGAGAGATCCCACCCCCACCCCCCCTATTGTGCTCACAATGGCTAAAATGGGATGTCGGCCAAGTTGGGATTTGGTTATAAAGCAGTAGGCTGAGTGACATCCTTTTCTCACTGCGGAAACACAGCAGGTGTCCTTTTTGTATGTGTTTCTTTATCACAGTGTGTGTTAGTGAAGCAAAACCTCCCAGTGTGCTGTGTATGAAAGCAAAGTGCGCATTTTATGTTTGTCCATCTTGTGTCGAGACGATATGAATCCAAGGAGCATCCAACTCTGCCTCCTTGTTTTAAATTTCATTCTTTTTACTTATTACTTTTCAAAAAGTTCTCTCTGTAACACAAATGTGACCTAGGTGCCCCCACTGAGCTGACAAATGGCAGAAAAGAGCACCTAAAAAAATAGGAGTGTGGGACTGCTTCCAACTCACTTCCATGGTGTTTGCTGATCCTGTCTGGTGTTTCTGAGTGTTGGAGGCATGATGAGAAGCACTGCACATGTTTATGGGTGAGTGAGTTTGTAACTAAATAGAGCCTATGAACACAACACATTTTTATTTTAAACCATCCACTGACTGTGACTAAGTAAAATGGATCTTGGAATTATGGGGAAAATAAGTCCCATTTGTGCTCATAAGATGAGAAACCACTGTTTATTTTGCTGAAATCAACATAAGGTTGGTGACACCTGTGTGTCTCTCAGCATGTGGTTGTATGTGTGTGTGCTGTGTTTGCAAGAAGGCGGCACATTAGTGTCAGGAGGTGAACGTTGCAGTCTGAACATAAACGTATTCAAACAGGTCCAGTGTATTTCCTTGCACACTAATAATTCTGTGGTTTGGCAACATCTTAAATACAGTAACTTTTGTAAGTACGAAAACAGTGTCTATATGTCCCAAACTGTTTGTAGACCTCCACCATGCCTCTCTACAGGACACCAGAGGAATAGACAGCAGAGGAACTGTCCACAGGGAAACCACACCTACAGTATATTTTTACATTTTGCTTAAAATAGCTTCCTCTAATGATTTTTCTATTTTTTCTAAAATATTTTTGTAACAGTCAAAAATCTGAAATCTGTAAATTTGAGGAAAATTGAGGATAGACTATATCAAAATAATATTATTATATTTTACATTATATTATTACAATAACAAAGCACTATTATATTACAAGTATCTTTATAATGAATTCACTGCCACCTGGATGATGACAATATTGATTACTACGGCATTTTCATTTACTGAACATAAAAATATTGTAAGTGCGATAAATATTGCATGAAAACAGATGGCAGACACACGGTCCCACTCATACGTCCTCATAAAGATACACACAAACACACACCAGCACCTAGAGGGCTGCACTCACATTCTTCCTTGTGATGTTGCGCACATCGTGCACATACTGGATCTTTCCTTCATGTCGAACAACACCCACAGAGATGGAGTCTTCACAGATCTCAGAGGCGATGTACTGGTCCACTTTGAAGCCCAGGTCCTTCAGCACCAGATACCCTGGATCAGGCCATTGAAAACACACAAACATGCACACACACACACACACACACACACACACACACACACACACACACACACACACACACACGCATGCATGCACGCACTCACACACCCTCTCAGACACTCTGTCTGCCACTCACGCCAGGACACTGCAAAGCAGACAGTATTGGTGTCTGAACTCCAGCAATAACAAGATAAACATGTTCATCCAGATGTGTAAAATTTCTCTGAGTGGAGAAGTGATGATTAAAGGAACACAGTAGGTAGACACTGACATGCAGAGAGATTAAAAAAAGAAGAATGAAGAAAAATAAAAGACAATCATGACGTGGAGTAGGATCCTCTCACTTTGTACTCCATTGAAGCAGCACAGTCTGCAGCAGAGGTTGAAGTGCAAGAGGAGGAAGAAGAGGGAGAGGGGCAGATTATAGCCTGGGTGCAGTCTTTGGAGTCCTGCTCCTGCAGCTCAAGGGTGGAACCCTCAGGTGGGATGCAGGTAGCCATCTGGTGGGACATCACAACAGTTAGGACCCCATGGTCTCTAAACTTCACACTCAACAGGCCTTTCTCTCCTACCCATGAGCCTCTGCTACCCCCTGGGGGCTGTATTAGGTGACCAGTCTGAAGGCTGTTTGAAGTACACGAAGGAACCAAACATTTGAATGCTTTTCTTTGTTAAATTCAACCACCTGAAACTGATTTCTCATAAGTTAACTGATGTACATGCTCCTCAACTGACAAACAGAACTAGAACCAGAAGTCTATAACTAGTCTGTAACTATCTGTTTCTAACCCTAAGTCACATTTACCACTAGGTCCCAGTCAATAAAAACTTAATAGTACAGAAGTTATTCAATTTATTTGCTAGTTAGATTATGCATATATTATGGCTACATGTATAATAAATAAAATTCTATGTCGTTTTAATTTTGTAACCATGAACTAAATTAAAATTGAATGTAAATAACAGGAAAGCCTCCAGAAACTCACTCTTTAAAATTCAGACTTACTCCACTACAAACTGAACGGTCAAAAAAAGAAAATGTGAAAGAATACAACAAACTGAAAGATGTTTGTATTTTTGGGAATTTCTAGCCAGTGACCATTCACCTCATACTGTACTATACTGTACCACCCTGGCTTCAAATAGCTGGGCCGCACCTCATAAAGCACTAATTATTAACAGGAATTGCTTATTAAAGGTCAAGTCATGAAGGGAGGGGTGGAGCCAAAGAGGAACCAGCACATTTGATTGGCTCACTGACCCACATTCCAAGCCACCAGGGACATGTAATTTTTGCTCACATGAGCAAGCTGCCACTTTGGCCTGCCATCTTACCCCCGTGGGGCCCCCTCGCCTCTGCTTGGTCCGTCCCCTGCTGTCCTGTCCATGCTGAGAAGCACTTTGAGGCGTGAACCCTGCCTGGAATATGGTCCTGGGGGACGGCCTCTTTCGCAGGGTCACGCGGCTCTCCTGCAAACCAGCCAGTAACACAGCTAAGTTACGTCTGTGTAAAGCGGCATTCATTTACTTATTTGAGATCTTTCTCCTAGTACCTTGCACAGGGGGACTATAGCAGGGGATCTGAACTCAGGCCCTTTGGTTCAAACCGCCTGTGCTACCTGCTGCCCTGTTCCATATCAATTCACCACACAGCAACTGATCAATAACCCAAATGGCTGCTGATCAATAATTCATCCAGTTAAGCAACTGGCTTCTCTCCATCAGCTATGGAGACTCTAAGTCAGTCACCAGTCTAAAGGCAGCAGAGGCTCATTATGGGATGTGTAGATGTGGAGTGGACATGGGCTCCAGACAGGCCAATGAGCAGGGTTCTGGAGTCAAAGTCTGCTTCCACAAGACGCCTTCTTTATGCATCATTGTGCTCTTGTGGCTGAGCAAAACAGCATTTTGCATTAATTCATCTGAATACAATTTTTATTTCTGATTGATGCAAAGTCCCTGTTGGTGTTTTGGTGATGTGCTGGAATGACCTGGCTTAGCCAAAGAAAGACTCCCTGTCAAGACATTGGAAACAATTTGTTTTCAAAGGGCTAAATGACACCCTGCTGCCTCAATCAAGCTACACTCTTGTAGATTTCACAGGCCCTTGTTGCACTGTCTGTGCCTGTCTGGGTGTGGCCTCCAGCCTTGTATTTGTATACCATGAATACCTGGCAAAGTGAGGACTCCCAGCTTTCCTTGTCCTGCACTTCGGAGCTGCGCCTGCTTCGTTTGTGATGGTTCGACATTTTGTCACTCATGTCTGGGTTGAAGACAAGGAGGAAGGAAAAAAATGATCACATTGTGCTGTCATGGTGAGCCGTCCTTCACCAAAAGCCCCTCCTGCCAGCGGTCTCACCAGGGGACACTGTTTCACCATTATGCCTGGGGCTCACGGGTGATGGTGGTTCAGCAGCTGTCAGGGGGCTGCTCCCTTTGGTCAGCTCCAGCGGTGCCTCACCATCCGGTTGCTTCTCTACCTCAGGCATGAGGTCGCCACCATTCATTTCTGCCTAGAGACCCAGTGAAGGATGTCCATCCAGAGGGATACAGACAGATTATGCACTTACATCTGTAGCTGTTTGCACTCTGGCATCATCTGCTGTTTCAGTATAAGGAATAGTACAAATTCCACATTGTAAGTCACATTGAAGACAACAGTCAGATAAGTCAGTAAATAACAACAATAATAGAATATCAAATTCTGACACACAAGGTTCTACAAGGGTAATAAACCTTGCTAAAACTGAATGTTTTCTTTCATTTTACTGTCATATTTTGAGAATGTATTTTGTGTGTGTGTGTGTGTGTGTGTGTGTGTGTGTGTGTGTGTGTGTGTGTGTGTGTGTGTGTGTGTGCGGGTGTGCACGCACGTGTGAATGCTACCATGGTACAACCAGAACATTTCAGATAGACTAAAGAGCAAATCTGATTAATTGCGATGTAGCATAGTGAGCAGGATATTCAAGCTAAATGGCTGCGGTTATGATAGTAATGTTTATGATGTGGTGCATCATCGGACATTACAGTATAAAACAAAGGAGGATAAAGGTTTGGGTTCAGGCTGGTGCCATAATTCCTGCAGCATCACTCAGTGTTATTGGACAGTGTGTTACACCTCCCTTCGTCATCCTAAAATGAATCACTGATAAACCCCAAAGAACAGGAGTAGGAATATATTTAACTGGTTTTATACCTATAAAAATACACTGGAAAAAGTTCCTAGGTTTAAATCTCAGGTTAGGAACTGCTTTACTTAACAGTCACTCAACCACATGACCTAGACTACAACTCTAAATAAAACTGTCCAACTAAATAAAAACCTGAATGAAACTGTCCAATGCAGCCTGTAACTGACCCCCTCCTAGACTGCTCCTTTCATCATGTTTCCCACAATTCCATTCAACAGAACCAGAAGTGTGAGGACACAACATTCAGGATTCTCTGTCTTTGACCTCTGAACCTAATAGTTGCAAGAGGGATAGAACATGTCAGGGGTCCAGCTGGGTGTGATTATAAGCGCTCACTCTCCCCTCAGCTGTGAGGGACCTTCGGAAAACATCCAGCAACCTGGAAACCATGTTCTTATGAAACAGAACCCCCTCTGCTCATGCTGATGTTGATGCAAAAAACACTCTGACTACCCACTGGTTCAAGTTCCCACACAGCCTCAGTGTTGAGAGCATTCTTACAAAAACAACAGAGAAATTAATCATCCCCCTACACGATGAACTCCATGATATCGATGGGTTCCATTGACTTGATGAATGGGCGTTCTGGTTGACTGTGCTGCTAGTTCCTGTTGATCTGATGCTCACTCATGAGCTGTGAAAATGACTTCCATGGACACCCTCATGGACTGTATTCTGCTGCTGTCTGCTCTGAGGGATGTTCTGAGGCTCCTCTGTTTTCTTTTGTTCCACTCATTCTTATGCCTACTGCCTGAGCTGATAGAGATGTTCGCATCCCAAGATAACAGGATGTTGAATCCTACTTCCAAAAAGGTGTTTGTTGGTGCACATTGCAGAAACGAGCATTTCTAGCTCAAGATACCAAAATAACATACAAAAAATATTGTAATGGGAATAAAAAGGCACAGAAAAAACAAGAACTAACAAGGAGACAAGAACTTTTCTTTCCAAATATAATGTTTTACATTTAAAAGAGGGAGCTGTAGAGAAGGAGGATGCAGTGTGATCTTATCTTCACTGGACTGAAATAAAGGAGTCACTGCTTCTAGAGAAAGGCATCCACCAAGGGACTCAACCCACCAACCCAGAGACACTAAACCCAGAGAGACTCAGTACCTGCTGCCAGAGGCAGGCGAGGATTGGGTCAAGGAGGCTAAATGGGCTTTAGCCCAGGGTCCCAGAGATACAGAGGTCCTGAATTTTTTTTTAAATAAATACATTGCTTTTACACTTTTTTATTATTTTACTGTTACTATTTATTCTTTTATAAGCATTTCAAACTTGTTGAGGCTCCATTAATGTTAAATTGAGGTCAGAAATTAAGTTCAAACTGGAAAAAATGTTGAACACTGGCAGTCACAGTTAAACAAATTAAGTGTTTTAATCTGTTTAGTTATGCATCTGTCATACTTTATTTTGTACATTTATGAGTTTAGGTTTCTTTCAGTGAGAGGGGTTATGATTGATAATGTCACTCAGGTAGCAGAGGTGACTGAAATTTTGAGAAGAGTGATGTTTTAAATGTATTTTTATTTGACGAAATTAGTAACTCATTTTGCACGCTTATGCACTTGTTCATTCACGCTTCCTCTCGTATGTAACCATTCAGTTTAGTCTCCGATAAGTAGATACAGCTTATCACAGTATGATAATTGCTGCCTGTGAGATAATCAATTCCACAAAAATGTATAATATTAACACCACAATATTAATATTTTTAATATAAAATTTGCATTTTGATGTGATGGCTCATGCTATGATGCGAAAAGTAGTTAAAACTAGCAAAACCTGCATGTATATTCACTTTGCTTATTCTCATAGCTTTTTTAGTGGACTTGTTATGGTTATCAGCTGGTTCCAACTTTGAAAAGTATTACACATTTATCAAATAATTTTGTTTACTGTGTGGTATTTTCTGTGTATAAACTGAAGTACACAGCAGCTGAGCAATATAAGTATTACATCATATTATGGTACAGGTACAGGGAGATGGGCACCTCTGTAATTTGTCTCACTCCCACTTCCCTCAGAATGGTGGCCAGGTTAAACTCACAAACCTGAGAAGGTCTGGGAAACCCCCTGGGGAATTGCTATCAAACCCTAGAGCAAAGTTCTTTGCCAACAGTGAAACAGCAGAAAATATCTCACTGCATGAACCTGCAAAAAAGAAAACCCCATGTCTGCTGGGCTTTCAGAATGTACCTTCAGCACCCGCAAACACACTCAATACAACAGCGGTTTCTGACAGAACTTGAGAGAACTGTCGTGTCGCACTGAGACGCCCCACTAATCCCACACCTGCCCATCCAGTGCTGCCAGATTTTCCTGCTTGTGGTGAACAAGGCACAACTTGCAGTAGTAAAACCCTTACTAAACAGAATAGGGCAGCCTGTGGAGATGGTGGTGGTGGGGGAATGTGAGCTCTGAGTTCAAGATAGCTTGAAAATAATGCCTGTCAGATGGTCAAACACAATGAGTTGCATCAAGGAGAAAATGCACAGCTATGTAGACAGGTCAACATTGGGTCAAAGGCTCCCAAGGTAATGGACAGGGTGGGAGGGGGTGGGGTTTGAGCCACACTAGCTATGAGGAATTTACAGCTTGAAGGACAAGGAGATACCACTATCCATATCCGCAAAGGAATATATAAGCAAACTGTGTCTTTGTGTGTGTGTGTGTGTGTGTGTGTGTGTGTGTGTGTGTGTGTGTGTGTGTGTGTGTTATGCCTAAACTGGCTCTTCTGTCACAGAAAGTACAGGCTGCTCAGTCCCACAATACACTGCTGGCACAGTGGAGTTTCAGTGTAGTACAAAGTCTATATGGGTCTGGACTTGGGGGGTAGACAGAAAGTGGCTGGGGTCATTGAAGTTCTTTACTCACTTTTCCTCTGTACCACTTCCCCTTACCAAACTCCCAACCCCCATGGCCAGATTATGCACAGTGTTTACCTGAGCACAGTCCAAACCACAGCACATACTCTTGCTCAGCCACGGCTCCATAGAAAACCACTGGATAGGTCACTCTAACAGGTAACCTAACACTGACCTCTGAACCTTGTACCACAATTATCTTGTTGCTTACACTGCACATACATTTGTCTCCAGAGACTTATGTGCCCTTTCTTCATTTCTACCCCTGAATGAGGGAAAATGTGCTGGGACTTGACCCTCCACAATTGTGGAAGAGACCAGCACATTAAATACAGTTTTACTTGACACCCGTGGCTACCATGTGTCTCATGTCTAAAGCAAAAGGATGTAAGTTGTCACAAAGCTTTACTATTGGAGGGATATACAGGGTGTACTGTCCCCTGTGGTACACATCCCATAAGGACAGACTACACTGCATTACCAGGTATCCACATTTCAGGGATACATTTTCCAGGTTATCTATACTCTAAAATTTCTGTCAGTAGTGAAGAAAACATAACCCATAATTTCCCCTACAACCTGACAGATGGCAGTAAAGAGCACCTAAACAGTACAGGAGTGTGGGACTGCATTAATTCAACTCGCTTTCACTGTGTTTATAGATCATGTCTGGTATTCCTGAGTGACAGTGATAAATAACCAATCTGTATGCCCACACCCCACTCCTAGTTTCGACTCATTAGGAGGAATTGAGCACCAGGTGCAGCCAATCCAGAAGGACTGAAACTTTAAAGGCTGGACTGAAAGGGGAAAGTAGTTTTTTCTGTTGTGGTACAAAGGCTTGGGAAACCACTGTTCCCAGCTTGACCTTGGCTACTCCTTGATTGTGTTTAAGTCAGAAAGATTTTGACAGTGTTACACTGGAGGTCTGATTAAAGTTGTGTCTGTTTATGTTCTGTGCTCTTCAGTCTTGTTAGAATCTCAGAAGTTGTTTGTTTCTTCCAGAAAATCCAGCTGAACTGTTACTTTTTGTTTGGTATTATTTAAAGAAGAAAATAAACCTCTGCATAAATTCACTCTCCAGCACTACCCGCCTGTTCACTTTTCAAACCCAGCATGCCCCATCATGCTATAACCATGTCTGAGGTTTTTATGTTCATTACCACAGCGGTAACAAGAACGTTGGAGTTCTGGACAAAAAGAGGTACAATCAGCCCTCTGGACTGTGTCCATAAGCTGTGTACAGAGGTTTAAAGAAGCAAACCAACAAACAGGGAAGTCCTGTGATGTATAAACAGCTGCATGCTGAAGGCTGTCTTCTGAACACTCATCACACCTCGCTGTCACTCTGGGAGGCAGTTCAGGTACAACAAACAGAAATTGAAAAAATGATTCTTCTCAGCCCCTCACATCCTGTACTAGTTTGTGCTTTGTCAATGTTTTTCTGTGCAGACCTTGAGAGACATCACTCAGGGGTCTGGATTTGTCTCCATGACCGTGACATGGATGACGCTGACAATGCAAGGGGCAGTTGGTCACACACACCCTAAAATGACACGCTGTCATGGTGCATCATCACACTAGAACAGAGGTGTCGAATCCACAGCCTGAATGCGGCCACCACATCACGTAATGCAGTTCACGACAATGTTTGTCAAGTATTAATATATGCTGTAAATACTATACTAAGTCTACTGGACTGCAAAAT
The DNA here is from genome assembly GCA_018136845.1 of Heterotis niloticus. Classification (NCBI taxonomy): domain Eukaryota; kingdom Metazoa; phylum Chordata; class Actinopteri; order Osteoglossiformes; family Osteoglossidae; genus Heterotis; species Heterotis niloticus. Next base: position 31,735,879 of record CM030889.1, on the reverse strand, counting down.
GATCTAGAAGAAATAGAAACCATTCTCAGACGGCAGATTTGTAAATACATTTGCAAATAAGAGTTGTGTGACAGACTGACTCATCGTGTTGGCCAAGTTGTTGTTATTATTATTATTATTATTATTATTATTATTATTATTATTATTATTATTATTATTAGAGTACTCACTATGATTAACCCCTTGTATCAGAGTCGCAGCAGTCTTGAGTCTATCCCAGAAGCACAGGGCACAAGGCTAAGTGGGTGACACGCTAAAAAGGACCCCAGTTCAGTGCAATACAAACTGTTGCTGATTCAGCAGATCTCAGTTTTATGGAGTTTGGGTTTTACACACTGCTGCAAGCAAATATTCACAGAAAATAGAAAAATCATGATTACTGAAAAACTATATTCGATATATTATATTCTTCTACAATTTATATTACTATATTTTACATAAGATTTAATACATTTTTTAACTTTTCGGACAAATAACAATGCATAAACTTTGCAATAACTTTAATGCATAAAATAATGCTTTATAATATGATCACACTGTGTCCCAGTGAAAAACCAGCCCATCATCTCCAAAGTCAGTGTGGTGAAAGCAGCACAGCACCCCCCAGTTCTGATCCAGTCGTATCGGCACCTGATTCGCTGCTTTATGTGTGTAATTCACTTTCCTTTGTGTATGTGTACAGTTACAAGTCCGACTTCACTGCTTTTTATTACCCCATTGCACGTTCATTAGATATTGCATTAGGTTACTCTGCAGGACCATGATAAAAAAATTACACTTATTATACTTTCGATTTTCCGGACTTTCTCCCAATCTACATACCCCTTCATATAGTTCAGAAAATAAAGGATTGGCTGTATTAATATTGGAATGCTAATTTCAACCTTTGTCCAACTTTAAGGAAAAGTTCAACAATATCTCTTTATGTCTGCCAAGAAAAGTATTCTACAAATGTTAGTCAGTTTCTTTTATATAGCGCTCTTCTCAGTAAGTGACAAAGAGTGCTGAACAAAGGTCTAAGGGATAAACAACAGGGAGGGAATGACAGCATAAATCTCCTGTTATGTCAAACAGTCAGACAGTCAGCTGTGTAAATAAACCAGCTGGTGACTGTGGAGAAGAAAACAAAAAACCTCCCTGCAGCAAGAAGTGGAGAAGAATAAACCTCTGGGGGTCCAAGTACCAGTGACTGCACACCCTCCTGCTTATGGATGGTCTAGTGTTGTCCAGTGTCAGTCATAATAGAGCTGATGACTCCATCCAGGTCCACAGCTACTGATCCAATATATCCATATGTCCATTTATACATATCAGATAAATGGCTTAATAATGATCACATATCTACTTAATATTGCTGCATTGCACAAAGTAATTCTCTCAGTTTAGATATTAAAGATTCAACGTAGTTTTTACACATGCGGCCCTCAGACCATTTCACAACAATCATTGCAAGTCTTGTCCAAAGACACACACACACACACACACACACACACACACGCACACGCACACACATACACACACACTCAGATGCACAACCGTACTAACAGAACCAGACAATTCATAGCTGTGCCACCTCAGTCCCTCAATGTCCCTGTCAGTCCTGGTGTCCACTGAGTGAACCAGTACTTTAGCAACACATGTGTACGTGAAGTGTCATTTTGATAAAACAAACTAAAGTGAAAACTGAAATTAGTCCCCCTTGCGCTCTGTTGCCTCCTGCAGAGGAAGTAAGGGAAGTTCAGTCATCCACTGACCTGCCTTGAACAAAGTCACATGTGACTTTGAGATTTATTATTTGACCTGTGAGGTCAAGCATGTCCTCAGCCCATTTTTTATGGGCCTCCAAAGAGTTTATATCACATCTGTGTGTGAAGCTGTTCTTCAAGAACTGGACTCTGGACCTGATCACTACATTCACATTTATTCTTTTATCATACACTTTTCTGTAAAAACATACAGCTGAGAGTAAAAAAAGATGAGCTTCAGAATGAATATAGGATGATCAAAGCACAGCTTGTGTGTCTGACACCACCATACTGCTGGTTTGTATCCCTCAGGCAGCTGCCTAGAGAAGTTACAAACAGCAAATATACAGATAATCATTGCAGATGGTGTTGGACTCATTTATGTATCTGTCAGGAGGTCAAGAGAGAAATGGATAAGATGGATATGAGGTTGAGATCCTTCTTGAATGCTGGGAAAGTTTTTCCCATTCTGAAGTCTCATCCCAACTTACACCTACTGAAGGACAACACACTTAAGTGATCACACACAGTCAGTTGATTAACACCCATGTTCATGTCCCGTGACTACTGAGCCATACCATACATGGCAGTACTGTGTACTACTGTACTCACTTACCGTCGCTGCCATCTGGTGTCCGTCTGTTATTGTGCCAGGTGGGCAGTACTTCTTAGAAGGCATTGCTGATGCTCAGGAGTTCTGCTGACCTGCAGAAGGAAGCCCAGGTTCAGAGTGAACAGACAGAAAGCACACAGACTGGGTAAAAAATTACAAAATGCACCCCTAACAGCCACCCACACACACACACACACACACACACACACACACACAAACACACACAAACCCGCCTCAAATACAGAAATGCAGACAAGTGAGACACACAAACACATGGAAGCAATTTTATCAATCACGACAAACACAGCTGGAATATATGGGTAGTTATCAGTGGGGCATTTAAATCACAGACCAACAAAGTGTTCTTTAAACATCCCAGAAGAAGAACTGCAATTTTACACTAGAGGAATGTACGTAACCCTGCTTACACTGATTTACCCATCCATAATGTAGGATAATTTTACTGTTCAAGTGCTGTGATCAGGGGCAATACAGTAGAAAGAGGGATCAACAGTGCAGCTCTAGCCACTATTCCACCTGCTATTCCCCTGTGCATCAGGATGTGTTGATACTGTCACAATAGAAAGCTGCTCCTGGTGCTTGTATGCTCACACTTCATGTTGTTGGACATGCAAAGTCAACTGATACACAAAACAGCGGTGGCAATGCAGTACCCAGCAGTGCTGCTCTGGCATTTGGTGGCACATGGAGCAGGAAGCTGGAGGACAGGAGTGTGAGGGCACGGTACCATTTTTCAACTCCATCACCAGTGTGGAGGTTGCCCCTTTAGCATGGTCTCACATACACCACATGCTCAGAACTCAGTGATTCATCCAGGGCTCCATTTTCCCGTTATCCCGCCAGCATTCCCCTTCCCTACTTCCTCCACACACCCCATAATTACCGTTGGTTCACACTGCACTGCCCATCCTCCAGAATCCACCAGAATCCTTCCTGAGGCCCTGCAGCCTGTAAGCAGCATCCTGGGTAGACAACTGAACATGAACCCCCACCCCCCACATTATACAGTGTCCCCTGTAAGGTGCTGAGGTTATAAGGTTAAAATACCCATTCCCCTATAAGGTTAAAAATGTATGTGTGACTTCTGCAGTGGACAATAATATATGTGTGGGCCTTGGAGGGGGCAGGGGAGGAGTACTGAGCTCAACTGGGGAAGTTCTTTACCTCAACCTCAGAAAAACATGTACAACCAAATTCCAGTGTCCAACTGTGACATGTGGTTCAGGCGCTACAGATAAAAGCTCCTACAAGTACCACTTACAACCCAGGTCCTAAAAGGAAAAAATCTCCCAAAGAAGGAAGAAATTACAGCAGCTAAAATAAACCATTCATTAAGTATTTCTCACTCATTAAGTCCTTTTTTCTGTGTTAAAAGTACACATTAAAGGCACCCTTCCCATGTGCTGTGCACTTGTTACACCACAAGAAAAAGCTGCCGTACATCAGGAAGTGCAGGAGAGCTCCCAGCAAGTTTTTCCCCACCAAGCACCACAGCACCCAGAGGGTTAGTATTAACTTGCCCTACAGTGAGAGAGGGATAGGAAAGGAGAGGAGAGGAGAGAGAGTAGTTGGCTGCATCTGACTGTGGGATGAGGAGCACATTTAAATACTGGTGGCCTAGCAGAGGTGTCCATCAAAGAGGGTACACAAGAGAGACCACTGCAAAGAAACACACATATACACACCTCAGTAATGTGAGAACACTCTTGCAGTGTGAGGTTCTAAGATCAAGATGTAAAGCTCTAAATGTGAACACACTAACCAGCTTCAGTATTATACTCATTGACACTCTGTATTATTCAAATTTTACTGAAACACCAAACGAAGCCAAACTCATTAAGTGTCACCAACTGGAGACCTATTGATCCAGTACCAGAGCAGTTGGCTAAGTCACACAATGAACTTCAGAGTTAAGGGAGTTAATCTTGGCTCTCCTGAGATCCGAAGAGTGTGCTTCCTATAAGCAGAGGTCCCCATCCTACTTCCTACCCAAGAAGCACCTGCTCTGGAGTAACATCTGAACTCACTCAAGACACACACTTGGGACACACAGACAAATGTGTTTCCCGTAGCCAGAGGTCATAGTCCTCAATGTACACTTTTAATTTTTGATGTATACTTTTAACAACAATACCAAACAATGACTCACATCCGCTCCAGTTTACCACAAAAGTAAAAAGGCAACTACGAGTCATTGTGGAGTTTCAGGATGACTGATGTGTAGTGATTTATCCAAGGAGAACAGTGAAACAACAGAGGGTGAAGTGTTGTTGTATACAGCATTGGAGTGCGATCAGGAATCTGATGTTGGAATCCAATGTCGGAGTGTGATGTTTCGGGGTGGTGTTGGAATCCGATGTTGGAGTGTGATGTTGGAGTGTGATGTTTCAGTGTAGTGCTGGAGTGTGACGCTGGATTGTGATGTTTCAGTCTGATGCTGGAATTTGATGTTGGAGAGTGATGCTAGAGTGTGGTGTTGGAGTACGACATTAGAATAACGTTGGAATGTGCGTTCAGTCCAGTTCATTTTTACAAAGCAATCTTCTCTGCATGGTGTACTGTGATGCTGGGAGTGTCGTGTCGCTTCACTGGATCCTGTGGCGGCCTGTGGCAGTGGCAGTGGCAGAGTTTTTTTCTGTTGCCACACAGCATTTCAGTGCTCTGGATGGGCCTGAACATGTTCCCTGGAGACATCATCACTGTGTAACATCATCTGTACTGCGGTCACAAGACTTTGGGTACAAAGACCTGGTATGACTACAGTACCTCCTGAGACATAGAGGACAGTTCAAACTGAGCTGTCAGTGATGATCTTACTTCACTACACACTGTCTACTAGTGTCTTCTGCCTCCTATCCATTCACCTGTCATCTATCTATCTACATAAATACTGGTGTGAGGCTGGTGTGTAATGCTGTGTGTACATCTGGAGTGAGATGTTAGTGTGTGATGCTGGAGTGCACCATTTGAGTGTGATCTTGGTGTGTATCTCTGATGTTGAAGTGCAACGGTATGTGACATAAAGTTGTAATGTTGGTATGTGAGCTGTGTGCTGCTACGAAGAAACACATCAGTCACAATGAAGGTGCCATTGCTCTGGTTTTACTTACTGCTGTGTTCTTCTGTGACAAAGAAAGGGACGGGTGTTGGAGCAAAGCCCAGCTGAGCCTGGGGCTCCGAAACCACCAGCGAGACACTGATTACCTGAAATCTCACCACATGACACATGTGACAGGGCCACAAGTACAGCAGGATCACACGAGCGGGAACAGTGGGCCACAGCACTGCAGGTGGACACAAAGGAAGGAGCAGAAAGTGCCTGCAGCCACCAGTACACATAAACACCAAAACACAAACGGATAAACTGAAAGGTATGCAGACAAACACAGAAAGAACAGGGAAAGCCACCAAAAATAAATACATAAACAGACAAGTATAAAGTGACAGAGACGACAAAGGAGGTTTCACCCACATCGCTTAAATCAGAAATGTTTTCTAATGGTTTTTATTTCTATTTTTTTAAGGTCCCGTCTAAATCACATCGACTGAACTTGAGCGCCTTCCTCAACTTCCAGTTGTTCGCGGTCTTAACAACCAGAAAGCACATCTCGTTACTTTTTATTCTGATTTCGGCCACAAATAGCAGATCCTCGACGAGTTTAGCTGAAGAAACGAATGAAAGTGCAACTTTCAGCGCCGTATTTCGATCGTGGAAACATCTGGATACCGGTTCGCTAAGGGGGCTACCGTGACTCAACTGTGAAACAGAGTATCTCGGGATATGTTGGTGTAACCGAAGTAACCCAACACAGCACAACACACACCTCGCACCGATTTTATTCCCGTCCAGCTCGCCTCTTCCTGCCGACTCGATCAACTTCCTCGGGAGCGCGCTCGGCGCGGACAGTACGGTGTGGGACAGGGGGTGAGACAGACAATAAAGCGTCCAGCAGCCAGTGCGGTACAAAGTATCCGACGAACCAACGTGTGACAAAGTAAAGCACAAAAGAATGCCGAGCAGAAGAAGAGAGCGCAAGCGCACACTCGCCGCACCGAGAACGAAACACGCGCCCGCCGACTGGACACGCGCCGAGAACGTGGCTCCCGGTTTCGGCAGCGGCGCACGCATTCTTTACCTGAGCCCGGCTTCGGTCGTTGTCTCGCGCTGCTGCCGAGCTCTCGATCGCCTCTCCACTTTGCAGGGCTGCACGCGTACAAACGGCTTTATTCCTTTCCTTCTTTCTTTTTTGGTTTCACTCTTTTTTTTTTCTTTCTTTTTTTTTTTTGGACCCGACTCCGGCGTCACTTTCCCGGGTCGCGAATCGCACTTGAACTGAAAGAAAGTTGCTTTTACTTCAGATTTAACCCTTTGGACGCCGTTATTGCTCTTCTCCCAGACTCTCCGCGCTCAACTGTACTCATTACTGCACTTCTGTGTTTTGCATATTTTTGCACACATTGTATATCAGCAACTTTGAGACGTATATACAGTGCACCCAACTTCCAAGTTTATGCAGCACAACACTGATAGACAAAAAATGCCAAATGCCAATATCAATGCCATTTTATATACTCAAATACAGAGTATATACAATTTAAATATAAAAGAACATTAATATAAACTATTAGAAACAGTACAAGTATTTAAAAAAATCCAGTCAGACAAGCAGGGATTGATTTATTAAGTGATATTCGTTGGTACATCTAAATAAATATTGTAGTTTAGTTTTAGTAAAGTCATCTTTTTTATCTCGCAGTAAATGGCTGTAATTGTTTGGTCAAATTATGATGGTATCCAGCCAAAGAAATTATGTCCTATGGTTGCTAATGAACTTTCTCTTAATGTTGATCTAGATAAGAGTAAATGTTTGTCATCATTTTATTAATGGAAATATTTATTTTTTTGACCTCCTTTAAAGTCACCCCCCATTTCCTCTTATTTTTTTTCTGTCCCTCTTGCCTTAGTAAGCAAATAAATAAAGAAATAAAAAATGTGATGGATTAATCATTGCTAAAATGTCAAAAGCACGATCCTGAGCACAGAGGTGTGCCAAAAGGGCATTTCTTCATTAACTGGTATTTCTTTTCATTCCACTGATAATCACACCAACCTAAAATAAAAGAACATCTACTTCATAACCCACACACACAAACACACAATGCACATGCAGGTTTTCATGCTATTTATAACTACAGAAAGATATAATTTACTGTACCTCACTATGTACTTTTAACTAATATCACTATCTTTGTGCTTTGTGCTTAAACAGCTCCAGGAAACAAAAGGCAGCAGAAGTAATATTGTAGTTAACTTTAATGGAGGTGAGATAATGGACCCATCATCTCAGGATGATGTCTTCATGATATCACACACAAGCTGGAGTGTGTAGACAGGTTGGAAAGGGTTGGACCCAGGACACACACTACAAATTGTGTCCTCGGTGTCAGAAATGCACCACTACAATTAATTATTTTGCCTTGTAGTTGGGCTTTTTCTGGGCCCATTGTTTACCATGTTTACTATAGCACTGATGTATGGGTCACCTGTACCCTAGGTCTTGCAGAATAGAAATGCATGTTCATATTTTTGTTGAAGTCCATAAGATGCTTGGGATAACTCATGGACACGGCGCTCAAAACAGTAAACAAAGACACCATGTGCTTCATAGTTAGATGCTTTAACGTTTATCTTCAGACACAGATCAGTAGAAAATAAATCCATTAAAATAATAAATCCATCTAAAATCTGGAAAGTACCAGAGATGCATAGTGAAATGTATGTATGTAAAAATATTGTAATATGAAATTATTTCCTTTTTGTACCTGTGCCTTTTAGAAATTCTATTATATTTGTAGATGGTATTGACAGTTACAGTATCTTTTATACAATATTTTTATTCCAATATTAAGTACTGTACTTGCTGTATCAACACTTAAACTGTTTTCATTTGGTTTTGATTATGAGGTGAAAACCAAAATGCCATGGACCTGCTGAACTTATATCGTCGAAAGTGCGTCTCTCAATCACAAATTTCTCGAAAGCGGTTGCCAGATTTGTGCTTAAATCCTCATTATGTAGGATTTTCTCGATTTACTCTCGATTTTGGCAATGAAAATTGCAGTTTGTTTTAAAATGTAGATTTTTTTAAACACGATAAAACGCATTGTTATTTTACTGTGGAAATTCAGTGATTTAATTACGAAGAATCAGTCAACCCACAGGAAGGGTGTCAATTTTTATTGGTCTTTCAATACAGTTGAACCAGTTGATTTCCTGCCCATTCGCCTCCCTTTACAGTTAACAACAAACCCTGTTTTTAAATGTTTTTTTTATTTTTTTTATCAGGTAACAAGTTTGGGGGTCGGGGCGATTGCGCTCTTATAATGAACCTGGAGGGGCTGGTCCTGGGTTGCCATATTAGCTACAAAATCTCCTCACCACACAGCTTGGTGAACGTTAAAGGTCCTTAAGTTTTTCCTAGGCCAGAATCTTAACTTTAAGAGGCTGATAAAAGCTAAAGTTCCCTCCCAGAGAATGGTCCATAAATAAATTCAGAGAAAGTATTAAACCTCATTTATTGCATTGAAAATTCACAACAACAGCACTACGTTTGTGTAGCTCCACCCATTAATACAGTGATTGCCGCTGGTTGAAATTTAACAGTTTGGCAACCAGTTATGTTGTAATTTAAGGTTCAAAGGGATCTCATGGTACCAGGTACCGTGTTGTTTCCCTTTCAAATGCAGAAAGTGGGTGTAAAATTCAGCCATCCCCAGAACACCTGTTTGTTGCCACAGTCAGCATTCATTCATGGAGGAAACTGCGCACCAATTAATTGACCTTTTACCTCCACCTTTTCCTGCTCTCATTTATTTACCTGGTGGATGTCCACATACATCTTGATTTATTGCACTTAAAAAATCTGTTTCCCATTTATTCTTCTGAGTATTTATCGAGGTGGCCAAGATAATGTCCTATGCTCCTGCGGTTGTGATAGCGGTACCATGGCCTTGACTTATGCCCTCAGCCATTATGTCGAGAGCCTGGGATATTTGTTACTCTTTGACTTCCCAGCTTCCTCCCACTCTGCTCTCATCTGACATTAATTTGGGCCATCAAGCTGAATGGCTGCACAGGTTTTGCTTCAGGATTGTTACCAGGTCAGCTGCAGGATTCAAGGTTAAAATTCTCAGGAAGTAGTTATGCGGATTATAAAGCAAACCTTGAACAAAGTGCTGGGCAGACAGCAGAAGAAGGTCTGTGACTTGCGGTGGACAGCCATTCTTCCAGTGAGGGTAAATATAGTACACAATACTAAAGGAAGTCCTTGTATCACAGACAGCCTTGCTCACTGAGGCAGCATGGTTCTCTTTGGAGAGTATTTTGGATGCTTTTACATTAACAGTTTACACAGAAAATTACAGATTTAAAAAAACCATCCATGAGTCATCCTTCAGTTTCATTGTAAATTCTGGTCTCAGGTGCTACAGGGGCTTCTCATTTAGGAGTTCTCTGCCATGTCTCTCTGCACACACGTTATCTGTGCCCTCAACCTCCTGCCCTCTAAGAGTGGGGGCTGGGAGTCAGCCTAGGGGCACATGTGTTTTGTGCAGAAGTCATGCCCTCATGTAAACACACACACAGAGGGATGCACAGCCAGGAAAAACTGCTGTGTGTGTGTCTCTCTTATGGGATGCTGATGGTGGAATATCCAACCACTGACAGCCGGGATCATCTTGTTCTCCTTTTCTGAAGAATCTTGGATGAGCATTCACAGGCTACTGATCAGAGTATTTACTTTCAATATATACTGCTCTGAGAATGGATACATTTGTTCAGTGTAGAAACCTCGCATGGGTCCCTGTCTCTAACATGGAAAAGTGCCATGTGAAAATGAAAGTGTAATCTGTTAATCATTAAAACAAATTGAAAAAGAAAGACTAACTCAGAAAACAGTAAGTCAACCAAAAAAGTAAATGGTAAAACAATAAACAATGCAGAAAATAATGACTGTAATGATAAAAAGACTATAAATCCGTGTGTAAATACATACATTTAAATACCAATTTATACGCAAATTAAAACACAAACTAAAACTTTCTTTTGGAAACCACGTATAGATAAATATATTTATGAGCAAATTAATACTCTTTTTTCAAATCCATGCAAAAATAACAAATTTAAATGCAAATTAAAACTTCCTTTTTGAATTAGAGCTTTCCACTGCGTGAAATATATACGCACATACAGCACATTCCTTTGCCCACAGCTCATTTGCATTGTTTTTCCGATTGCTTTTCTGTGCAGAGACTCAAGCATGCCACACGCAAACAATGCAAATGAGCATGTGCCTCTGTGAGTGTAAGCAGCACTTTTGTTGGTCACTAACTGAACGGTACTTTTGAATCCCACTGGTCAGTAACCAACACTTGAACAACCTCTATGGAACGTTTACTGGTCATTTAATTGGTCACTAACTGGACAAGTCATTGCTCCCCAGTCATCACACCACATGGCCCAACAAAGACAGCAAACCAGAGCGCTGTGTGAGAATGAAGATGACTACACAGCCTGTGCTGACTACATCCACTGTAGAAGTATGTGCCCTCTAAGATGAGGAAAATCTGTTCCACTTCTTTCTTGATCTCATGTCTAGACTGTAAGCACTGTGCTGGGTGGTGTTTTTACATGGTTTCACATACTTTTTAATAATTCCCTTGTTGATGAACAATTTATGTGATAATTTTTTTAAACTCTCACTGGATAATGATTTCCATACAAATTGCAAAGGTACACATCACCAAGCTGAGGGTATTTACACAGCCAAGCCACAACTCTACTGTCTCTTATCTGAGGAAGAACTGGCAACACTGTAACTCCAGCAGGACCCCTCTCATTACTAAATCCTGAATGATTTTTGAACAGTACTTCGGTGATTTAATAAAACTTAATAATGTTTGGTGGACACAAGCTGTGTCATACTGTTTATTTGTGACATACTGTGTTTCCTGTGCCCTTGGTGTAAAACCCAGACCATCAAATACATACAAGGCTCTAATCAACGGAGCACGAAAATACAGGTATATCTGGGAATTGGAATTGTGTGGATGGCATACAAAAGGACACAGCTGAAACTGCCAAACATTTTTTTGTTTCATATTTCCTTACCTTGAATGCATTTGCATTTATTCATTTAGAGGGTGCTTTTTTCCACAGCAATGGACAGCTGACGAGTAAAAAACAGCATATTGTACAGCAGGTGAAGAGCTACATATACATACATGTGCAAGACTCAATGCAGATTGAATATGAGCATCTAAGGAGTCAGTGTGCATTTCAAAAGCATGATAAGGGCACAGGAAGTTCAACTGGGTGTACTGAAATAGTTAATGACCAATGAAATGATCAATGAAAGGTCCATAGAGGCAGTCCAAGCACACAGTGCATCGCAGCTGGCTGTTTATAGGGCTGCGTTGCTGCAGACTGGTCAGAGCACCCATGCTGACCCCTGTTCCTTGCTGAAAGTGTCTGCAATGGGCATGTGAGTATCAGAACTAGACCATGGAGCAATGGAAGAAGGTGGTCTGTTCTGACGAATCACTTTTTCTTTTAGATTGTGTGGACAGCCGGATGAGTGTGTGTCATTTACCTGGGAAAGTGATGGCAACAGGATGCACTATGGGAAGAAGCCAAGCCGGACAAGACAGTGTGATGCTCTGTGCAATGTTCTGCTGGGAAACCTTGGGTCCTGGCACTCATCTGGATGTTACTTTGACTCATACCACCTACCTAAACATTGTTGCAGACCACGTACAGCCCTTCATGACAACGGTATTTCCTGATGAAAGTGGCCCTGCCGCACTGCAAAAATTGTTCAGGAATGGTTTTAGGAACATGACAAAGAGTTCAAGGTGTTGTTTTGGCCTCCAAATTCCCCAAATCTCAGTCTGATCATGCATCTGTGGGATGTGCTGGAAAAACAAATGTGATTCATGGAGGCCCCACCTCACAACTTACAGGACTTAAAAGATCTGCTACTAACATCTTGGCGCCAGATACCACAGGATGCCTTCAGAGGTCTTGTGGAGTCCATGCCTCAATGGGTCAAAGCTGTTTTGGCGGCACAAGGGAGATCTACACAATATTAGGCAGGTGGTTTTAATGTTGTGGCTGATCGGTGTATGTTTGCATTTAAATCTGTGTCCCCATACAGGGATCTATAGTCTGTTTATCAGTTATTTTCTTCATTGTTTGTTTATGCTTTTACTTTATTATTTGATATATTGTTTTTTAATTAAGTTTTTCTGTTTCAATTTTTTTAGCGGTTAATGAATTATTAAGTTTCACGCGGGACTCCTTGTTCTCCACCGTTAGGTATCTGATAAATTAATCAATACGAATAATTATGCTTCAGGAAAACACTAGCACTAAACATCAGGACCTTATTCAACTGTGTGCATTGTGACAGTTTATTAGGTTTAACAGCTTTATGCTTCTTTCTGTTGTTTTTTTCACCACTTCAGTCTTCCCCATGTACACTGCACTGCCATCCCCACGAGAAGTTTCTGTAACTTTGTCATGACGGCTGTTGTGATCATTCCCCTCCCAACACACATTCAGCATGAGTCATTTTCGTATGTCAATGATTGTGTTGTGGCAGGGACTTGAACACGGATCCCTGCTGTATGTCATTGTGCCCCTCGATGGCACTGAGGTGTTATAAAGTTTTGGGGGGACTTCCTGCCATATTTCAGTCTGTGCTGGCAGTGTTTTGCAGAAGCTCTAATCGGCGTGAAGCACATGCATGTTGCGGCCACACAGGAAGTGCCCACCCCAAAGAAATGGCCTCCTTTCGGGGGGGTTCAACGGGAGGAACTAGGCTGTGGCTGTTTCTTCGGTTTGACTACGTCCTGGAGGTTTATCGCAGTGCCACACATGAGACTGTGGGTGCAGGTGGAAACTGGGCCTTTGTTCATCCAGGAAACGCATACATGCAAAGAAGCACTCAATCACACACCAGCTGACACACTTCTGCTCCTGAACACAGAACAAACACACACACATACAGTTGCAGTGCGTGGACACACAGTGTGAACACACACCACAGACACATATTCGCATCCCTTAGTGACCTCTATTAAAAGCAAATTTAGTTTATGATTTCCGTGGTAACGGTTACCCCCTTGCTTGCTGACACAGCTGTCGCTAAGGCCTGATACCGGGATCCTGTCAATGATTGATCCGAGCTGCTGCCCGCTTCAGTTACTTAGTTACCAGTTGCCATGATTAGCCAAAGTCCCTCGTGTTTCCGTGGCAACCATGCTGCTGTCTCCATCTGTGTTGTGGCCTGTTAGTTGGTACCATGGTCACCCTGCAACTGCCCCCCACCTCCACTTTAGAGGTTTTGGTGAACACTGGCAGAGGCTCTCATCCTTCTGCCCCAGTTTGGTTACAAAGTCCTGAATGGTGGGCTTCACTCACACTGTGGAACACATGTTCGGTGTATGTATCCAGCAGGGTGTGCACCCAAACACTGGTCTCTTCAGTCCAAATGCACCTGTATGTGTGTTTCAGGCCCATAGGGATGGAATTTGGTATGTGTAAAGGTATGAAATGGAAGCACTGAAGTATCTAAATGAACCAGGTGCACCAGTTCTGCCTCGTGAGTCCAGGTTGCTAACATATGGACTGCAAACACCAATTGTACTGGGACGTCTTGGGAGACTGAAACACCTGCACACATTGTTAAATTTTGTCACACACACCGACACACACACAGACATACACGTAGCACAACACAAATTAGTGAGATGTGCCTCCAGGGTAATGTGGGTGGGTGCTTGAGGAAATATCCGAACTGGCGAGGAGGATGGGTAGTGGAAGTGCTTCAGAGAATGACCTGCCACATCTTTTCATACGTGTGTTGCTATAAAGGGCATCAGTAAAATGTGAGGGGAATAAAGAGGGAAATCAAGAAGTGTAAAACACAGATGCCTCCAATGGCCTGGTAAGAATGGACATCCCTGCCAAGCAAGTGATGCTCTGGCCACTTCTGGGTAAACTGTACTGGTAACAAGTGTTGGGCCCTGCTGTGTGTGGGCAGTGCCTATGAGCCATGTTATCCTAACGTCACAGGCGCTATTAAATGTACAGAGTTGACCGCTGACACTGTAAACAACAAAAACTTTGGGACACGAGACACTACTTGTTAGTGCAGGTTTCCTAACACCTGTACAACTGCTAGAACACCTGTTCACGTGGCCAGGTTCTGAGCGTGTCACTTCTGCAGGGGATCACCAGGTGGCAGCAACGGACAGCCCTGCTGTAGGAACAAGCAGCTGTGGGCTGATTCACCCAACTAAATCAGTCGTGCTTTTCATTTTTCATGTTTCTCCTGGCTGTGAGTAACATCTGAATCACTTGATCTGTTCTTTTCTCAGTGCTGCAGTGCTTTCTGTTAATTTAAGAGACAAAGAGGAGGAACTGTGGTTTCTAGTCCCAAAGGAGCAGTGCCAAGTAATGTCAGATCTGAGAGGCAGGGTGCAATTTGACCCCAATCTGCTGAGGGTTTAGACCTCAGAACATGAAAGAGGCTACAGGTTGAAGCCCAGACTCCAGGTATCCAGTCCAAAGCATCAGCGCAACAGCCGTTTATCACCATATCACCATACAGCACACTGAAGTACATCTGTGTGTGTGTGTTCTCCTGTCTGTTGCTCTGACAACAGGTGTCACCCCAAGGGAATGACAGGTGATAAGTGTTGGGTTTCAAATTCAACCAGCCAATCAAAGCCAACAATGAGGCAAAAATTTGCATAAAAGAGTGGCTCATATGGAGTACTGGCATGGGTGGGCCAGCCTCAGGGGTCAGCACAGGTCAAAGGTCATCTGTGTCAATAGATCTTCATTGGTCTCCTTACACAGATTGCCTGGAACTAACAGTCTCCAAAGAGAATAACCGTTAAATAAGAAAGTTTGCACTGAATCATTCAATTATTGAGCACAGTAATTTTTACTGTCAGTTCAAGGTAAGTACCATAATCAGCATCACTACAGTAGGACATGGGGTTTAAACCCAGAACCTTCTTTTGTAAAGCCTGTATTGTGTATTACTCTACCACCTGCTATGCAGATAAGGGTCTCTGTTTCACAGTGTATGTATGTATGAGTGTCTGTCATGTGCATGCATGCGTGTGTGTGTACGCACCTGTGTGTGTGAACATCAGCCTCTTTCTCTGCTCCCAGCACTGAAGTCTGAGTCAGATACCTGGGTGGCCCACACTTCACCTGAACCCGGTGGACAAAAAGAGCACACACACACACACACACACACACACACACACACACACACACACACACACACACACACACACACACATAGAGTCCAAGTCAGCTGAAAGGTGCAGATGAACAGCACAACTGGGCCAGCAGGGTTACCCCCCCAGCATGTCTCCGCTGACCTCCTCTGGGTGGGGGTGGGGAGTCTGCAGCACAGAGGGTGGAGAGAGAGGAGGATGCAGAGAAGGATGAGCAATTTGGAGCTGAGTGTGTAACACAGTCCATTACAGGACCTGCACCCATTATCAACTCAGTGCATAATAAACACACACACACACAGGGAGCCCCAGGTTGGATCATATCTTGTAAGTATGAAGTCCTCACGATGGCCTATGCCTGAAACCCTGGGCAACACACCTCCTTGGAAACCTACAGACCAATGGTGACATGGGCCTTGGTGTGCACCCCCCACACCCACCCCCTAACAGTGCTGTGTAACACAGTCGTGTGACAGGAAATGACATGGCTTTGCGCAGCTACAGATACATAGCCAAAACAGGAAGCACAATGTAGGGTCTCTCCTGCCTTGGGCCCAAACCTGCAGGAAGAAGCTTGGACCCGCCCCCTGTAGGTAGGGCTGTGCCCCCAAGCAGCTAAACTCGTATTAGTGTTTTTTGGAGGGAGGGCTTCCTTCATCATCTCCCCAATTTAGAGCCTGTTGAGTGCACTGCTAACCGCAGCGCTTCGACCTCTCCCTGCCCCCCATGTGACAGGAAACTGAAGCTGGTGAACCTGTGCTGGGGGGGTCTTCTCAGACTTGGGAGGACACTCTCACTTCAAATAAGACTAAGGGGAGTAATGCAAAGAGCACCTGCAGGATGCAGACACAGCACAGACAGAACAGTCACAGTCTCAGTTGTACTGCATCTCAGCCAGCAGGCAGGTGGGGAGTTGTGGGTTGGATCCTGTGTACACACACACTGCAGGGTTTGAGGGTGTGGTCTGCCTCAGGGGTCATTGTGTACACTCATTCCTGCCTCTATCCTCAGTAAATGTGTGTATGTGGGCAGTGAAGGAGGAATGTGTGTTGCACGATGACATCTTGGTATCCATGAGGAAAAACCCACACTGCTGTTGTGCAGATGAATGAGTATGTTTGGCTGCATGTCCATGGGCTGGTGTGACTGAGCTGCCATTTACGTACATGTACACTGCATTGTATGGGTGTGTATGTGTGTGTGAGTGAGAGAGAGAGAGACACTATTGTGCGTTTGCCTGTGAGTGTCACTGGACAATCTTGATTTGCATATACACTAGCCCTCTGTATGTGTATGTGCGTATGTGTGTGTGTCAGCTTCTGTGTTTGTCTGTTGAGTATGAAGCCTTCCTTGTCACCCCCCCCTCCCCTCCCCACTCCACCCCCTGCCCCTGGTGCACTGCTGCCATAGCAACAGTGGATAGACCTGGCAGGTCCCAGTGAGGTTCATCGCCTTAGGACAGGACTGCTGAGAGGGACAGGAAAGCACCTCACATGCACACACGTGTGTGCGCGTGCACATGCACATACACACACACACACACACACACATACATACGCGACACGCGACAAAGAGAGAGAGAGAGAGAGAGAGATGGTCCATTGTCTGCCAGTTTGACAGTCAGCTGTATATCACACATACACTCTTAGGACTAGAAGTCTGTTCTTAACTTGTTTTGTTCACAACTTTTAAGTCACTTTTATGACTAAATCATGATCAATAAAATAGTAATTAAAACAGGATCAAATTCAGTAACCAATCAGATTCTGTAAAAATCTTAGATATAGCTATAATAAATAAGGAATAGGCTTTAATTTTATTATTTTATTTCCTTTGAACTACAAAAACTAATTTAAAATAACTGAAAAGTGTCATTTCCTCAGACTCCTATTCAGTTAGTGACTGTTGGCAGTTCATCCCCTAAGCAGCACTATTCTGTGTTTGATGACTGACACTCAGGAACACCAGACATCAAGTGTAAATACTGTGAACTTCTGTGCAACTGTGGTTGGTTCTGTTCTGTCTGGATTTCTGTTTTTGTTCATTTTTCCTGCCATCATATTGGACAGCAAGCTGATGTCCTTGTTATGCTATGGACAGAAATTAGGTGAAAATAAGTGAAGAAAATTGAGTCAAGTAAGTAACCCCAAAAATATTTGTATCTTCAGCTTGGCAGTCACTGGGTCATGGTCATCTCTCAAAGGAGGGATCCGAACACCTGGGCACAGTGTGTGCGTGTACCCCATCCAACCATCCATTTCCCTTAATTGTTTTATCCTGCTGAGGGTTGTGGTAGTCCAGAGCCGATCATCATCAGGCTATGAAGCTACACCCTGAATGGGACACTAGTCTACTGCAGGGCACACACACACACACACACACACACACACACACACACACACACACACACACACACACACACACACACACACACACACACACACACACATTATAGACAGCTTATAGACACCAGCTAACCTGAAATGCATAATTGAACTTTGGGGAAACCCATATCAACACAGGGAGGACATTCAAACTCCATGCAAACTGAACTGGATTTCAACCTACACCTCACCTGTCTAGGCACTGTGAAGTAGCAGCAGTATGTCTGCCCTATTTTATTTATTTAATAAATTCATAATTTATGTTTCTCTTCTTCATTATTTGTATGTGTCTATATCTAAAATAAAAAATCATTTTTGATATATACTGTATGTATGGAGACCTTTGCTAATTGAGAGAGAGAAGTCTAAGAACTACAGTGGGAAATGAGAAAATGTACAACCACCAGGCAGTTAACATCTTTGGCAAAAGTGCTGTCAGTCTGAAGACAAAATGTGAATGTGAATGGGGAAGGTAGACTCTCCACATCATGCAACCCAACTGATACTCCCTCTATCCAGTGTGCCTCAATGATTCTCTGGTAAACAATGTTGAACTTTATCATAGACATCGTGGCTTCTTATTCATTGTGTCCTCAGGTATGATTTTCATGGTCATAGCTGATCCATTTCAGCCTTGGCTCAACATAGTCTCTGACTTGTGCCTAAACTGAAATGGGTTTTTTGGGAATTGAGTCTTTTCCTGTCCTGCCTTTGGTCTCTCTGTTAAGTATGATGTCTGTAAATTATGGTTGCCACTGAAGATGACTTCTGATAAGCACAGTCTCTGAATATGGACCAGCATTTGTCTTGCACCTGACATCAGTACGTAGATCAAGCTGGGCAAAACCACAGTCCAGCAGATTAAAACTGGAGAGAAGTGGAGAACTTTGCTCTTAGAAGAATTTGTGTCAGTTGTCATAGTTAATGGCAACCCACCCAATGATCACACAACAGCAGAACCTGACCTCTGCATCCTATAACTCCATGTTGAAGGTCTCTGTATCCAGATTCAAATGTAATGGAGTTCTTGCTTGCCAGCACTCCATTGATGTGATTTGCATTCAGCAGAACCACACACTACAAAACTGATAACGGCTTGCTGTTCCATCTGTGGTCTGGACCTTCTCCGCTTTTCTCCTCATGCAAAATCTGGATGTCCCCTAAGCACTGGCTCTCACTACCCAGTAAAGAATGACTACCAGAAGAAGCGAGTGGCACTGTATTCCTTGACCTTACTGCTACCTATGACCCAATCTGGTAAAAAAGTCCCGAGAAATCCAATCATGGGTCCCTGATATTATTGAAACTCTGCTCATTAACAGGAGGGTCTAGGTATGCTTTGGCCACTGCAGAAGTGCTTGGAGGAAAAATAACAATGAACTCCCACAATCAACACTTTCAACCTTGGCATAAACAACCTTCCTGAAACAAAATCCAGAAAATGTATATGTGTTGATGACCACACAAGCCCTAATCCTCTAAATTCTGGAACAGACCCAGAGCAAGAACCTCTTAAAATCACAATGGTGCTGCAGCAGTTTGAATTCAAAGTCTAACCTACTGAAAACAGTTGTCAAACTCTTTCATCTTTGAAACATAGAAGTCGCTAAACAACCCAACATGTTCATACGTAGCCACACAGTAATATTTAATTACCTACCCTGAATTCATCCTTGGCCAGAACCTGAACTTTAAACATCACTTAAAGCAGAGCGGGGGTCTTCCCATGTATGCTGACACTATCAATCCTTTATTCACTCCTGTAACACTGCAATAATCAATCTGGAAGATGATTTCAACACACCCTTCACTTGGAGGAAGCAATGGGAGGCTATAGCGCTTCAATTTCTACTCCTACCTGTCAATGTCTGGCTTCAGTTTGTCAAGGTGAAAATGGTGAACCAAAAAATTGTTTCCATTAACCATGGCCTATCCCTAGCCAGTTCCCTAGATGGGGGAGGAGCTCATGACCACAGTGTGTTTGTGGAGAAGTGCAGAGGATGGAGGAGTGATCACAGTCGATCATATGTAAATGGATGCTACCCTCTCCAGAGTTGACTAGAAGGGATGATTACCCTGCATTTACTCAGTGAAAACGGTAATGCTTAGATGAAGAACTTCATGTTTGCTAAAGTATTCCGTCAAATGGTCTGATCAACTGTGGTCACTGTCAAATGTGGACAGATTTCCCAAGTGTTTGTCAACTCTTGAGATGTGGACTCCCTCCCCTGCAGTTTCTGCCAAATGTGGTCTCCTCTATATACTCCAGTGCCGGAAGGTTCCTCAGCCAGCTGTGCCATCTGTGCCAAACCCCCAATGCTCCAGCAGTTTTGTCTACAAGGACAAATCTATAACAGCAGTGTGTTTGGACCCATCAATCAGAGACAAAATCTAGGATGGTAATGGGTGCCAAAATCTCTGGTGCCTCTCATCCTCATCAGACTAGAAGCTTTTTGGGACCAGTCTGGTGGTACAGCGAGGAAGAAGGACAGTGGTGGATGAGGTGAGGGGGCAACTGGGGACACCTGGGGTGAGTGAGAGTAATGGCAATAATTACATAGATATATAAAATATGTTAAAATATGAGCAAAATACACACAGTGCTGTCTGCAGGTTCTATGAACATCAGGAACTATGAGTGAATTTGGAGAGCATCAGAGCTCTGAGGGCACTCATCTTGGTCATCACAGGTCATCTCTGATGACTGCTGAAGTACACCGAGTGACAGGACACAGTGAAGACTGAGTTACACAGCTGTCACATGGGGGGTGCAAAATGCTCAGATAGGAACATGAGGAGGAGCCCCAGCTGCAGATGGAGGCATCACAGTGTGTGTGTCTGTGTGTGTGTTAGAGAGAGAGAGAGAGAGAGAGAGAAAAGGAGAGCAGGACTTATCACCCTTCTGCTTGGACTCTCATACACATCCGTTTTACAGGCTCTATACAACTATATATACATATATGCATTTCTTGTGTTATATATATATATATATATGTTTGTATTTTTCCATAAAGAAAGTGACACAATGACCCGCGCACACCACGCGCTGAGGAAGCGCCGCAGTGTGTGAACGTGGCCGGGTCATTTGTCACGCGGGGAGAGTCGCTACATTTTGAGGAAGAAGGACAGCATGCGAGAAACCGAAAGCGCAGTTCCTTTTTCGACAGTCGGCCCCCCATGCACCCGCCCTCCCCTCCGCTACCAACGTCCTGTCCCGGACCCGGATTTTCCCTTGGTTACGCGCTAACCCTCCCCCGGTCCCCCTACCTCGATCTCGCGACAGAGACAAACCCCGCGCGCGCATAGGTCATGTTTCATATTTACTAACGACACCTCCTTTGTGACGAGTGTCCAGGCTCCGAGGTTTGTCCGCGCACCGCGTCTTTGTTGTTAATGTGTGCAGCATCTCGCGCACAGGTGGGACCGCCCGCCCCACCACCACTACCCCGCTCTCACCCTCCCAGGACAGCCCCCCCCTCACCCACCCACCACAGGACAGCCCCCCGTTTCAGTTCCCCGGCGGAGGAGGGAGCGC
The DNA here is from genome assembly GCA_018136845.1 of Heterotis niloticus. Classification (NCBI taxonomy): domain Eukaryota; kingdom Metazoa; phylum Chordata; class Actinopteri; order Osteoglossiformes; family Osteoglossidae; genus Heterotis; species Heterotis niloticus. Next base: position 31,714,264 of record CM030889.1, on the reverse strand, counting down.
GCGCATTCGCCGCTGCGGTTCGGGACGCGTCTGCAAACAGGTGTGAGGAACAGAGAGAGAGCGAGAGAGACACACACAGAGGGGGACACGCCAAGACACACACACGAGAGAGAGAGAGAGAGAGAGAGAGAGAGAGAGACAGGCAGCGGGCGGACAGGGAGCGCAAGCCGCGCGCACACGCTCTCTTCGTGCCCGCCTCTTCTCTCCTCCCCGCCGGACGATTCCAGGAGCCGCGCGTCACCTTAACCATCCTCGCGCGGGACGCACGATCTGCGGCGCGATGGCGAGCAGAAAGCCGGCGGCGGAGGCGAGGAAGGGCAGTCGGAGCCCAGTGGTGCTGGAGTCCGAGATGTTCAGCGAGTTCCAGGACTGGTGCCTGCGCACGTACGGCGACTCCGGCAAGACAAAGACGGTGACGCGCAGAAAATACAACAAGATCATGCAGACGCTGCTGCAGGGCGACGAGGCAGATGGCGTGTTTGTGGACAGCAGCGCTATCAACGCCAAGTTCAAGTTCTGGGTCAAGTCCAAGGGCTTCCAGGTCGGCAGCAGCGTCCTCAGCGAGCACACCCAGAACGGCGCCCCGGGGAAGCCCGTGCTCTACGTGCCCGTCAAGTCCACGGTTGGTGGTGCGCGCACGTGCGCGCTGTTATCCAGGACACCTGCGTCTCTATGTGTGTCCTGGTGGCGTTTGTGTTAGTGATGTGTGTGTTTGTGCGCCCCGGCATTCCCCTCGCCAATCTGTCACCTGCGCTTCATTAGAACTTTATCCTTATTATTGTTATGTATCGTTGTTATTTACACCGCCTTGCCGTTTCGTTCCCCTCCGTTTCCGCGTGTGTGTGTGTGTCTGTGTGTGTTGAGGCGCGGGGGGGGGGGGGGGTATGCGTTCGGGACGCGCACGCCTGTCCCACCATCTCGGTCTCCACAAAGCAACGCCGTGCGCTGCCAGCATCGCGGACATCCGGCTGCCATGGCAACGCCGGTGCCTTTAACAATACGGAGGGTGCGGGATTCGGAGCCCATCTGCACGGCGTCGTCCTGCCAACCGACCAGCACCGCGCAGCGCACGCGGGGTGGGGGTGCGGGATGAGGGTGTGTGTGGTGGTGGGGGGGTCCGGTCCTTTTGTCCCGGTTTAGACTCGCAGGACCGCCCACGCGCATCCTGGACCGGGCGATGATCGCGCGTTCCACATCGGGTCCGTGTGTGTGCGCGCTCCGTCCTCGTGCCATTTTAAGCGGTCGTTGTCACGTTGTTGCTACAGAACGATTGCAAACGTTCGGAGCCGTGGACCCACGGGAAGGGGGGTGAGTTACACGATCTTTGTACGACGCAGAGGCAGTGTGACACTGCCACCCCCTCCGCGCGAGCTCTAAGCGCGCACGCCGTGGCACTGGGTTTCAAAGGGTCAGTGCGGGACAGCAAGGTGTCAGGGATGACTTACACCCCCCCCAAACACGCACATAACATGATCATTTGGGTTCACAGTGTTTCTGATGGGCCCCAGGAATATGAATGATAGTCGATATTTTGCGAAAAACACAGATTTCTATTTCTTTAGAATATCCCCTGTTTGGACGGGGCGGGAAACCCCTCAGCACTGAAGTGATGATTAATATCAGATGTGTGTGTGTCCCGATGTGAGGTAGTGTGTGTTTGTGTTGCTGTTGAACCTTGTTTTGATCCTGTCTAGCAGTGGCCTCACATGACCCTATGTATACTGCACCTGCTGACCCATTATGATGTTTTTTTTTTTTGGGAGGGGGGGGGGGGTTGGTGGGTCACAGTCACACCCAAGGGTGTACGTGACACTTCCTGCAACTGGGGGAAAAAACAACTTTGTTACTGAGAAAGATCCAACTTTGCTTCCTCAAACTGTCTTATCAACTAAATTGGATAATAATAATAATAATAATAATAATAATAATAATAATAATAATAATAAAGGGCTCTTCACTGAAGGGCTCCATGATCAGTGATCTTAATTTTTACTTTTAGAAGAATGTCCTCATTGGAGGACTGGGGGGACAGCACAGGAATGGGGCATAGACCCTGGGTCATATTAGTAAGACTCTCTGTGTCATGTGACATCCCATGCAGACGCTAATGGGAAATTAAGTCCAACTATGGTGTGTAGCACAGAGGTTCTTCATCTTTCCTAGGCCTCAGACACTTTAAATAAATGTGCTTCCCTTTAGGTGCTCTGGTTTCCTCCCACAGTCTGTGAAAACAAAGAAGTGTGCTTTCAGGTGGATTGGTCACTCTGAATTGCCTGTAGGGTGGGTGTGGTGTGTGTAACCAGATTTAGTTGTGTGTTCTTGTTGCGGTAGCAGAACCCGGTTGACTTTTCTGTGTTTGTGCATTTACACATTTTATACCAAAGTGTGTTGCTGGATCTTATGAATGCTCCAGTACAGATTAGGTTCCTTTCCCAGGGGCACTGCAGCAGTGCCCTTCAAGGCCCAGAAATCCACAATCCTTTGTTCAGGAAAATTCTTTGACCGCCACACACACTTAGCGTTTCCCTCGTTCTTGCTTTGCTTGTACAGTAGCACTGCCCACTGGCTGGTGGCTGATCTGTGTTCAGAGGGAAGGTCACAGTAGGTCCAGTGAGATGTTTGTTCTTCAGGACTTGTGGGCTGTGAAATAATGGTTCTTTTTTTGAGGAGAACACAGATCATCTCTACATTTCTTTGCTCAAGGGCCAGCTGGACAACTCATCCCTGCTAATGTCACAAAGCAGAAAACAAATCAAACAAGATGAAAAAGTAACATCTGAAGACCCTGAGAACACTGACAATGTCCCTCAAAAGTCCTTAATTGGCCCTTTATTGATCTCCCTGTCCCCCCCTATTCTTCTGCTGCATTCCTATTGTAGACCCCTCTTGACTATCTCATGGCTCCCTTTTCACCACTTTTGCTTAGTTGTTGGCTTTATCTTGACCCCCTTTTCCCCTTTTGACCCCCTCTTGTCCATTTGTTGATTTCTTGAGGTTTTGCCCTAACACAGTGGAGCTTTCTGTGAAGGTAGGAGGTCTGTGTGTGAGCTCACTGGTTCAAAACCTCCACAGAGTATCTACACAGAAGGTGGGAGGTTTGTATCCTAAGAGGGCAAGCTCCTATTGTACCCATTAATTGTGCTGTTAGCTTAGCTTCCCCGAGGAGAGTTGTGTGTACAGCAATGGAAGGGGCTTTTTTCATTGTTTCTAAATTTTTAGGGTCTACACACACACACACACACACACACACACACACACACACACACACTGGCAAAAGTGGTGAACAGGGACATGGGAACAGCGTGCAATATGCTCAGGGCTGTGTTCAGCATGGGGCATCTGTCCTGAAGACTGCATCCTGTTCTGTGTGTGTGTGTGTGTGTGTGTGTGTGTGTGTGTGTGTGTGTGTGTGTGTGTGTGTGTGTGTGTGTGTGTTTGTTCGCCAACTGATGCTTAGGAGGTGAGCTCTTTGTACAGACAGCCTTTCTTCTCATGCCTCCAGTAGGAGGTGGAGCCTGGAAGTCCCCCGGTGCAGGGGTGAGGCAGGGCTGGTGCCAGGGGCTGTGGGACAAGCTCCTCCTCCTGGGGATATGCCGTTTGGTCACGTCAGTAAATGTCAGCAGGACTGACAGATGAAAGAGCTCCCCCTCCTGGTGGGGAGAAACAGACCAGAACCAGACAGGGACACCTACTACTGTGTCCCATCCTGGAAAACAAGGACTGTAAGAATGTTTACAGTATGATACACTATGCTTTTTAATAGACTTAAGTCACAGAAAGACAGAGAGCTAGAGAGTGAGAGAAAGCGAGAGGAAGAGAAGGAATGAGAGCGAGAGAAAGAGAAGAGCAATAATGTTGTGTCTGCCCAAGTTTGACAGTTGCTCCATGGAGCCTGTGTATGTATGTGTCTCCATGGGTCTTTGTGCTCCCATGTTCACATAGACATTTGCAGATAGATTCACACTCTTACGCCCACGCTGGTGCTCTCTCTCTCTCTCTCTCTCTCTCTCTCTCTCTCTCTCTCTCTCTCTCTCTCTCACACACGCACGCACGCACGCACGCACACATAGCCCATCGTAAGTGCCAGGCTGCTTCATTTGCATTCCTTTGAGCCGACCTGATAAAGATGCGACCCACCAGAAGAGGACTGGCCCAGCAGGTCTCTCATGGGCACTGTAGGCCTGTTTGGCCCTCAAAATGCTGCGAAAAAACAGCACCGACGGCAGCAGTTCTATGTGCGTTTTGGCCTGTGTTCGCTGGCGGAGTGGTGCGGCGCTGCGGCTGCAGTTGCCTTGCCAACGGGAGCCCATAATTACCTCGTCCCCCCGCTCTGCGGACCCATTCGGTTCAGCGGTGTAAATGTGCCCTCCACTGTGCATTCGTCATGCACTACAGGGGGGCAAGGAGGGGTGTCCAGCTTATTAACAGTTAATCAAACAATTTCTGTGGACATTTCATATTTGTCCATCAAGCTTATGCTCTGCAGCCTTCATAGTGAAGAAACAGCAGTTGTTGTTCCTCATACACCCACAAATGCATTATTGTTATTATAATAATTATTATTATCATTGGCACCTATATATGTTTGTACACTGAGCTATTTACACTGATTTACCCATGTACAGAGCAGGGTCATTTCTACTGTACCATTTCAGGGTACCTGCAGCAGGAGGTGGGGTTTGAACACAGGTTCTTGGATTTTAAAGTGATAACTAACTGCTACTCCCTCTGCCCCACCTTCCCATCTCCACTTCTAGTTATGAGGGGAGTGGAAAAGATAGGATGTAATTGCATGTACTGTACATATTAATGATGTTCACATTTCTTAAAGACACGGTGTCACAGAAATGAAGGCGAGGATAAGGCCGACATCAAAATGGATTGATGAGTGAAAGATTTTTGTGAGATGCTGCCTTTTGTCACCTGAACAACCACCCTGGACTGCTGACTGAACGCTTCAGGTCTGTGGTTTCGGACCTTATTCAAGTTTTTCAGAGTCATGTGTGTTTTTGAGGTGTTTTCACGAACACTTTTGCACAGCGCAGCTACTGAAGCAAGTTAGCATGATGCGGTCAGGGTCATATGGCTGTAGTCATAAGGGTGGTCACTTTTCTCTACCCGGAGCCTGTATGACTTCCCTCTGTTGATTTTCTGCAGAGGTTTCCCTTTGTGTTTCCTGCCCAGGGAGTTGGCCACAGGGTGCACAAAGGTACACCCCTGCATGGTCTTGAAGCAGCTGAGCCAAGACAACTGGCACTTGGATGAGTTGTTCGTCTATGGCTGTCAAACCCATGTCTTGAACTCTCTCGTCCCAATTGACACAGGACTGGTGCTGGTTTCTGGCTCCTGCCTTCCTCTCACACACCATCTTTACTCTTTTACTTGTACCAGCACACGTGGCGCTCATAGCATCTCTGGGACTGTTGTAGAATTTAGTACTTGTTTCCTGTCATGTGACCCGTGAGATCGGCTGTGGTAATTCCTGTTAGAAACTGTTACACACATACAAATTTGACCTTTGCACAAAGCTAGATAACCAACTTTACTATGATTTACTATCTGTACAGCTAGGTAATTTTTACTGTGTGAGTTCTGGGTAAGAAAGTGAATCAAGGGTCCTACAGCAAAACCCTTTACCTGTTGGTGATGGTTTTAACTGTTATGCCATCTGCTGACCCACACACTATAAACAGAATACACTGCATGCATACACATATCCCTGCCATGATGTCTGCTCTTTTGTTTAAGCTACTCCCTGGTGTCCATGTCCCATTGGTACACCTGGTGACCCCCCATGGCACATTGTCACTCGTACTGTTGTAAAGGCTGCCTCTCTCTCCCTATGGCCCCGCAGTGCCCCCGCTGTTGCCATGGTGAGTGCACTCCTACTGGAGCTGAAGCAGGCGCCATTTTTAGCCCATGTGTCAAGAATCTCTCTGGCCTCAGCCACATGCATGTGCTATGGTGGGATCTGCCTCAGGGGCTCATGCGGTCACAGAGCACGGTACAGCAGGACAAAGACAGGTCTTCCTGCTCCCAGAGCGCCCCCTTTAGCCCAGCCCAGCAGCACTATAGTAACAATCTTGCTCAAAACAAAGATGATGACAGCAGTCTCACTGTCATTATTACTGTCAGCTGTGGCAGCAGAAATAGTGCACTACCTTGTTTTATAATCATTAAAAAGCACAATAATAATGTTTTCAGTCACAGCGATGGCACAGGACAGATGGGTGGTGTAGTACTTTATTTCACTTTGTCGTCCTATAGTAACTTTGACTAAGGTACTTATCCTGAAAAGAAACAAGAAAATTACCCTGCTGCATAAATAGAAAAAGCAGTTTATAGTTGGCTAGCTAATATTGTAAATAATGGTTTATAATAAAATTGCAGTGATGTGAAGTCATCAGGCAACTGCTCAAGATGCGTCATAGTGACCACCAGGCAGTGGAGGGAACATCAGCAGAAGGTCTGTTAGCACCTTTACTTCTCAGGATGTCTGGGGCAGCTGAGCCCCTCCCACCACCCCTCTGGCCATGGGGGGTCAGGGGTGTCAACAGCACTCAGCACTCACTGTGTGACAGCAGGTTACATTTTACTGGCCCGTCTCACCCAGTGAATGTCCTCCTGGGATTCAGACGGTGAAAAGGCTCTCTCTCTCTCTCACACACGCGCGCACACACACACACACGCTCTCTCTCATCCTTTTTCCCTTTATTTCTCTTTCTTGTGCTCTCTCTCTCTTTCTCTCTCTCTCTCTCTCTCTCTACAGTCAAAAGGTCCCACAATGGTTAAGGAACTGGACTGTAGTGAAGCAGTGAAACGTGTGAGATGTCCCACTGTATTTGAGGGACATGGAAAATGAGTGCAGTGTTGACCTGCATGTCATATACCACCTATAGAGGCGGGGATAAGGGTGAGGGAGCAGACAAAAGATGCTCTCAGGTGGTGGGGTGAGGCACCTGCATCATTTCCTTTTGGGCCAGAGGTGTTTTCAGTTTTGCTGTTTAACCTGAAACTTCACGGGGCAGTGTGTGTGTGTGTTTTGTGTGTGTGTGTGTGTGTGTGCGTGCGCGTGTGTGTGTATGTACATGTGGGGTAGGCTTGTGACGCTTGCCACGGATGCTCTGGAGCGGCCGACAGCCCTGTGTGACTGCCAGTGGGGCGACGGGGGGGCTGTTGGGGGCGGCCGGTTGCCGAATCAACCCCTCTAGTCGCCTAGCAACAGAGCTGTTAGAAGCGGGACGGGGGTGAGAGTGCGAGAGGGAGGAAAGAAATAATAATAATAATAATAATACTGTGTGTCTGGGGAGAGCAAAGACCCCCAGGGTGGAGAAGAAGCACAGAGCAGAGAGGTGTGTGTGTGTGTGTGTGTGTGTGTGTGTGTGTGTGTGTGTATGTGGAAAAGACCACAGCATCGTCAACCACACGGGGTCGAGCATGTCTTTGCCATTGTTGCAGCACTGTGTAGACAATCAACCCAGTGGCGTAACATTAACAGCGTCATTAACACCAACAACAACAGCAGTAGCAGCAATAATAATAATAATAATAATAATAATAATAATAATAATAATAACAACCGCAATGGGAGGGATGTGCGGGCAGGGAGAGTGTGGCAGGAGAGGGCCAGATTACACCCTGCCCCGTCTCTGCTGCCATGGCAACACTCGCTACCTGGCACTCGCAGGAGGGGAGGAAGGGAGAGAAGAAGAGGAGAAATGGGAAATGGAGAGAAGGGGGAAGTGGGAGCCCCGAGGGGTGGGGCATTGAGGGGAGGGGCATTGAGGAGGACAACTCGGGTCTGCGGTGCCACTGACTTTTCCACCAACGCACATGGACTGTCACCCCAGCAACCGCGGCCACTCTTCTGCACACACAAAGGCTTCAGTGGGCCTGGCACCACCCAGCTTGAACCAGTGCTCCAGCCAGAGCAGTTAGTCCAATGTCAGCTGTTCTGGATGACAATCATGGTTATTTACCTCATCCAAAGGTACCATGCTAAGGTCCCAGTAAGAACTTTCTGGTTTTTAACCACTGTACCACCTGTGATACTGGCTTTGTTCTGCTATGAAGACACCATCCAAACATGCTGTCAAAGCCCCACTGGTGTGCTGCGGGAGTCCAACTTCCAGTTCGGTGTCACATGACCTGCTGCCCTGCACACCTGCCTGCGAGGAGCAGTGGCAGTTTCCATGGCAACGAGGTCGGCCCTGCGGAAAGCGGGGGCAGGGAGGTGGGCCGTTTTGGTGCGAGCGCGGTGTTATTTTTAACGTGGTCAAATTGGCCTGGACTGGGGTCTTTGGTGCCCTGCAAAGGCTTCCTCCCGTTTACCGGTGCCATGGCGCCACCTACTGGCTCACCTGCTGGCGGGACAGTCTAATAGCCCCCTCCAGAGGGATACCATCCAGTAGCAGTGACACACCTTCCATTCTATAAGGGTTGCTTGTATTGTACATTCAGCCGTTAGTGGTGAGTCAACTTACCTCCTAAATAACCCACTAATAGTTACTGTGCATCATTTTGTTTTGTAATTGTCTTTTGCCTTTGCCTGGTTTTGTGTACCAAGTGTATATTACCACAATGTGTTATTTTCTCACCGTGTTTGACCTTTCACGACCTTTCTGTGTACACACGCACACATACACACACACACACACGCACACACACACACAGGCAGGCTATTCTCTGTTATAGCAGGCAGCAGGTCTACTTGTTAAATTGGCTGTGTGTGTGTGCAGTGTGCTGATGGCGGATCTGCCACGGATGGCTCGTCCCTCAAGCGGGTGGCGGTGGTGGAGGACTTCTTCGACATCATCTATGCCATGCATGTGGAGGTGGGCCCTGACCCCAGCCGCACACCCAAGCACGCGGGCCAGAAGAAGACCTACAAAGCGGTGAGAGAGACCCCCCCGAGTGACCAGTCACACTGGTGTCACCTCCCTCACCTACCACCACAAACCACACCATGGTTTTCAGTCCATGTTCAGCTGTCCAAATTGTTTCAGTTTTTTGTTCACTGGCTCATCTTGTTACACATTTAAGACACAAACATTTCCTGTTAGGTTTTTTATTAATGTAGTTGATGTTAATGAAAACTAATTAGAGTAGCACATAACAAAGTATTTATTATTTTTATAGCGGTAGCAGAGATTTTGACAGAACCATACCAGTGAATAAATGGATGGATGTCTGTTCTATTAACCTTTTTATATTTGTAGCTAAGAAGTGAAACTGACTTTCTAGCTACAGACTTCCTGCCCTCTGTGTTTGTAAGATGAGAAATTATTTTATTGTATCATTAAATTTTTTTCTAACCAAAGTGACTGTCCAGATTTATTCCTTCCTAAGGTTACAATCAGCTTTTTTCTCCTTTATTAAATTCCAATAACATTGAAACACCAAAAATAATAAACAAAGATGTTTGACTGCAGCAGTTTGGATTGCATTTCCAGTGTGAGGATATAGACCCCTTGGGGAATGTGAACATGTGATCTCCAGGTGACAAACCCTCTTTCCTCCAGTGGGGTAGGGTGGTGGGGTGGGTCACTGAAGAGGTCACACAAGGTCATGCTTACTGTGTCCTTGCCTTCCAGATTGCTGAGACCTACGCCTTCCTGCCCAGGGAAGCAGTCACCCGCTTCTTGATGAGCTGCGGTGAGTGCCAGAAGCGGATGCACATCAACCCCAGCACCACCGAGTTCAAAGGTAAGACCCTCAGGACAACTAAATTGAGTTTTTGCTAAAAACTTCTATTCAGCACCATGAGAAATTTTTTTAAAAAGTAGCAGTAAAAATGTGCCTTGCTATACTACAAAGCACTTGGCCACATGCCCCTCCCCTCCCTCATAAATGGTCCCCGGGCTTGGAGGGTGGTAGACACCCTGTAGAGACAAACAGTAAATATTTTAAGAGGAAAGCACAAAAAGAACAGTGTGGAAGCTGGAGAGTAACTATTCAACATGAAAGGCCCTGTCTGGAAGCTACTGAAGTGCAGTGCACATATATAACTCTTAATCTGCCACCAAGGAAACGTGGAGTCCTCACTCCCCTCTGAAAATTCTGAAATTCACCCAGAAATTAGTGAATATAATGATGACTATGTCCGCTGGCTGCTCTATTGATGGTCCACTGATGTACAGAAATTAATAGTCTTGTTTCACCTGTGCACTGTGTGTGCTGCTGACTGGGTGCTGTTTTTACTGTGCGCTTATCTTCCTCTTTAATGGACAGTGGAAGGGACAAAAATGGCAGGAATATCCAGAGAACTGATAGTTTAACTGATAAACCATGCAGAGGATCTGTTCTGGACAGAGGTTCTTCAGGATGCAGAACTGATCTGAGCTGAAAACTTTGGTCATTTAGTGCACTGGCTACCAACTGACCGCAGCTGTCACCAGGCCAAGGATTTCCTCTGTAAGCTCTGCAGCAGGAGAACTTTCCCCACATCACTCATGTTCTACAGTCAATAAGCTGGAGGTAACAGACCAATACTAAGTGCTGGGAAAAAGTGAGAACGCAGACACGATAGAATAAGGAACAAATGACTTGTTGGTCCCTCTAGTGGACACATACAGAACAGCAGGCACATGGATTCCCTTTTGTTTGGGGTTCATCTCACAGGGGTAGCTGAAGGTGCTGTGAATGAACCAGGTACTGCACAGCTTGAGTGTCTGACACCATCATGTTGCTGGTTCACATCCCTCTAGCAGCTGCCTATAGAAATGACATTCAAACAGCAAATACAGATAATCACAGCACATGATGCTGGACTCATTTATGGAGCTGTCAGGAGGTCTAGAGACAATGACACTAGAAGAGTTGGGTTTGGTAGGGATTCAGCAGCTCTGAGTGGCACATGGAGCTTATTCCATCACATCAGTGACTGAGAACATACAACCCATGTTAATTTCATGTCATATAGCTAATGCTATAGGAATGTGTGTAAATGTAAGGGTGTTAGCTGTCACTGACAGTCTCTCATGTTCTGATTGGCTGTGTGTTTGATAACAACAAATACAAGCAGTCTGATTGGCTATGTGTGTTTTTCTCAGAGAACGACAGACCCGCACCATTGGTCCCTGATCTCATTGACTACAATATGCCGCTAACTGCCACCTACCTGAAGCAGATGAAATTACAGTGCATGAATGCCAATGAACAGGTGAGGAGGTGCATAGTATCCATGTGTGTGTCTGTCTGTCTGCACTGCAGGTGCAACAGCTTTACCAAAGACCTAACTAAACAGTGTTAATAATATGGTTCACAAGGTAATGCCACTGCACAGGTGGTGCAGTGGTATTACCTTGTGCTATGATACTGCTGGGTTTGAATCCCACCTCCTGCTGTAGTGTCCTACAGTAAAAATAACCTTACTGTGTAAATGGATAAAATCAGTGTAAGCTGCTTCACACTGAAAGTTGCTTTTGGGAAAAACATCAGACAGATTAACGAATAATAGTGACACAGGAAATACACCATACTGTTTTAGGGGTGGGGTGTGCTGTAGACACTGAAGGGATGCTGTGGTTTCCGAAGGTGGGCTGTCCTCTGGCACAGGGAGGGGGATTATTTCCCGTGTAAGTGTGTGGAGGATGGTTCTGCATACATCAGTGTATGCAGCAGACACAGGTAAACAGACACACTCACGACTGATCTGCTTCATCTTCTTCAAAACCACTTTTTATTCCACGAAAGTTGATGTCGGTTTAATTTCTGCCAGATCTTGATCAACGCGGCGTGATCAGAAACGCGCATGCTGCCACAAGGGTGCGCTGTTTACCCACACGATGGCTCGGCCGTTTATCCACTCAGCTTCCAGGCACTATGAGCAAATCCTCGCGTTTTTGCTTATAGACGGGTGTCTTACTGCCCTCTCGCGGGCGCGCACACACACACACACACACACACACACACACACACACACACACTTGTTCGTGTTGCTAAAAAACTACAGGAGGTGCTTCCGTTTTGTAGTTGGAAAAACTACAAGTGGGAACGGGGGTGGGAACTGCCACAGGGCCAGTGTCGTACTTTTGCTGTAGTACTGTAGTAAAGTACTTTGTGTGGGCTGTGTTTACTGTAGTACAGTGTGCATCTGTAAACTTCAGTATATCTGTAATATATTTATAGCAGTAGAGTGTGTATCTGTGATATATTTGCTGTAGTAACGCACAGTGAGTGTGTGGTGTATTTACTGTAATATAGTGTGCATCCGTGATATATTTACCGTAGTAAACTTCAGGATATGTGCAACATATTTATAGTAATGTAAATCGAGTGTGTAAGTCGTGGTTCGCATCCTTTGATGTCACCACGGAACCCCGCCCCGCAGTGTGGCCCCTCCTCCGCGCGTCGCCTTGGCGCTACATTGTTTCTGAGCTCCAGCGGACGGCTGCCGGCACGCAGCATTGGGGATCGGAGGAGCCCGGCGGAGGTGAGGCGGTTGGACTCCGCTCAATGTCGCTGTATGTGTTTGAACTGATGCCGTGACAGCCCCCCCCCCTCCCCGATGTATTGTAAGAGCCTTGTGCTTATGATGGATTACTGATTTCTGCTAATTGATTACTGAGGCGGACGCACACCGGTCAGAAAGTGGACTAAAGTGGCCTCTGTTGTCGCGAGCAGTGTACCAGGCATTGTACTAGGGTATAACGTTGTAATACACCGAACCGGTCCACAGTTGTGCACGTATAAAGAGTATGGGTCAGGACAGGCAAAGCGGACTGCGCTACTGTCACGCGCCGCGAAACCCCGCCGTGCACGTGCTAGGGGCATTGTTGAGGAGCGCGTGACGCGGGGGGGGTCATGCCGCGACCGCTGTGTGCGTGTGTGTGTGCGTGCGTGAGAGAGAGACGGGCAGAGGAGTGTGTCGCCGTGTTAAATACACCTGCGCCCTCGGTTTTGTCGTGTGCGGGTTCGGCGGAGACTTTCCCCCAATTTTATGTCTTAGTTGTAAGAAGGATGACAGCGGGCGAGGTGACTCAGGCGCGGCGGATGGTTCAATATCGCAGGTTAATCATACTAGTTGGGTGGTTTAATAACACAGCACTTCCGCCAAGATGAATTATGCGTCTCCGCTGCAATGGCACTTTAGCAAATGACGCTGTTGGCTATGATTCATCGACAGCTCTGCAGTTGCCTGGATGCGGGTGTGTATGTGTGTGTGCAGGACTGAAGACAGCCTGACAGTTTATGTCAGTGATGCTTACAGGAGTCACAGGAGGTCACTGGGGGTGAGGCTTCACGCTACATGTTTTTGTCATCAGGCTGGACCTGGTAACACCCTTGGGGCAGCAGGCAGTGGGGTAATCCTCACGCACACACAGCATCCTTTCCCACCTGATATGTTGGTGTGTGTCTTGGTGTGTGCAGTGAGTTCAGGAACACAGACTTGTAAACAGTGAGTGTGTCCATCCAATGCCACACTCACTGGAGCACACACATACATGTGAAGCTGTCCCACAGATGGTCTTCATGCCACCCTGTCCCATGCAGAGATCAGTGTTAGCTTCCAGCTAGCCTTTCCCTCCCTGCTTGCTGGTTTTGTTAGCATCCTGGCCTTGGCTTCCTAGCAGCCACCTGCCCCTCCTGCAGAGGTGGCTGAGCACATGAGCCTTGACTCCGGCATGATAAAAATAACCCTACTCCTGCACAGTCATTATTTAAAGAGGAACTCTCTTTTGGGCTGAGTACATGCATGCTTAGTGCCTTTCCCAACCATTTGCTTTGTGTGCTTTTACTCGTACGGTCCGTTTCTCAAGGGCTCAGTTGCGGCGTCTTTCCTGGTAGCTGAGTGGGTAACATTTTAATCAGATGGTTTAGTAGCACAACCATTTTTTGGCATGGAGCATATGGTGTTTGCTAGTATGTGCAGATAAAATTTGATTGATTTTTAATGTGGATTCTGCAGTTTACTCTATTTTACACTGTTTACTGCAGCCTGCAATTTAATATGTAGTGGAACACAACTGGATGTTTTGCAGGGGGTGCTCTTTCAAAAAGTGTTTTGGTTCCTTGGTATCTGACAGCATTTTTGTGTCAGTGAAAGTGCATCTTGAAGGTCCCCGTCTCCAGTGACTGCACCATGGAACACGGGCTAGACAAGTTCCCAATTAATCCAGGAAATTATTTCATGAAAAATTTCAGATACATGAATATTAAAGATATTTTTTAGTTGTTGTTGTTACCTGTCAGAGCTGTATAGAAACACACAACCCCCACCCTCTCATTTTCCTCCATTCATTTGGTATAATGCATCATATTATTGTTGTTATTGCAAATTGTCTGTAAAAATTTCAGGAACTTCTAAACTTGACAACTTTCATGTTTGTGTCACAAAATAATTCATGTAGTTTTCAATGAATAAAAACAGAAGAACAGGGGCCAGGTTACAGTGGGACTGTGATCTGCAGTCTGGAAGAAACACACACAGTGATGGTAGGAGTTGCCCCTGTGACAGAGATGAACATTAAAGATCTCCCTGTGGGTGGAGGGATGTTTACCGCTTATCAATAAACCTGCTGTTGTCTCCGGGCACGAAGGTCGAATTGGGGGGGGTTGGTCAAGGTGGAGGAAAGGTGCTGCTAACTTGGCATGTGCCATCTGTCACTTCCCGACAGTCTGCTGAACTGTGGGGGAGGGACGGGAGGATGGGGCTTCCACCGATAGGTCTCGGGACAGACGTTTCACTGGCCTTTGGCCACCACTGGGCCCCTAAGTAGCTTTTAATACAACTGTAGACATCAATCTTGGTGCGGGTGATCCAGTTAAGGGTTCATGTGGCCTGTCACCTTTATTCAATTTGGCCTCAGTGAAGAGGAAGATGGCAAGGTCGATGGCTGCCCAGTATTTAGACAGCAGCAGGAGGAGGCAGAGGAACCTCCTGCAAGGATCTCTGTTGGTTTGCACAACATCACAGGTAAACAAATGTTCACCAAAACTAGTCTTTCCAGAAGTTTTCATCAGGTGGAGCGTGTGGTCTATTAGTCCCCTCGGGATATGAAAACAGAAGAAGCTCTTGTGGTTCTCCTCCTATTGACAAACAGTGCTCTGTGTGCAGCAAGTCCAACACTTTATGTATTTGTGTGCGGTGGTGACTGCATGAGTCTAACCAACTGGATAGAAATCCCTGAGATTTCCATCAGGCCTGTGGGGAGGAGGTGGAGGGGTGATGCAAATGCCTTCTTGCAACCTGGAGGGTTTCCGCACAAACCCCACCCCTTGACCAGCATCACCAACCATTATTTAGAGCACCAGTCCAGTTAAACTGCACAGGCCCTGCCTTCCTGCCACAAACCCTGCCTCTTTATAAGCAAGCCCAGTCCTCTGGACTAGTTAGTGTTTACTATTCTAACTTGTCACAAACTCATTTAATAATTATTGTTTAATGGACTTTTGGTTTCATACCGATGCTATTTTATGGACTTTCAGGAGTATCAGACATAACATCACTCCTTTTGGTCTGTTAATCAAGGATGTGCTGTAACTGTGTACTACCAGAAGAGTCTGTCAGCCAGTTATTTGATGAATACCAGGAACTGGGAAGGATTGGTGAATAATATTCTCTCTAAAATATCTTTGTTGTTTCTTAAAATAATTTCTACATTGTTGTAATTTTTCATTTACCAGCGGAACAGTTAGAGCATAAATGAGCCTTATTTTACCAGTTCAGCTAAAACAAAAACCACCATGTTGAGGGGTAACCAGGCCCCACGTTGGAAATCTAGTATGACAGATAGTTTATGCATATGTAACTGCTGTAGTCAAAATATACAAACGATGCTGCGGTCACACGGATGACACTGAAATTAAACAGCTAGTGATTTACAGAAGTTTTTTAATCTCAGAGGAAAAGCAAAATACCATGTGTGGAAAGTACATTGCCGATGACAAATGCTAACATCAAGATTTTGCCAGCTATTTAGCAGGTTAACTACTTTTACAGCTAACAAGTTAATATTAATGCTAAGCTAATGAGAGGATTGCAGAAAATCTGAAGAATGAAGTGTCTTTTGGTTATTTTTACTGTAAAATGTACATTGTTCTCATTGTATAGCAGTGTGTTATTGTTAGAGCTTAAAGAAGAACATGGTGTCCCGTTACGCTTGCTAACAGCTGATCAGTGGATGACTACATTTACCTTGCAGTGACTTCGATTCCATTATTTCACAGAACTGGCTGGTTGCACAACGGGAAAATGAGACATCAAATTGATCATTATTTATTTGTGCAGCCAACACTTTTCTGTAAAGTGACTTACAGTATTAAGCTACTTACAATGATATAACATTTTATGCAGCTGGGCTGCTTTTACTGTGTCATCAGGAGTTAAGTGCCGCAGTCAAGGGCACTACAGCAGGAGGTGGGATTCAAACCTGGGTCTTTCGAGTATGGAGCGGCAGATTCAATCGCCACTCTGGCCTGCCAGCGACATATAGGACTCTACTGATGTAGAACCGTGCTAAATCCTCCAGCCGCCCCACCAAGTTCATGCAAATTTCTCCTGATGTGTTTGTACTGAATCAGTGATATTTGACAAGAACAGATTCTAAGATTAAATCATACCATTTCATGTGTACTTATTAGATATTATCTGTTATTTAGCTCAGTGTGTTTTGAAACTGTGTGTTAAGGCATGGATAGGCAATGATGTAATGAGGTGTGTGTGTGCGTGGTGGAAAGAAGAAGACCAGAGTCCTTTTTCACCCTAACTTGCTGTCCTTGCTTACCCCCCCCCCCCCTCACTGTGGCAGGATGACAGCTCAGTAAGCAGTGAGGACCTGGATATGAGCGAGCCAACGTGGGGGTCTGCTGACCGTGGCCCGGCATTGGATACGAGCCCCCAAGGTCAAGGAGAGCGGATTCTCAGCCCAGAGAGGGGGCACAAGGAGGAGGATGGTAAGAAGCCCCCCCGTAGTGTGGAAAGCAGTGAAAACAGGAAATAGGATATAATTGTATGATGCAGCAAGCATTAGCAAAGCTGGTTGCTGAAGCAATTAGGATTTTGGAAAGGGCACACACTCCTTTTCTGGGTGCACACGAATGGGGGGGGCATATGTCAGCGGATAGGGCTGTGTAGGAAGCAGTGTTTGCAGTTTTTTCCAGGGTTTAAAGACTGCCGTCAGACCACTGGACACTGGTCCACAGGGTTGTGGCTAGTACAGAATCCAGTGCAGTGTGGTCCATTGGAACAGTTTTTGTCCTTTGATGTGTGTTGTAAAAAAAGATGTGTGTGTTTTTAGCAAGCGTGAGGCTGAGGGTCCACCAGTTCTCTGTGACCATTAGGATGTTTTGCCTGCATCACTGGGCTGTGCTGGGTTTTTGGTTTCCCATCCCCCACCCTCCCACATCTCCTCTGCAAGGGTGGCTGGAAAAAACAGTCTCTCTGATGCTGGAATTGCACAGTGCTCCTCCCCAACCCCCCCTTCAATACCATGGCAACAATGTTGGATAACAACACAGCCTCATCACTGGGGGGGCTACATGTTGTGCTTGTCTGGCACTTTCTGTGTGGCTATGTTGAAAACCTCCTGATTTTGAGAGGAAGAGCGGAAGGGCCACAGTACTGTCCTACAGCAGGAAGGGAGATTCAGACCTAGGACCTTCTTACTGCCGTGTGACAGCTATTACCGCAACTCCACTTGCTACCCCTGTAATGGAGAGGTAGCTAGTTTTTGAGCTCTGCACCAGCAAGACATCATTTTGCTGACTGTGGACAGATGTAGTGGAAATGACATCCGGACCCAAGTGAACACAATGCTGTGTTCTTCACTACACAGATCTCCCACTAATCTTATGTTGATGCGCTGAGAGAGTTGCTGAACCCAGCTCATGTTAAGCCTTGCCTGGTGTGACCCCATTCCCGTTCAGTGAAGCCTGTTCCCCACACAGGGTTTGAAACCACAACTTGCCAGTCAGAATTCCAGCTCTGCGATGCCTGTGTCCACACATTTGGAGGTGGGAGGGGGCTGTTGCCATGGGAGACTGGGTGGGTCATTGCTCAGCATCTTAATTAAATAATCCACTGTAATCCCTTTGAGGGGGAGATGGTGCAGTGCAATACCCCCCACTGACCCCCTCCACATCTCCCCCAAGTGGAGGAATTAGCAGCTATTACCTGGGCAGCACAGGAGCCTCACTGTTGCAGAGAAACCAACAGAGGAGCTGCCTCTCTCCAGGACTTGAACAATCAGCCTTCTGAACAGCTGGAGCTGTTTAACTGCCCTTATTTAACCCATTACCTCACATGAGTGATGCATTATTGTTTTTACGCTCATTTAGGTCATGTTTCCCATGTGTCTTCTGGCCATATGGGTGTTGTCACGGTCCCGACGGGGACGGGGCATGGGACCCAAGTGCAGACACGAACAAGGGGCTAGGGTTAACAAACACAAAGACATTTAGAGACAAACACTGTGTATCGCAGGGAAACCACTCAGTGCGTTTAGGCAACTACGGTTCAGATCCTGTGCCAGGGCTGTCCGTCCTTGTGTCTTTTATCTCTGTGCTGAGGGGTTGATGCGGTGCAGCTGCTACACATGGGTGGGTCCTGCCTGGCTGGTTCCTGACAGTACCCCCTCCTCTGTGGGCGGCTCCAGAAGCCCGTGCACCTGGAGGGTGGCCCCTGGGCCGCGGAGCTAGACGATCAGGGTGCACCCTATGAAACTCGGAGATCAGGGACGGGTCCAATATGTCACACGCAGGCACCCAGGACTGCTCCTCTGGTCCATAGCCTTCCCAGTTGACCAGGTAGAATAGGCGCCCTCTGCGGCGCCTGGAGTCTAAGAGTGTACGCACCTTATAGGCAGGGGAGCCATCCATGACCATCGGAGGTGGTGGTGACAACCACACCTGGTTGAGTTGTAGCCGGGAGGTATGATAAGGCTTCAAAAGGGAAATGTGAAAGGTCGGGCAGATGCGATAGTGAGGGGGTAGTTGGAGATGGTAAGAAACCGGTGATACTTGTTTGAGGATCTGGAAGGGACCGATGTACCAGGGACTGAGCTTTTTCGATGGCAGCCGAAGCTTGAGATCTCTGGTGGACAGCCACACCCTCTGTCCCGCCTGATATGCCACCTGACGCCGTCTCCTGTCTGCGTGGAGTTTCTGTGAGCGAATGGCTCTTTGAAGGTGAACATGTGCTGACTTTCAGACCTGCCCGCTCTTCCGGTACCAGTCATCTACAGTGGGGATGTTGCGGGGGTTCAGGTCCCAGGGAAACAGTGGTGGTTGGTAACCTAAGATGCACTGGAAGGGGTGAGGTTAGTTGAAGAATGTAGCAGTGAATTTTGAGCGTACTTAGCCCAGGGCAGGAAGCGACTCCAGTCTGTCTGGTGTTGACTGCAATGGCTCCGGAGGTACCGACCAATCTCCTGGTTGAAATGCTCCACCTGTCCATTGGCCTGAGGTTGGTAACCAGAGGTCAAATTTACCTGGACCCCTAGTCTTCCCCAGAAGGCCTTCCAGACTGCAGATGTGAACTGGGGTCCCCGGTCCGACACGATCTCCTTTGGCAGTCCGAAAAGCCGAAACACATAGGTGAAGACCAATTTGGCTTTCTCCAGGGCAGTAGGAAGACCCTTCAGGGGAATAAGGCGGCAGGCCTTGGGGAACCTATCCACCACCACTAGAATGGTGGCTTTACCTCCGGACGATGGCAGATCTGTGAGAAAGTCCAGGGAGATCTGGGACCATGGTCGATTGGGGACGGGCAACGACTCTAACTCCCCTGCCGGCAGCTGCCTTGGAACCTTAGACTGGGCACATATTTCACATGCTGCCACGAACTGTGTGATGTCTTCCTTTAGGGTTGGCCACCAGAACTGCTGTTGGAGCTGGTGAAGGGTCTTTCGTACCCCTGGGTACCCTGTGGATGGTGACTCAATCACCCAATGTAGCAGGGTGGATTGTAGTGGGGCTGGGACGTATTCCCTTACAGCTGCTTTGTCCGGTGGTCCCGGGTCGGTTCGTTGTGCCTCCTGGAGGTCCTCTCAGAACCTCCATCGGATCGGGGCGACGAAACATGATGCTGGGAGGATCGTTGTCGGTTCCGGAGGTATGTGGTCCTTCTCGTAGATCCAGGAGAGCGCATTGGCCTTTTTATTCTTGGACCCGGGTCTGTAGGACACTGTAAAATGAAACCGCGAGAAGAACAGGGCCCATCGGGCCTGACGGGGGTTCAGCCTCTGTGCTGCCTGTAGGTATTATAGGTTCTTGTGGTCAGTAAGTACCACAAAGGGGAGTGCGGATTGCTCCAGCCAATGCCTCCACTCCTCCAAGGTGAGTTTAATTGCTAATAACTCACGATTCCCCACATAGTAATTTTGTTCTGTCTGAGACAACTTCCGCGAAAAGAAAGCACAAGGGTGCGTCTTGGGGGGAGATCCCTGTTGCTGTGACAGCACTGCCCCTACCCCGACCATGGAGGCGTCCACCTCAACAATGAATTGTCGGGTCGGGTCTGGATGTTTTAACACGGGGGCGATAGTGAAGCTCCACTTCAGTGCCCCAAAAGCCGAGATGGCGGCATCGGTCCAATGGAGCCGCACAGGGTTCCTGCGCAGTAAGGCTGTCAAAGGGGCCGCAATCGCGCTACAGACGTTCCAGTACCCGCTGAACATGTGTTATGTGTTCCTCCCAGGTACGGAAAAAACTAGGATGTCATCCAAGTAGACCAGGGCAAAGCAATTGACGAACTCCTCCAGAACATGGTTGACGAATGCTTGGAAAACCGAGGGAGCATTGACCAAGCCAAAAGGCACGACAAAATACTTGCAGTGACCTGTAGTAGTGCTAAATGTGGTCTTCCATTCGTCGCCTGTGTGGACACTGATCAGATTGTAAGCACTATGCAGGTCTAACTTTGTGAACATGGTCGCCCCGTTGACCTGCTCTAGAGCCGCGGTAATCAGCGGGAGTGGGTGCGGGTAAGGCACAGTCACAGCATTGAGTCCCCGGTAATCAATTTAGGGCCGTAGACCCCAATCTTTCTTCTCTATGAAGAACCCCGCAGCCACGGGTGACGTAGCTGGACGAATAATACCCGTTGCCAAGGCCTCAGCAATGTATGTTTCCATAGCCTTGCGCTCTGTGAGGGTCAGGGGATAAATGTGTCCCCGACAGGGGGGTGAACCAGGCAGGAGGTCAATGGCACAGTCCCAGTCCCAGTGAGGGGGTAATGTGGCCGCCTTGCTCTTGCTGAAGACCTCCACTAGGTCCTGGTACTCTGGGGGTATGTGTGCGGGCTTATCAGTGATTGGACTTTCCACTGAAGTGGCCCAGACTGGGAGGCACATACAACAGGCATGACACTGGGGCCCCCATGCCACCAACTCTCTGGTGCTCCAGGAAAACTGGGGGTCATGGGCCGCTAACCAGGGGTAACCGACTACAATCGGGCTCTTCTTAGAAGTAATCAAATAGAAAGAGAGCTGCTCTTTATGGACCAGGCCCACCTGTACCCCCACAAAGTGAGTAGTAGCTTCTACAAGGCCTGTGCTCAACGGCTGCCCGTCTAGAGCACTGATGCGGAGCGGCTTTGTACAAGGCTGTGTTGGCACCCTGGCAAATTTTGTCCAAGAGATGTCCATAAAATTCCCCGCCGCTCCTGAATCCACTAACGCTCGGGCGTTGATCACATGCTCACCCCAATACAAACGCACAGGCAGGAGCAAATGCATGGCGCACTTAAGGGGGCTACTCACCACCACGCTGACCGATGTTCCAGCCGCAATTCGGGACAGGCAAGCTGAGTGAACGCAGCTCGCTTGTTCACAGCGCAAGCTGAGGTCCTCCCTGCCTCTGCGCTGTTGTCCCGCCGGAGAAAGACGACCTCGTACGGCTGCTTCGGCTCCAGCGGCTCTTCTGGGAAGGCGGTGGGAGTCACAGCCGCCGGGTATTGTAGTCTGGGCGTTCATTCCCGGAAGAAGTAGTCAATCGTGATGGCGGTGTGGATTAGTTTGTCCAATGGCTAATCCTCGCTCTGGTAAGCGATCTCCACTTGCAGGCAGGTATTCAATCCATTGCGGACGGCGGGTGAGAGGGCCGCTTCGTTCCACCCACTTGTGGCTGCCAACACGCGGAACTCCAGTGCATATTCCGCCACCGTGCGTGTGCCTTGCCAGAGATGCAGCAATTGATCGCTTGCCAGCTGTTCCGCCTCAAGGTGGTGGAACATGGCCTGGAACTGCGTCTTAAACCGGGCGTAAGACATCGTCGCCATCCCAGATTGCCGTCGCCCATTCGAGAGCAGGCCCCCAAAGGAGCGCGATGACATAGGTGATACGGCTGTAATCCGAGTCATAGACCTGGGGCTGACTAGCAAAAACCAGCTCGCACTGGAGAAGGAAGCCTTTGCATCTCTCTGGTGAGCTGTCATACCTGAGGGGGGGTTGCTAAGCGTGGGTTGGCAGCGGGGGGTACGCCAAGGTGTTGATCAGCTGTGGCTTCTCCGATGCTGGCATGTGGGACTGGAGGAGACGGAGTGCCGCAGACTGAGGGTCTGTTCATGCGCACGGAGAAGCGATTCTTGCTCTGTGACAGTTGTCCAAAGGTCTTCCATGTCCGCTGGGTCTTTGTCTTGACGGGATCTACTGTCACGGTCCCGACAGGGCATGGGACCCAAGTGCAGACACAAACAAGGGGCTAGGGTTAACAAGGACAGAGACATTTAGAGACAAACATTGTCTATCACAAAGAAACCATTTGGTGCGTTTAGGCAACTATGGTTTAGATCCCGTGCCGGGGCTGTCCATCCCCGTGTCTTTTATCTCTGTGCTGAGGGGTTGATGTGGTACAGCTGCTACATGTGGGCGGGTCCTGCCTGGCTGGTTCCTGACAGGTGTTCAAGTGTGTTCTGGAAGCAGTTTTCTCATTAGATTCTGGAATGTTATGCTTCTGGACAGAACCAGCTAAGAGGAGGTAACTCCCACAGTGTTTACAGTTTAGCAAGATGAGAAACACTGCTTATGTTTATGACATAAATTTTTCAACAATTGGCATAAGATTTCACATTTACAGACCATTTCCAGAAATGTATGATGGACTTACAGTAAGTAGGAGGACGCTTGAACTTCAGTTCAAACAAAAGATATGATGATGGTTGCTCCCATTCTAACCTCGAACAGATACAATAAAAATCACCCAACTGTCTAAATGAGTAAATCAGCATAAGCAGCCTAGCGTACAAATCTCACACTTGATGAAAAGTGTCAACATAAATGAAGGTTAATTAAAATGTACAGTTGCACAAACATATGTGTTGTGCTGAAATATGAACTCAAACAGCTGCGTATGTCCTGAGCACTGTTGTCCTGTAAGCCCTGCTCTCCTGCACACCTATGTCACATGGTCCCTGAATTCAGTTAGCCCAATAATTGAGCCAATTAAGGAGTTAATCTCCGAGTGCAATGAAGAACAAGAGCATGAAGAATGGGCAGATCACCATTCCCATGGTAAAGCATGGTAGGACAGTCGGCGGACGCCGGTCCTCTTCTGGGCCATCCACAGAAAGTGTGGCCTTTTGCTCTTAACTGCATTAAAGGGTCACTTAGTTAACCAGGTAATTTGTCATGCATGAAAGCAACTGCAGTGTCATCACCACTGGGTTCACTCTGCTTTCAGTCCTTTTCTGGTTGTTCACCGGTTCACAATAGAGATGTCCCCCCTTTAGTTTGTCTGACATGGTGAAAGTCTGATAGTGGCTTGAATCATCCCTGCACATCGGCACTCTCTCCTAGCACTGTGTGACACTGCCACTTCATTATGTACACCGATGTTTCTTTGAAAGGGGCTGTAAGTGTCACCAGAAATACAACAGCAATATTAGTACTGAGGTGTGTCCTGATGGTCCGAATGTCACTCAGCTGTCCAGTCCGTGACAGTGTTCACACACCTACTTTCTCCCTTTTTGTCTTCTTCAGATGACGATTCCTCAGAGAACAGCAGCGCCAATGGAATCCCTTCGCTGACCCCTCCGACAGCAGGTGGGACCCAACCACCTGAGAGAGAAGTAAAAGATGGTGGCACAGTGGTGCCCTTAGACTTCAGCACAACCTCTTCCTCACCGTCCTCTGAGGACCAGCAGCCCATGAACCTGGCAGCAGATGGCAGGAAGTACCCAGGGGGACCCACACACCCTGTGGAGCTGCGCATTGATTATGGCAGCAAGGTAGGGACCAAAAATACTAGGGTGGCGGGCTTGTTCTGGAGTTTATTTCACATCAGTACAAATACTGTGTATATGTATGTGTGTGTTCAGTCCCCACAGTACAGTTCAGGGAGCTATGACTCTGTGAAGACAGAAGGGAGTGTATGCGCAGAAGACCTGAGCGCGGGTCGTGGCCAGGCGGCCCTTGATGACGACGATGATGACCATGATGACCACGATGACAGTGACAAGATTAACGACACAGAGGGACTTGACCCAGAGCGGCTGAAGGCCTTTAATGTATGAATCATGGGACACACAAGCCCTGCAGAGACATACTTGGAAACATGGACCAAGTGCTCTGTACAATGTGTAACATAACAAACACATACACACGGGGCACTTTATGAAAACACATTTCCATGATTTAGTATCAATACTTGTAGTTACGTCCAGGACAGAGTCATGGTAGTCCAGAGCCAATTTTGGATGTCTCTCTCTCTCTCTCTCTCTCTCACACACACACACACACACACACACACACACACACACACACACACACACACACACACTCATGCAGTTAAGCACCCACACACACGTATGCATTTAAGAAAGAGTAACCAGTTCACCTGAAACACATCTTTGGACTGTGGGAAGAAACCCATGCAGACATGGAGAGAACATGCAAACTCCACACAGTATAGTTCCAATTTTACTGGTGAATATATGTGGTTCCAAAGCGAGCTCTACACAGAAAGAAGGGAATTGATGTTTGAAGGTAGTACAGCAACTACATCAGCGGTGTGTGTGTTAGGTAACCCTTTGTTTGGTTTCCTAGGAGACAATTTTGTCCAAAGCTCTTTTCAGAACTTGTAGTTGTACTGTAAATAAATGTTTGTACTAACATCACTGAAATGAAGTTTCTAGATTAATGACTAGATTCCCTACTGGGGTCTAACTTGAGGTCAACCCAACAGTGAATGAACATCAATACTTACTGTGGCATCTCTTCATTCTCCCTCCCTTTCCAGATGTTTGTGCGACTGTTTGTGGACGAGAACCTGGATCGCATGGTGCCCATCTCGAAGCAGCCCAAGGAAAAGATCCAGGCCATCATCGAGTCATGCAGCCGCCAGTTCCCTGAGTTCCAGGAGAGAGCCCGCAAGCGTATCCGCACCTACCTCAAGTCCTGCCGCCGCATGAAGAAAGGGGGCATGGAGGTAAGCACCAAGCTCCTATAGACTATGCCCCACTTTGATTTTGGCTCCTTTCCTGCTAGACAACCATAACAGCATCATAACATCACTAGAAAACATGGATGTTCTCTATCACTCACTCACTCACTCACACACACACACACACACACACACACACACACACACACACAGAGCCCATCGTAAGTGTCAAGTTGTCCAAGCTGTGAGTTTCTTCCCTTCTTCACCCCCTGGTAGTCACGGCCCACGCCGCCACATCTCACCTCGGCCATGGCTGAGAACATCCTGGCTGCTGCTTGCGAGAGTGAAACCCGCAACGCTGCTAAGAGGATGCGCCTAGACACCTACCAGCCTCTCGTGAGTGTGTGTGTGTATTTGTGTGTATGTTCACATGCGTGTGTTTTTCTGCATACACTGAATCCGATGTATGTTGAAGCTGTTGGAAGCCAGCAGTGTGTGATGTGGTGCGTACCCATTCCCTTCAGGATGAGCAGGTGGCCAATGACAAAGTGAGCCCCCGGGACCCGGCCACATTACCACACTCCACCTACTCGCTGACTGCCTCTGTCCATCCCCAGGACCAACTATACACCAATGGTGGGCTCAACTACAATTACCGTGGTTACGGACTGCAGCAACCTGCATCCTTGTCGACAGGCACCTCACAGACTAATGGTGACTGATCATTTCTGAATTTCTAGGGGTTCAGGGGTTATGATCCAAACCACATTTTCTTTACCAACGTTTTTTCTAGAATTTCTTCTGTCAGAGTGAACATGGCCTGTGTTTACTCTCCAGGTCAATAGATGGCACTAAAGAGAACCCAGACAGAGTAGGTGTGTGCGCCTGAACTAAGTCAGCCCACATTGTTCATGTTTCCAGGTGTTTATCTATAGTTATTGTAAATTAGTTTGAATATAATTTAAAGTTAATAGAAGTATTCAAAGGTTCTACAAAATATTTTTATAGCTACATCTTAAGAATTTTATAGAAACTAGCCAGTGCTTAAATTGTGGGATGTCATTATTAAACTGTGGCAGTTTGTGTCTTTGGTGTTACAAACAAGAGTTTTTCATTTTCAGGTGTATTTTTAAGTTGAGGAGCCACTGTACCTATTTTTTATATTCCTGAAGATATAAAAATAATGCACACTGATGATCTGTCACTCAGATTTAGCACCATTTTCCATGTTTATTTCCTGTTTCTGTTCATCTCATTGGATGAAAACGTGTGAAGATGATTTTGCAAAGCGCCTTTTTCTTGTCTGTAAAGACGTCAACGGAAGCTCTCGACTAAATTAAGTTTTTGTGTCTCTAGGACCAACTGACCTCAGCATGAAATCCCTGGTGTCTAGCAGTTCCAACAGTCACGGGCCGGGCGGCGGAGGGGGTGGGGCCTCTGCTCAGCTCAGTGCCCCCGAAGTGGCCGCTGTGCGTCAGCTTATCGCTGGGTACCGCGAGTCGGCCGCCTTCCTGCTGCGCTCAGCAGACGAGCTGGAGAGCCTCATCCTACAGCAGAACTGAGGCAGTGATGCCATTGGTCCAGCTCCCACACACGTGCACACACGCAACAGGCTTGGTCCTGCTCAGAGACAGGAAGGACCACATGGGACCAATTCTGAAAGAGGATCCCCACCAGACAGCCTCCCTACGGTAAACAAAGAGCACACAGGAACGCACAAAACAGAATGCGACTACCTAGTGGGGTGATGCCACCGGTATCGGCTTGCTCACCCTGCCCCTCTTCTGACTGGAGGAAAACCACATCACCCCAGGACACTGACTGTGTGGAAGCTAATATGGGTGGGACAGTAGTTCAGACCTGTCTAGCCAAGGTCCTCCAAATTTTGACCGCATCATTTTTAAAAATGTACGCAATCTTGAGTCGGCCGCAAGACTTTGCTACTGATTTTTTTTCTATTCTAATCTTTAAGTTGAAAAATGTTTGTTTGGAATGGTCACGTCGCATTTGTATGTTTTGGCACTAGCTGTGTGTATGCAGGTTTGACAGGGGTGGGGCCAGGAGGAAGAGGTAGTAACTCCTGCAATGGCGTCTCAGCACTTTCCCCCCAGTAGAGACCTCATTTTCACCGTCGGGGAACACGCAGGCCTCTCTCTTTGCCCCGGGCAATGGTGGCCCCTGTACCTTATGCATTTAGATATGCCATTTGTTCTCACATGGAAATACCTCAGACACGCAGTTCTCTGTTCTGTTGTTGTGCTTTATGTCCCAGATCTGTGTTTGAAGGACAGCAAACTGCTTGTTCTTAGCTTGTTGTGAATTATTTTATTAAAAAAAGTTCAAAGATGCAGCTAAGTGGAGAATATTAAAATATTATTTCTGTTGTTTAAGCCTAATTCTGAAGGTTATTTGATTGTTCAGTCAGTTATGTATACATTAAAACTTACAATGTCAACTGTGACAACGATGATGCTTAGACATGAACGACTGAAAGACTGTTCGTTATTCCTGAGTCTTTATTTTGAAGGATTTTTAGTATATAAGTGGATCAGTCACAAGGCTAGCAGTTTCGGTATTCTCACCAGGCCACTCTATTGCTGCTATCTCTAGCTTCTTGATCTGGCTGCATCTAAAGTTCCTTGATCTTCTGGCCTGGCTGTATGTAGAGTTTATTGATCTTCTGGACTTTTTGCATTGCTGTTTTTTTCTGGGCTGCCTGTGTACCTGTTTCCAGAAGTTTGTTGACTTGCTCTTATCTGTATTTCCAAGATTTTGGATTGGTTCTCTAACTAGTTGCACAGGTGTCTCGGTTGGCGCTACTTGTACTTACTCAATCTTCTGGATTGGCTGTAGTTCTGTAGCCCCAAGTCTGGGTTTGCAGTTGCGGTTTCCTAAGTTGCGTGTTTGGCTGCACCTGAAGCTCTCTTCCTTTCAGAAAAGGCTAAATCTTCAATTCCATGAGCTGGCTTTTATAGTTCACAAAGCTTTAATGTAGCTGCATCTCTTCCTCTACATTCTGGGTTAGTGATAACTTGATTGCTTGGTTGACCGTATCTCTGCTTCTTGAAATTTCTGATGTGGTTTTCTGGTTTTCTGTACCTGCTCCACTGCCAGCCTGTTAGTCAGGGTATGGAGTTTAAAACCTCTCCTGTGTCACCCCAGTGGCTCTCGCTCCTCTCCACTCTCCTTATGAATTTTGGGTCTTTGATGCCTGGAGATTTTTCAGAGAATGAGAAATCAATGAAAAAAAAGGCATGGACAAAAAACCCAAAACAACCTAAGAACAGAATAGACTCAAGACTTAGTCCAGTCCTCTTCATGCTGGTTCATCACACTGACAGACCGATTTGCTCCTCTTTTATATGTGAATGGGGCTCTGGAGATGCTATTCACTGCATCCCAGACATCTCTGCATTTGTGCTTGATACTCATTACCCCTTTATATCACATCTATGTATTGCCTGGCTCAGTGAAATCTGGCCAGTAGGAGTCTCTGTCTTATCCACTGCCCGAGCGCTCACCAGGTTGCTTTCAATCTTGTACTTCGCCACCCCTGCTAAGTTCTCAGTTGACTGCATCCAGGTTCTACACAGACATGGCAGCTCATAACTGGGCAACCCTCTGGCCCATAGTCCATCCCCTCACAGGCTGCAACTCGGTCTCTTTATTACTCATAAGGATATGGGGAATCCCAAAACCTTTGGTTCTCCCTTTGCAGAAAAAAGTTTGGCCACATACCCTGTATTTGCTCACTCCTGGGATTTGTCACCAGTTGTGACACATAGAGGCACATTTAGTCTGAAGGGCGATCGAGTAAGAGTCAGCAATTAGTAGATTTCCAAGCCTGGTCCTTGTGTTCTGAAAGGATTCTAAAACATCCTCTACTCATGGCACTTTGCCTATCCATTCAAATAAGTTTGTGGCTGGCATTCATTGGCCACACCTGGTGCTTGTCTTCTAACCCAACTCTCCTCAGGTGTGGCCATAATCTGAGAGTTATGGGGATCTGGGGGTTTTCTTCTGCCATGTAAATTGTGGCCAAGACCAGTGGGAAGTTGAATACCCAAAACTACTGCGGAGGTAGAAGCTGGATGATGCAGGTGGAGTTGGGCTCTGTGTAGAGGACTAGCACACCGAGCTGGTGGAATAAACAGACATCCTACAACAAAAGATCTTAAAAAACTGGCAAAAGAATAGTCCTTAAAATTACCTTAGACAGTGATATTGAATTGTTACCTGAGGGAGCAGCTTACAGAGATAGCTGAGTGTGCAGTTGGTCAAGAAAGGAAATTGACACTATTTGTGGACCAAGTTTTTGTCTAAAACTGAGCTATGACCTACATGTTACTTAGACAGTAGTGAACCACAGTAGGCACCCATCCATGATGTAAAAACCTGTTACATATTCCTATAAAAAAATAGGACTCCATTTCCCCTGTTGTTTTGCTCAAGAGAAACAGTGCTGGGTTTCTGACTGTAACTGTGGAAGGACCACAGATAGGAGAGGAAGGATGAAGGTGTGCAAAACCTTCTCTGCTGCCCTGTCTGATGTTATTTCACTTGCTTCTAATCAACAAGTTTTTGCAGTAATGAATTCACTGCAGAAAGGCTTAAGACAATCTGAGAAGCTGTACTTTCTTCATTTGATGCTTTTCCCCTGCTTATTTTGTCACAGACTGACCATCTGGTGGACTTTTAGCCCTGACCAAACCCTGTTCTCAGATTCTCCCTTAGCTTCACCTTGTTTCTATTTGTATTACTGGTGTTACTGTTTTGCTTTGGTTTTTATAAATATGTGTATATATTTGTGGAGTACGTGGTCTTTTCACAACTTGTTTTGTATGACACTGGTGTCACCGGAGCTGCCCTGCTGTCAGCTTTCACACATTCCAGACCTCACTGGCGCGACCGCCGGCAGTGGATATAAACACGGTCAGATTGAGATTAACGTCAGGCACGATTAACATCCTAGGACCTCTAATAGTGGACAGTTTTACAGCCCTGGATTGAGACTATCCTACCATGTTTAGAGGAAAGGAGAACTGTCTTGCAATAGGGCCTTTAAATAATATATACAGGGCATGGTTATGCCACACGTAGCACCTAATCACCTTAGCAGGTTCATGCCTCTAGTCATAGAAAGGGTGACACATTTTCACATGTTCAGGTGGAGTCTGCTGCCAAAAATTATATTGGCTCAAAACATGATGAAGATTGCAGAAAGGTGCCAATGCAAGAGGTAACAAACAGATAAAGGAAAATAACCCACATTCCAGCACTCTCCATTACTGGGTAGGGTAGCATATTCTTCAGTGGACTTCATGGCAGGTTCCACACTGTTACTGAATGCTTTAAAGGATTATTAACAATGTTCTGAGGATTTATCAGTCAACAGGCCGCAAAGGGCCATCCACCCAGTGAGTGTGACTACTTATGGTCTCCAACCAGACACTGCACCAGGAGTCAGTCCTGAACTGGAATCTGTGTCTTATTCTGTTTCGTACTTTTGTTTTCAAAGAGCGGCCTTCACTGTCGCTGCCTATTATCTTCGTAGGTCTGATGCGAAGAAAAATATAAAATGAAAAATGTTTATTTTTCTATCAGGCTGGTGTTCAGCTATATTTCATTTGTTGGTGCTTTAGTCTTTTTTGTTGTTTGTTCTTTTCAAGATTTTCTTCTTTGCTTACCATAAACAGATGGTATTAACTGTTTCTGTATTTATTCCTTATTCTAATTTAAAACTGTATTTATACTGTACACCAATGTAAAACTTTGTATTCCCCCACCCCCCCTCTCGATTTTTGGACTCAGTCAAAGTGTGATGTTTACATGTACAGATTTTTGAAATTGGTTTGAATTGTTGTTTTTTTTCCTCGTTGTTGTTGCTGTTCATGATGACGATGACGATGATGTTCGTTTTTCTCCACCCTCTCTATCCCAAACCCCCAAACTGTATGCATTAATTTGGGAAATCTTCTGCATTGGTGGAATGTGCCACCTTGCTCAGACAAAATGGCAGCAAGTTTAAACCTGTGGAAAAGGTGTGCAGAATGCGGTGAGCACAGATTTACTCAGTTTTGGCTATTCGAGACCTTGACATTGCAGGGTTCTACCCTTTTCCTTTCCAGAAATGGGTTACCATTAATTAATGATCCATTGTCTTTCATCTATGCATTGTTATAGACTTTGATTTATGTTTATAACATAGATTGTTTCAGAAAGTTCTAATGGCACAAACTCATGTAGAACTTTAAAAGTTCACAATTACCTGTGATTTTGTTAAGACTGGACCCTCTGATTCTAAGGTTTCGTAGTAGCAGGTCATGTGACACCGATGTTCCTCGGTAAAGTAGAAGCCATGAATAACCCCTGGGTAGGGTTTACCAGGGGAACACAGAACCTCAGGAAAAGAAGACTCCCCAAGAATTTAATATATATAAATATATATAAATGTGTCTTACTGAATCAACAGTCCATCCTCTCGCTACAATACCCTGTAATTTATGATAAGATGATTATTTGTTTTTATATTTATTATTGTGCTTGGCAGTGGGTCAATTTCCAGTATGTGTGACTAAATATTTTCATTCTTTAGAAAAAGTGTTCATAAATAAATGAATAAATAAATAAATAAATATATAAATATATATAAGTATACGTGCAACAGTTGAATGATAAAAAAATGTTTCTATTTCTGTTTGTTCAATGCAAAAATATCATGGCAGGTCTCACTGCCATCTACATATCACTTGGAAACCGTGATCACATAATCTCTGATGTCACGGCTATAGCAAAATGCTGGTTTCTCCCAAAACAATCAATGGGAACCAACTTTGTGTGTCACACAGCTGATCCAATAAAAAGTGCTGGTACCATGTCAAACAAAGCTCTGCATGATCTGTTTTTTGTCCTGTGAAATACAACAGGCTGTAGCACAACATGAGAATGACAGCTTGTCATTTTTCGTGCATCCTGCTTGTTTTCCTTGTGCTCGAAGAATCAATGGCCGAACAGCTTCTTCTAGTGTACGTAATGACCCAGAGCAGCACATCTGTAATGAACATGTGTTCTGCATTGATGATTTGTATACCCCAGTGTTAACGTGCATTTTAACATACAGTATGCTAGGACTTTTTTCAGTTGTCCTCTCAAAGTCCTTGGGCTCAATTTCACTAGTGAAGGGACATTTAGGGTGAACTGGGAGGAAAATGGGATTGTGGAGGACCAGATCCTTCTCCTTTATAGGAAAAATTCTAGCCTTAAAGGCTGACATCCTTCCTATGTTTTTGTACTTGGTGGAGGTGTACCCCTTGCTCTCCTCCATAAGGAGAGGGCTTAGAAAATATATTTTTGATCTTGTTAGGAGGGGTATGTGAACAGGGATGTCATGTACAGTACCTCCTTAAAGAGGAGAGGGATGTGCCTGAAATCCCTCTAAAGTCAGATTGCCTCTTTTTTTCTTTGTAACCATCTGGCAGCTCCACTGGAACATCTCCACCTGTACTTTGTGTGTCTTTGGCTGGCTCTGCTGATGCACCACTTGGTGGAGTCAAGGAGACCCAGCCTACTCACTAAAGGCATGTTGTAAGGGACTGATCCATCATTTGCAGAACTTGAAATGGTACTTCCTGTTGGATAAAATGCTGGTGAAAGAAACACTATACAGGTGCCATCTCTCCAGTCACCTGCATTGTCTGTGGACAAGCTGTAGTGAGAGGGAAACCCTCGCTCATATTTTTTGGCCCTGCAGACAAATGCAGAAAGTCTGGCTCTTGGTGAGTCACCTGTGCACAAAGACTAATCCACAGATTATACTGACATATGACAAGCTATTGAGGGGATGGGATCCAGTGTTCAAAAGGTCAAGGCCGCATGTATGTGGCTGGTGACCAAGCGCATGCTGCGGAACACGACATACCAGCTGGTAAAAACAGGCAGAGCTGGGGATCCAGGGTGTCTTCTATAATAAAGTCAGGGCCAACCTTACTGTATCTTTAGAGTAGAGAAGGATGTCATGCAATGGGGTTATTTAGACACCAAGCAGAGGGAGAAAGGCCTCTTCTGGCCACAGCCTCATCAGGTTTATGGCATTCCCGCCATCCTGGGTAAGCAGCAGATGTCTTTACTGCATACAAGAGACCTGCGACCCTTAGTTTTGGTCTGTGTGTCTGTTGCTTCCTGAGTATGGTTTCAGCAGTAAGTGTAGGGTTCATTAAACTGAAATGAGTAAATGTATTTATTACTCACTGTTACTCACCAATACAGTGTATTGTATAACTCATTGTATGTACATGTACTTTAAAATGTTATTTTGCTTTATATAAATATGTTTTATGTAGTTAGTGTAGGATAGTTTATTGTGCATGATTTTAATACTTATTTAACCCCATTTTTACCCTATATCTACTCCTTGTGTGTAATTTTGTTTTTTGGTGAACAGTTTAATAGGGGAGGACATGTGAATTTTAACACCCATAAATGTAGGGTAGAGTTAAGGCATCACCCTAGGAACAGGGCAGGGGACTGCTCACTTTTTATGGTGAATCTGCCAGGTGAAGTTATTGTTTTTATACAGAGCCATGGGATGCGATTTATTGTCTACAATACATCTGTCATGTACAATTTATATTTGCTGGTTTTCTTGTTTTAATGAATTTCAATGGATTTGATTTTACTGTGTACACAATGGGTTTTAAATATTTATTGTTGTGTTTTAATAAACAGGTTTTAACAGATTTAAATCATGGGTGGAGAGATTATAACTCTCAAATGGGACAGTTGGTTATGCATGTGTGAAGAAAAGGAAAGAAAAGAATCAGCAGCGGTATGAAAGGAGGAAGTCAGTTCTATCTCCTGATTTAAACCATTACTCAAGCTCCTCAGGCCATATTTAAACACCTGCACTGCATTTCTGGTTTCTTTTGGATGTGACTCTGCAACGACCGAAGCAGTGTCGCTGCTAGGGATTTTTAGCAGATTTCCTCAGTCTTCTGGGTGTCATGTCCAACACCTGCCTCCGATTTTGTCAGTGGCTGACGTCTAGTCACAGGACACCCAGACAACTAAACAAGGACCAAAATATCAGGGACTTTAATGAAAAGGACAGAAAAGGGGCTGAAATCACAGCAAGCCAATCCAAGCAACAGGGTGAGAAACCTCAGGAGCCTCAGCAGACAACAGACATCTACAGAGCCCTGTGGAATTATG
Source organism: Heterotis niloticus (assembly GCA_018136845.1). Lineage (NCBI taxonomy): Eukaryota > Metazoa > Chordata > Actinopteri > Osteoglossiformes > Osteoglossidae > Heterotis > Heterotis niloticus. The sequence continues at coordinate 31,679,737 of CM030889.1, read as the reverse complement.
ACGCCAGGGAGGAACAGGAGCTGCCCTTCCATGAGGGTGACCGCTTTAAGGTTGTTGACCATCATGGCGAATGGTGGACTGTTAAAAAGACAGACAGGTTTGGGATCTGTACGGGCATGGGGGTTGTGCCAAGAAGTTACCTGGCGAAAGAGGACACCTTAGAGGTGAAGCCGTGAGTATCCAATGAACAGAACACTTGAGCAAGACTTTCTCTTTTCCTTTATTTGTCATTGTTTACAAAATGGTGATTTATCTAAACACTTAAAGAGGACTGTATGTGCTCAGAACAGAAAGTTTGCAACCTTTCTATTCCAGTTCAGTAAAACTCAAGTATGAATCGTATTCTGCTTTGTCACTGGCAGTACGCCACCTTGTACCTTGTGTGAGAATTATTATCCAACAACTCAAGGCTTCCTTGAATTCCAGAATTCCCCAAAAACACTAAAAATACCTTTTTTCACACAACACACCAGTAAATATAATGCACTTGATCAAATGTTTTCATCTCTTTACATGACAGAAAAGTTCACTTTACCTTTGTACATTTCTTTATATCCATCTTTATTTCCAGTTATCTGCTGCTTCTCGTGCCATTAATTATTACAGTTAAAAACATTCAAGTGTGCACAGAAATCTAAATTTATAAAAATGTAAATTCTAAGAAACAATGAAAATATGGTTGTGTGCTATTAGCAAGCAGCAGTACAATGTTGTGTTTGCTTTCGTGTGTCTGCTTCATGTTCATGAGAAGTTTCAAGCTCTCTGAAGAATTTTTCACCCCTGAGTGTTTGTGTCACTAAAGACAAAGCATGGGACATTTCTGACATTTCTGTAGCAAACTGAGTGTGCCAGCCATTGCTGTTTACCTACAGTAGTCATGTGGTGACAAAGCAAAAAATGTCAACATGCCAGGTTTTACTGCAATGTAACCAATCAGGAAACTGTAGGATACTGGGAAATGGACACTTACCTGAAAAGCAAAGGAAGTTAAAGATGATACTCAAGCAATGTGGACCTGGTGGATGACTGCTTGAGAGTCTGCAATGTTTGTAATGTTCTATTTCCCAGGTGGTACTTTGGTAAGCTGAGTCGATTGGAAGCTGTGAAGTATCTTCAAGCATCTCAGAATGGCAATGGTGCGTTCATGGTGCGCATCAGTGAGAAGGAGGATGTGGGCTGTGTGATTTCAGGTCTGCAACTTGGTTTTTATTTTATTTAAGTGTTTTTTCTCCACATAACTAAACCTTTAATAAAAAAAGCTGTTTGACCTCCAAAGTGCAAAAGCAGTACAGACTATTTCACTATGTAAAGCCATGGTACAACGGTAGGACCATTGCAAGTATGAAGAATACGAGCACCGGACCTGAAATTAACCTTCACGTTTTATGGAACGTGTCTGCAGTACAAGAAATATGAAGGAAAATACACAGAAGATCCATCAGATATTACAAGTTCATTTTAATGTAATAATAAATACAATGCTAATAATGCAGGCATCTCATGATGTATTTGCCGGCATTCACAACACAATTTACTTACCACAATTTTATTTTGTGTGAAATCACCCAGCTTTCACATTCCTATTCTGTTTTTTTGCTCTTTACTCCCACCTAGTGGACTGGCCATCATAGGTTGGGTTAACGCCTGTACAGGTAGATATTTCTGAGAAGAAATGGAGAAAAATACTATTAAAAATTAACATCTAGAAAACATATTGCAGAAAATATTGCATTTCAGTTATTTGTTAAATGAGGAACCAATGTATTTTATATGCACTTTTCATAATGGGCCTTCTTTCCATAACACATTTGTCATATTTCTACTTGTTAGGTAGCTTCTTAACCCGCTATATATGTTACTAACATAAAAGTGCAGTTAACACTTTTCTTTAACTTATAAGTTTTTATGTAAGCAAAATTATCTAATACTTTTTCTAATGTTACGACCAAATGTGAGGCAGATTTTTCATGTTTACGAGTACTAATAGCTGAGTGTGGAAGCATTTTCCCATTAATTCATTTAAACAATGATTCTCGAGAATGGCACTCACCTCTCATAATGCCCCACTCTGTTAAAGCAATGTTTTTACACTACATTTTTGACTAATGAGATTTCACCTTATGTCAATTTCCCAGACCGCATTGCAGTCATAACTGGGAGGATTCCTGTACTTGTACTCATGTTGAATGTGTTTGTTGTTCTCCTTTCCTCCATCCTGGAACCTGCAGTCAAAGTTGAGAATGAGGTGAAGCACTTCAAGGTGATCCACCCTGAAGAGAACCACTGGTACATTTACCACACCCACTGCTTCCCCAGCCTGCAGGAGCTTGTTGACTACTACAGGGGTCATGCTCTGGGCTTTGTGGGCCAGCTGGGCCAACCTTGCACCCGGGTCAGTAACTATGACTGCTGCTACGGGCCAGACTCTAAAGGGGTGGTTTTTGATGTATGTGGCAGACTGTAGATAAGAGGTTGTCTTTGTGCTCCTGAATTTCTCCTTCTGAATACAACATCTACAATCTGTACATTGCTGCAAGGTGTGTTGTCTCTGGTGGAAATGGTTTTGTCTTGCTGAGTGTGAGCACAGAGGTGTGATGCTGCGGTGTCTCTGTGGCCCCCAGAGGATGCCCAGACCATGGGATCTGTCCCACTCCACCGTGGATGAGTGGGAGCTGCCCAAAGACCAGTTCATCTTGGAGGAGAAGCTGGGCAGCGGCTACTTTGCTGACGTCTACAGGGGGCGCTGGAGGGGATGTGTCCGGGTTGCCATCAAGGTCCTCAAAAACACTGGTCAGTTCCAGCATTGCACTGTGAATTCCAGGTTCCGGATGCATGATTAAAAAAACTTGCACTGTTCATCTTATTCTCACATCAGCCTTTGTTCCACTCAGAGCCTGTGAACCTCAAAGACTTCCACCTGGAGATCCAAATCATGAAGAAGCTCCACCACAAAAACCTCCTGGCCCTCTTTGCCACCAGCTCCACCTCACAGCCCTATTACATAATCACTGAGCTGATGGAGAAGGGAAACCTTCTGAACTTCTTGCGAGGTGTGCGGGCTACCAGTGAACTGCTTCCCTGTGCTCTGAAATGATAAACAGTTTGTTCAGCGATTCCAGTGCAGGCTGACCCAAACTGACTCCAAAGCCTCCCTGCAAACAACACAAAAAAAAAAAAAAAATTTTTAGATCAGGACAATGGTGGCTGATGACTCCCAGTATCCTGCTGTAGCTCCGTAGCAATCTGGTTGCTTTCAACTACAACTGTAAACAGTCAGACTCTGGGTTTTTCCTTCCCTGCAGGTGATGAGGGGACCAGCCTGGATGTTCCTTGTCTGATCGACATGGCCACCCAGGTGGCCAATGGCATGATGTACCTCGAGTCCAACAACAGCATCCACAGGGACCTCGCTGCCCGCAATGTCCTGATTAGCGACGACTACATCTGCAAGGTGGCTGACTTTGGCCTGGCTCGGGTCATCAAGGTCAGCAACTGTTTACACAGACAAAAATCTGCTGAATCCTAACAGTCTGAGTGACCAGTGAGCCAAGCAGTGGAACCTGCTTGAGCAGATTAACTTCTACTCACACTGGTAAAACTAACACTGGTAATAACTGTGTAGCTGTGCTGCTTCTGCTCCGTTCAGGAACCTTTCTACATCTCCAACATTGTTAAAATCCCATACAAATGGACAGCACCTGAGGCCATCAGCCATAGCTGCTTCTCCATCAAGTCAGATGTCTGGTCTTTTGGAGTTTTGCTGTATGAAATATTCACCTATGGAGGGATCCCCTATCCAGGTGAACAGGGCCTCTTTGTCTTATCCACAGGAGCATGTCTCTCTCTTTCTCTATCTACCTGTCTGTATGTGTGCAAACTTCAGGAATAACTTGTACCACTGTGTATTTCCAGACATACAAAACCATGAAGTGTACAAGCTCATTACTAGCGGCTACCGGATGGCCTCGCCATCCAATTGCCCTGACAGCATCTATCAGGTCATGCTGTCCTGCTGGCTTCTGGAACCAGATGGACGTCCCAGCTTCAGCAGCCTCACCTCCAGCCTCATTGAGGCTAATGTTAGGGAAGTGGAGCAAATGGAGGAACCGGGCTGTGCGCACTATGGCCACAAGGGGCAGCAGGGACAGAGGCCAATTTGAGGACGCAGAAGTCTGGCCATATAGAGGCTTAAAACCAATTGAGATCATCATCAAAGTTAGCTCTTAATTGACTGAGCTACTTATTAACTAACTGAAATGTTTTCGTTACTGATGGTAGCAGTTAGTATAAATAAATTAATAACAAAGGTCCATGAAGGCAACAGGAGGCACTGGTATGCTCATCTGGATTTACAGTATAGAAGGAACAATGCTGGAGCTGAATGAACTCCAGATACAAATAAACTGGTATAAAAACTGTTAAGCAGTGTATTTTCCTGATGTTGCATTACATTATTTATCCATTTAACTTATGCCCATCTTCAAAGTGATTTACCCATTTATGCAGCAGGGTAATTTTTACTGTTAGATCAGGTATCATGATTAATGGTACAAAAGCAGGAATCAAAGCCATGCCTGTCAACAAACCACAAGGTCATCAAGTACATCACTCGCATTACCGTTAATTAGTTTTATTTAAATGTTTGTGCTCTTCTGCTCAAACTACACACTTGGTTCTTTTTTTAAGTGAGTAAATGATTGTTACTGAGGAGATGCTGGTGGCCAACACTATGTCCACTGGGAGCACCTCAGTAAGAATTTGAAACATTGGATAATAAAATGTGGGCTCTGGGCTACTGGCTTGTCACTAGTTCATACATGCAGCCTTTATTCTACTTTCGACCATCCTAGCTGCATCAGGGAGATGGTCTGTTGCTTTCACTCTTATTTTTGTGGCTGGTAGGCTCTTCCCTCTCCCCCATGTGACAGTGGCAGTTGGACAGGTGTTCCCTTATGATGAACAAGCTGCCTATTGCCAAGTGACCAGCTACAGCTGCTCAAGCATTGCATTGTTGTGCCTGCAAGAGGCCCGAAATCCAAACTGTGTGGTGTCACCCAGCAGGTGTCTGTCCCCTCTGTCCAGCTGCCAGTACTGGGAAGATGCTTTGCATACCAGTCCTACACTGACCCAGCCATCTTCCATATCTGTCCCCAGGGTGTTTTGGATGCAGTAGATATCACATTTTTAAACAACCCTGTCAATGGTTCACTATTCTCTGAGCCGTTTCACTATCACATATTTCAGCAAACCATTTCTACAATGGAGCAAGGTGCTGCTATTTATATCCTCTTAAGTGCTTATGAACAATCCTGCAGGTGGACTAAAGTGTTGCTCTATATTCCCACCAAAGGGTAGTTACATAACCACCCCCCCAAATCATCACCTGTCGCCCCCCCCATCCTCAATTATACTGAAATGTACAGGTGTTCCAGCCCACCAGAACAGCAAAGACCATAAACAGAATCCTTCCCTTCAGGGCCACCAACTGAGCCCAAACTGTATCTCCCATAAAGTCAGAGCAACAGGCAGGATGGCTGCAAAGGTTACTTTAATGGACTCTATCTGGCAGAAAGACAAAGTGGAAATGTTACAGAGGTGCATCCACTATGGTGTTAGACACAAATGTTTTTTCTCCTTTTAATTTTGTGAACAAAAAAAAAAAAACAAACAAAAAAAAAAAAGCCAAACAAAAGCAGCCTGTTTCTAATTAAAAGTGGTGCCTCCGTCGCCTAGCACTGGTCCCACAGGGAGGGTATTCAGGACGTTGCAGGTGTCCCACCCGCCTCCCCCCTCCCGGGCTCACTGGTCTCACTGAGCTGCCTCTTCATCGCCATCTCCCTGGCAATGCAGGTCACCTGGCTGTTGTTGGAGCCAAGTGGACCTGCCCTGCAGGAGAAGAACAGGTGTTAGCAGTGCCAGCTTTGCCCACAGGTACCCTCTCACCCCCAGAGACACATGATGCAAACACCCCTGAAAGTGAACAACTGCTATGTACCCCACAGATGGACAAACCTGAAGATGTTCATTCACGCATAGTGGAAAGAAAATTCAGCAAAATGTCATTTGCAAGATGCATTACACCAGCAGGTAACATGACATCCAACTAAACCACAGCCTCCTCCTCTACCTATCCCCCACACCACTCCACCTAGGGCCCTGGACTCACTTCTGCTGAGTTTCAGGCAGGCTGGTCATCCCCGGCTGGTTCTGCTTGGCAAAGAAAAAGCTGGACCACCAGTGACCTGAATCTTGCCGGGGCAGACCTAGGGGAAAGGTGCCACCATGTTAGTAGCAGGACAGGCAGTATTTAAAGGGCACAGCTCCACAACCTACCAGCCTACCTTGGTGGTGAGGTCCACAATGCACCAGCCTACCTGGATGGTGAGGAATGACTTCGCCTGAGTACTCCGAGCTGCTGCAAGAGCTGTTGCTGGAGGTGGACCCGATGCGCCCTGAAAGACAGGCAAACCATTAGGGGGAGCTGCTGCCTCCCTGCCTCAACATATTCACTGAGCATGCCCAGAAGGAGCCTTCACCCCCCCACCACCAAGACAGCAGCACCTGTCAAAGCTGCTTAGGGGGACAAGAATATGCAGCCTTCTGTCACAGTACCTGGTATACCACCTGCTGCCCTACAAACACTAACTGTCAAAGCCAGACCAATGCTATAAACACCATTAAAAAGCATTCAAATTAGTACCATCAAACATCTAACTGCTCAACTTACTCAGAAAAAAACTTCATCAACATCAACAGAATGGGTTCAAATAAACACCTAAAAGGGTCAGAGGAACCTAAACACATGTAGAATAAGCACTCACTGCGGTAATAATCATTGGCGGCAACAAGGGACCCGCTGGATGGAATGGCTGCCATCTTCCTGACCTTCCTGCGTGTCAAAAGCAGTGATGAAAAACCTGCAGAAAAAAGGAAAGGTGTGGGGATAGCTGCTGGATGCCAACAAAATGCAATTCCACCCAAATCCCATTGTGGTTCTGCCCTTTTGATGTACACAGGACACCCAAATCACATAATACTAGCACAGAGCCCACAAAGGACCCAAAAAAAAAGATACAGAGCACTGGGTTAAATCCCAGGTCAGTCTACATCCTATTTGTGTTTCACCCCACAGTCCAAACACATGTGTTTCAGGTGGACTGATAACTAAATTATCCGTTGTGTGTATGTGTGTTTTACATGGATCAGCTGTACAGATGTGTGAACAACTGTAGGAATAACAGTTTGATGTCCCCTAGGACAAATGTGCTGTGAAATATTGCACAAAAGCATCTGCTACACGAGTGGATACAAGTTATTACTAACAAACATAAAAGTGATAAAAATAATTATTTCAGCAATAGTGCAACGTGGTATCTCGGCAGATAATTCAGCTGGCGAATGACAGCAAACGGTTCGATAAAGAGGTGAAGCCCAAACTGATCGACAGTAAACACGTGTTTTCAGGTGATAAAGTGGGGCGTAGAACACAAGCCAGGAAACAACAGTTAACCAGTATCAATTGTGGGTCCTATTATAGCAGTTTGGAGCGCACAACCGAACCGACAACATATTAATAATGCAACGGTAAAGGCTCGGAACAAATGATGACGTCATAACATTCGTAACATATTAATATTACAGCACAATTGTCACAATAATAACGTATTAATGTCGAATTAGCTAAGAATAAAGTTAAAACGACACAAAGGAACAAATGCGCAATAATGAATCGACACGGAATTTATATGGCTATACAGAGCAGAGCTGTTTGTTTGTGCCGGTAACAGAGCGGACTGTTTACCACGAAAGGATGCGAGAAAAAAAGCAATATTTTCGACGAACACACCGTTTCGATACACTTATCCAAATTAACGTGCTACTGCTATGAGACACTGGGGCACGTGGGGGTAAAACTAATAAAAGCGGTGTAAAATGGAGCGGCGCGAGGCTCTCGGTCACGTTCCAACCTCCATTTTACAGTAGCGACGCCTCAGACGCTAGCTCTCGACGGACTCACCTTCGTTGACGTGTGCTGATGTCAAAATAGCACCCAGAACAGCTCAAGGTCTTGGCTGGCAAGACTCAGAAGAGTAAGCGCTAGGCGACGGAGCCCATTTGTAGTAAAAATTTTCGGGTAAAACCCTCCACTTCCTTCTAGCAGCTCAACCTTAATGTCCTTTCTGCGGAAAAACAAGCCTGGCTGGCCTATATATAAACATGGCTCATTACGTCACCCAAACTCCAGATTACGTTGCAAGGGGGAGGTCTCGCGGAACACAGCGGGCTTTGTCCGGTCGCTGGGAAATGGAGAGGCTGGAGGAAAGAAGCCAACGTCTTCGATCTTTTTAAAACAATAGTTAAACTTTAAACAAATATTAATGTATGTCGAAAGGAGTCAATAATACAGCATTATATGGAATTATAGTGTCCTTGGTGATCTAGCAGTTAGATTTCGACGCTCTCTCCGGCGCGGGTTCGATTTCCCCTCGACGCGTTTTGTTTATTTATGCATATTGTTGTTCACCCATAGCGTAACAAGTTATTGTTGCGTGTACAATACGGAATTGTGGCAATTTAGCAGCGACTCAGAGAAAATGCATGCATTTCATGAACAAAACCCATTTATCTTAGCATACGGAATAATATTAAACATGACATTTCACCATAGCGTCGTTTTCGCCAATCATCACTATTCGTCCACACTTGAAAACGCAACGAAATAGGAAAAAAATACATTTTCCTAATTCCATAAATTGATTTATAGCTTAACATTTACAGTAATCTTATCAGAATCCATTTCAGTCACTATATTTAATGTACCCCAAGTAGAAGTTCAGATGTCTGCTGGGACTGAAGGATGAAAAAGAGGCCCGCTGTAGCAGCATTTTTAGCTTCGGCAACTTGGTAAAAAATATCTCGTTCCCTTTACACTGGCACAATAATAGTAAAAACACTGGGCAAAATTAATACTTTATCAGTCTTGTATATACAAACACGCATCTACACAATGGGTTGCGTTTGGTTCCCACATTCACCCAGTCGATCACACTCACTAACCACAAAGACAACTGTTGAACTGCACATCTTCCACATATAGTTTATTGTTCATTTCTTACAATATGTAGGACAAGATTTTGCTTTTGATAATCTCTCCACCCATTGCCCACCTCCAAATGCCAGTTGGCACTATTGTTCAAAGATATATTTTTAATTGTATAGAAAAGTTGTGCAAAGCAGTGTAAAATGGGTTTCAATACAAAATGTGTAGCATTTTTACATCCACTATGCAAACTTTCTTTTCATTAGTGTATATACAGCGAGGGCAGAAAGTCAGGGTGAGCAGGGTTCTCAGGGCAACCTGGCACAGTCTAAGGCCGAATATGTTCAGATGGAGAATGGGCTCCTTCGCTGCCTCTGCCAACCACTTTGTACTGCAGGAGGGAAAAGGGTAGAAGCAGAATGAAGGAGGGGAAGACACATAGGAATGAGGGGGAAAATCTGCTGCTTCACTGCAGCAAGAAGTTAAAACTATGAAATTAAAACTCATCTTACACAAGAGTGCAACTAGATGTCCAGAAAACAAAGGTTTAATATCACAGATGACTTGTCATACAGAAATACAGATGTCACTTATAAGGTTCACTCGAAATATCAGATAAGGGTAGAATAAATTAAAAACCCATAGTTTAATATTAATTTTCATACTACATTAAAACATAATTCAAAATAACTGAAAATAAAAATTTGTCTCTAAAAAGTCCAATTTAGTGCTGATTGTTGAACAAGGAACAACATTCTTAATGCTATTGATCACTGACAATCAGGAACTGCGAACACTTGTGGCCAGAATTACAGCAGTCCTATGCTTTGTTCAGGTGCTCCTTAATGCCATCTCTCAACTTGGAGGGTAAAACCAGGTTGGTTTGCTCTACTATAGTCAGAAATTTTTAGAAAACAGATGACTGAACAAAATGTAATAAACAAGCTGAATATTTGCATCTTAAAAGATTTCCAATTTTTCATAATATGAGAAGTCAGTCTATAATAGTTCTCATTTATGATAACATCTCAAAATGTGCCAATTCTGCTTTAACGCATGCGAGCTTTGGCTACACTTTATTTTTTGCATTCACTGCCTGTTTTCTGGAATTTGACCACAGAGATGAAACTTCAGGCCAAGCCACAAGTCCATGTTTCTGAAGAACACATCCCTTCTGATGGAATATCTAGACTTACCTTCATGTTCTCCACCTTGTCTTCAAAGGACCTGAATGTTGGAGAGTTCCTGTAGGGAAGAGGCATGTAAATGTTTTTTTTATTTTCTGTCAAAGATACAAGCAGAAACCTAGGCTTTGTTAAAAAGCGGACTGTTGGGACACTAGGCGCTTTACCTCATCGCCGGCATACTTATAGAATGGCGGATCGAGTAGTTGCCACTTGGACAGCATTAAGAGGACAAAGAAAGGAATGTTAACTTGAAGCGTGCACAGAGGAACACTGAGGAGCACCTCAGGTGGTCACATAGTGAGTAGGACCATGAGACCAAGATGGTCAGTTCATAAACCTACCAATAACCATGCATGACAAAAAAATAAAAAAAGGGAAATTTGTTTCTAGCCTTCAACCTTACATTTAGAAACTGCCTGAAGCACAGCCATGTGTTAATCTTACCCAAACGACTGTGAAAATGGCAGAGCTCTGTTGCACCAAGCGAATGCAATAAATGGGAGGAAAAAACAATGTAAGCACAAGCAACATGAGCAGAACATGACAGCAGGCAGGCAGGGAACAGGCTCTGCCTACAGAACCTCACCAGGACGTAGGGGGATTCTTGCATGCTTCATCACATCTGTGCAGATTTGCAGCAGGTGGCCCTGTTCCCACTCAGGTGTATACAGTCACATGCAAGTGTGCAACGCTTTGCAAATGTTACACAGATCATCTTATTATTACTATAATTTACTCTGAGTGAACTAGAGAGTTTATGCTTTTGGAGTAATTGTGGTTACGTAGAAAAGAACCCTATACTAAAAAAACTATTTTCATGTTGTACATTTGTGTTCTTAACTTTGCTCCCTACTGTTTGACTGAAGAAAGTGAGAAGTGGTCTTTTACTTGCATGCGGGTGGGAGTTAAATGAGCAGAAACGGGTCCAAGTGTGTCCAAAGCCTTTTCGCCAAGCTCTTAAATTCTACCAGGGCAAGTTCTTGCAATGGTCTAAGGATTGATGGATGGGGAAGGGACAGTTTCAATTGCCAGGAAACCATTCAGGACTGGGGGGGGGGGGGGTCACTGAATAGTGATATCCAGACAATGTAAAGTCATGTAGGACAGCATTGTCTGTCTCCATTTCTCCCCATGACACTGACCAATTGCATTCAGCTCCAACCTGACATATGCCATTTTCTCCAACTTGGTCAAAAGGTCTTCGAATTTAAAGAACTTTGATTTGCCCTTCCTGTATATTCTGTATAAATGGCTATGGTCTGCAACTGCAGCTCCTACACATGCCTGTCCTTTGTCAACAGGGGCTAAAAAGTTCACTACTTCTAATGGCTCACAGAGTGAAAAAGCTGTCAGAATCATGCTAGGGCAATGATGTTTATGACCCCAAATGTCTTACAGACACCTTAAGGTGTTACATATGTACAGCAACAATCTCAAAAGGGGATGTTCAGGGTTTCTTCTCTAAAATCAATGCCAAACGCACATCTAGTACCCTCTACTCTGTTAATTTAAAAAAAAAAAAAAAAGAACCTGAAGTTACCGAAATTGATCAGCACACTCCTCTTAGAACTGCCATCCTTTTATGGTCATTAGGCAAACTAAAAACTACATTCTACAGCCTTACTGGGGGCAATCTGGCACAAGATGCTGAGAGAGTCGACCCCCGTTCTCCTCATCTTCTGTGACGACCAACTCATTTTGCAACTTTATGTACATGATGCTGTTCTCACACAGTTTTCTCATGTCAAACAGCACACAAAGGGGCAGGGCTATTTACAGGAAACACAGTACCTCATGTCCCCAAACTTCCTGCCGATGGCTGTGCCAACTGTGGACAAGGCGGCAGATGTCTTCTGGCTTGCCTGGGATAAGGTCTCCTGAGTCTTCTTGTACCTGCAGGTCAGAAACACAGCTGTGAATGAGAGGAGAGACCAACACAGGTTTTGTTCTGGGAAGCAGATAGAAGATCCCTCAAGTACAAACTGCCTATGAAAGCGACATTCAAACAGGAACTGCAGACAATACCAAATGGTGTTGGACTCACTTATATAGCAGTCAGGAGGTAAACAGAAAAATTACTTTGAAACAGAAGCATTTGATTCAGCAATTCTGAGGGATACAGGGAGGTCATTCCAACACATCAAGGATAAAACTGAAGATGTAGTCAGTCAGTACTGGACTCCTCATGAAGGTACCTACTTCCTACTATCTAAGACTGAACGTGAAAATCCTGAACCGGGAACAACACCTATGCTTTCAGACAACGAGAAGAGACTGATAAGTGGAGTTGGATTCAGACCAGCTCACAGCTCAATACTTTCCATTCGTTCATTTGGCTGAGTATTCAGGTCAAGGCCCCCTCCCATGGGAAGAACCAGGAATCGTTCAGTCCGAGGTAAACAATATCTTTGATAAAAGTGCCTTTGCTATCACGCCACCTACATAATTCTCCATCGCAGAGGCTAGCTGGCAGTACAAGCAAACAAAAAAAACCAAGGACAGAAAAGCAGACAGCATTTAGAGTGGCTGCACAGGCTGAAAAAAAATGTACAGTAGATACAGTGTGGCAGCTCACATCTTTCCCATCCAGCAACAACTAATAAAGTTCATAAATTACATTAAAGACACTTAACTATCATCTTAGGTTGTACTAAACACAACTATTTCCTTACGAACAGACAGACTAATACTTTATCCATCCATTCACTCACCTATTATCTACATGTCTGTTTTTCCAAGAATCCATCATCCATATAAATATTATGGTAAAATACAATACGAGTTCTGCCTCTATAACCACTTAAGAAGGCTGTGTTTTTAAGCTAGGTGTGTCATGGTAACAAACTAACAGGTGCCCCTCATTTTGGTTTTCTCAGGTGGACAGCTGGGAAAGAGAAGAGCACTGGGGATTTGGCCAGAGAACCTGCTGAGAACACTTAAGGACAGGAGATTACCTAGACTGTGGCAGCATATTTACGGTTAATCCGCGTTATCCTGCCGAGGCTCAACAGTGTGTGCTTCACTTGGCAAAAAACAGAACAAGCTGTAGACAACAAATGGACTGTGATGCCTAAAATGCACACAAGCCTAAAACTTCCAACTTCTCATGTTACAAACTTTTAAGTTCTAAATTTTCAAAGATGTTAATATTTTCTCAGACTTGTGACATCTTAAAACATATCTTCACCTATTTTCAAAAATTTCAGATATCAGTGGAATGAATGTAACCTGTGTTTACTTGGCATGCAGAGTAAATACCACCGAAACAGATAGGAGTGTAGGACCACCTAAACTCAACTCAGTGTTTGCAGCATTTGTCTGGTATTTCTGAGTGTCAGTGATCAACAGCAAGATGAGGAACCCTGCTTTTTTATGGAATGAATTAGACAACAGAATTATTACAAAAGATGCAGGATAACTGGTTGAATACTTTATGAAGAACTGATGTTTTGCCAAAAATAATATACATTTGTGACCCCTTTTCCCATAAACCAATCAGCTGTGGCATTCAGTGGCCGTATAGGACAAGTAACAGGTGTTCAGAGGCGTTTGCAATTCTGACAATGAGGTTTATGTGGCTTCATGTGTAAGGCCAGCTCAGTACTGCCTCTCACTGGTCATAAGTGATCTTGACAGACCAGATCTGAACTGCACTTTCTGCATAGTGGAATCAGAGAACATAAATAAATAAATAAATAAATAGATAAAAACACACCAATGGGTATTTCTTTTGTGTGTGTGTGTGTGTCGTAGTTTTTCACATCTTCTCTCTGTGCTTCTGTGCAGTGAAAAGGATCAAACTTAGCATCAAACCTCGGTTAAATACCTTTTTTTTTTTTTTGAATTAACCTCGGCACAGAGGAGATACAGAAAGGGCCCAACCCACTTCATTAATTGAATGCCATCATGTGGATGGAGAACAAATTGAATAATAGCAAAGTTTACAGTCACTCATTTACAGCAGTTTTCTTAATGAAGAGCTTTAAGCAGCAGGCTAGAGGTCTCTCTCTCGCTCTCTCTCACACACACACACACACACACACACACACACAAACAAAAAGCAGTGACCACCTATGGCACTACAAACCAAAGGCATTATGTGGCAATGGTTCCAGGGTTAATACCAGAGAAGAACCCACTCAAAAGAATGCCAACACACCTGGAGCACAAGAAACAGAGAAATAACACAAAATAAAAATAAGCATCACTCACAAATCAGATGTGGTAACTCTGTCATTCCACTCCCCCAGTTTCTCTGTGGTTTTCACATAGCTACAAACAGAAATCCAATTAAAACAGAACCCAAACAAACAAAAGGCCTGTTTCCCTCCAGGGTGGTGTCTCCAAGGATGAAACAGAGTCTGTATGAACCTCCCCTGAGTTCTACTGTCAGTTATATCAGTCTACTATTGTGATACCCATTTACATGACTAATGCGTGACTGGAAATCAGTCAGTCAATCAATCAATGTAAACTCTGACAATAACAAATGTCACCTCATCTGCCAATGGAAATCTCATATCTTGTATGATCATTTTAGAACTGTGTGCATGCCACATGCCTTTGACAGATAACATAGACTGACTTTCCAACAAAAGAGCTGGGTCAGGTGGGTGTGGGAGCGCATCATTTACTCACGCATTGGATGTCTGGACGTCATGCCAGCTCCGTGTCAAGTTCTGCTTGAGCTCCTCCAGGGGGTTCAGACCCAACCTCCTTTTCAGCTCGCTGGCATGCTTTTCCTTAGCAATCAGCACCTGGCGTAAGGTGTGTATCTCCTCCTCCACCTGGCAGAAGACATAGCAGATAAAGAGCTAGATTCATCATCAGGTTCTAGTTTCAAGGTCTATGAGGTTCTTTGATCATCTCTAGGTAAGATATTCAATCTAAAACTCATTAGGCGAATAACCAGTGGAATACATGGTTCACATTGTCATTGAGTTTTCCCCCAACTTTCAAGAATTGAGAATTGTTATTGTCAAACACCCCTGTACTAAAAAAATAAAATGTATAGATAAATATAAAATACAAAGACGCATATGTGTGTATACATACACACATACATAAACACATAAGGTGAATGGCAGTGGTGGTGATCGGGACTGAGATGATAGAGTTCAGTGATATAAAGCTGTTCCTGAGTCCCTTGATTTTGGCCCTTTGATTGGGATATTGCATCCCAGATGGTAGCAGCGAAAACATATGGAGGTGGTGGTGGTGATGATGTTATGAGCTCTCCTAAAGCACTGCTTGTTATAAGCAGTCTGGATGGTGACTAGTGAAGTCCTGTTGATACACCGGGAAGTCTTCACTATCTACTGCAAAGCATTCTGGTCAGAGGCAGCACAGTTCCCATACCAGACAGCAATGCAGGAGGTTAAGATGCTCTCTGCACCACATTAGTAGAAGATGGTGAAGATGGGGGTGAAAGCCCAATTATGTTTAGCCTTGTTAGGATGTTAAAAGGCTTCTGTGGCTTTTTTTCACCAAGTAGTTTATGTTCTTGGTCCAGAAAAGGTCCTTGGTAATTTGCACTCCCAATAAGTTATGCAGCAACTCCACTGCTAAACCATCAGTATACAGTACAGAGGCATGTGAGCAGCTCAAGTCCCTCTGAAGTCAATCATTTCTTTGGTCTTGATGAATTTGAGAAACAGACTATCATCCTTGCACCAGGTTATAAGCTGCTCCACTTTGCCTCTGTAAGCCAACTCATCGTTAGTGATGAGGCTCACAACTGTGGTTTCATCACCATACATGATGATATGGTTGCTGCTGTACTTGGCAAAATAATCATGGGTTAGAAGGGTAAAAAGCAGTGGGCTGAGCACACTGTCCTGAGGAAAGCCAGTGTTCAAGAGGGTGGAGTGGGAGGTGCTGCTGCCATGAATCCTCAAAGCTTGTGGCCTGTTGGTCAGGAAGTCCATTGCTATTGTTACTCTTGTAGTCAGTGATGGTCTGAAAGGCCTGCCACATCCTTCCTGGGTCATTTTCCAGAAAGTGCTCCTGAATTCTCTGAGCATAGGCTGCTTTTTATTTGGTTTGTGATTGGTTTTGATCTCCTCAGAAGAGAACTGAAAACAGCCACCAGTAGCAGAAAGATGTGACCAGACTAGCACAGGTAGGGATAGAAATGCATCACAGATGTTGGTATAAAAAAGGTCCAGAGTGTTCACACCACTGGTGTTTAAAAAAAAAAAAAAAAAAAAAAATTGGACGTGCTGGTGGAATTTGAAAAGGATGGATTTTAAATCAGTTTGGTTAAAATCACATGAAACAAAAAAGGTTCTCAGGATGTGCATTCTCTTGCAGGCTAAAAGTGCCGTAAAGTTCTTGGTGTTGATGCTGATTGGAACGTGGACATAAAATTAAATATCCCCAGCTGATACAGAGAGTTGCATTTACTTATTCAAAATTCAGCTGCCAACAAACACTGACAAGAAACGAACAGAACATCTGTGTACCAAGATAAGTTAATAAAAACACACAAACCAGCACTGCAAGATTTCCCTGTCATGTTGTTCCTGTTCGCCAGTTCAAATGTGGGGTTGGAGATGTTACTGTGCTGCAACGTTTCCATGAAGAAGAGAAGACAGTGGTCCTACATATCACACTGTGTAATACACCTCATCCTGAACAGGTCTATTTTACTGTCCAGGGAGTAGACATCAGCCAGGATGAGAGTTGGGATCACTGGCTTGAAGGGTTGGTTCTTCAGTCTCATTCTCACCCATGCCTGTATTGCCACTCCCCTTGCACTGCTTGCATAATTTCCTTGGGTGAAAAAGGTCGCTGCTGGGGGACAGATCCATGGTTCCAAATAGTGTGATTCTGAGCTTGTGAAGCTGTAATGTGCTAGGACAGAGATTTCCACTTGATCAAATGGCCAGGAGCTCTTCCAGTGAACACATGTCTGTCAGGTATACATGGTCAGTTCAACAAGAAATTATGCACAGAAACAGAGGGGGAAAAAAACAAAAACATGTCTATGAAGTAATATGCAAAAGAATAGATTAATGCAGTTAGATACAACAGCATAGATAAAACCAAAAAAAAAAAAGGCAAAGTTGTTGGACCAGAGAAGCTACTGCCTCCTAAGCATACTTCCATCTTGCCAATTGTCCTCACAACAATTGGTCAAACTCTGCCAGTCAATGTGACTTACAAAATTGTAAAGATGCAAACTTCTTTGTTTATTTGTAGTTGCTTTTTTCACTTCTCTACAGTGGAGGGGAGGTGGCAGGAATGAGTGCCCAACCAGAATTAAGACTGCCTTAATTCAACTTGCTTTCATAGCCTTTACAGCTTGTGTCTGGTATTCCTGCAGGCCAGTGATCAATAAACAATGAATTAGTCAATGGTTGGCATTAAATTGAAGTTTGTGGTGGCAGCAGATGATTTGCATTCCCAGTCATTTTAATTTTAACATAGCTTGAAGTTTGTTTAGTCATTTGTCCATCATTACATTTTTTAAATACCTAATATATTTAATATTTTTAGAGAACTCAAGAAATGAATAATTAGAGGGATGTTTGTATTAAGGATTTATAGACTGATGCAGTGAAAAAAGTGACCTTGGAATAAAAAACAAAATGAGTTATGAACAGACTTTTGGTTCTAATTTTGTTCATAAGATGAACATCCACTATGCTGCCATATTAATATATAGTGACATATTCTCCTAATGACCAGAAGAAATACATGAGTGTTTTTTTTCTAAAACAAATCTGACTCAGTGATACAACAGCAACTGTACACATCTGGGTACAGGTACACTCAAACTACTACCCTTCCTGCTGGTCCAGGGGGAAATTGCACCTCTGCTTGCACCGCACCTTGCTGAGTTCCAGGGTCAGCTCCTCCTGCTCCTCTGTACTGAGGCCAGATAGCACACCTGAGGTCTCAACACTTGTGGCTCCCACAGGGGAATCTGACAGAGTGGTTCCTATGAGCCCCTTGCTGGGAGAGTTCAGGTTGATGTCTAGATTTAAGAGAATGAGAGACACAGCAGAGTGTTTCGTTGCCACTCTTCTCAGAATTACCACATTTATTATCCAGTACACATTTAATTTATTTTCACACTTTAGTCCATTATTGACCTGCCTTATTTATTATTAACTTTTACTACATGAGTCCTTGATCCAACTTGATTTGATAAACACTGATTTACTCATTTATACAACAGAGTCATTTTTACCGTATCAATTCAGAGCAAGTACAATATTGGGGTAGTACAGTAGTAGATGGGATTTAAACCTGGAACTTTAGTTGCAAGGCTACGACATTAAGCACCGTGCTCCCTGCTGACCCCAAATTAAATTATTATTGCCTGCTCTCTAGTAAAGAACATGATGTGTTTGTGTAGGAAAGTTATTAAATACAATAATCAGAATTACATCAGCTGGTCACGGCAACATGGCTCCTCTTCGGGGAGTCCATTTTACACCCTAAACACAAGTGGGTTTAAGTTTAAGTTTTTTGGCCAAGAAGGTCAGTGTCCTAGATGGGGGTCATCACTGCAGTTCATGTTAGTGCCGATTTAAAGGCTCTTTATGTCAGTATATTCATACATTAATACCGTGTGTGTGTGTGTATTAATACTGCATTTTAATGTGTGAATATATACGCATTAACGCTATGCGTTTATATTAATGGTGCATTTAACGCTATCAGTGTGTAATACCAACACCATGTGTTAGCGTGTGTGTGTGTGCTTGCGTGTTAACACTGTATCCTCTGTGTGTGGTTTACAGGACAGACCATTAAAGCTACAGATACTGTCACTTCGAACTGTCAATAGCATTTTACTCCGTTTTCACCGCGTTTTCGTCACCTCCATGTTTTCCACCCGTGTTTTCGCCGTTACCTTGGTCCCCCGACTCCATGCTCCTCACAGGCCGCCGCTCCTTCGCAGCTCCACGCACTCGGCACTCCTTCTCGCCGTTAAACTGCCAATTCTCTATCAGTGTGAGATTTCACGCGACCTCTCCGCATCACACGCACTCCCGTGAAAACGGCTCGCGACGGTCACTTCGGCCGACCCGCTTTCCGGCGCGGGACGTGACGTCGCTGTTGAAGCGCGTTTCCCGCGGTGCGCGAGACTGCCGCCTACTTTACAGAACAGAACTTGAGTCTTTTACAAAGATTGTAAAACTCCGGTTGTGTTTCGCGTAACGGCAGTTTTTTTTGTGCTTATTTCCACAGCTTTCCTTGCTGATCTTTATTAACTCACTTTATTAGCTCACTTTTGGAGCTCATCGGAACGAGCCAGTCAGGTGCCTCCCAGTCCATTACAGTCCACCAGGGCACGTATTTGCCGTCTTGGGTTTAGGCTCCCGAGCCCAGCTAGCATTCATATGAAACCAGAATTCCACATCTGGAAGTATTAATAACTATCTCACACAATTTTCTCTGATGACTAAATAAAATAAATGACATACGGTTTGATTTCAATTCCTCGGGGCATTGAAATGTGGCAATTATGTGCTTGGGCTGCCTTGAGCTGTTGGTGTGGAATGACTACAGCATTTTACACAACTTATACAAAGACTGGCATCCTGGGAGGACCTGATTATCAACCGTTCGTGCTTATCTGATGTGTTTGACAAGCTGTCTGGACCACCATGCCCATCTCCACCCAGGACCCTCACACCCCGAGTTCCCAGTACACCTAGCTGCTGTCAGTCAGACTGTGGATCTGGGGGAATGGACAGGGCTCGTGGGCACAATGGACAGGGGGGTGGTGTGTGTGCTGAGCCCAGTGGGAAACACACGACTTGGCCTCTTTTCCCCAACAACAGGACCGAGCCCCTCTGAGCCCCTTTCTCTAATGAGGAGCTGACAGTAAAATATGCCTCTCTGCCCAAAGGGGGTCCTCATGTGCAAGCGGAGCTATAAAACTGAACCCATCATCTTGCTGCTTTCAGTCAGTCTCCATCTGGTCGGGAGAAGTGGGGAGATTTGTTCACAAGAGTGAGTGTGACCTAGACACATCGGGGTTGGAGGTTCGTTAATGTAAGAAAAATGTGGAAAACTTACTGCATATTTTATTGATTCATAGTCAACAGGTGTTATGATCCTTTGGAATATGTTTATATGGCTTATATGGTTTATAAGTAAGTGTGCTTGTAACATCTGATATGAAAGAAGTTGTTTTGTAGACTGGAGTGGCTTCTATTTAAACAGGGTAACTGTGGTAAAACTGTAATGTTTCTAATATGTACTGTGTTACTATTTCAGGTGAGGGGCGGCTGCAGTATGATGGTCATGTGTGGATTCCATTTCCTGGTTTTGTCCTGGCTCCTTTGGGTGTGTCTGTCATGCAGGAAATGCCAGTCTATGGTTATCCCTGACCCTGCAGGCTGCGTTCCACTTTTCTGCCATGAGCAGAGTCCAAAACCATGGGAGGAGAGTGACGTCCTTCTGCCTGTCCTCAGTGAAGACTCACTTTCTGAGGAGAAGTTCAGCTCTGTGGCCTATCCAAAAACACCCTATGAACAGGAGCCCTCCAATGTCAAAAGCCCCTGGGTGCCTGGAGGCCTAGGGGCTCCTCAGTGGGGTGAACGGGACCTGGAGCGGTGGAAGAGACTGACACCACAGGCCAAACCAAATTCTCTTGATCTTACATTCCACCTACTTCGAGAACTTTTTGAAACCTCCAAAGCCAAGAAGATAGTCCAGAAAGCTCAGAACAACAAGAAACTGTTACAAGCCATAGGAAAATAACGGTAACAGTGATCATTATGTTTATGATAATGATTGCAATAATGGTACCAATATCGATTGTGCAGTGGGACCTACAAGGAATGGTTGTTTTATGATGTTTATTTACCTTTTGGCTGTTTAGATTCCATTGACTCAGTCTCAAAAAGGACACAGCACTTTGACATAGGACAAAATGTTATCACATTTTACCATAGATTGAAAGTCCTAAATTTAATTTATATTTACTTACAAATTTAGCAAACTCTTTTCTTCAAAGTGACTTATAGCTGAGAATGAACAAAAGTGTGTCAATAGATGAAGACATTTAGACACAGGCATGGGTTTATGAAAGCACAGCTTATGTATCTGATGCCACCATGCTGCTGGTTCACATCCCTCACATTCCCCAGAAGTGACATTCAAACAAATACATAGATATTCATAGGAGATAGTGTTGGACTCATTTATGAAGCTGTGAGGAGATCAGGAGAGAAATCTTAAAGAAATGGGTTTTGGAGGGATTCAAGGAGTTCATTCCACCACATCAGGGCCAAAACCGAAAATGTACGTTCAGTCAATCACTCAGTCTTGGACTTCTTATGAGACACAGCCCTCACGGTCAATCTAAGCGCTTTTGCCAAAATGATTTTTGAGCCCACCCCTACCGGGAACATTAAATAGATTTAAAATTTAAATTTAAAATCTTGTCTATTCTCTATGTGTCCTCTTTGACATAAAGTCAATGTCCATGTTGTTAGTATCAATATTACATGGTAAATTTATGGCAGTTTCCCTTCAGGGATTAGTAAAGCTGTAGCCTGTCCTGCCCAAATCAACATTATGCATATAAACATGTGAATTATGAGGTATATGTAAACATGTATTAGTCTGCATGTCTGAAACTTTATATTCCCTCAAATTACACAGTATAGCATTGAGTACATATGAATGCTATAATAGTATGTAAATATAGATGTTATATAAGTCCTGTGGTTCCTGTACTAATTCTAACACCATGCTGAATAAAGTATCCTTGACAAATCAAAATGTGATTCATTCACCAGATGGGGGAACACTGTTGAACCAGAGATAAATACTAATGTGTAAAAAATATGGCTTTGTTGACAATAATCATAACACCAAGTTCTCACCCACACAGCTGACTGGTAGAACTACATGGGAAAAGATGAACAGTAGAAGCAATGCTGAGAAACATTTATTTTACAACAGCATACATGATAGTTTTTTTCTTCCAGACATAATAAACATGCTAAAACATAATTACGTGTATGTACAAGAGATCTGAGATCAACCATTAAATTGTTACACATCGTTTAATGGTTATATGTGAAATTCCATAATAATTAAAAACTAGAGGCCTTTATTAAAAACATTTTTACATAAATAAACACATCATATAATCATCACTGTTACTACACTATAGACTGATTTTCTTTTTAACATCCAGTAGGAATTTGGTTTAGCACGGGTACTATTTGCTGGGGCCATTTGCACCTTTCAGTAGCTCTGTGAAGAAGCTGCTTGAGGTGTTGTATTTCAGAAGTGTAAATGGACAGATAAACTGGGGTTTGGGGTGTGATCAGCAAGCAAGGGAAGAGTTGTTATAATCCACAAAAAGTTAATCATATCTTCATGTCACCAGCATTAACAATGAGCACAACAGAAGACAGACACAAACACGCACAAAAACAAACACTGGCTGCTTTCATACCAGCTGTCTACATCTGCAGTTTGTTCAGAAAAGTCCCTTCTATAAATAAGCAGATAAATCTCACCTGGAGATGCACTTTACAGAGAAAAATATACACTGACTCCTCAACTTACAAACATAGTTGTGACTGGAGGGCTGTTTGTAACTTTTTTTTTGTCTCCAAAGTCATAGTCAATAAAAGCTCAATAATATAAATGCACCTCAAGTTATTCACTGATCCAGTTTTGTTGCAATCACAGATATAACTATAATAAATTTAAATTAAAAAACCCATGTAAGACACTTTAATATTTTTATTAACATCAAACCACAATAAAACTAAATCAAAATAAGTAGTCCCCCTAAATTAATATCCAGTGCTCATTGTTGACTAATTTAATCTCATTGTTGACTAATTTAACTGAACATGAGCAGCATTCTTCATCTTGTTACTGATCACTGAAACTCAGGAACACCAGAGAGCTGTAAACACTGTGGAAGTGAGTTCAGTTAAGGTAGGCAGCACTCTGTTCTGCTTGATCGCTCTTTACTGGCATTGGAATGTAAACATAGATCAAATTTGCTCTGCAAATCATGACTTGACATTTAGAACAGGAGCCAGCACATGGCACACATTCAGGTGTTACTATACCTGAATTCTGCAAACATTTTTCCCCTCTTTTTTGATTCATGTGATTAAACTGTGAAATATGCAAAAAGGGTTGTTGGCTCAAAACCCTCATAGGCAGAAAGGAAGCTCAGGGAAGTAGTACAACATGAAAATGGACAAAAATGTGTTTGGCAAAAGCCACATTCCTTGTGGATACAAGTCTCCCAGGCCCCCACTTTGACAGCACATCCCCCTCAGCAGCACAGTGTCTTCATTATCAGACCAAACTACTAAAAGCTGCCGACTCACAAAGAGCACAACACATGCTGATTAACACATCTGAGCACTTTGACAGCTTCACTGTAAATTAAAAAACATAAAAATTACACATCTATTTTTATTTGTTTAGCTGATGGTTTACTCAGAGTGGGGCATAGTGTTAAGCGACTTACACAGATTTGACCATTTATATATTTTCACTGTGTTACACCGGTATTTATGGGCATGCCAGGCTAAACATGTCCCCGGCTTCAAATAAGTTCTCCAACATTCCCATAGAATTATACCTGAACTTAACTCAGTCACTAAATACCAGCTTTGTAAAATGGACGTAGTGAAAGTGGAAATCTATACATGTAATCAAGAAAAAAACTGTCTGCTTAGTGAATAAATAATGTAAAGTTAAAAAGCAGGGTGGTATTTTATGTAATAATATGTTAAACATATGATTTAGTAATATGGGCTCAGAGAACTAGGACACTCCAATTCATAAAACCTTCACAAATGGCTTCAAAATCTGTGCCTGCTTATAGCACTATATTTCCTAGGCAATAAAGATATTAAATAGACATTGGAGGTGATAAAGTGTGAGCAGGGTAACAAAATCCAAATTCAAAATTCACACCAAGAGACAGGACAATACACAGTACAGCGCGCAGGGTGGATGGACCCGTATGGAACAAGGAGGCTAGATGCCAAAGCCCAAAAAGGAAAACAAACAAACAAACAAGTTGTTCTGATGTAAAAAAACTCTTCCTTTGTGACAGACAACATGGTTTCCAGTTCTCCATGCCCCCCTCCCCTTCCTCAGGGCTGTCAGTGGCAGGGGGTACTCTAGTTGAAGCCTGTGTCGGTGTGGTAGCTGGTGTAGTGTCCATCAGCCTTCAGCTGGGTGGTTTCAGAGGCTGAGGATGGCTGCACCACAATGGGCTCTGACAACTCTGCAGAAGAGACGCAGCGGTATCATCAACACAAAACACCTCTGTGCCTCACGCACAAATATATACATGCCCGCACAACACACCTCTCTCATCGGACTGCAGCTGAGCCTCCAGGTCCTCGGGTGACACATAGAACTCAGGTTCCTGGCCTTCACGCGGCCGTGGTTTACACTTCCCACAGCAGCAGTTACAGCAGCAGCACAGGCAGCAGCAGAAGTAGCACCCAGTGATGAGGCCACAGAAGATGAACAGTGCCTGCAGGGGGGCAAGATGACAGGGGGTGGGAAGGTCAATAAATAAGGGTGACGAAAGAAAAGCATTAGAGAGCTGACAGTTTCTGACCTCAAACCAGTTTTTAACATCAGTTCCAACAATTGTCAAATTCCTCATTGCTTCACCAGAACCAGTGTTTCCAAGGAAACAGTCTTTGCGTAAAAAACCACAAGAGGATGCAAAACCCCTGTGTGGAGACTGGAGGAACATGCAAGATCTCCAAGATCTGTGGCCCACTGGAACACAGTCAGGACAGGAATGTGGCACCAGTCATTCAGGACGCTGGGAGTTATCATCCCAGCTGTGCTTGTTAAGTTGAGGAGCCAGTATATTAACAAATTCTCTTAAATTAATCATAAGCAAAAATAAACAGCAGTCTTGGCCCAAAATTAAGCATTCAGGCTTATTACTGCTGTAGCTGCTTTTAGGCCTGAACAGCCCATGAGGGATAGGACTCTACCTTGGGGCTGAGAACCTTCTCACATACAGGGCCAAACCCCAACAGCTAATACCCTGAGTCTGCAGGAAACAGCCCAGCTTACCTTGGCCCACCAGCTTGAGAGCACAAAATAGGTGTTGACATTCTCCTCGCCAAACTGCTCTGCAACATAAAGGCCCAGCGAGCCATACTTGTCATAGATGTTGCGTTTGGTGGGGTCTGACAGTATGGTGTGGGCGCTGTTGATCTCCTTGAACTTCTCTGCTGCATCTGGGTTGTCAGGGTTCTTGTCAGGATGGTACTTCAGTGCCAGTTTCCTGAGGAAGCAAAATAAGAAGAACATCTCTGTTCAGGTGAACTAAGGGCAGCTACCTGATAAGAAAAATCTACATTTTAAACTTTATTAAAATTTAAGCACTTAAAATCTTCCATTCATTTTTTAAGCACTTAAAATCTTCCATTCATTTTTAAAGAGAAATTTCTGTGAGATTGCTGCAAAAAGACCATCTCTGGAAATAAAGGTACCTAACATGCTGAGAATAACTGCTACAGCTATGGAGCCTGTGTCATTTCTAAAGTACCATTATCTTAAAACCAAGGTGGTTAAGGACCCCACAGTGAGAACTGTAGAAAGGTTTAATATACAGTACATTCACATGGGGGGTTATACAAAGAGCCACACGGGTTCTCTCTGTCTCTTTCATCTTTCCTTGCAGTGCCCATAAGTGAACCCAACAAAGCAAATGCAACAATAAACACAAAATTCATTATTGCCATGACAACACACCCTAATGGAGTGGTGAGTCTGACAAATGCACTGATCAGCCTTAATGTAAGCAGTTTAACTTTGTGACTTCAGAGGGATCCATTTATTAATTAAAGAGACGGTGCTGCAAAGCCAAACTTCAGAGCATCACCCACTAGGAAAAACATCAGGAAAGAGGATGAGCAGCAAACCTGAATAAGAGGAAGAGGAGTAAATCCAAGAAGGAGGAAGAATAAGAAGGAAGAAGAGGAGTGCAGCTAAGTAGGAGGAAGAGCAATAAGTAAGAGAATATCTGACGTTAATGGGTAATGAAGGTGGTAAGGTGTAGCAGTAGATTAGCCCTATCACTACTGGTTGTGAGTTGCTTGTCTCAGCTGAGACAGACGAAACTTCACCTATAGCACTTTTTGATGTCATCGGGTGTGGCCATCTTGTTGACACCCAGCACCCGGTAGAGTGTTTCTCCAGAGGTGGAGAGTGAACGTTGCCTCGGTTGCTCAGACATGGCTCTGTGTCAACCTGGAAGTGAAGGGCTCAGTTAGGAAGAGATACACGTCCACACACACATACTGTAGTATGTAGTTTTATTGGGCCTCGACCCCAGAACAGAACATGGGTCAGTCATCACATTCTTAATTCCCATCTGTCCCCTAGCTGAGCTCTGTCAGTAGGCTCAAGTCCTTATACTCATTACTCATAACCATGCTAGTAGACAGTTTGAGGACTTTGACAACAATAAGGTTTTCTATTGACATCAGAATGAAATAACACTAATATCCACTAATGCACCACTTCCATTTAGGTGCTGCAGCTTATACTTAGTTTTGGACATTTTTTGTTGGACATTGAGAACTGGCAGGTTCCCATTCTTTATACTTGAACTAACAATGTTTTGGGCACTACGCTGATCTACACAGAGTGAACGCAGTGAACTTCTCGGCCTAAAAGATCCCTAGCTGCCCAGAACAACACCTTCAAACCAGCACGAAGATGAACGCCCAGTACCACATATACAGTGCCCTGAAAAAGTATTCAGACTCTTTAAATGTTATCAACATTGATTGGATTACTTATTATACTTACACATATTTTTCAAATCAGTGCTTTTATCGTAAACTCATATGCTGTAACACTAAATTATCAGAGCCAAAATATGTTATTTGGTTTGGAGATATTTACAAAAAATGGAAAAACTGAAACATGCTGCTTGCATAAATATTGAAAACTGACACATTAGTTTTTGGTAGACACCTTTTGCTGCAATAACTTTGAGTCTTTAGGAGTAAATATGTACCAGCTTTGCACACCTTTTGGGAATTATATTTTTCCATTCATCTTGGCAAATCTGCAGCACGTTGTGCAGGGTGGCTGAATGATGCTTATGGAGTGCAATTTTGAAATAAAGCCACAGATTCTTGGTGAAACTGTGGACAGGACTTTGACTGGCCCATTGTAGATCATTCATATACCTCTAGGACAGGAATTTCTGAGACAGAGGAAGGGAGCAAAATCAAAGTTAAATGGAAAGGCCCACCAGCTCAAGGGAAGGGGATATCAATATTTGCTGAAGGTAATGTTCTACTAAATTTTCAACCACAGTGTCTTTTGCTCAGCAAAAAAAAACTTTATTACCAATAATAAATTAAGTAACTGTTTCACCTCAAGTTTTAAACCTAAAACCACTGGTGTTTGGTTGTTGTCTTTCTTGAACACTGGCCGTTTTTGTTCATGAAATGCATGTCTGAAACTTATTTTCTCTGACTTGCACTCAACATAGAAATTCGTTCTAGCCGAAGCCCACACACTGCAATCCATGGGAGCAAGGGTTGAGGAATGTTAAAGGAGAATGTCTGCTAGGGTTCAAGCAAAAGACAGAGCAAATGGCTTGATCTGTGCACAACAATGAATAAAGGTGATTTGTATTTTTTATGTTCAAGCACATGCTTTTATGACCCTAAATAAAAACTGGTTTGATGATGTGGGAAGGATGAGTACTCACCTTCTAGGTCTCCACTCAGCGTCACACACAAACGCAGTGCTATGACAGCAAGTGACACTGCTCAGCACAGTCTGACCCAGATTCCTGCAAAGCCATAGAAACACATTTGCATAAAATATGGGTCAGACTTTCCCCTGGTCACCACCAGTACTTTGATTTTCAGCTCTACACACTTCTTTAGGAAAACAGAGTGATAGGTTGCTGTCTCTAGTGGTAGCTAGAAGCCCTTCAGTCCATGGTCATCCATCAGCTGCTGGATTGAGATAGCATATAAAAAACAAAACAGAATAAACTAATAAGGGAAGCCTGCTCGGTCCTGGGAGACAGACTGGACTGCCTGGTGGAAGTGGTTCAGAGAAAAAACTCCATCAAGGATAGTGATTCTCAGCCTCTGTAGACAGCCCTGACTAAACAGAGGAGCACCTTCAGCAATCAATCAGGTCATCCATCTGTCCACCCATTCATCCATCCATCCCTCCATCCATCTGTCAATCCATCAAGTGGGAAAAATGGAGTCACCAGTGAGACTAATGGATCTGCTGTCCAAGCAAACAGAATCTGAAGGCCTGCAGCCTCAGTGACAGAGGTTTAACAGCAGGCTGCCCTCTTCCATTCCCTTGCCAGCACATGCTCACAGCTTCACCACTTGGCCCACAGATAGGATGGATACCACATGCTGAAGGTGGTACTAAATCTCACCAAATTGCAACCCAATACAGGATTCAAACTGCAGGTGACCATAAGGCTCATGAAAGCGAGTGACGTTCCTTTTGTTTTGAGACATGCCATTGTGCTCCCACGCCGCTGCCAATAGGCCTGGCAGGGGTGTGTAACCTTGGAAACGGATACCATGGACACCAGGCCCTGTTCAGTGGCAAAGCAATCCCTATCTGAGTGGCTGCTCAAATATGCTGAATATGGGGATGTCAAGGAGAGAAAGCCTGTCTGATTTGACTCCATAAGAAATTCTCCATCTTAATTATTATTGGTTGTAAAGGCTTGGGAGCTTGTTGTTTGCTTTTTTAAGAAATTAATTTCTACCTGCCTTCCAGCTGCCCACAGCTCTTCATCCCAAGATCAATGTGATAATAAAACCATCTCCAGAGAGGACTCTAAACACTTGTCTGAGTGAGTGTGTTAGGGGAGTTAACACACAAGTAGACTAACCCACTGTCATGCAATAGATTTCAATGGGAAATGTTACACCCATTTGTACAACCCCAGGCTGTTCTTTGGGTGAAGAAGGGTGTTTTGAAGAGCTGTTTACAATGGTCTGCAGCTGGAAATATACACTGACACAGAACAGGAGGAGAAAGAGTACTTGCGCTGACAGGAGCAACAGCCCAACTACCTATGCAAACTTTGAACTGTGTGGTGATCCATGGGGTCAGGCTCAGGCAAGAGGTTCAACAAGAAGTCCAATACCAAACATACTGTCTAACATTAATGCCCAATTAAATTTAAGTGGATTAGATTGCTCATGTTTCACTTGTGGAACAGACTCCCACATTCTGGCAAGTTCCCAGCTGCAGGTAATCTTTGTTCACCAACTAACTGCTGTGAGAAGAGAAAATGACTCAGCAACCCTTTCCATGTGGCCTCAGGCGTGGAGGTGTGGACACTGCATCACTCACGATCAACATGGTAAAACCTATAGTTTTATTTGCCTTCTCAAGGAGAGCTTCTGTTAGCTCACACCATGTGACTGGGAATAACCAGCATCCATATTTGTTCAATACAGAGTTATGTCAGTGTAAGGAATAAGACACCTAACTGACCAGTTATCACCCCTATGGCACAAACACACCTGTGGAGTAAAACTATATTGATCTGTGGGAGAAACCTGAAATGTCACCTTAACACAAACATTAAAACACTGTGGAAAAGAAATTCCTTGACAAACAGAACAAACTAAATCACTCCATGACGTTTGAGGTCACGTGAGAGAGAGACTTTATTTATACTGGAAACATGACAAAAATGAAGAAGTGAAATAAACGAAAGGAGTCAGGAGCCAGTTATGACTAAGGTATGACTATTCACCCAGTTAGGCCTTAACTTGATGCCAGTAAAGAACTACTCCGTCCTCCTGAGGCATGAGGCAAAACCTGTTCTCCTTCAGCTAGACCATCCTCCACTGTAGTAACACTGTACATACTAGCACCTCATACTCACATCCACACTACAGTCAGAGAAAAACAAAAAGTACTGAAATGGCTATAAAAATAATGGCAGGCAGATAATGTAGGAATCAAAAGGAGGAAGGATGAGGAGTGAATAGTTACATGGTCACAGTCAAAAGGTGACACGGTCATGGTCCTGCGTTACCTTTAATACAATGTTTCAAACATATCTCGTTGCGCAGCCATTTCCCTCAAATGACCAAAAACTGAGAAATAAATAGCAATGGTTCACTAAAAGCTTTATTTTAAATTCATTCTTAACACTTTCACTGCTCATTTGGCAATTTAACATTTCCTATGTAGGTGAGGGGTGGGGCAGAGGGAGTCAATAATAGCAGTAACTTTCAAAATACCACAAGCTGCCAGCTGTCACACATTTTCAATTATAACGATATAAACCAGATGATACTGGACATAGATATAGGTCCTAATTTTGGATATGAATGAGCGCCTCCTCGCAACATGGGTCTATATTAATATACACAGTTGGGGGTTTCCCCTGACATCAGTCAACTGTAATCTGAGACATGTGGCATAAAGGGATATTCACCATGGTGTTACTCCCACTACAGCTGAGGGTCACATGAGGTATTCTGAATTAGAGTGTGAGAGTGTATTTGATAGTAGGACCTTTTCCCAACTGATTACAACTTTAGTGCTAAACCCACAAAAATGCAGAAACTGCATGCTAACAAACACAGGTTAGAACCCAGAATGCAACATGAAAAAACTATATGTACAGTTGCCTGCCAGGACCAGCTCTGAGTTAGGGCAAAAATACTGTTACACTTCACACAACCACAGACCCAGATGGTCTCCGGGACCCACAGCAGTCGGTAGTGTTCAGTCCAAATAGATCTTTGGTCTAGTATGGATATATCTACGGGCAGAAATAGAACACACAGCTGAGACAACAAAAACGTAAAGCAGAGCTAACATAGGCTACAGGAGTGTGTCGCATTAATCTTCAGGGCTGCAGTGGGTGGACTGGCCTCACCCTAAACAGTGTAACTCTTGCAATGCATTGCTTGATGGAATACCCAGATAATATTACAGACGGCGGACAATATTTTGAACCCGCATCCATACCAGATACTACACCAGACCCAGTCATGAATGACCACAAGAACAGTGATGTTACTGTAGCATCATAATGACATCACAGCACTTTTTGGGAAAGACTTGTCACACCGGTGAATAAAACTTTCGTGAGGGACTGGACAGTGTTTATGCACCCAGGGTGACATCCTCCTAACCAGCAAACCCCACAACTTCTTTCAATGGCTCAACATGGAATAAGAGGATTTGTTTTACAAGAGAGGATGCATAATGTATAGATATGCTAGGCTGTGTTTCTACAGTGTACTGTCACAATGATGCATGCACAGTGCAAAATCATAATGATGTGTCCATACAGTGTATGACACATTAAGATCAACTGTATAAACGCACTGTGATATTAAATTGAGCACACTGCACTGTGGTGTTCCACTGCCCATGAGAACCTGCTGCTCATGCCTTCAATGATCTTAAAGAGAAACTCACCGAGGGGGAGCGTTCCTGACAGGCGTGGCAAAGACTGTAACTGTCACAATGAATAGACATATCTCTCTCTCTCTCTCTCACACACACACACACACACACACACACACACACCACAGAGAGGACCTCACTAAGACCACCCTGTGTGCAGTGTCTCCAGGACTTATGTCTGGAGGATTTCTCTCCATCTCTCTCTCAAACTCAAACACATACACACGCACATTAAACAGAGATACACACATAATGCTGCAACACAGACTAATACAGTACAATGGTACATCACACATACAGATGCACTTTAACGGTGCATCACGAGCATCCATATTGGTCAACTCGCGCAGACGGGATTACAACACGATTAATAAAATAATAATATTAATTCTGAGAGAGACTGGGATCCGATGAAAACTCACCGCGTTGTCGATGAGGGTTAAGGGTGTGTCTCGGTTCTCTGCTCGCTTTGCAGGGGATCTCGGTTACTCTTGCATCGCAGTCGAGCGCGCGTGAGCTCTTGCCGCAGCTACGCTCAATCGCAGTGGCTCGCGGATCCGCGTTCACGCGCGCTGAGGGGGTTGGGGGGGCGGGACTCGTTATGGTCAGAGGTGGGGACGTGTACTGTCGAAACGAAATCCTACCGATAACGTTATATACTGTTGTTAAAAAGTGTCTTTAAAAATATCAATGAATATCTTTTCACAGCGGTTCATTTTATATGATTTACAGTATCAAACTGAACTAGCTTTCATACGACAGATAAACCAGATGATTCAGAATGGGAGAGACCCGGCAGTGGTGTAAAGCGCTGCACACAGAAACTGAAACTTGGCGAACCCATTAAAATGTACTTATTGTTGATGTCACTGTCAAAATTATAAACATCCCGAAGAGCGTCATGACGCCATGGCGCACAGCTGTCTCCCTCCAATCGAGATGATGCCCGACAAATTCTCGTTCAGTTCCGGAAGAAAATCCAAACACGCGAGATTTCTCTTGCGAGCTAACGTCAACAACAGCTGTCTGGGAAAATCTGCAGAAAATTTCCGGTAATTTTTATTTGTATTGCTTGAATATTAAACATTGTATTGACAAAGGCAAAGGAAACCAAATCTTAATTATAGAACGCCTTTCATACTCGTCATAAAACCTGTGTGTTTATTAATGGCGGCGTACACGATCGATGTTTTGATTGTGTGTGGCGTTCAGGTTTGAGCGTCTGTTTTTAGGCCTCAGTTCGCGCGCAAAAACGTTTAAAAATGTCTCGTTCGGAAAGACCGATGCCTTTTTTCTTTTGCAGTTGAAACAGAAAACTTTTTTTTGGTATTTTGTTTTTGCATTGTGGTGATGTTTTAAAAGCTAATCAATTGTGTACATATACGTTAATTGCAAAAGACAAAGTCTGTTAATTACTCAAGATCCAGACAACAGCTTATGTGCAAAAGCTTAGTGTTGTTTAGTAAATATTTAAGTTGTGAGTTTTTTTTAAACCAGGTTGTTCTCTAGTTTGTTTCTGCAAGCTCATATTGTTGCGCTTTAGTGCCATTATAGTTTTTTCCCATAATTCCTTCGTGAAGACCCCCTCCCCAGCAGTTACATGCCATGACCACGTCTTTAACCGCTTGTTCCACTTTCTCAGGCTGTTCGGGATGAGTTATGCAGAAAAACCTGAGGAGATTACCCGAGAAGAATGGATGGAGAAGCTGAACAATGTGCACATACAGCGGGCTGACATGAACCGTCTTATCATGAACTACTTGGTGACTGGTAATTCCTCCTTCAGCTACCCCTTTTGTCTACCAAGTGTTAAAATGAACCTTTGTTATGTTCTTGGAATAAACTTGGTGTTTTTCTTGTGCAGAAGGGTTTAAGGAGGCTGCAGAGAAGTTTCGCATGGAGTCAGGAATTGAGCCCAGTGTGGATCTGGACTCGCTAGATGAGAGGATAAAGATCCGGGAGATGATCCTAAAAGGGCAGATCCAGGAGGCCATTGCACTCATTAACCGCCTCCACCCTGAGTTACTGGACACAAACCGCTACCTGTACTTCCATTTGCAGGTATGCTGCGTTCTGCAACTGAAGGCTGGGTCAGGACATGGCTGTCTAAACCTTAAGGAGGAGTATGATGGCAGATGCTGTGAAAGGACTGATTAAGCATAAAACCTTGTTTTTTCTTTTTTCATGTCCTCTCTCAGGCATTACTCACATTACCCACATGGCTGACAGATTTTCATTTCTCTGTCCCCATCTCCTTTCCCCCTGACCCTCTGTCTGTCTTTCACTTTGCAACACCTCCTCTGTGACATCCCCACCCCACCTGTAGCAGCAGCACCTGATTGAGCTGATCCGGTTACGTGAGACAGAAGCTGCACTGGAGTTTGCGCAGACGCAGCTCGCTGAGCAGGGTGAGGAAAGCCGAGAGTGTTTGACAGAGATGGAGCGCACATTGGCCCTGCTTGCCTTTGACAACCCTGAGGACTCTCCCTTTGGTGACCTGCTCAACATGATGCAGCGGCAGAAGGTAGGGTCACAAAGGAGGTTATGTGCAGTGGGAGGGACAGTGTCCTCCAGTTTTTGGACAGCAAGCTAATTATGCTAAATCAGTTATCACTAAATTCTGACAGGTTAGGTAGAAATGCAGCTGTACAATGAACGATTCTGCTTTTCTTCTCTTGACTCTGAAATTAAACCGTCAGCATTGCTTTACCAGGTGTGGAGTGAGGTGAACCAGGCTGTGCTGGATTACGAGAACAGGGAGTCAACACCAAAACTGGCCAAACTGCTGAAACTGTTACTGTGGGCCCAAAATGAGTTGGACCAGAAGAAGGTCAAATACCCTAAAATGTCTGACCTGAGCAAGGGAACAATCGAAGATCCCAAGTGAAATACAGCCTGGACCTAGGCACTATGGAGAAGAGAAGGACATTGAAACTCTTCCTATTTATAGCAACCTGTTGACTGGACCCAGTATATAAATATCTATATATAAATATTTCTTTTCTTATTGGGGAGAGCATTATTATTGGATTGTGTAAAGTGTAAATGACTGGATTTTAAAGTGAGGCTGTGGGTGAAAAGAACAGTTAATTTCTGGAATTTCAGATACTGAGATTCAGTAGATTCAGCCTTACTTTTCTTTACTGAACAGACCTTTCAGTCTCTGGCATTTAAATTTTGGTTTTGTGATGATTTTATCTTCTTTTACTGCTTGTTTAAACACCATTTTTTTCCCCACAGTGTGGGCTGGCTTGTACAAAACCCTGTGTGTGTGTGTGGAAGACTGTGCTCTTGGAGTATTTTGAGCCTAAATTAGGCATGTTATAAAGGGAGTACAGTATGGGGACTGATGTGATTTTTGAAGGCAGCCTAAATACAAGAGGCTGGAGTCGCCCCAGAAAGTGATGTCCTGCTAACTGGAAGGTGATGTATTGGTTACTTCCTGGTCAGCTGCTGTGTAGGTGTTGTTGTGTTAGAGCTTTGCTCTTGATGGTACATTTCCAGCTGTGAATGTGTTTTGAGAGTCAACTCGCCACATTACACCTTTCTCCAGGACTTCCCTGGTCTGTCCATTGTGCTGAAGATGTTCTGCACTGCAATGGCTCTGTGGCTGTGCTGTTGTAAGGCAGGTTGGCATCTACAAAGGAAGACAACAAACAGTGCATTAATTGCCAGGTTTGCTTTTTATTTGCTGAATACAGGCCTGCTGTACTTGTTTTGCAATAGTTGTTCTCAAGGGTGCTTGGGAACTGTTTGAGTTATGTTTATGTTCACAAGTTGTCATTGCAGTTAAAAAAAAACATTTCTCTTTGGAACTTTATTGTGAAGTCCATGGAAACATTTCATCCTGGTTGTGTTGCATAGCCAAACTAATGTGACTACAGACGGTTTGAAACACCAGCGTCTGTTATTGATAAAGAGTTTTTGCAGTCAGATTTACAAATAAAGAAATAAACAATTTTGGAAAAATTGACTTGTGTGTACAGATAAGTTATTTATAACAACAAGCTATTATATTGGATGTTGTTGACTTGTAGTTGGATGTTTCAACAAAATATTGTTTTTGAAATGCAAAACATTTTCTGACTATGACCTGAATCAATTGAACTCCACTGAATAAATTTCTGTAGCACTCCAAAAGTTGACCTTCTCCAAATCTGAGTCCAGAAGTCTGGTTACTGGTACTAACCACAGCTGCTTTTACTAACTGCAGTCAGTTTAACTCCCCACAGATACTAACCACAAACACTGCCCCCATGGCCTATATCCCTCACCCTGACCTGCACTGTGAGGGCCAAGACAAAAACAAATGTGTGTTGTTTTTTTTGTTTTTTTTTAATAGCCCTCAGAATTATTCATGCTAGTGCTTAAAGTATAAAAAATAATCATGATGAGAAACAGCAGATTAAATTTTTAGGGTGCAGTAAATCTGTTTTGCTGCAGGAGCTGATGCCGCGTACTAAGCTGATTAGAACAGTGAGATGCATGGTTACTGAGTTGTTGTGCATAGTGAGATAGTGGCTCAGGTGAAGAACAACACAAACACAAAGGTGGCCCATATGGACAGATTTGGCTTAAGGAGCAAGAACAACAGAAGAATGATTTCCACCAGGTGAATACACTCTCCTCACACACCGAACCTAAAAATCCTCAAAGCACTTCTGAGAAGAAGCAACAAAAATAATGAAGGTGCAGAACTGTCATAGCTGGCAGTTTGTGGTTGTCCACTTTTGTAACTGGTTTTGTCTTAATGATTATTTAATTTATTACTGAGTATTGATACTGACTCCCTTTCCTGCCTGTGCTGTAAACCAGGGAAATGTATTCTGTACTTTCTACAAATTAAGTATTGCATGTATTTACTGCCATATTCCCCAAGGTGTCAGTTCAAGTGAAAATGTGTTCCAGCACCTACAGGACTGCACTACCTGTTGTCCCTGTGTTAACAAGACACCATAAACAGCAGCTTTAACACACAAAAAGAAATTAATTTGCTTTGAAGCACAGTGACATACAGAATCTGCACAAC
The DNA here is from genome assembly GCA_018136845.1 of Heterotis niloticus. Taxonomy (NCBI): domain Eukaryota; kingdom Metazoa; phylum Chordata; class Actinopteri; order Osteoglossiformes; family Osteoglossidae; genus Heterotis; species Heterotis niloticus. The sequence goes on along the minus strand of CM030889.1, from coordinate 31,643,043 downwards.
ATCTCCAACAACAGCCAAAAACATTTATTAAGGTGTGTACAACTGATTCGATTTATTTAAAATGCTTAGGTGAAAAAAAAACACAACAAAAAACTTAAATCTAGCAACATCAATGTGTTCATTATCATTTGGTGAACAATTTTGCAATGTATGAGCAACAAGAAATGAAACAAGACATTAAGACAGAAATCACTAATAAGTAAATAAATGAAAAAGTAAATACTACAACTTATTAGTTAGTGGCTTTTTGTATATTTAGTCAGTTCCAGTGAAAGATAACAATCCATATTTGGAGACATGCATGACTGCTGACAGCTGTGACATGACAAGAGCACAGACATCCACACGACTGATGGCTTGGGTTCAAATACCGGTGAAAAGTAAACATGGGTCTAGTAAGGTGATCAGGGAGGGCTGTATGCTATGAGGTCAGTGTGTTTTCCCAGTGGAGTTACAATCACACACCTGAGGCAAGGTGCTCAGCAGCGTCCCCTCCGGGCAGTGTGTAGACCCCATGCTCAGGTACGCCACCATCCGGTGCAGGTCTCCCAGAGCCCGGCTCTGCATCAGGATGTAGTTTCTGGCTAGCAGCAGTGTGGCTATTTTGGACAGTTTCCTAGACGATGGGTTGGGGTTGTACGGAATGACTGCTCTTAGGCTGTCCAGTGCCTCCCCAAGGTCATGCATGCGCCTACGTTCACGTGCGTTCACACGCTGCCGCAGGGCCTTGTACTTGCGCTGCTGTTTCTCCTGATCCTCATGGAGGGTCTGCATCTCCCATTGGGGGGGTGATTCAAACCCCTGTCCGTGACTGCTTTCCATTCCAGTGCTGCTGGTGAATGTCGGTGTGTATCCAGGAGACATATTGCCGGGGCCTTGAGCATCGCAGTGGGTGCTGTGGCCAAATGCTGAGCTAAAAACACACTTCTCCCAAACACTCATCCTTCAACAAGTGTCTGGCCAAGCACCTCACACGCAATCCCCAAATAAATTTGCCCTCTCTGCTCCTTTGGTTTCTCCTCGTGTGCTGAAAAGACCAAAAAAAATACAAAATATAGTAGGTCTGTGTGTGCCAGCTGCGTTTCAGTAGTGTTTAACACACAGATGAGGTGCTGAGGAGCTGGACGTGTGTATGATGTGGTCCTCCCCAATCTGCTCTGCAGGTTATGAACGACTGGGATTACAGACACACCCAATCAGGAGGACTTCTCACCAAATAGGATTAAAACCCAGTTAGAATAATGAATCTGAAACAAAGGAAATGAAAAACAACAAATAGGTGGAAACAATAAACAACAACAATAATCTTGAATCTCTGCTCTGAAATCAAAACAATTTAAACTTGAAGACAATTCAGTGTACTGGTGGTACCCTTTTCCTGTAGCTTAGCCCAGTAACACCCAAATTATTTTATTTATTTTGATCACGTTCACCTACAGGTGATTTAAAAAGGTCCAGAAACTTCCATACATTTATTATGCAGAAACCAAGTTTCTTAGGTGGGAATTTGTAGAATTTTTCAATGCTAAAATCAGAAAAAATATTAAGGCTAACTTTATAAATAGTTTTAAAATATAACAACGTGTACGAAGCAAAGCTAAATTCTCACTCTGGAGAGTGACCCCAAACAACATCAGATGACAGTGGTGGCAATGCAATACAACATAACCATCGGGTTGATGACATGTTGATGAATGTGACAGATCTTATTTAAATTAAAGCAGTGCTGATTTAGTATTTGTGCTGAAGAATGTGTGAGTTTGACCTCAGGTGACGTGTAGCAGTGTGGCTTCACAAAAAGTTGCTGGACACAAATGTTGACACAGTGAATTTGAGAGTAAAAACTTAGTGGAAGGAGACCCAGCTGTCCCAAAGTGAACAACTCCATCTCCAGAAAAAGGTTCACAACCTATGTGTGGAATGTGGGTGAAATCAAGGTGGAAACTCCACACAGACTCTATACAGGGGAACAGTTTGTACCTACAGGTGAATACAATATATACAGCAGGATATTTTCAGCATTACTGTACAATGTATTTTGTACCAGCAGATGTCAGTGGTGTCCAGCAGAATGACTAAGGCTCCTATCCTGTTGCTGTTTCTGCAGATGTATTGATGGCCCATTAATTCTGTTAACATCACATCCCTAAGATGTTCTGTTGGCTTCAGGGGTGTGACAATACAGGATACTGTAGTAAAGTAAGGTCACTCTCAAGTTCGTGGGACTGTAGTGTGCAAATATCCCACAGGGTGAGCCGTTTCTGAAATCCTAGACTCAGTGTGTCTGGCACCAATGTTCAAGTCATGTTCAGTCACTTAGACCATGCATCTTGTCCACTCTATTGGTCATCCAAAAAGTAATCGAACCTCTACATCTTGTCTGTGTGCTTTATGCAATGGATAACAACCATGTGCCAAACTTGAGGGCAGGGGGAGCTGTGTGTGTAAACAGCTATATGTACCTAATAAAGTGACTGCTGAGGTGACTTCTGGAGTATTTACAGCTCACATCTGGGGGTCGGTGAGCAGTAACAAGTGGAGAAACTTTGCACGTTTGTAGGATGAACCTGTTAACAATCTGCATTGAAAAGGAGTTTGTGGAGATGACAGATTTCTATTTTTAATTCTTTCAAGTTAATTTTAATTTCAGTTTAGCTTGAAGTTACTAAAATTTTAAGTTAAAAATCTTATTTATAGCTATAACCAAGAATCCAACAAAACAAACTAAATCAAAGAGCATGAGAATTACGATCACTAGTAAAGTGACTTTGAAGTGGTGAATGAAACTGTTTGTGTCCATAATCTGAGCTGGTTTACACAGACCCCAGTTCCATTTCCTATTCATACCCCCAGTTAACCTCATGAGTGCTCTGATTTCATTTTACAAAACGTTGGTTTCACATCACAATTGACTGATGGTTACAGAGCAGTACTAATAGAAAATTTAGTTCAGTTGTGCTTCTCAAATAAAAGAGTACAAATTACAGTTGAACTTCATTAAAATTAATCGGTAATTCAGTTATTCAATTATAAAATGGCCAAGACCTACAAAGAAATCATTAATTAATCAAATGTGTATTTCACAGTAGCCACCTTTAATGGTTTACTATTCATTTTGAGGGTCACAGATGAACAACAACAAATTTACTGTAAACCATTTTCCCTAAATACTTATACATCCAAAAACTTTCACAAATAATTCATGCATTTTTGCAACTGGGGGGCAAATCCAAAGAAATCTGCTCTCATTCTTGCATCATGAATTTTCAGTATAGCAACAATATGTGAAACTAGGACCCTTCTTTTGTAAGCATGATTTTTGGATTTTAATGATTCACTAACATGTTGTCAATATTAACCAGAAGTTTGACTTCAACACAGTTGATAAACTTCACTCAGTCTTCCATGTGCTAGAAATCTGCTGCAGTAATTATTGTCACAAACATGATAAAACAAACGGATGTGATCATTTTACTGCTTGAATTGTGTTTACTTGGTGTTGCAGTGATTTCTAGGCACCACCATGTGAGTCAGTGAGCAAAATATTCTTATCCTTATGAGAAATAATGGTAATCTGACCTCAGGATAATGACCCCCTGCAGAGTGCTCATTTCCCAGACGCAGTTAGAGCAGCAAAGGGGAAGTCCTGTAGGAATATAATATAGTAATATAATAAAACACTGTGGGGGTATCTTCACAGCTCTAGAAGGGTGTGGATTTAAGCTGGTTCACTGACAGATCCTGGTCTCCTGAGTGGTTCTGGCAAGGAGCTGCAGGTTTATTCATTTCTGCTCCTTTGGGCTGAGTGCGAAGTAAGGCCCAGTTAGGAGTTTATTACCACTGTAATCTGTTTGAGGAGTTGCACAGAGGGGAGTAAAGGCCCTGTGAGGATGGAACAGCTCGAGATGGGAGAGTGTCTGTTTGTTTCCTCCAGTTCCCCTGTGTCCCCCCATCCCATCGTCCCCCATCATTGTGAGCAAAGGAAGACTGAAGATGAAACACTCGGCTTTCTGTCGACACACATGGCTCCCGCTGTTTTCTCCCTGAATTAATTTGCTGCTGAGATATTAATCAAGGTCAAGAATAGAAAAAACAAAGAAGCAGTTTATTGCAGCTTGAAAAAACCCCAGACTTTATTAACCAGCTTCATTATGCAACACAACACAGCAATGCTGACTGAAACATTGAGAAAAAATGTCCTTTTTTTGAGTCCAGTTCCATGGTCAGTCCAGCAGTTTGTGGAGTGTTTATTATTTGCATGGAACTGGATATGAAAAAGAGCCAGTGTTACACCAGTGAGGAATTGGAAATGTTTTGCATCAGGAAATATCTTCAACACCCCCTGTCCAAAATGCTGCACATTCTGCTCTACTTATGAACACTCTGATATCTGAACATGCTCTCATTTTGACACAGCGAGACAGGTTTAGGTACAGCTGTGCTCCGAATTCACACTCAGATGCTCTCGGGGGAGTCATATGAACAGACAAACCATAGAAAATGATGGACACACCCACAAACACATACATTTAAACCCTGCAGCTGACTGTGACTTTTCCCTCCACATTTCTGTGTTGCAGGGCAAAGAGGCGTCAGATGGAAGAAACCAAAAAAAAAAAAAACACTTCTGTAGGCTTAGTGTGGAATCCAATGACTTTGTGTGTGTGCACGCGCATGTGTGCGTATGTGCGTGTGTATGTGTACGTGCGTATTTGTGTATGTATTCATGAATCTTTGGGGGCATACGCACACACAGACGCACACATACATGCATGCACATATGAATAAAAGGGTGAGAGAAGTGAATCCTTGTGAGACTCCATGGGGGGAGACTGCAGGAGACATGGGCTATGGAGGTGAAAGAGCAATGTTAGAAGCAATGTCGCTGTGTAGTGCCTCACTGCTTGTGTGGACTGACAAAACCCCAAAATGCTTCAGAAATGCTGGCTGCACACCTGCATCCTCCCACAGTCTGTCCATGTCTGTGTGAGTATGTGTGTGTATTACTGTTTTATCCTCTGCTCTGTGTGCTCACACATACTGACTCAGTCAGCCACTTCAAAGTTTTACTTTTTTGCATGGCATGAATGCTGACCATGACCCTATCACATGATTGCAGAAGGGAATTATGGGAATTTGAGGGAGCCCTTTAAGTATTACATAGGGAGGCCATTTGGAAAGTCATTGTTGGGTTGTGTCATGGCCGTTTTTCATTTACTAATGTTATTAATTTTGTTTTTTTGCACCAATCACCACCTAACAGGGTGAATTTCCATTGTGAGGGGGTCATATTAACATTAATTGTTAATTGTTTGTTATGGGAAAAAATTTAAACTTGTTTTCTGGGTGACAAATTTGTCATCTAAGAAGAATGGGGTTTGTGAGATGTGCAGCACTCATGAGAGGAGCACAGAAACACACAGTCGTACATGCAGGGTAAAGGGTGGACAGAGTTCACACTGCACCTACTGAAAAACCACACATCTGCCCTTTGATGGTGCTGGAAGGAGAAAACATTCATTATCACCGAAATGTTTAAATCTAATCAGGCACTGAGTTCAGATTAGGCAGTTGAATTAATCAGAGGCAAAATGGGGTGGTGCACATCTGTCAGATTTCCGGGGGTCTTCTCACAAAGGGGGGTGAGGGCACTACCATAGCCTCCTAACTCTTGTCACTGGTCCGGTGATAAGTGTGTGAAGTGCTTGACATATTTACAGAGAATCAGTGCTCTACAAAACAAATATCGATTTTGGACATTAGTGAACTTTGAGTGAGAAGACAGAAATGGGATTCAGGAGACACAAAAACTATGGGATTCAGTGCTCTGGATGTCATGGAGGTTTGGAGATGTCAAGGATTAAGGAAACATGAAGGTTGGTTAACACACAAGGAGTACAAGGCTGAGGATAGGATCAAATTCAAGGAGGCAAGCAGAGAATTCACTAGCACAATGTGATTCTACAAGGATCCAGGGCCAAGAGGCTTGTGTTTAAACAGAGTTAATGATCAGACTTAAGATAGGGGGATCATGGAAATTAGCAGGGTGAGGACCTCTGCTGATCAGCTGGAGTACTGTTTCCTGGGGATGGGACAACTCTGAATCCTTCCCCCATGAAGTGACCTCCAGCTCAGAGTAAACAGAAATGCATCATCAGCAAATGAAGACCTCTAGACACAGAAACACAGGATGATCAAATAACTTGTGTTTCTGACAGCACCATGTTGCTGGTTCACAACCCTCCAGCGGCCACCTGTAGAATTGACATGAAAACAGTGAACACACAGATAATCACAGCAGATGGAGTTGGATTCATTTACGTAACTGTCAGCTAGTCAGGAGAGAATTGCCTTGAGAGATTAATTTAGGAGGGATTCAGTAGCTCTGAGGAACACAGGGAACTCAATCCACTACATTCCACCATGAGAATCTGCAGTGTTGGATCCCTTGTGAGTGGTGCCACTATGTTACCAGAGGCGGAGGAGCACAGGTACTGAGAGATGGAAAAAAAATGGAGACCTGTCGATTCATGTCTTACCCTCTTCATCATATTTACTCCTTCTTCAGCATTTTCTTCCTCCCTCATATGTTTTCAAAGCTAATGACAGAAGAAGAGGGAAGACTGAACAATGGCAATTTTCATCTCTATATGCAAACCATACACACTTTATGACATATACCTTTGTGCTGGATGTGGATGTTCTTCAGGAATCCCCCCACCACCACCACTCTATTTTGGACATACGACATGCTGTGCTGTTCAAGCCATTATGATAATTCTGCAGATGAGCCCCTATTAATTAGCCTAGATTTGTAAATTCAGATCAGATTAATTAAAAACTCATTGGGAAACACTGGACCAGGATATATGCTAAGCTCTCGCAAAGCCACCCCATGCTGCTGTTTTGTTATCTGTCTGTGAACGAATTGCAATGGAACACCATGGTATTTATCCCCTCCTCTTAGGTCCCACTGAGATTCAATATTCAAATGTAGCTCTACTGCTTTTAATCATGCGAAAGCAGGTGACAGGTGTAACATCGCAGTCGTGACAATTTAGATCAGAGTGCTTCTCGTTCCTTCCCGTCTATTGCATAAGTGAACATTTGCCGTTTTCACGTTTTCATGATGCACCCAACACATCAGATGTATTTCTCCATCCATGACTTGGGTGAACACGAGATGACATGTCGACTTCACCAGAGACCACAACACACCACTGAAGGCTTCAATGACCCTACGATTAACATTTATCTTCTTATCCAGATTTGAGGATATTACCAGAGACATTCAGGTGAACTGTCTTGGCCAAAGGTACAAGGGCAGAGCCTGCCATAGGACTTGAACCAGCCACCACCAGGGTACAGGGCAGCATCCTTTAAGCAATGAGCAGTCTAATGGCTCTCAGTGAGATACTGCAGAACAGTGCAGTGAGGGGTCTTTATTACCCCCACATGTGGATGTGCATTTATAGCTCAGCAGTATGTGATGAATCCAATAAAAGGTTTTATATTATACGTATAAAACATATCCAGCTCTTTAGGATGTGGGATAAATCCTGGACTCGCTTCAGCTTTCACATTTAATTTTGTCACTTTGCTTCCTGGGCAACTGAAGCTTGCTATGGCAATGCCTCTTGCTGTGTCTTCTACACTGTCCCAAAAAACTGCAGAGGAGTGATTTCCTTCAAGATCTCAGATGATCAGAAACCACTTTGACTGCACTCAGTTTAAATTGTTTATGTATTTTACGTTATTGCTCCTTTATTTTATTGTGGCATTTCATTTAATAATAGTCTTTAATAGAGTGGGGCAGCAGAAGGAAGTCAACAAGTGCATATTTCTTGTGAAAAGGAATTTTCCTGTTCAAGCTTCATTCCTCATTCAGTGTTATTCAGACAGACAGAATGAGACTCATGTTATACAGTAATACTGATATGTATGTTCAAGTTTTCAGCAGGTAGTGCAATGGCTAGAGCTCTGGCTGTGTGATAAACACCTAGGTTCAAATTCCCCTCCTACTGTAATGGCCTTCATTAAGGCACTTACTCCAAACTCATACAGTAAAAACAACTCTGCAGTGTAAATTATTAAATAAGTATAAATGTCTTTGGAGACAAGGGTTAGGTAAATAAATAAACTTTTTCATGGAAACCAAGTTTGCGTGGAGCTTTACATCCCACTACACAATATCAGATCCTATTGTTTCACCTTCAGTAGAATGAATGACCTGTAAGCTTATTTGCATAAACCATCAACCAGTCAAACACTAAAACACTTAGTTGGAGAATAATAAACAACAAGTTGTTCACAAGAAGGTTATCTGACTTCTCTGGGGTGTTGGAAATAATAATAATAATAATAATAATAATAATATACAGACTTTTTCTTTAACAGAGAGAGGGCTGAGCAAGATGGCTCTGTGATCTCCACACTTAAAGCTCACCTTGATAGTGAATACTGTATATGGGTGGATAGATGTATGGTGGACGAATGAATGGATGGAATGGGGGAGGTGTTGAAGGTCACCCTCAAGGGCTGGTTGGTGCAGAGTGATGGCCAGGATCTGACAGGAAATCAATGAGCAGGAAGTCAAGAGGACAGGGAAAAGTCTGGCAATTTCAGGGACCAATTTATGTGGGGAATGAAAGGAGAAGCACAAAGGCTGTGACTGAGGAACGGGGACGACCAGAAAGTCACCACACAAGCTGCCCTCCCGAGATATTAAAAAGTAATTACCAAATACCACACAGCGCCTGCAGAGACGTGATATAATTATAAGTTTTCACCCAACTGGAAGTTATTAAAATATTATTCACATGGATTTACTCCAGCTGATCTTTGTGAAATGGGGTTTCTTCTAGAAACTTCCTTGCTATATCAACACAATTTGTTTAAACAACAAGTTAAAGGGATCCGAGCGACTGACAAATTTGACTCCCCTATCAGATTACCCCCCATAAATTCAGAATACCAGTGGTGCGGTGGTCAGTTGGCCAACATTAACAATCCTGTCCCCTGCACATGACCAATACTTTATCTCTGCTCCTGAAATCAAGCTTTACAACAGCAGTTTCAGAAGAGGATCAGATACAAAGGTTTAATTTTGGTTACTTACACCAGACCCCAGCTTATGAAATCAGTGAGGACTGGAAGTCTGTTTATTGTGCAGGACTATTTTTCATTTAACTTTTGTGATACATTTAATAAAAATAAATTTAAAAAATGATAAAGGCAAAAATGAAAAACTCCTGTTCAGTGCTGATTGTTGACAGATTTATCCATATAAATGTAAGCAGCGTTCTTCATCTTATTACTAATCACAGGGACTCAGGAACACCAGGCATGAGCTGTAAGTACTGTGGAAAAGAGTTGAATTATGTGTAGTGGACAGAAGGATATATTGATATATGAATGGCTGGGATTGGGGGCGGTGTTGAAGGTCACTCTCAAGGGGTGGTTGATATAGAGTAATAGTCAAGGATCCAACAGGAAATTGATGAGCAGTGAGCCAAGAGGGCAGGGAAAACATCTAGCAATTTCAGGGACCAATTTATGTGGGAAACAAAAGGAGAAGCATGACTATGACCGGGGAACGAGGTCGACCAGAAAGTCACCTCATAAATTGCCCCCATGAGAAGCTAAAAATTTAATTACAGGGGTCTGATCAGTTGTAGGGGAGCAGCACTCTTTTGGGTGGGACGGATACCTAAGACAATAGGTCTCTTGGATCTGAAAGCTTTTTTTTATAAAACCAAGTAGAGAAAAACAGGGGAGCCCAAAACAAATAAGGAGAGGAAATTTTCCAGTTCTCACACTGTTGGTCATGCACTTGCTTGGAGACACCACACTCCCTTCATCTCCTTCCATCCTCTGACCAACTGCCTTAATAGGGCCTTCCTAATGAGGTTTCAACCACTAGCAGCTGGCGACTTTGAATTTTGACATCACCACTCACCAGTTTACAGGTCCCACCCCCATTCTGTTTTAATGCTCATCTATTGGAACAAAGGGCTTTTTTGAGGGCATTTATTAATCTACCATAAAATAATGTTCCATAGCCTTGATGTCAGGGGTTAATATGAGGGTTTCTCATTCAGCCATCAGTCTGTGTGCAATATGAAAGATAACAAACAAAAGCATAAATTGTGATTGTCTCTACATATTGCTGTACAGCACTTTTTAACATCATTTTACATACTGCAGAAGTTAAAAAAGGTACAACACACAAACACATCCTCTGAGAATCACATTTATCAGGTCGTATAAAAAAATCACCCATGGAGAGTAAAAAGAAAAATTGCTCATCCTCCCGTTTCCATAACGACAGGGCCAGAGCTGCCTGCAGGCTTCATTCCGGCTCCACCCCCTCCCCCCACCACCTCTCCTGGGTATTTTTGTGTCTGTGACTTCCTCTTCTGCTGACAAAACACTAGAACCCTTCAAAAGGCCTTTACTGGGACTCTGATCCTAGGACCCCATTCCCTACCAAAATGGACAGGACACAGTCATGGCCCCCTTGTTGGGAGGTGTGTTGCGCACAACGCTGCCACCATCTGATGCACAATAAAGGCTTGTGTTGCTTGTGTTGCTCCTTATTTAGCAATAGGTGATGACATATACAATATGTCCATAATAAACTAGTATTTTTAGTCTTGTTTTGTCCTCTAATTCCCTCCAGCTGCCAACTGTTTCCCTTTAGTGCTCTGGGGTTGTTGGTGCCAAGTCGCCATGGCCTTGCCTCCTCTGGATGAGTCACTCCTCCCAGGCAGCAGAGGGAATCACACTCAAGGTAGGACCACAGAGGGGAGAGCAGCTTAGGGTGGTCCAGGAGGTAGAGTGGTGCCTGCAGCACAGTGGCGGCATCAACATGCACATTATTTATCCCACAGAAGCCACTTTGGATCAGAGGGGCACCACTGGAGCTGCTAATCCATTTTTGCACCACCAGCATCTCACCTGTGGTGCCAACATTCCATTTGCACCCACACAGAGATGGAGCATCGCAGTGATGATGGCACTTGTCACAGCTCCTATCACCCATCTGCTCATATACCTACATCACAATATCACATACGTCACACCTGCCTTCCTTCTCGGGGTACCATGGAGAGACTGTGTGTCAACGCTGTGGTCTGTCATTGCCTCCTCTAGGATCTTCACATCTTCACATCTTCACAACGCACACCCTACACATTTGACTCCTCCATTTGCTCAGGTGGTGAAAGCAGCCAGATGCTACTCAACACCACCGGTGTGCTTCGACCCTATGTTGGTGCTGCATCTCACAGGCGCGCACACACGCGCACACAATGTACTGTCTCCATCCCAGGGAGCGAGGCCAGTCGAAGGCTGTGATTAATTGTTACTCAGCAGTGTCCCCCCACCCACACACAGCAAAACTGGATAACAAATGTTGCTAATCTGCATACACTATTGGTTCCTGATTGTGTGTTGATGATGATGAAGTGAACGAGTGTGAGTGAGATCTCGCCCAATCTTCGCGCCCTTCACAACGCGTGATTATTGTTATTCCTTTTACCAGGGGTTATGGGTAATGAGCAGGGGCTCAAATCACAGTAGGAGTGCCTGATGAGCATTTATTCTAATAACAGACTGGAGGTTACATACAGAAATATTCATGGACAGGTGAGCAAAGGCGAGAAATTTCACACAAACAGCTTAGTGTACCAGAGCTGCTGCCTTGCAGTCAGATGGTCTTTGGTTTAAATCCCAGCTCCTGCTCTAGTATTCCTGACCAACACGTTTATGCTGAATTGATGCAATAATAATTACACTGCTACAAAGATGGATAAATTAAAAAACCTAAGCATTACAGTGTACAAACCACAGCTGTAACTAAGAAGTATTTAATATCAAACTCTTTACACAGTAAACACTGTTTTTTACCACACTGACGGTAAAAGACCATAAATCACATCCGCTAAAGAAGTAGCAGTACGCTCGCAAAATGAGCAACAGCGCCCTCTGTATATGGGGGGGGGGGGTCAGTGAGCCTGGCCCTCTGGACCAGAAGGGCCCAGGATTTGCCCAGATGGAGAGGCCTCACACAGAGTCCTCATTTGCTGTGCGGCACTGACCACCTGTCACCAGAACCCGCTGTGGGCAACAACTTGCTAAAAACAGCCGGGTGGCTCTGCGCCCAGATTACTGCTTTGTTTTATTATTATTAAACACGTGTCAACAACTACCACAAGTGCAGAAACCTGGCTGTTGAGAACCACCAAATATGAAAACAACAAGTATTTCTGGCTGGTAAATTAAAAACAATTATTATATTTATTTGAAATGGAAAAATACAAAAAGGGCAAAGGGAAATGGCTGTGAAAATGCTGCATGGAGTGACTCTTGAAATGAACCCGTTATATAAAACTCCAGAACTCTTTCCAGAAGCTCCTCTAGGTTCCAGCTAATGAAAAAATCCACTGAGCTACCATCTGGCACAGAGTTACACAAACAAGAGTTCCTCCAGGGCCCCAGGGGGCACCATTCTGTTATGCAACAATAAGTAAAGTGCAGGTTTGCAGGGGTTAGGAGTTGTGTTTGGAGAACAACCCCCTCCAGAAGATCTCTGTTTGGGGATTAACCCTGATAAGGCCCTTTATTTTGCATTTTTACAGTGCTGTTCCTCTTCTCAAAATCATTTCACATGATCACAGTAGGGAATGCAATATTTTAAGGTGCATTTTTAATCATAAGGTTACAAAATAAAATCACACAGGTGGTCCTACAGCAAAAAGACAAGTACTTAATGGCAACATCCTCGCTGTGTAAATGTGCAGACAACATTTTGAATAATCGTACTTTGCATAAGTCTACTTTTATATGTCTTAGGGTGTATTTTAGCCCTTGTTTGCTCTTTTGCTTTGAGAAATACAGGACTATGGACCTTTTTACAGTTTGTTAAAATTACACTGTTTTACAGTGTGGTTCCTGTCAGTGCATCACCAAAAAAAAAATTCACATTGCTTCTTTCATCATCACAACAAAAAGTCTTCTGATGTCTGTGCATTGACTGTGTTTAGAGGAGGCCAGGCCTGTCCCTAAGGGTCAAGAAGGGGTTGGAATCTCCATCTCTCAGTGCATCTTGGGATACCTTGCCGTCAAGTCATGTGGGGATGACTGGCAGCCATGTTGCTGTGGGTTGGTTCTGGTAACATGCATGTGAAAACTTCCATCCATTCAAAGGCATTTAAAGGGTTTAGCCACATTAGCAGGAACTTGTAGAGCTGAATACGATCCCTGTTTTTAGTAGAACCCCTTCAGAATCCCTGTTTGGAGACAACCACCCCCCTAAAAGATCCCTGTGTGGGAAAAACCCTGAAAATAAGGGAATAAGAACATAACAATCACATCCATAAGTGATTCAACACTCAACCAGGTTCACCAACAGCAAATTAGCATACAGTACATCCAGTCAGAGCCACATCACTTTTATAAACATCCAATCAGAATGATACAACTCCTAATGATGTCCAATAAGAATGACCCAGCTTCTAATGATGTCCAATCAGACTAACAACACTTTTTACTACTAAAAGGAAAATCACACAACTTTTAAATTCATCCACTGAGAATCACACCACTGTACCTCTTTAAAAATTAGCCCAGAAAATAACTTTTTGCCGTCAGTAGAAAGAATGGCAGAAGAACTTGCTGTATGGAGCGTTTTTCATCAATCTGCTGAGCTGGGGGCGTCCAATCTAATATTTGCCATCTGACGGTTTGGGGGGGGGGCATATTCACATGAAGCTGATTTTTGTTGCTGCTTTTAGTCCAGTGCATCCAAGAGAAGCAAATTTCCTGTTTCCAAAGAGCATCTGAATGTGTGAAATTGAGCTTTTGAGAGACAGGGGGTGTGAGATGGAAGACTTGCAAGTCGCTGTGTGATATTGTTTCAACAAGCAGTGGGAGCGGCCTGGTCTCTCTCGCTCACTCTCTCTCTCTCACACACACACACACACACACACACACACACACACACACACACACACACACACACACACACAGAGTTCCTACAGTGATTTACCCTTTTATACAGCAGCATAATTTTTACTGTATCAGGTTAAGTACCTTGAGTTTAAGTGTCTTGAAGGGAACTACAGCAGGAGGTGGGATTCAAACCCAGGTCCTTTGAATGCTTTTGCCACTATGCCATGCGCAGGTCATATGACATTATCTTTGTGATACTTGCAATTAAAGCATAATTATAATTGTAATTTAATTATAAATTAAGATTATTCAGTAGAAGAATTCTCACTGAATTTTGTAGGAAGTAAGATGTTAGAAAAAGACCAGGTACATGACACTGATGGTGTTGATGAGGACATCTGTGAGATGAACCCAACATCCCAAGTGGAGAACCTGCTCTTCTCTGTTTTTGTAGGTGAATAATCTGAGATCACCACATGCCCCTTCTCCTGCAGGACGCCACCATGTGGCCGCTCCAGAAAGACCTGGCCTCTAGTCAGCATCTCTACATCCATGCCTTGCAGCATGGGGGGGGGGTTGTTGCCTGGCAACTTCTTGTGGTTGCCGTGGAGAGTTAAAGTGGAGCAGCTGGTCCAATCAGCAGGCAAGCAAAGATAGGGAGTTTCTCATGACATGAAGTGAGGCTGTGGAAGTGTGGGGAGTGTAACACATTAGCTAGGCATTTAGGATGCAGGAAACTGGAGAACAGAATTAGAGAAGCAAACTACAGGATGAGGAAAGGAGAGAACAAAATGATGAAGGGATTATAAGATGGAGGAAGAGGAGGATGGGTTGGGCAGGACAGGACAGTATGGAAGAAGGGAAACTGCAGCACAGAGGACAGTAGCGGAGCTAACTAGCCCCAGTATCACAAGATGATGTAAATTCTGATTACAGTGGACAAGACCCTCTAATGAATATTCATTTGGCCTATTAAGCTACAACCAATTACATACTTGACTGCTGAGATGAAACCGGTTCTTGTCTTCCAGTTTCCAGTGGTGTTTTTTTGAATAATTGGCTGAAATAAAGTTAACAAAATGAAACCCCAATATGCAAAAATTACACCATACCTTTCCTCTGTCTGTGGCCTTCAATTCTAGACAAACAGGTCTGAGCTAAACCTGAGCTCAACTGGGAATGAAACCAGGTTTACTACAGGCAGTCTGTGAGCCACCATGGAATATGAGGGTGCTTGTGGGCAAAACAACATGGTCTTAATATTCTACATCATCATTTCTTTTTGCTGAGAATCTCATATTCTGCACAACCTTGCTCACCTGGTTAATTCGACTGGAGTTAACTTTTAATTATATCTTCAGTACACTAATTTGTGCACGATATTAAAAAAAACGGTTTATAGCTCCACTTTATCATTTTCTGTTGGATTTTAAAATGAAATTTTCATGACAAAAATGATATGCACTTTGAGTTCTCCATAGAAGAAAGCTGTCAGTCCAGCATCTGCATTTAACACACACAGAAGTTTCTGGGGAGAAAGAGAGGGAGTCAAAGTGGTGAGAGCTGGGAATTTTCTGGTGGGAGGAGACCATAAGAACCACAGAAGCAGGACTGAAGCATCACACAAGAAAGTCACACACAAACACACACACCACACACAGTGATGCTCAACACAAAAAAAAATGTACACATTTTTACAGGAAACAAATAGTTAAATCAGGACTGTGACCTGGCACAGCCCTTCTGTGCTCACATCTTGGACTCTTGCAGTCCCTATGTGAATGTATGGGTGTGTGTTCTGTACCACACCGAACATAACATGCGGCACTCATATTGGTGTGTGTTGAATTCTTAGCCATGCACAGTAGTTTCACTGCAGCTGGTGACAGATCTGTCTCCCGAAACTCTGGAGGCAGTCAGATGGGGACCGGGGGCGGGGGGCTGAGAGGGGAGCAGGATGATGTTTCAATCTGAAATATTAACATCCCTGCCAAAACACACTTCCAAAGAGCCAGCACACACCCACTTAGAGAAACTTCATAGTTACAGCACTACAAAGACAAAGATGCTCCACACGTGCTGCTGAGATATTTTTAATTCTTGGAGCTTTTTCATCCCGAGCTCTATCCCGCCTCTATGGAGCCCAAAGACAGAGCTTGTAAATATTCATCTGAGAGCTTTTAGGCAGAACAAGCGAGAGAGGCCTCAGAGAAGGCCTGCAGCTCACTGTTCAGAAGAATGACGTGGCCCTTGCTTCTCCACAAATGGCCAACATGAGGCTGCAGATCAATGCCTTTCACTTTGCTCCCAGTGCAGGTGTTTAACTGTGTGTTAAGAAGGGTTCATCTAAACATCTATGAACATCAAAATTGTTGGCTTTAGTGTAATGGCTCCTCAACTTGCATATACATGTGAGACCAGAAGTCTGTTTGTAGCCACTTTTGCAGTAAAAATGTAATAATACAGATTTTTCCTGATTTATTAAATGGTCAGTTTCTTCAAAAATCCGATCCAGCTATAATAATAAAAACTGTTGTAAGCTTTATTTTAATGTTATCAGCTAAATAAAAATGAAAGCTAATTATAATTGAATAAATATAAAAAGTATGCTGTCTCCAAAAACTATTCAATGATGACTTGACAGATTTATTCCATAAATGTGAGAAACGTTCCTCATGTTGTTATTTATCACCAACAATCCGGAACACCAGACACAGGCTGTAAAGACCATGTCTGGAAGCTGCTATTCCCTTTAGATCCTCTTTACTCCCATCTATCTGCTCAGAGGTTAATTGCAGGCTACATTTGCTCTGCTACGGAGAGAAATTTTAGAAAATTGACAAGAAATAGCAATTCAAAATAAATGAATGCATTTGAAAATATTTTTATCTTTGAAAATGTGCCGTTTGCTACTTGAGAAGGTGTGCATGCCCGCTACATGTTTTTCAGTTTGTTACTGACAGAGTGCAATATGATGTGAAGCAGGGCTAAAATTGTTTATCACTATGGGTGAAGGATTCATCTTTATAGCAATCACTGTGTTGCTGGAGTTACACAGAATAGCGCTCTGTTGGGTATCCTATATCGTGCAGTTAATGGCCATTCAATTCCCAGTGTGCACTTCATATTCAAAGATGTTATTCAGGTGGAACCACGGCTGTGAATGTCACTGTTCACGACTGTGTGCCGAAAACAGTCCAGCCTGACTCTCCCACATCTTTTATCTTATATTTCATCACCTCAAACTTCCTCCTTGTACACAGCAAGATTTTAGCAGGAAACAGTCCTTGGTATAATCATCCAAGACACATGCGGGTACTTAAATATTACCCTATATTTTTATGTATTAATTTGTCTGGGCTTTTGTCCATGGCAGCTTACACTGTTAGGGCTATACACTAAACTACTTAATAATCATCCATCCACTATCCTTAACTGCTTATCCTGGTCTCCCATTTATGTAGCATGGTCATTTTTACTGTGCCCGTACCTTGATTAAAGGTACTACAGAAGGTGGTGGGATTCAGACCTATGTAATCTCATCATGAGTTGGTGGCTATAACCACTATGCTGGTCCCAACTGGCAGTTTTGAAATTTCAAATGTCACATTTAACAAGATCATTTTTAAATGTGTAAAGATAAGTAATCTTGATTGCAAAGATAAGGCATGATGCGGTGCTCGGGCTTGGAGAGGTTAAGTGCTCTGCTGAGCCCGCAGACTGCCAAAGGATCATGGTAAAGTAGCACTGATGTGGGACTAATCTGCGCCGGGCTGACACACCCGAGAGGGGCAGAAAAGCAGCGTGATGGATTGTTCCCCAGTGTGGCACTCCCCTCATCTCACTACAGGCCATCTTAATGGGTACTAAAACTGCCCTAATGAGGTTGAGCGGGACCAGCGTGTGTTTCAGCAAGTGTTTAAGTGTGTGATGTTGAGCGCGGATCAGTAATCGACAAGAGGAAACACAAAACCGGACCAGGAAGAGCATATGGCTTTAGGACCGTGAGCTGTAGCAGGGGAAGTTCACCACACACATACACACAGAGAAGAAAATAACATGAAAATACATGGTAGCACAAGCAAGATTTGCTTCATATTTGCTTCATATACAGTAGTACATGCTTCATTGATTATTCATTGTGATGTAACTGGTCTTGCTAGTGTGCTCACAATGTCTGGCAGAAATTGGCATAAATGCTGGCATACATGTACACACAGGATTGACACAACATCAAAGTTAAATGAGCAGAAGAAGGAGCCCCATGCTTTGCAGGGAGGGAGCCTCCCATCTTTGTCCCCCCTAGACCGTTTCTTGGCTTCTTAATTACCCTATTTGATCCCAAAACCCTATTTTTATTGTCATCTGCTGTGATCAGTGTTTTGAGATCATACACAGCGTTTAGCATTTCTGCCCCACAAACTGAACAAAAATATGCTAACAACCTGGTCAGCAGGTGGTATAGTCATTTGAATGGTTATCCTGAAATCAGATAGTCCAGGGTTTGAATCCCACCTTCCCCTGTTGTACCCTTGGTTAAGGTACCTACCTAGAAATGCAGACTGAACTGGACTGAAACCCATACTCAAAGGGCCCAGGTTTCGTGGGGCAGCTGTGCTACTTGCTATGCCAGCTTGCAACCCCTGAAAATGTCACATAAATGAAAAAATGACAGAAACAGAAACAAATCCCAGGGGTGCTGCCTACTACTCTATACATCCTGAAAATGTGATGGTGGCATGAGACAGAGAAGGACAAAAAGCACTCAAGAGTGTTAAACAGCTGTAAAGTTTGCCTCACATTTAAAATAAGGTGTTGTGATCCCTGGACCCTGAAAACCCACCACACATAAACACACACACATACTTACCAAGCCAGCAAGTGGCAAACACACAGTTTGACTGAAAGGTGAGCAGTGAAAAAAGGAGCAAAAGCAACTATACAGGAGGCCTGTGGGGATCAAAGACTGTACACAAGGGAATAAAGACCCCTGACTGTGGCACTGTGGTCTTTGCTGATGTGCACAGGCAGTCCTTGTTTCTTGCTCATCTTACTCCAGTGTGGGCCCTTTATTGTCCCTTGTTTCCTCCTCTGCTTCCCGTGAGTTGCTTTACCAACGTGTTTTGAATTCACTATTTGTGGGTCTGTACATTGTAACATACTCCACGTGACAGCAGGATGAGGATAGTGACAGTACTGAGGTGAAATCAGATCTAGGCCTGAGCTGGTTAAGACACCACAGAAGGAGTCTGGCATGCAAAGCAGGATGTAGGTTTGACCTCCTGTCAACAAGCAGACTTTCAACCATGGCTTCAATAAATGGGTGAACGAGTAAATCAGGGAGGTTCAAGATCCCACAGGTATCCTGGGTGAACATGGTACAGTGCCTGGTACACAGGGTCAGACAATATACAGCTGCGTGAAAAGCCAGTACAAATGCATCATATTAATACCAGAACCACTATATTACAAAAACGTGAATAGATAATAAAATGAAAAAAATTCATCATCAATACTATGCCTTATATATGTAGATAAAACTGATAAAAAATTGGAGTTAGCCATTTTAAATAAATTGTTTTCAAATTTTGATTATAAACATTATTTTATTATTATTTATTAAAAACATGATTTATTCCATAAACAGTATTTGATCAAATAGACTTTAAATTTGAGACCAGGTGTGTGCGTGAGAGAGAGAGAGAAAGAGAGAAAGAGAGAGATTATCTATGAGGGGTGAAACACCCAAACCACTGAATCCAATTAACAATATTTTTTGTTCAACAAGACTGAACAATTTCAAATATTTTATGACCATTTAATTATTGGGTATTTTTAAAAATTCACAAAAAAATCAAAGGGTAAAACATTAACATATTTTCACAAAACAATATTTTTAATTTTGTCATCTTATCATTTGTGTCAGATACATATCTATTTAACAAAAATTATAAATAATTAAACAAGATAACACAAAAATGAAGACCATATTACAATCTAATAGATAAAATAATAAAAAACTGTACAGTAACAGTATTTGTTACTGTAAATCTTTTGGTAAACCATGCCCAGGTGACAATTGGTCAGAGGTATTCATCATCCCCATCTCCAGATGAGGCCCTTTACATGAGATCATATTATATTGTGCCTCTGTAGTAAAATTAACAAATCATGTTGGATAAAAAACTGATTTTATAAAAAACTGTTTACAGCTGTCATTCCTTTTTGTATTGTTTTTATTACCATTAACTGAAAGCTGAATGCAGTAAAATGTGGTTTTTAATCATTATATGATTTAATAATTGTATTTAAGATGATGCTTACCTGTGGACACACTGTGGCTCCTGGCACAGATACATGTGAACATCACGCAGCGTCCCAAAAATGCAATATCCATCTTCTTTCTCTTCACTACTTTAGCATTATTATTAGTATCATTTTTCCTGTTTTTAACTGTTTTAACGTTGATTGTCAACAGGACTTGAGGAAATGTGTATGTGCCTGCTGCACCTTCATACCACCCCTCTTTTTACCTTATTTTTTTAAATCTGATCTCACTATTTTTGGTCCTTTTGCCCACATGTGCAAGTGTGGGCCCCCCTCGCTTTGAAATCATGGCCCACCGTTGTGATTGTGGTCGACAGCTCTGGGGGGCCCCCCAGGATTGTTCTCTTCCAACAATGGGCTCTTTTGTGAGCCTCTCCTCTTCCCTCCTCTTCCTCACACACTCCTGGAGGATCCAGCTTGAAGGGAATGTGTGTGAGTGAGTGTGTGTGCACATTTTATTTTATATTTTATTCCTTTTAAAACACTACAGGAACTAAATATAGTTTATTAGACGAGGACTGAGATTTATCTTTTATCTTGTAAGCCCTTGAAGAAGCCGCCATTATTTTCTCTAACACTGGAAACCACACAGTAGAACCTAGTCCTTTTGTCTGCCTTTTCTTTCACTTCTCTTACAGTTTTACTAAATTTTTCTTTTTATTTGGCTGAATTTAACTTAATTTTTTTTGGAATTTTACATAAGTTTTTTTGGGTTTTCTCTTTTATTGTCAGTTAGTTTGAATTTTCCTTTTTTTACTCATATCCTGCTGCCCTGATGAACTTTTTTGCACCAAAAAAATTTATTCCAGAACTTGGCATAAAACCTGATCCTGCACAGCCCCCTCACACATGATGTTGCCATTTTATTTTATTTTATTTTATTTTATTTTTATTCTCAATTTTTTAGCATTTCAAAGATGCCTTTAAAAGGTTTAACGCTATTAAAGTGCCTTTTTACTGCTTTTTGTTAACATTGCAGTGGTTTGCAGGCCCTGCTGCAGAACTTGTGTCATTTGGCAAAATGAAGGTTTCAGAGCTTGAAAGACACTAAAAACACAGATTGGTTGCACCGTTTGCAGCCCTCAGGCCCACCATCTGAAATAAAAAAAATGTAATATTTCAGTAGAGGATGAGTCTGTGCTTTCACTGACAGTACAGTTTAGCAATATAAAATGCTGCCATTGGCAGCAAATGTGCATGAGAACTCATGTTAATGTTCTTATTTTATTCCCTCCATTGTATGTAACAAAATGATGGTCCTTAATAATGTTCTCTATAATTTAGTGGTCAAACTTTAATCACACTGGTGTAAAAGTTCCATTTGAAAACCATTCCTGGAGAACTTCTTAATCATTTGTTCATAAAAATGTTCTGCACTAAAATACATTTAGAAAATTTATTTCATTTATATTATGTATATGGGAATTCAGTAATAATAAAAATAGCTAGTTTAGAGGCTATTTTACTTTACTAGATATTTTACTTGTACATCACATAGACACAGAATACAGTATTTTCAAATATTCTACACAAATGGCATTCTGCCATTATATTAATTCTATATTCTTATTCAAAAAAATAAACTGTCATATGGCGGGAGATCATAAATTTTATAGTTCAGTAGCAGGGCTATATGAATGGACATTTATTAATAATTGTAAAAATATTATCATGATTTATAAATGTTAATAGGAAACACACACACACACACACACACAGACACACACACACCCACACACACGCCCACGGTGAAGCACTGTGCCAACCCCAGCACCTTTCAGATATGATCCCCAGATGCAGGATGGCAGCTTATTACCACAAATGTTAACTGCGTGTTTTTGTGACCTTCCCTCCATGTGTGTATTTCCAGCCACTGTTAGAATCTCAAATAACAAAACACTGTGCAAAGATTCTCATCAACAGTTCGACCTGTGAAGGGGCCTCCTGTGGAGCTCAGACCCTCGGCGTGCTGCTCTGAAGCTGCCTCTTGTCCCCTCATTGTAGATGCTTTTCTGACAGTGTGTTGAGTTTGGGGGGTGTGATGAGGGGGCTGCGACCCCCCAACGGGGCGGTTCTGCTGCCCGGAGACCGTTGGTCGGAGCTCCAGTGAATGGGCCTGAGTGTCATTGTAATGCAACGCGGCTGCAGCTCCTCCTTCATCCGCTCAGGCGGGTGAACAGTGGGGGACTAAAGGAGCCCCCAGATCTGCCTGGGTTCCTCCACCTTCATCCCTCCATCTGCACCTTCATTGCTCAGAGTCTTCCAGAAAACGCAGCCTTATCGCAAGATGGAACTCCAGGGAACCCCTGAGTGAGGAGACCCCACAACACCTCCTGCAGACTGTATGTGTAAAGGGCCCACGGAAAACCTTTCTGGAACCTTCCTGACATCCCAGCTGGGTCCATGGCGGAGCTGGAGGCCTCAGTGAGTGGGGGACACAGGAGCGGGGGGGGGCTCCTTTTGGTGGGAGGCAGGGGGACAGAGTGTATGTGATGGGTTCGTTTATTCATTTGCCACCATTATTAATAAAATTTGCAATGCAGGGTCAGAGCTTGTATTATAGTATTACAATTACTAAAAACAATTAATAATTCTTTATTTAGTGGGGGGGGAAGCGGGGGGGGGGGGGCGGACGCAGCGTTTCCTTCCGGGACACAAATGCGTCTGTCTCCGGGTCTTCAAAGGAGCTTTAAAAAGAAAAAACATAGACGCTAACATGGGGATAATTTGCATGCACGTGGGGATATTAAATATAACCATAAAAATGCAAAATTTTGTTAAGTGCATCGCAGTGTGTGACTGTGGAATAATAGATTTTGTTAGGTAAAATATCAATGTTTAGTAATAACTATAAAAATTGAAGTGACAATGAATTGTCGGAAAAAAACTATTTTTTCATTGTAGATTAAATGTCAATTTTTAACAGAATTACAGATAATATTTCTGACACTAAAAAATCGTTTGTGTTCAGTAAGCCACTGCGGTAAAGAATAATTGTTTTTAAAGAATTATTTCGCTTTTATTTTCGGTGGATAAAAGGGGGGTTCCTGGTGTGTGTGTGTGTGTGTGTGTGTGTGTGGGGGGCAAGACAAAGGGCGGCGCGCACTCGCGAAGGAGAACTGGAGGTTGGGGGCACGTGCACGCACCGGTCACGTTCATCACCACGGACAGCGCCGCCGCGGGGGGGGCCGATTGCAGAAATGAATTGACTGTGTATTTCTCTACACATTTCTACTATATTTCTCGTAAACTTAAACATTAATTTCCGCCCTAAATTAATGGCTTCATTGTGTTGCACCGCATGACACCCCGCGCGTGCCGTCATCGCGCGTGTAAAATATATGCATAAAAATTGGCGTTTTCTCCCGAAAAAATGGCTTTAAAATGGCTTAAACAAATACGATAGTACATGAAGCCGTACACTGCCACGTTGCACACACACGCTGTTACCCTGTAATGAAACACATACATACACACACACACTGTTGCACTGTTAATTTTGGAATCTTGCACACAGTTTATTACGCGTTGTTGGACGTACAGTATAACTGACGTTTGTTTATGTAAATTAACCTTAAAGAATAAATTCAATTCCTTACACCATGGCTTTCCATGGCTCATATCTTGTAGTAAATTTGAAAAACTGGTCACAACCGGATTGTAACCGGCGGTATTGACCGATATTACGAAAAAAAACACCATAAAACTGACTTTTATTATATGGCCAATTCTAAAAATAAGGTTAACTGCACCGCGCTGTCTGGGATATGAAGCAAACTGAGATGTGAAGTGCTCACTTTCACTCAAACGTGCGGTGTTCTCTCTCGCTCTCTCTCTCACACACACTCAGAACCGGATTCGAGTCCAAAAACACCAACAGCACCCGCTACACCACGTGTGTGCGTATCTGTTTATTAAATGGCAAAAAATATATAATATTATTAATATAATATAAATTCTCCAATAAAACAATACATCGTGAGTGTTTTTTGTTGTTTTAGAATGAGCTCAGCCGACAAAGATGAGGAGGATGAACGGTTAACGGGCTCGAGCTCTGGACTCGGCTGTGACGTCACCGCGTCCTGCTGCGATCTTCTGCGGGGCCAATCGGCAGACGGGCTGCGGGCGTCTGGATGAGGAGAGATGTACAAATCTGCTCGACTGGATCTCCTTCTCTGTCTCTCTCTCTCTCTCCCCCCCACACACACATACAGACACACACACACAGACAGAGTGAAACACGTCCCTCCTGTTCCGCGGACCAGCAGAGGACACGGGCAGGATGCGGACAGGATGCTCGGTGATACTTAGTGATGATCTGGGACGGTGACGGACAGAGGAACGGGGGTCGTCTTTTCCATTTCCTACAGAAACAACCACCAAGTAGGACGAGCGCCTCAGCGGAATCCTTCCTGTTTTTTTTCTTGCCGTTTGTTACATTTGGACTGCGATGCGTACCTGGGCGAAATGATAGAAGGATGCTGACAGAGGGATGCTGATATGAGAGTTGAGGACTGCGATCCACAGAAACCGGGACAGTACGCACACACTCCCGCTGGACACCGAGGACACTGGATGGACTGGAATCTTTACCTCCAGCTCCAGTCTTCATCCTGCTCCTTCATTCCAGCATCATTCATCCTACTCCTGGTTCTCCAGTGGTCTTGTCGGTGCACGTGGGGGGAACAGTGGTATTTATGACCTACATGGTTGGTGGGATTTATTTAAACGCACACACGCACACACACACACACACACACAGACACACACAGCTGCACAGGGTTCCTGCTCTCCGTGTTCACAGCGGACCTTGATTTAATATCCATAACAATTAAGGCACGCGGTGAATGCCAAGAGAGGAGCCTCGAGAACCTCGCCGTTCTGAGGACAACATGGACCAGAACTGGAGCAGAACCTCCTGTATGTTCGATCTCCAAAAACAACCTGAAATAACTGTCTGCAAACATGGATGCTTGAACGTGTCCGTGGGGGTGTGTTTGCTGCTTCTGCTGTTTCCTCTTTTATATAATAAAACACACAAAAAAATCCAGTTGGTGCTGCGCTGCTGTGGAATTTCAGAAGCGGCTCTGTTTGAGGAGGAGGAGGAGGAGGAGGAGGAAGGCTGCTGTTGTTGGACTGTGTCCTTGAGGCCCATGACCCATGACCCTGTCTGATGTAGGCCAGCAGGTGGCATAATGGTTCAAGCTGGCATGCACTGGAAGGACCCAGGCTTAAATCCCACTGCTCCTGCTGTAGTGCCCTGAGTCAAGGTACTGTATTTAGCCGAAAGCGATGCAGTAAAAAGTACCCTCTTCTCTAAATTGGTAAATCATTTTAACATTTATTATCCACAATTATAAGTCACCTTGACGAAAGGAACCCCATATGTTCATAATAATTAATGCAGAAGAGGGAGCAGGTGGCGCGGTGGTTGAAGTTCTTGCATTAGATTTGCCGGTCCCACAATCAGCTGCCAGCTCTTTTTGTGGTTCTTTTGACCAGGTTAACATACTACAGTAAATATTTCCCTGCCCTGCAGATGGATATATCATGGTAAGGTCACTTATCTAAAACAGTGAAACTTCTGGGGGAAGGAACCTGAGTAACAAAGGTTAATAATGATTAAACGTGAGGAACAGGGTAAACGGACTGAAACTGGTCTCATCCAAGCAAGATGGAAACTGTTTGGCTATAGATGTGTTAAAACGATGGTGGGACAGAAATGTCTGCCACCAACAACCTGAGCAATTTTTTTCATCTTGAGAAATGCTGACGGTTTGACTTTGCATGCACCTGGGATGTTCTGCGGAGAGCATTAGTGCTCCCCAACTCCTGTCACCAGTGAGAAATATCGTGTTGTACCACAATCCTACATCCCATATGACAGGTACTGTATTATAACTTTGACAAGTTGACGCACTACTAAACATCTCTTCTACACTGCATTTGTCTTTAAACTGAAAACTCACTCGTTTCTCGGCCTTTTGGCGAAGAGCAAAGTGCAGTACTGAAATTGGCCACAAGAGGGCCCCTAAAGGCAATTTTTCTAAGCAATTTTAAAGGTTTTTGCTACATTTAAACCTTTTCAAAGACTACACTAGGGAGTGTCCAGAATATTCTTGAAGATGTGGGTGGAGAAGTTGGCAGTGACCAAGATGATGGTGGAGGGCAGGAAGGCCATGAAGACAGCCATTTTGGTGAGGACAAAGATAGCTCCAACTACAGTGAGGATGACGGGATGAAAACATCAGGATAGCAGAAGCAGAAGCAGAAGATGACTGCAATCCTGGGTGGTTCCCCGACTTGATAAGAGATCCTTGGAAGAAGACTATGAGAGAATATAAGAGGTGCTCACTTTTGGATCTGCAGCTCTGATGCCAGCTAGAGGAGTACTGGTGATGGAGGAGGCATGGGAGGAGATGGAGATAGCAGCAGCGGAGATGGCTGGAGTGACAGCAGCCTCATTTACATCAGCAGGGCTCATAGAGGGAAACCCTGCTGCTTGGGCTGGAAGAGACCTGAAAGATGAGCAGATGAGAAGATGTGTCATCTACAATCAAGATGAACCATCCTACTGGTTTTTGGTGGAGGGAAGCTGAGGTAGTGGAGGAGTTCCTGGACTGACCAACCTTTTAAGGGAGATGGTCTTCAAAGTGTTGAATGTGAATGTAGAACACATTGTTTGTACCCAGTGCAACAACCCCCAGCATTTCGTCAACATTACTGTCCTTGCCATGGACATCTACCAGAAGCTGGTACAAATCTGTAAAGAGGAGAAGGAAAGGGATTTCAACTACACAGTGTAGCACATCTCATGGATGGACCAGAGGATCATCACAATCCATATGTTCAACCCCTTTGTCCACTCTGCAGGGGTGGGTATTCTTTTCTGGGAATCATGACTATGAAAAAGGTAATTTATCCTGGCCCAGTTTTGGAGATGGATGGTCCGGGCATCACAACCACGGTGCTTGTAATTATTTAGCTTACATTTTAGCATCATCCTCCGTTGTCTACATAAGTAGTATGGCCCATATGATGGTCAAGGCCATAATCTCCATGTGGCACCAACCCATACCTAAGGCTCCTGGAAGCTCAATATAGATATACTCTAGGATTAGGAGTACAGAAAGATGTTTTTAGGTCAATAATTTATGAATTTTTCTTTGTGGCAGGAGGGTGTGGATTTTTACTTCATATTAGCTGCGTGGTGGGAGGGGGCTAAAGGGAAGGCCAAGGTTTTCCCCATTCTTTATCTGGAAGGCCAGTTTGCGTCGCTTGGGCATTGTCCCCCGCGAGGAGGAGCTTCATGGAATTTAGGCCTGTCGCAAAAACAGAGAAGTTTATGATCACGATAGGGCTGTGGAAATAAAGGCCCCTCTGAGGCAGCTGAAGAGCAGCAGACCAGGGCCTTTTTGTTTAGGCTTGGGATTTAGGGAGTAGAAGGGAATGAGAAGTGCACCTCCTACTCTTTTAACAGTGAAGGCC
Source organism: Heterotis niloticus (assembly GCA_018136845.1). Taxonomy (NCBI): domain Eukaryota; kingdom Metazoa; phylum Chordata; class Actinopteri; order Osteoglossiformes; family Osteoglossidae; genus Heterotis; species Heterotis niloticus. The sequence continues at coordinate 31,615,275 of CM030889.1, read as the reverse complement.
TTGAAACATAAGACAGACTTTACCAGCAGCTGGAGTCCTTCATGGATTCAGCTGTTGGAGGATGCATCTTGCTTTTATGAAAGACTTTTCAAAATGATGGAAACAGACCTGGTAGAAAAAGGAATTTCTGGAAAAGGTTACATCTTGCATTCCCCAGAGTACCCTGGGCAACTTAAAGAGCTCCATCACTTTGGGTGAGGTGACTGAAGAGCTTTGTAAGATGAACCAACAAAAGGTTTCTGGCCTAGATGGCTTTCTGGTGGAACTCTGCTCCACTGTTTTGGATTTCTTCTGACATGTTTGCATGTACCTGAGGAGGTGCTTAGCTGAGGTATGCTAACCAGGAGCTTGAATACGGTGGTCCTCTCATTGTGCAAGAAAGGCACTGAACCCGATCTTGGTAGCTGGAGGCTGCTTGTGATGCTTTGTGTAGATGTAGAGCTCATCACCAAAGTCCTTACTGAGCATTTGAAACAGGTGATGGCCAATCTGGTCCATTAGGACCAGACTCGTGAGGTACCTGGGTGGTCTGTGAGCCTGAATTTTTACCTGGTTTGTGATGCATTTACCTGGGAAGAGGACTGAAAGGTCTTTCTTGCTCTGATCAGCTTGGACCAGAACAAGTTTGATCAAGTTGACCACTATTTCATGTTTAATACCTTGAGCAGGATAGGTTTCAACCCTAAGTTCCTGGGCTGGTTACCTGTGCTCTACACTGAGGTAGGTACCTGAGTTACCATCAATGGCTCCCTCAAGGGGTGGGTGCCCCAGCTTAGCAGAATGAGGCAGGGCTTTCCACTTTCCCCACTTCACTACATTCTTTGCACTGAGCTGCTGGTGGTTGCACTCATCCCGGTATTGAAAACCTCCTTTTGTGGGGAAATGGTGAGGAAGTAGCAAAGTTGGATGACCCCCTGTTGTTTTTGTGCAGAGACTGGTTCCTTGGTCTGGTGCTGGACCCGGTTAAGGTGTTTGGACAAATCTCTGGCACAGCACCGAACCTGAGTAAGTTCCTTACCAAGTACGCTGGCAGCTGGCAAAGTAGTACAAATGGCATCGGCAGTTTCGTTCAATGTGATAATCCTCTCAAAGTGCTGAGGTGAACTTCCACACTGAAGGTACAGTCAGTTTGAACTGGGAGGAACGCCTAACCAAAGCTGGATGGAAAACTGGATAGAAAACTGAGCTCTTCTGCTAAGAGGCAGTACAGGGACAAAGTGGAGTCTTTCTACTGGGGCTCCAACATCAGAAACATGTGGAATGGGCTTAGAACAATCACCGACTATAAAGGGAAAAACAGCAGTGTTGTAGAAGCATCTGCTCCCCTTGCTGAGGAGCTGAATACCTTCTATGGATGATTTGAGAAGAAGCACCCAGACCTGGCTGTGGACCTGAACCAGGACCTTTGCACACTGCAGGTATCTAGGGCAGATGTGTGTAGATCCTTCAAGAGGATAAACATACACAAAGCTCCTGGACCAGATAAAATCCCTGGTTGTGTTCTTAAGGTTTGTGCAGACCAGCTGGCAGGTGTGTTCACTGACATTTTCAACCTTTTCCTGCTGCTGTCCGTTGTCCCCACATGTTTCAAGAAAACCACCATTGTTCCTGTACCAAAGAAACTCAGAGTTCTCTGCCTAAACGACTACTGCCCTGTAGCATTTACGTCTGTCATTATGAAGTACTTTGAGCAGTTAGTCAAATTGCACATCATTGCCTCTCTGCCAGACACACTGGACCCGCTTCAGTTCGCCTACAGATCGAACAGGTCAACTGATGATGCAATTGCCTTCACCCTCCATAAGGCTCTCTCCCACCTGGACCAGAGGAACACATGTGTGAGAATGCTTTTTATCAATTACAGCTCAGCATTCAACACCATCGTGCCCTCTAAGCTGGTCGCCAAGCTCAGGAACCTAGGACTCAACCTTACCCAGTGCAGTTGGATCATGGACTTCCTGAAGGGCAGGCCCCAGGTGGTGAGATTGGGGAACATCATTTCTTCATTGCTGACTCTCAGCACGGGGGCCCCCCAGGACTGTCTGCTAGCCCCTTGCTGTACTCCCTGTTCATGCATGACTGCGTTGCCTCGTCTTTGGCCTGATCACCGACAACAATGAGTGGGCCTATAGAGAAGAGGTGAGAACCCTGACCTCATGGTGTCAGGACAACGACCTCCATCTCAACATCAGCAAAACAAAGGAGCTGATCATGGACTTCAGGAGACAGCAGGGGAATGGCCATGCGCCCATCTCTATAGCCGGCGCCCCAGTGGAGACAGGGAACAGCTTCAGGTTCCTCATCACTGAGGACCTGTCCTGGTCACGGCACACCAGCATCATCATCAAGGCAGCAACACAATGCCTCTTCTTCCTCTGTTGGCTGAGGGGGTTTGGCATGGACAACAGGATACTTGTCAACTTCTACAGATCTACCATTGAAGTTAAACTGGCTGTTTCACGGCCTGGTATGGCAGCTGCAGCGCGTCAGACCGTAAAGCTCTACAAAAAGTGGTCAAGTGGTCATTACCTGGACTGATCTGCCAGCTCTGTAGGACCTCTGCACCCAGTGGTATAAGAAGAAGGTCGATAACATCTTGAAGGACCACAATCACCCCAGCCACAAACTATTTTCCTTGCTCCCGTACGGAAAACGCTTTAGAAGCATTTGGACGAGAACAAGCAGGTTCCGGGACAGTTTTTTCCCCTCACACAATAAGACTGTTGAACCACTGACCCCTCCTTTGGACAGTGAGATACTATCAGTCAGAGTCTGTCTGTATGTCCTTATCGGTTTGTGTGTTTGTTGGTTTGGCTGTTGTTGTTAATTTGTTTTCTATTTCTTGTTCACTAACTCTTAACTTCTATGTATACTTATAACTTTTATTTATATTTATTTATATCTTATTCCTTATTTATTTTTCTTAGTTTCATTATTTATTATTTAAATTTCTTATATCTTATTTGCTGAGGATGTCTGGAAGCAACACTTTTCATGGTCACAACACTGCTACGCTGTTATTAGTGCACCCATGACAAATGAACCCTTGAAACCTTGAAACCTTGAAAATGGCTTTGGGGAGAGCCAGGTTCCTCTCCTTCACAGGGAAAACTTTATCCCTGAAGACTGACATACTCCCTACATTGTTGTAGTTGCTGCAGGGAGCAGGTGCATGAGGATAGAGGTCATATACCTTCCAAAAGAGGAGATGGGAACGATGTGCATAACATGCATTTAAAACTGGATTACCTCTTCTATATGCTGGGGAATGAAGGAGTCCATTGGGGGCTGCAGGATCAGGACACAGGTGTGCCTGGAATTTCCTGCACCCATTTCAAATCCTAAATTCATCCTGAATGTCCCTGCAGCCCAGCAGGAGGTTCATGTGAGGTTCATGTGCTCTCCAAGGAAAACTTCACTAACCTTAACAGGAACAAAGACCTAAAGATGTGGACTGTGATCGTCTGATGATCTGTCCACTGCAGATGAACGTGTAACTCTTCAACCCCTTCTCCTTTTCCACCTTGCAGATGTTAGCAACCTTTTGATAGGTGTCTTCAGCAAGGATGATCATGTAGACAAAGTTTTTTGGTTTGTTGTGCTAGATGCAGACAATATATTTCCCACTATCAGGCCCAAAGCTTTGAAAACAAGTTCTCTAATGAAGGTGGTGTGGTTTGGGAACCCCTAAGCTGTCTCAGTTTCCTCCACTAAAAATGAGTGCTGTGCTGCATCTTCAGAGAAGACAGACATTCTGCCTCTCCTCCTCTTCTCATTTGGCATGGGCAGCAGGGGTCCTCTCTTGGGGCCTGGTCGCCACAGGTGAGACTCGAGCTAACGCTGTCTCTGTTACTGTGGTGTCCATGTCCTCCACCACCTCTTTCACCACCTTCTCCACTGCCAGTCCACCTCCAGCTGTCGTTAGGTCCAACAGTGTGCAGCTCTTCAATCCCCCCATCACTCTTCTTCCAGGTAGCTCTTCCCTGTGGAGAACCCCTCTGGGGTAGTGGTTTTCTTCTGCTTCCATAGAGAAGATGGCCTCACCTGTCCTCCAGCCACTGTGCTTGTTGCCGCTGGAACCATCTTTGTCCCTGTGGTGACCACCATCTTCATGTCCTTCCTCACCTCACAGCACCATCCAGACAATCCCCAGTGCAACCTTTAAAAAGTTTAAGTGCTCTGTGTAGCCCTTAAAAGGGTTGCAGAACAGCGTTATTTAGGGGGTCCTCTTCTGGTGGAACACAGTACTACACTTTGATCTTAATCAAAAGACCAAAAAGCTGGGATGCATTTGATGGTTGATAAGGAGATGTTAGCTTGCTGATGTTATTGGGTGATGATTGTCAGGGGTAGTGGATGTTTGGTGGTGAGGAACTGTGCTTGGACAGGATCAAGTTTCTAACTTTTTGTTCCTGGGTGGTGTCTCGATTGCTGAAAGAGTGGTTTTGTGGTTGATAAATGCTATGTATGAGGATTTAGGTTTTTTGTGTTCATTTGTAAATTATTGAGTGCAGGATAACTGGTGGATATACAAATATTAGTGGATTTGAGGTTTTATATATAAAGAAAGATTGGAAGTAGTGTGGGTATGGATTTGTGAGGTTTTTGTAGTTTATGAGTATAAATGAAATACAGAATTGAGGTTTTTGATGAGAAAGTGTCATTTTGATTTCAGTGGTATTTGTGAATGGCAGAAGTTAGGGATGTAAATGAATGAATTGTTGATTTATTTGATGGAAAATTGTGAGTTTATAGATAACTGGAAGAAGTGGTTGGGATTGCATAGTGTGTCCTTTTTATGTAATATGAATGAATTGTGGAATTGCTAATATACCTGATAAAAAAATGTAAAGTAATGATGAGACATGTTTATTTTATGTACTGTTTTATAAATGTGAGTGAGTTGTGGAAAGTTGTAAGCTTTGTGTAAGTATTGATGATTTTTGTTACCATGCATAACATTTTGACATTAATGTTTACTGTATGCAAGGTTTTATTGTGTTTCAGACAAATAGAACAGACATTTTGATGCCAAGATTTATGAGAATTAGAATTTATTTTGAATTTAAATGCAAAGGTTACAGGTATTATCATATATTCTACCTTTTATCCATTTTATGTGTTTTGGACCTGTTTTTGAGAGGTGTTTCACCGAAGTAATTACATTTTTCTTGGAGTTTAATAAAGAAAAATGTCTCCCAGCTGACACGTGGTGTCACAACAGTAATCAGCCAAGAATTTTGTTTTTCCAAAAATACCAAAGTTTTTCACCAAAGTCAGCTATCAATTTCCTCATTACCACCAACTTCACGGCATTCAATGCTGCCCTCGTGTGGACACAGAGATAAGTGGACTTAATTTTGAGACAAAGAAGAAAATGGTCAGGTGTGTATTTGCTGCTGCTGCCAACCCCTGATTAAACATAAAATAAAGACAGAGGGGTACAGATACAGAGCCCAGTGTGGTTAAAATGGCAGAAAATTTTGAATAATAGCTGTGTAGCTGGGGTGCAACACCAAAGTCTTCAACACTAGCTGGAGGCACCTCATTTAAATGGGGAAAAGTGTTCTTCTCGCCACTTTTGTATTTTTCAAAAATGTCGGTCCTAGAAAAACCATTGATTAAGGCCAGAATGTAATCCTTTATTGCTGACTTTTGTTTAATGTTCCTGGGACGGAGGAGGAGAAAAGCAAGAAATCATATGCACATATGAGACTCATGTGCGCACACACACACTCACACACACACACTCTGCATACAGTAAGACAGCTGATCAAGCTCTGCCCATAGAATCAAACCTGCAAACAGGGAAAGAGAAATGGATCATCAGTGACCGATCACCAAACACCTGTGTGTGAGATGGCCATGCGCTTGTGTGTGATAAAGTACGTGTGTGTTCGTGTAGAAAGAAATGTGTTACATGTGATATCAACTACTCCTGCTTCTCCAAGCCTTGCTGGGAGCCCCAATTTCAAGTTTTCAAAATAGTAGTTAGTATTTTTAAAGCGTTTTTACTAAACTTTATTATGCAGGAACCCCACTTAAGTACGTGTGTGCCAAACTTCAGTTCTGTGGCTTGAAAAACAAAGCTGTGCATAAAGAGCAAACAAACAGACTACAAATTTGGAGGTACACCCCAAGATGAACTGGTGTCCCACCCACTGAGAGCTGCATGGCCTAACATCCAACAATTTCTGGAGAGGCTCTGGCCCGCTATAACCTTTAACAGGAATAAATGATTAAAAGTGATGGATGGATTGATTTATACGGTATACAAATATTTCAAAGGAAACTAATTTTTAAAAAAGCCTGTCCCGTATAAGGAGCACAGGGTGTTTAGACAATTTTTGGAAGGAAGTGCTCTTGTCAAGATGAAATGAGAAAAGTGGGTAAAACAAGCTTTACAGGTTTCACCCGTTGCGGGGCGGGGGCTTTGACCCCAAGCCTGAAGGCGCAGCATCCCCGTCCGTCACCACTAGGACCCTTGCTGCCGCGGTTGGGTTACGGTCGCTCTGGACACAATTTCACCCGACGCGCTGTGGGGGTCGCTGTAGGGGCGGGGTGCACGCCGCACCCCCGCCCCGTGTCCACGCAGATCGCTCTGGAGGCTTGACGCTGCGCCCCCGGCTGCACAACAGCGGGTGAGCCCGAGCGCGGCGGGGCACCGAGGCGCGATGTCGGCAGGGGCTCCACCGGACTCGGTGGACGGGCAGCTTCTGACGCAGCTGCACAGGATGGGCGCGGGTGAGGAGGCGCTCATGGCGTCGCCCGCCCACCCAGGCATGGAGAGCGAGGCCGCGCGTATGAGCACCTTCGCCACTTGGCCGCCAGGCGGTGCTGTTCGGCCCGAGGCGCTCGTCCCGGCGGGCTTCTTCTACACAGGTAACCGCAGCTTACCTGGAGCTTCCAGGGCGTCGACCTGAACCGTGTTTATGACTATACAAGGGTTTGCGGTTGATGGATGGCACTTCGCTGTAAACCCCAAAAAGCATCACATTGTTTATGAACGCTTTACGCGATGGCGCGGTTTTCATTGTTTATTGTCTCCTTTTCCTCGGAGCCTTTCGAGAGATTTAATGTTCGATGAGGAGGAATAATCCAGCATTAAAACGTAACAGCATGCGTTGTGATATGTTTGGTATATTGGAAAAATGCAACTGTCTGTGAAATTAATACATGTAAATATTAAAATCCTCACTACAGTGTTAATATGTTACAATACTGCAATATGAAAGTACTGCACAGTGGCAGAATTACAGTAAAGCAATGTAACTGTAACAGTGTCACCAAATGGCAGTCACAGTAAAACAACATAGCTGTGTTACAATGTTACAGTGCAGCAGTGATACAGTATTACAGTATTAAAAGTACAATATTTCAGTGTTATTACGATATTAGTTGTATCACATCGGAGCATTTATTCAGTATTGTGGTACTGATAATACAATATTTAAGTGTCTATTTCAATATTCCAGTATATAAAACAGTGTCGGAAGTATAATTTTTCTGCTTATTATAACGAAACAATATTAGTAATACACTTTTTTTAAAGTATTTATTACTGTTTTCATAGTATTAATAATAAATTATTTCAGTATTTATTTCAGTGCTACAGTATCAGAGCATGACCCCCGCCTGTGTGGACAATGAAAGCGCTGTGTCATACAACCAGCCCAGAAAGAGCTGGAAACACACAAAGGTTTCGGGCCTCTGTGTGCATTTGTTTTTGGTGCATGAACCAGGTTAGTCAGGGGTCATGTTTACACTGACAGGAGATTTTCAGTGACAGATGCCATGTGTATTATTACTGTCACTGTCATCCATCTGCTGGGTCAGTCTGTGTTTCTGGAGACATTATTTTTAATGAAAGTAATAAAATTGAACATATTAATTTCTGCTCTGAGAGGTGTAATGAGACACCCCCCTGAGGTGGATAGACAGTGTCAGCTGTCGATTCACTGCCATCTTTTGCTCTGAGTCCTCCAGTGTATGTTCAACCATCTGTCCAGATCATGTGTCACACATGTGTGTCCAGTGGAGTCAGGTGACTGTATGTTCACTGTTGTCATGGTGACTGAGTTTCTCTCTCTCTGTCTTAGGCCACAATGACAATGTCAAATGCTTTCACTGCGATGGAAGCTTGAGGAACTGGGAGTCTGGAGATGACCCCTGGAAGGAGCATGCCAAGTGGTTCCCACGGTAACAAGTGACAATTTTGGTTGCTAAGTCAGTTTTCCTCAGATAAGCACAAAAATGGTAAAAAGTGAAAATTAAAATATATCAGCTGAATTTCCAAAAGAGAAACTTGACAATGGAGAGAGATGTCATGGACGCCACCATGTTGCTGGTTCACATCCCTTCAGCAGCTGTCTATAGCCAACGCACAGATAATCCACACCAGATGGTCATGGACTCTTTTATGTAGCTGTTAGGTGAAAAATGGCTCTTGAAAGGATGGGTTTGGAAGGGGTTTAGCAGCTCTGAGGGACACAGGGAGCTCATTCAATAACAGAGGACCTAAACACTGTTGAACCCTTTGTGAGTAGCTTCACCGAGTGGTCAGAGGTGGATAAGTACAGAGGGAATTATCAGGTTCTTTAAGTATCTACAGTCAGGTCCTTTAACTGGCTTGTAGATAAGAATAATATCAGGAACTTGGGGTCACTGTTAGATATCTTCTACTGCGGCAGCAAACAAGTAGTGACTAGAACTTCCACCTTTGGACTCAAAGTTAGTACATTTAGATGTCACCTCCTGCTGTAATAACCTTGAGCAAGCCGCTTACCCTGAGATGTTTCACTAAAATGGGTAAATAAGTGCAAGTAGTTTAACGTTCTAAGTCATTTTGGCAAAAAAATCAGCTAAATCAATAATGTGAGAAGGTCAGAACGGCACACAATAGGGAAAGAGGATGAGGTGTCACTATTCAGTCAAAAAATTCAAGTGAAATTCCAACAGAATCATCACTCCTGCCATTTGAACCCAGCTGCTTTCCAGTACAAACAAAGATTTTTTGTACTGTGGGGTTAAAATCTACAGGCTAGAGATCTGCTCCCAATGGCTGAGATTCCAGCTGGTTATGGAGACAGAGCCCTGTTGGCTGTGGGTTAATATAAACTCCAGAGCTTTAATTTCACTGGCTCTCAGATTCCACCCCTGTAATCTCATTGCCTGTGGATTTAATATAAATTCCATCTCTATCATCTCAGTAGTCGACCCCTAGGCTGTGCTTTCTTTCTCATCCACTGCTCCAAGCCCCTGCATGAACTTGGCCTTTGTTGTCTCCTCAGGTGTGAGTTTCTACTTCAGGCTAAAGGACTCGAATATGTCCGCAGCATCCAGGAGTCCAGTGTCTCCACGGGACAAACAGCGGTACAGATTTACAGTCCTGGCTTTACTCAGCATCTCCAATGATATTTTTATCTCTGACTGCTGAGCTGAATCTCCTCTCATCCATAGGGTGTGTCCCAAATGTCCACTTCTGCTGGAGAAGGTAAGAAAATTCCAGAACTATGTAGTGAAATCCAACAAAGCCATTTGGTAGTTAATGATTTTTCAAGGTAGACAAAATGTACAAACGGATAAATCACTGTAAGCAGCTGGCTGTAAAAAATTTCATACTGGTAAGTCACTATGGAGAAAAGAAAAAAATAAAATAACTAACCAGTACAAAGGTTAGGGGTCAAAAGTTAGAGGTCAGAGTAAAATGTGAACGTAAAGCCTTCAAAATTTCAAAAGCTTGAATTCTGTTTATGTTGCTGTTTAACCCCAGAGTTAATGGAGAGACGGCAAGGGCGAGCAGAGCAGCACAGCAGAGCCGAAGGTGAAAACTGACTCAACAGCATTGATACCTTTACATATGTGTGATTAAAGCTTCCTTATCATGCAACTGTGTGTGTGGATGCGTGCGTGCGTGCTTGCGTGCACCTAGATTCACAGGGTCTCAGCACTGAGCAGCAGCTGCGGCAGCTCCAGGAGGAGCGCACCTGCAAGGTGTGTCTGGACAAGGCTGTGTGCATCGTCTTCATCCCCTGCGGTCACCTTGTAGCGTGTGCTGACTGCGCAGCCAGCCTGCAGCACTGCCCCATCTGCCGCGCAGTCGTGCGGGGCAGTGTGCGCACCTTCATGTCCTGAGAACTGGGTTGCTGTGGTGAGACCCCGCACATCTCCTGACCACGTTCATTGGTCGAGTTTAATGTTCAGAATGTAATGTTCTTTCTCATCATTAACTCTTTGATCTCCATCCTCAGAATCTCACTGCCATCGGCCCCAGGATCATTCGCCCCCAAGATGTGGGTTTCCCTGGAGTTGGCGAGTGGCTGGGTAAATGCTGCACAAACGCTGTGGGAACATAACATGTAGGCGGAAGGCTCTCTGTGGTCGGACTGAGTTGAATGGAGTGGCTTCATACAGATGAGGAGTGATGTTCATAACGCCGAGCTGATAGTGCTAATGACTGCCATGTGGACAGAGATCACACTTACTGTATATACAGTAAATTTATTCACATACAAAGACTCCTTGGCTGAGAAACACAACTAGAGGTCTGTTCATCACTCATTTTGTTTGTAACTCAGGAGTCCCCTTCTCCACTAAGCCATGGTCAATACAAGGTTAAAACAAACATCCTTCAGTTTATTTGGCAGTTAAATTCTGTAAAAATCTCAGATATACCCATAATAAAACAATAAAAGCTTTTTAAAAACCTAATTGTGAGCTGCATTAACATTAGATCTAATGAATGTGACCGAAAATAAAAATCTCTTCTTGTTTATTTAGATGCAAAGTATGAACCACCAAACTTTTGAGAGGAAAATAGAGAGATTTTACATGTCTGAGGCTCTTTATACTGAGCAGACTGTGGAGCTGGTGAGTCAAACATGAACATGGAATATGTAACACTTATGATGCCATTTAATAGGTAATAACTGTGAGGAAGACAATGAAGAAAGTATTAAATTGCTTCAGGTGGACTGGTGACTCCACCAGACAGGATGGGGATTAGATTGATCTGTTTTAAGAGTCAAAAGAGTTTATTTGTCACGTACATGGTTACTAAGTATTATGTGTATTTATCACTTCAGGATTGGCTCAGGACCACCCCCCCCAACCCACATTAAGAAAAATAGTTTATTAAAATGGACAAAAAAGGAGACAAATGTTGTCAGTTGCCTAGTTAGAAAACACTAAATGTTAACATTAATTTGCATGTTTATAACACATTTCGTTCAGCATGTGCTTTGCGGGACATCTTGCATTATATTGCGGACCTTGGCATTTAAATAAATAGGCTTATTTAAAAAAAAATAATTTGAATTGAAAAAACTTGCAGACATTTTAAACAAACAAAGGTAACAGCCATTATTGGGTATCATGGAATAAAGCGAAGAAGAGAAACTTGTGAAGTTTTCTCTGTGGATGGAGAAGGGCAGTGTCAGGGGTTTCCGTCAAGGATTTCTGAAATGATTGGAAGGAATGGGGAGGTGAATATGGGGCAAAGTGTGGAACTTTGTTTGCCTTCATGCAATTTTCTTTCGTAAGTCTCCTTATAACCTGCAACAGCATCTTCACTTGTGCTCTTGAAAGCAAGACTGCTGTTTGTGCCACTGTCATCCTTCATAATTAGTGAGATTGCTGCCTTTGCTGCTCTACAACTTCATTTAAAGCTTTATTCTCTAGGACAGGAAGGATTTTAGGTTTTTCTAAGCGCCTTCTGCTCTTAGAAAAACCTTCTGAGGACTGACAGGCATCCAGCTGAGCTTTAATCACAGTGAACTGCGTAATGCTATGCAAATACAGTCACACAAAAGGCACACGAGACTTGTGAGAAAGTGAGCTGAAAAAGCAGATAAGACACCAGCGTGCAGGCACGTTTGCATAAATTTATAATAGCATACAGTATATTTTTATTCACTTTTTGATTTTTTTTTGTTTTGGGTAAAAATTAAATTTAAAAATATAGCACTGCAACGTTTCTTTTCAGATACTGATATTTAGGTATTAAATTCAAAGAGGCATTATTGCAAAGATTTGGATATAGAGAATTTGGATACTAACGGGTTGCTGTACATTGCCAGATGTACCTCGATGGAAAACGACAGATAGCCACACTGAGGGCACAGCTGCAGAAAGGAGGATGTTAAGAGCTTAATGGCAACATTAATGATCCAGGACTTAATGGAGAGTGAAGAACAGACCAAGAGTGAGGACTCAGTGGATCAAAGCTGCGCATTTGTACGTTTTCACACAAGAGGGCAGTAACGCACTGTACAGAGAACATGACAGCAGCAAATGGAAAACCATTAACATTCCAGTTCTGTGTAGAGGTTTTCTGCCCAGTGGTGTGTACAAAAAAACACATGCATTGTGTCCACATATGGATTACAGATGCATGGACAGAGAATACCACATGTAGGGAATTAAAAACAAGTGAACACTATGAGTGAGCAGGTTCACAATAAATCTGCCTCCGTCTCCTGCCTTTCTCTACTCCACACACTTAGCTGCCCCTCTCTCTCCACCCCAAACACTCCTCTTACTTTGCCCAGGACACCCCTGTCTGTCCAGACCAACTCCCTGTAGCTGTCATACCTTCAGCAGCTCCCCTGTCTTCAACTGCCCTTGACCATGGAAGGGGGCCTCCAAGTGTTTTGCTGTCAGCTTTATCCTTCTGTTGCGTCATCATGTCGGCTGCCTGCACTGCTGCAAACTCAGCCTCTTCATGAGAACAATGTGAAACTCTGGAGCCCCACACTGTATTATTCCCAAAGTGCACACAAACGCATTTATTTCCCGAAGGAATTATGGGTAAAGCACTTTCATTGAAAAGCCTGGTAAAGCACTAAATAATGCAAAGGTGCTGAGGTCAGACTGAGGTTGGTAGAAACGGTGTCTCCTGCAGGAAATCCAACCCTCAGGGCTGTGTCAGGTACCTGAACAGGTATCAAAATGCTGTATTTTCAACTCCAGCAGTGACACACTTCCCACAGTGCACTACATTTCAGTCTGTCACACAATTGTCTCAGATTATTGTGCTGCACTGAATGTTGCCCTCATGGAGCAAAATGAATGAAAATCTTTTTGTACTGATGATCACAAAGAAGGGATGAGTATATTTACATTGGAGTATGATCCTCAGGATAGAGTGGGGGGGACAAAAGTCAGTACAGTATGGTATGGGTTTGGTGGCCGACAGTGTAGCGCCTATGCTGTATTTGTTCATGACTGTGCTTGAACACGCTGCTTGACCTCATTTGCATCTGGTAGTTTGAGTGTTTGACCATCAAAGACCAGGTGGTCGCTGTCCCACTGTCTCGCAGTACCCAACACCCCCACAGGCCTCCAGTGGGACAAACACCACATAGCAAATCCTGTCTACAGGGCAATTTGCCTGTAAAATGACTGTTCTCCCAACATGCTTTACAGATGGCTGTTAACAGCAGAACACAACTGAGCTTAAAGATGCAAACAAACAGATAGATAGATAGATAGATAGATAGATAGATAGATAGATAGTCACCAGGAGGTGCAGCAGTTTGCATGGTGTCAAACACAAAATTGATATGCAGGCTGTCATTTGCATGCAGGCCTCATGAAACAGATAGTAGGATTGGCTCTGTGAACAAGGGGCATCTTCACTGCAGTACCGCGGTAATCCATCAGGGCCACACTTCACCCCCTGCTGGAATTTGGTAATTCATCTCCTAACTTAATGTGATATGGACACTTTGGTGACTCACCGGTGTTTTCTGATTGTATATGAATCATGCTTTGTTTACTGGCAGGATACCAGCAGAGATGGTATGTGTGTCTGTGTGTGTGTACGTGCGTGTGTGTGTGTATGTAAAATTGGCTGGGGATAGGCAACATCACCAAATTCAGCGGTTTTTGTTGAAACTAATGTGTATATCCTCTCTTGCACTGTCCCATGGTTGCTGCAGTCACCCCCAACACACACACACACACACACACACACACACACACACACACACACACACACACACACACACACACACAGAACACCAGCTGCTACCATTTCCATAGCTCAGCGAATCCAGATGTGAGCTTTGTGTATGATCACGGCAGCGAGCTGTAACAACAAGGTTGCAACCACATCACAGCATTCAGACTGTACAGCGACAGAGCAGGCACAGCGTCACCTTCTGGCCCAGTCAAGCAATTCCTGTGCTGTTTAGTCGCTCAGCAGCCACCAGCATCTTTGCTGACACTCATATTTTCTACACAGCATTTACCACATCAGCCCAGCTTAGGTATCTATGCCAGCAGTACAGTAGGAGGAGCCACTGAATTTCTTGTTCATTTCTTGTTCCTGGACCAGAAACAGAGCAGACAAGACCCAACACTGAGTTTCTACTGAAGTTGATCCAGCATTTCAGTATCATAGCTGTGATGTTAAACCAGCTGCCGGATCTCCAACCATTTCATAAAAAATAAATAAAAATGTGAAAAGTAGAAATAAGTTCAATGTATGCTGTATGCTGCATATAAGCAAGTTGTGTATAATAAATATTATTAATATGTTCAGAGACTGAATATCCTCTGTCATTATTATTATTATTATTATTATTATTATTTCAGTCCATGTCTTCTTTAATTAAATTCCCATTGGTGTTCATATTCTCACATGTAGGCTTCTTCCCATTTCAGTTGCCATAGTAACAGCATTAACCTAGTTGAAAGAAGTGCTTCAAGGAGGTGCCTCCCCAGGATGCCCTGCCCTTCTTGCCAGTCCCCTGCACAGCCCATTGCTAGTTGTTACTCAGGTACCAGGTTGTAGGTTAGTGACACTTCTGCGGCAGGATGTGGGGAACAAAAACAGCTGCACTAAGGGCCGCTGCATAAATGGTCTTTTTGTCAGTCTGCATACACAATACAACCACCTGATCCTTTTATGACTGGGAGGAAGGACCAACTGCAGGCTACCGAACAAATTTCAAGATGCACTACAGTCTCCCAGTAAGAGAAGTAAAACAGTTCCTCTTTAAAAACATTTTAAATGTATTATCACTATTATTATTTAGAGAGATGCCTTTATTTGTTTTATTCTCATGAGTGTCCCATATTCTTAGACATTTGAGTTTTTATGATTATAATTATATTGGTCACCATTGTGCTGTCTGTCACCTCTTTATGTACCTCTTTTAAACCCGGGGCCCTTTCCTTCACTTACACTGATCCCTATCTTATGCTGCCCCACCCACCCTACTGAACCTTTTCTCTTGTCCTGTCGGGTGCAGTTCTGTCTCTCTCATCTGGCTCATTATGTACAGCCTTTGGAGGCTTTCTACTGCCTCATCCGTCGACAACTGATGAATCTTTTACATGTTCTGGGCCTCTTCTGCTCCCTTCAAAGGCACTTCTCTTGCAGTAAGGAACGCAGGCAGCACCCAACATGTGAGAAAGTATCACATCTACACTGGTGTGTTCTCACACCCGCAGCAACACACAAATAGCCTGTTTACACAGCTGGACAATTAATTGGTATTTAAAGGATTTGATAGCGGCAGTCCTTCTTAGTTAGGAGCCAGCAGTCAATAGCCTAGAAATTTTAGTTGTTAACCATTTTGTTGCCTACTGGTAAAGCTGTATATAAATTGGTTCAGATAAAGGTTTGGCTAAGTAGCTGGTCATAATAACATGGTGATCATAATAGGCCAGTCACTAAAACAGATGTAAGCATAAGGCCACAGCACTGACTTTGACCAAAGAAGTCAGACCCGCCTCTCCCCCGTAGTGATGTTTCTGTTCATTTGGCACAAGTAACCATCTGGTTTATGGTTCTGCTGGGTCGAAATGATGAGTAAAGTTGATGCCAAGTGTATACATTTGGCAGGAAAACAGGAAAACTTTGAATACTGGCAGATGGTGTTTTCCAGTTGTGTAGTGGTGTGTAAATCACAATGGCTGCCTGTTTTATGGGGATTATGGGGTTTTTTTCCAGCAGAGCAAATACAGAATCTTTTCAGACACTGAGCCAAGAGATGGCAATAAGGGACATCCAAACAGTACAGGAGTCCACCTTAATTCAACTCACCATCATAGTATTCACAGCCCCGTGTCTGGTGCTCCTGAATGTCTGTGATCAATAACAAAGCTAGAAAAGCTACTCATATATATGGGAGGAATTTGCCAACAGTCAGAACTAAATAGAAGTTTGTGGGGATGCCATTTATAAAATTTTAATTTTAATGAAGCTCTAAGCTAATAAAATACTAAAATAAAAAGTTTAGCAAAAATATTTATGTATTTATTTATTTTAGCTATAACCATTTTTTACAGAAATTAATCTATACTGAAAGGGTAAAACAATAAGAGTTTAGAGTTGAGCTGTTACTTGACTGAATAGTAAAACTGACTTAGGAGTTAGAGACAACCTGAGCTATGAACAGACTTGTGGTCCAGACTATGTTTGTAAGAAGTTAACTTTTTGTAACAATTTGTAATGATGGCCTGGTTGCCTCTGGTGGTCCTGCTGCACACCTTGTGAGGAATCAGAACTTCACACAAATTAATGAGTGTTAGAGACCTAAACTAACAGCTTGGGCTCAACCTGCATTACAGACTCTACCAGCTGTTATCTTTTTTGAACCATGAGAAGCCACAGTAGTTTGTCACACTCATGATGGCTACAAGACCTGATTACTGTTCACAGACCAGAATAAAAGAGAAGAAGCTCTCTGCTCTTCCACCTCTGGCTACTTGGGAGCACCACTCACAGGGGGTCCATCATCAAAAGTCTGTACTCAGTTTTGTAGTGCAATGGGCTCCCTGTGTCCCTCAGAGCTGCTGAATCACCCCCAAACCCATCTCTTTAAGAACCAGTTTTCTCCTGATCTGATGACAGTGACATAAATGAGTCCAGCACCATCTCTTCTGTTTGCAACACAATTTTTTTTACTCTGATTTGTATGTCACTGTGGAGAAAAATCTTTACTGTAAATGCAATGTAAATGTAATTTGCTTTTTGTATTATAGCCCTCAGCTGATTGGAGCCATTTCACCAAGCCGGTCAGGTCTGTTCAGCAGGGAAACATGCACTCACTTGGAGGAGTGTAGTTTTCATTGTGAACAGCTGCTCTCATCCCATGTTTCAGGTCAGACTTTTGTCACCAAGTCACGGACCTCCATGCTGCTGTCAGTAATCCTTGGGGTCCAGTTCGATGACCTCAGTTGACTCTGAGAAACCCAAGTGCATCCATACAGATGTGCAAGAGGGCTGAAGGTAGACAACACTTTGCTTCCTGAGGATCTGATTGGCTGATCTAGGACAAACAAACAACATTCATCACTGTCAACCTTCTGCTCTTTGCAGCAACCTGTTGTTCTACAGCTGGTTTCCATGGCACCACTCATGATGGCAAGTCTGTCGGCTTCAGATGTGATCAGGAGCCCTTCAGCTGCATCCCTGACAGTGTTACCGCGGTAACGTCCAGCTGTGAAAGTGGGTTAGGATGTAGGCTCTCAGACATACCAGCCAAGCAAAGAAACAAAATGCTCTAATTACATGTATTTAGACCAGATTTCAGCACAACTTCCTGCGATTCCAGCTGGGAACTAAAGATGTGGGTTCAGCCAAACCTCTCCTAGCTTTGAGTGAAATATTAAATCCTCAGAATTACATATTATTATGCTGTGGTGGTATTACACTGGGGCAGCAAGCAGTGTAGCATTTAGTACTGTTGCTTTGTGCTCTGATGATCCTCAGTTCAATCCCCACTGCTACCCTGCAGTTGTGGCCTGGTGTTTTGCTGATACATTGCTCTTTATTTGTGACAATGTCTTGCTGTAAAATACATTAGTGACTGTTTATATGTGACAGAGGGACATGTTTTTTGCTTGAACACTATATCAATTATTACATGTGAGTCCCGCCCACTAAGTGAGAGAGCAGAGTGTAGTTAAAATGACAGTACACTCTTAATGCATCATTCACATTGCAAAATTAGGAAAATTTATTTGTGGGTAGACGATGGGGAAGGGGTACAAGCACATATCCTTTACAGGAGAATGCAGTAGAGTACAGTGGTTCTCACAGTAAAGGCGTGCAAAGGATTTAGAATACAGGCACAACAGAGTAACCTAACACACCCTGAAGTTGAAGCTGCATGCAGCATCCTAAAAAGTACCCAAAATACAGTAACTCTTACTTGTTATTACATCAGAGGATTACTAGGAAAAAAATGGAATTTTGTAAAATAGGATCAAGATTATTTACAAAGGATAAGAATGTGAAACAGGAATGCGGCTGATGAAGGCTTCACCAAGTCACTCTTTGTCTGCCAGTGTCACTAGAGGCTCATTTACACAATATAAACAGCTTTTACATTCCTCTGTTTGTTTTGTTGTATTTAAACGTTGACCAGACAGAATACAAGGCCCTCTAGCTAAAAGATGAAAAGCTCAATGTTGCTACATAGTTTGCAATAATTTAATTGTCACATCAGTCAATATGAACAAGATTTTCTTTTGTTCCTTCCCAAAGAAGTAGCCCCATCGGACTATACGTTATTTTGCTATAAGACACAGTTTTAGGTCATATTAGCAGGGATCCCCACACCTGCAGTGCCCTTGGGTTATGATCGGTGTTACTAACCCTGAACTAAGTAAAAGCAAACTAGTGTAAAGGTGATTAGCAGTGCAGGCAGAAGTGTCAGACAAATAAAGGTCAGATCAATAATAATAGCTCATTAATATCACGGTGACATTGGTTTAGCTATTGCTCTATAAATTAAGTGTGAAGTCTGTATTATTAGATCAATGCACCCCCCCCCGTGCCCCACGGCCGTGGTTCCTTTTTTGATTGTTCGCTGGCAGAAGCTTCTGCGCGTCTCCACTAGGGGGAGCCACACTCCAGCGACGGCGGCTCCTCCGCGCGCAGGGTTTGTTCTCCGTCACGCGGCCGGCGGGTCGGTGGGGGGAAGGGGGTTCGGAGGTGGGGGGGTGGGGCAGGTCTCAGGATCCGTGCGGGAAACGCATCGCGACTTGAGCAGCAGAAGGAGCTCCGCCGGCAGCCGCCACGCGCCCAGCAGCCGCAGGGGGGAGTCGCGTGATGATGAGCGCGGACCGGGGCGATGCTGGACGGCGCCCGGGTGCA
The DNA here is from genome assembly GCA_018136845.1 of Heterotis niloticus. Taxonomy (NCBI): domain Eukaryota; kingdom Metazoa; phylum Chordata; class Actinopteri; order Osteoglossiformes; family Osteoglossidae; genus Heterotis; species Heterotis niloticus. Next base: position 31,596,161 of record CM030889.1, on the reverse strand, counting down.
CGCGACACCAGGGGTCCGAGTGGCGGCGCGCGATGAGCCCGCAATGACGGAGGCACGCCGCCGGCCGCTGTGAAAGCCGCCGTGAGTACGCGTCGCCAGTGCTCGTTTGTCATCGGTCACCTGCGGCATGCGCTCTCACCTGTCGCTCGGCAGGGCAAGACCCCCGCGACATTGTGGCAGTCGCCGTTCGGCGCGCTCTCGCCCGTATTCATTCGTTCATTCGTTCGCTCATTCATTCATTCATGCTTGAATTTGAACGCACGCGCTGGGCTCTTTCTGTGTTTTTCCGACGTCCCTCATGGGTGGCCAGTTAGTCACATTGATCACTGGAGAGCTGTGTGTGTATGTAAGAGAGATTACAGACGGGAGACCCCTGGCGTGTGTGTGAAAATATATATACACAAACCATCAAGGAACACACAAACACATAGCATAGGCATGCTGAAACACACGTCACATACACAGATGTATGATCTAGTTACATGAAATATAACAGATTTATAAAGATATACATTATGTTTGTATGGATTTATATACAGTGTGTGATTTAGGACAGCAGACACAATGTGAATATGCACATACAGAAACACATACACACTATAATACGTATGTACATCTATGTGTAAAACAAGGTCAGCTGTGGTCATATATGTCGGTGTTGGCACCTATGCAGCACACATCCCTCACCATGTTCCACTGTAACCTGTTAGCTGTGGCTGTGGTGGGGGGGCTGGGTGCAGCCTCAGCCCTCCAGGGTCTTTCGCACACGTCAGATGTGTTGCGCTGCTGGACAGTTATGAGGCAGAGCGCTGAGTGTGTGGATGGACAGAGAGCGCTGTGTGGAGCAGCTAGAGCACTGGAGGCAGAGACATTCATTCTGGACCTTTGTGTGTGACAGTGTGCAAGGGACATTGAGAGGGAAAGAGTGTATGTTTGAAGCAGGTACAAGCTGTGATGATGCCAGATGCTGAGGAGCGCCAACGCTATACTTAGAGTTAAGAGTTTTCGGCTGTGTGTGTGTGTGAGTGTGTGTGCGCGCGTACGTGTTTAAGGTGTGTACAGACCCACACATGCAGGGAGTGTTGGGCAGCTCTAATCCCACCCCCATGTCGCGCAGCAGGAGTGTCTACATTAGACGGGCACAGTCTGCGTACTGATGGGACCCTGATACTCATCAGTCATCAGCTGTCTGCACTGTGGTGTGGGCGTGGCCTGAATCCCCCCCAATTTGCTGAAGTTGCTGATTAGAGCAGCAGCTAAGCTCATCCTCTTGGACAGTGAGCTGTTTCGGACCCAGTGCTAAATGGGCTTTGGAGATGGACAGCGAGGAGGGATGCAGGCATCGCCCAGTTTCTCCAATGGGCAGGATGGATGGTGTGGGGGCAGGGCTCAGACAAGGGACTGCAACATAAATGCTGCAGCTGTAAAAATTGGCCTTAATGATTAGTAGTCAATAAAAGCTGTCAAATAAGAAAAGCCAGGTTTAAATTCGGCTGTGTGAGTGTTTGTGCGTGAGCGAGAGAGACAAGCTACTGTCAAACAACTTGGCTCAAAGGAAAATGAAAAACATTGGTCTTTTTTATGATAAATAAAAATAGAATGGTGCTTATTAATAAACATATTTGTGACCACAGGTTGTTATTCTTGATATTCACGCAGAATATCATTGTACTGTCTGGGCTCTGAATTCCCACACACCTGTAACCTGTGTTGCTGTAACTCAGGCTTCTCTGTGAGCTCTTATAGTTGGTGTGCTCTTGGGGTGGGGTTTTCTGTAGATGGCATGATCTGTTGTAATTGGTCTGTTGCGGTCCTGCAGATGGTCTGTAGATGGTCTGTTGTGGTGTTCTAGACGATCTGTTGCAGATGGTCTGTTTTAGCTCTCTAGATAATCTATTGTAGTTGGTCTGTTGTGGTCCTGTGGATGACCTGTAGATATCTGATGGTGACACAGCCATGCCTTCATGACCTGTGAGCCAGAGCTCTTTGCGTCTAAAAGGACCATGTCTCCTGTCAGGGTTGTTCAGGTTTGTGGTAGACACCACTTCTGTCAGGATTTTAACAGCGATACCACTGTGCCAAGTTAACTGGGATCCTATTCTGCCCATTTAACCCGGGATCCCCTCTGCCTAGTTAACATGGATACCATTATGCCTAGTTAATTGGGATCCTATTTTGTCCAGTCAACCTGGATCCCCTTTAATAAGTTAACAGGGATACCACTGTGCTTTGTTAACAGCAACATTTGTCTGCCAGATTTAACCATGTTAGTTCTTGGTCATGCTGGTGACATTAACAATTACCACCTGCCTGGTGTTCTCATCATCTTTTACCCCCTCACAGGGTCACATAAGAGCATCCTGACCAGAACAGGTCATTAGTTATTTGATTCAACACTCCAAATTATGGCCCTGTGTGTTTCCAGGGGAGCAGGCACTTACGGCTCCTGTCCGTCTCATTTACTTTCACCCATACCAGTGACTAGGGGTCATGGGAGCAGCAGAACAGCACCCCTTCTGTAGCTCCAAGTCACAGCTCTGTTCCCATTCTTTAATACTACCATTTTGTCTGATGCAGGTATAGGTTTGCAGCCCAGGGGAAATGCTAATGCACTAATGCTGTCCTCTTGTTGGCCAGCAGAACTGGACCCCTGTGGAACATTCTGCGCCGTATCAGTCCCAACACCCTCTGAGAACCTGGCTCGTCCGCTTTGCATGCGTCACCCTGGTTACTGCTGCGACAGAACTGTAGGTGGCGCTTCATTTGTTGGATCACGCAAGAGACACCTGAAGATAACACCTCTGTACTGCTTTTCACTGTGTTTACCAGTGTTATGTTATCCAGCTAATGCTCTGTTGAAACCTGCGTTGATTTCAGAAAAATTAGAAATACTGTATACTTGAGAAAAAAAGTCTAAGATGTGGGGCAGTACTTGGACAGCTGGACTTAGGAGGATGCTGCTGGTTTGAGTTTGCTAGGTTTAGCAGCATAATGGGTCAGCTCTATTTTTTGGGTGTGTTAAGGGTTCTGCGAGGTCATCAGAGATACACTATGGCTCATCATATGTATTTCGGTGCCCCTGCCCATTTCCACCAGACAGGAATGAACATAATTGCACTGGCATGCCTCTGTGGCCATTGACTGGGAACTGACCCCACACAGAGTCCTGCTTCTCTGCTGCAAAGAATTATGGGTAGTTCTTCTGCTCATTTTTAAGTTCAGGTAAAATTTACAAGGTGCAGTAAAAACAGCTAGGTTTGCACTGCAGAGGTGGCCGTGCGTAAATGAAGAGAACTGACAGAAACAGGGAAAATATTTCCCATGAATCAGTCCAGTTGGCCAATGTCTTCCGAGCAGACTGGCTGAACTGTAATGAACATCGGATAATATTCAGGTTTAGCTGTAATTAAAAATGTGTTCTCTCATATCTGTACTTGGGTTCTAGTCTAAGTATATTTAGACCTCTGATAGATAGATAATTAACCCACTTATACATTAATTTGTAGTTATACATAATGATTCAGTATATAAATATTAATAAACACTAGGAGGACAATTTAGGTCCCCCACCAAGAAACTTGTGCCAAGACCCCCCTCCACCCTGGCTTCAGGGATGGGGGGGGGGGGGCGTTCCACTTTCACTGAAATCTGGGGCTGTCTGGTAGTTAAAGCAGAGCCCAAGTTCTACCTCTGCCTCCCTCCCATTGGCCAAGGAACACTGAATGACAGTATTATCAACCAGTAAGGAGCAGCATAGTCTGGACATGTCAGTTTGCTTTATTCTGCTGTCTCCTCTACATCTTGCTGTTGGACTGAGCCTCTCTTGAACAGGAGAATCCCTCCCACAGCTTCAGGAGCTGCTCAGAAATGGCCTCTTTATCATGCACTTTTGCACATTTATTGCCCCTATAGCTTGTAAAGGAACCTTTCCAAAGTGGAGACAGCTGCTGTGATGAAATACACAAAACCTGGAAGCTGGGAAAAGGAATGAGCAGATAAAAAGAAGCTCTTGTTCAGAGTCCTCAGTGGAGAAACCCAACATATCAATGGCTTATTGTATGTTTTCTCCTCCCCTCATGGGGGTGCCGTTCAAGAAAACAAAGACTAATGATCCTGAGTACTGGACCACAGGGTTGAGGGGCCGCCAGCTTCCTCTTTGCTCTGGGAGACCTCAAGAGTCTTACAGATGCTAGAGGGAGAGTGTGTGTGCACATGTGTGCACATGTGAATTTGCTCCATGTTTTCCACAGCTGGCCAGCCTTTGGTGCATCTTTACACTCACCTGCTGTAAAACCTTGTGGAAAAGCGGGTATTAAAGCAGCACTAAGAACACAGAGAGTAGTTGCTCAGCGTTAGCTGTGTTCACTAAGTAGCGTGGTGCTGAGTTCTGACCTGCATGTGCACAGAGACCAGATGACCTCATGTCTGAGCGGGATACAACGGCTCTCAGATATTTGTGGTTCATCTTCATGTAAAAGGACTGATGGGGGGGGTCACTCCATCATACCATATCCATCGCTTTATAAATCATTCAATTACATTGGATGATGCAACAGTAATAATAATATAATAAGGAATAATGACACCAAATCTAAATTTATACAAAAATATTTTTATATAATAGATTTTTTAAGGCAAATCCCACAGAATTCTGAAGTATACTGATTTGTATCCCACTTTCCCAGTTTATTTTGATAATTCTGTAAAATAATTTTGTGAAGTGCTGGGCTGTTTGGACATTCCAGTATTTAGTCACCTGAGGTGCTGTCAAACACACATGTACCATATCATTACCTTGTGGTTCTACACCACCTGTCAGGTGTGACTGGTGATTGTTTGTTTATCAAGTGATGTTGGTGTATCCAGAACATAAGGTATAGCTTTGGTGGATGTTGACCTTTGACCCTAACTAAAGTGGTCCAGCAATGAGCTGCCCCTCATCTCTTCATCTTCATCTTCCCTCCCCCCTGCTGCTGCCATAAGTAGGTCATTGCTGCATGGTGTGTGCGCGCGCGCATGTGCGTGCAAACCTCGTGAAGGAAACAACAGCACTTGACACATAAATGTCCCCATCGTTCTCAGACGTGTCAAAGCCATTCAATTCTAATTGTACATTCAATGTTATGGAGTGTGCACAGCCCCCTCTGCCTCCTCCTCTTACAAATGTTCAAGCTGAACAATTTGCAGTTTATTTATTTTTTTTAAAATGACATTTTATTCATTTATCTATTTGAATATGCATAAATATGTGTGTAACGGAATCAATGTGTTTTTTTTTTTGCCTCCATACTGATAGGTGGCAGTAAAGTCATCCAAACAGGATCTTAGAGTACAGCTGCCTTAATTCAGCTTACTTTCAGTGTTTGCAGCTCCAGAATGTTGGTGGTCAATAACAAGATGATGAATGCTGCTCATGATTATGAGGTGAATCAGTCAGAACTGAAGAGAAGTTTGTGGAGACAGATTTTTATTTTCAGTCAGTTTAGTAAAATTCAGGTAGTTTTGTAGGTTCAAAGTCAGAATTTTCTCATTGTAAACAATTAGCATGAGCCACTGCGACACCTCTTGGCCTGTGTGCAGTTGAACTTGTTTGAACCTGCGTTTCCACTTATGAGAGATGCCAGCGATGAGTTATGTCAGTGCAAGAATTGCCTGGATCACGAGCTGTGTTTCGGAAGCTGTGGATTCCTGTCACGACCGACTCTTCGAAGTTGAGGACGGGTCACTCTTGGGGTCCTTTGCTGTGAAAAGAGAGAAAGGCATGCTTTTGTGGTGCTGTTATAAATGAAGGATGGCACACCAGTGCCCTGCTATGATTGGATTTCTCTGTGCCGAGGATCCTGCCAGCAGGATTAGAGAGCTGGGATTTGGGTGGGAGAGATTACAGCGCCATGCTGAGGTCGCACTTTTACAGAGAGAGAGAAGGAAAGGGAGAGAGAAGGAGAGAGAGAGGGCTTTCAACATGGTTTTGAGTGTTCCCTGACATCTGGATCAAAGGATTCATAACACCAATCTGCAATGACACAGACAAACTTGACCCCAACAATAATTTGTGTAAGATGTTCTGCAGCATCATCAACACAAAGATCATAAACGTCTTGACCGAGCACAACATCTTGAGCAGAAGCCAAATTGGTATCACTGTTCAGACTACAGAACTTCTGACCATATTTTTACTTTACATATCTTATAAAAGGAAATTTTTGCTTGCTTTGTCAAGCACAAAGGCTTACTGTACACATTAAATGAGTAGTACGGGAGAAAATATGCAATATCATAAAATCTATGTACACAAACAGCAAATGTGCAGTTAAAGTCAGAGACAAACAAGCAAACATTTTCACTCAAGTGGTGTGTGAGACAGTGCTTTTCAGTCTCACTGACCCTCTTTAACATGTAGGTTCAACATATATAACATACAGTATATAGCAGAAGGAGTTTTATATTTCTGAGACATACAGGGTTTACTGACTTCACAAGGCTGCAGTACTCGATTTCTCCCTGTATGAGTCAGAAATCAAATTCCTTCTGTTTGCTGCTGACCTGGTCCTTCTGTCTCCAACTAAAGAGGGTCTACTGCAGAACCTGAACCTGCTGCATGGTTACTGTCAGACCTGTGCCCTGACTGTTGACCCACAGAAAACAGAAATACTCATGTTCCGGAACAAGCCCATATGTCAGTGAATAAAACACAGCTTCAGACCGGGTGCGACTAAAATTGAACAAACAACAAATTATATGTATCTGTGGATCAAAATGAATTCCAATGGGAATTTCAACTCGGGTGTGAATGAGCTGAAAGCGAAAGCAAGGAGGGCTTAATAACAAAACGTCAATTTAATATGAATTATCAGTTAGAACCTGGCTCAAAATATTCCAGTCAGTTACAGAACTTATCGCTCTGTGAAGTGGGGATAAACTCATGAATCAGGAATTTGACAAATGGTACAAAAACTCAAGTGAAATCCTACACGTTGAGTTCTGTAAAATATCCTGAGGGTGCAGAGAAAAGCCCCACGATGCTTGTCAGGCTGAATTAGGACAAAACCCATTCATTATCAAGATGGCCCTCAACAGACACAACAGCAGAGTACCTGACCGCAGTAACTGATAAAAAGCTGAGGAAATCCCTGATAAAGTAAAGACTCAGTGATCACAACCCATCTGTAGAGACAGCCGATTCAAGGGGACCTGGTTACCCCCTCAATGTGACCAGAGGGAGGTGGAGACAGAACTGCACTTCCTGACCAAATGAGTAAAATACGACAAAGTCAGGGATAATTGCTTCTCCTCGTGTGCGGATGCTGACCCTTCGTTTCCACATCTCGAAAATGACGGGCTGCCCATCACCTCCTGGGCAGAGAAGCAGGAACCTGCTCATGACGTACATGCCTGCCATAAAAAGAGGGATGACTGCACTCAGACATGCATGCATGCACGCATGCACGCAGATACACTGTTACTATTGTGCGATTTTAACCGCTTGTTTTCATCCATTAATTCTTCATTGTGTGTGTGTGTATATAATATATAATTTTTGCCACATATAAATGCATTATTTATTTGCCAAATTTATTTGTTTTATTTATAACAATAACAGAACAAATTCTTCTTCTTCTTCTTCTTCTTATTATTATTATTATTATTATTGCTTACTTGTTGATCTATGTTGCTTCTATTGGTTGCACAACGCTTCACAAATGCACATTTGTCATTCCAGTAAAGCTCAATAAATCTGAAACTGAGAGGGAAAGAGAGAGAGAGATGGTGAGAGGCAGAGGAACAGAAGAGAGCAGCCAGAGGGAAACAAAGGTGGACAGAGAAAGGGGCTCTTGACTTGGAAGTGGAAATGCCCCCGTAGTGCCCTTGATCAAAGTACCTACCCAGTACAGATACAGTAAAAATTACCCTGTTGTACAAAGGGGTAAATCAGTGTAAGTAGTTGAACACTATAAGCCAGTCAGGAGACAAACATTAGCTACAAGAATAAATATAAAAGGAAAAAGAGGAGAGAGGCAGGAGGGAGGAGACAGAAGTGAGAGAAGCTGGGCAAGAGGGTGAGTGAGAAGGTGAGATAGAGCAGGAAAGCCATCAGCTGAAACGTTTGGCCTCTTCAAACACATGTCAGAGCAGTGCGTGAACACACACCCACACGCCCCCGATGGGGTCCGTTTGCTGCACAAAAGAATAATTAAAGTACCGCAATGAATTAAATATGTCTATATTTACAGAAACGACACGGGCGAGTTAATAAGTAGGGAGTGAAAGTTGCTCCTCACTCTGAGATACCCGTGACTCCGGAAAACACGTTGCTGTGATGCATGGCATTAATAATTTACGCAGCTGCGCAGAGCGATACAGCGAGCACTTTGTCAACACATAATTAAATATTGATAAAGCGCTCGCTTTACTGTTAAAACAGAAATAGTTACAAACGTCCATTTTTCGGGATAGATTCATGGAAAAAAGGGGCGAAGAAAAAATAAACTTGATTTGAGAATATACTTTCCAGAAAGATTTCAAATGTGAGCCCTGGCCTTATGCAGATATCAGAAAGAAGAATGTGGTCCACAAATGCGATGTATAAATGGAAGCACAGTTGAACCACAGTCCTTCGTTTCATCAGTATAGGAATCATTGCTTCATGTGAACCAACACCCTCCTGTCTGTGAAAGCTTTGTTAACTGCCCTGTGGACGACCAGTTAATTGGTCAACTTCTGCTTTACAGGCATCATACCATTTGTTAACTAGTACTTGTTCTGAGGACTGCCCTCTCTCTTTCTACTCTCTGAAGTCACCAGTCAGAGCAAATCATGCCTGTTTTTTGTATATTAGGTCACCAATCAGAGCTCGCACTGTCTGTGCAGTGGTCGCCGATCACTACAGGGCCCTTGAACCAGGAATAGCTAATGCACCAGTGAAGAGCAGGGGGTCCATGTGTGGGGGTGGCAGTAAAAATCTAGAATGCTCTTTCGATTGCTGTGTCTTAATGGACTACTTCATAGTGCTTCATTCACAGTGGTGACATTACTACAGCCCTGCCATCTGCTGGCCCTTCCTTGCAAGCAAGCCCAGTGCATCAACATCAACAGCACATCAAACATCAGAGGCATTATTCTATCTATCTATCTATCTATCTATCTATCTATCTATCTATCTATCTATCTATCTATCTATCTATCTATATTATATTGTATTATTATGTTGCTTGGCCAGTGCTTGTATCCAAATGACACATTTTTAATTATGTACACAGTTGAGGGTTTCTGCATGGAGAATGATGTTATGGACAGATTTCAGAGAGGTACCAGGAGTCTCTGGTATGTGTACCATGGACATTTACTAGATGATGCCAAACCCTGACTGGACATTGATCAATAGACAGCATCCAGTTATTTCAGTGTCTGTCAAATCCATCAGGATAGTCTTCTGAGGCTACGTTGCCTACCTCTCTGTTTTTACAACAACAACCCCCTGTTGGAAATGTACAGAACAACAGTGTTTCCACTGTTCTTACTTAATCATCTTATAGGTTCATCTTCTACATTTGCAAGCCAAGTGCACCAACATTATCTATAAAACCACCGCTTCTCTCTCTTCTGTACAGACTTGCAAGAACCCCCGCCAGGGAGTGTGTGTCCGTGAGCACGGGTGTGTGTGTGTGTGAGTGTGTGTGAGTGTGTGTGTGTGTGTGTGTGTGTGTGTGTGTGTGTGTGTGTGTGTGTGAGTGTGTGTGTGAGCCAGTGTGAGTGCTAGTGTGTGTGCACACGCGCTTCAGTGTGTGCGCACGAGCTGGCCCTCTCACATGGCATCGATGCAGGACGGCCTGAACTTCACGGCCCCTCCCTACGGCAAGGTCCTGCTGCTGGGGGCCATCGCTGCTGCCTCCGCCTTTGTGGTGACCATCCTCATCGTACTCCTCTGCGTGGGCTGCCAGAGGTGAGACTCCGCCTGCCCATCCCAGCTGTCACCATGGTAACTGTGCTAGACTCTGACCTGTTGATCTTAATGGTACCTTGTGTGGATGAGGGCAGGGGCTGATAGTCAGGGTCAGGATTAGGAGCCTGGAGTGAGCAAGTTGAGGTCCCAGGTGAAGAGCTGTTGTACTATCGAGGTACCATGCTCACCTCTGTCTATAGGATATTGGCTGCCAGCCTCACAGCTGGTGTTTTTACTAACAGCAGGGGGCATTTCAATTAGAACTGATGTCTTCCTCTTGAAGAACACAGGTTTAAATCCTGCTTCCTGCTGTAGCACCCTTGATCAGAATCCTTACCCTGAACTGATATGGTAAAAACAGAGTGCAAGGTAGTGGCTCTGAGCAGTACGTGGTCTACTGCCCCTTCTGCTGCTGGGTTTCTATTTCCCAGCTGCCACCATTGCTTACTTGGCATGGTGGGCATGGCTTGTCAGTCTGTCATTCATTCCACAGCTCACAGTAGTGGCCAGTCTGAACTATTACAACTGTGTGTATCTGTGCATACCATCAGTTAGTCCTTAGGGAGGGACCACACACCGGTGTGTTTGTCAAACCCCTGTGGCTCACACCCATGCTGCGTTCCCATATCTTCCCTATCCCGATCTTTGTTGGTGATGCAGCAACACAACTGTTATCATCCACCATTCTCAACCCCACTGGTGTTGGGGGTGGGGGAGTCCAATGCGACCGGGACAGTGTTGTGCTTCATGAACGTGCAAGTAAACCTGTGCTTCATGATGACTCAGAGTGAAGCTCCCCTGCTTCCCTGCCTCTTACCCCCTGTCCCGCTCCATCTCCCTAGCAGATGAGGCTCACCGTGAATGCTAATGCATTGTATTGTCAGAATGCATCAAGTGCCTTGCAAAGGGATACGGAGTACGCCAGTTACCGTGGGGGGCGCTCTCCTTCCTCCTGCCAGGAGGGGGTATTCTCCACCAGACAAAGAAGGGGGACACAGGGTTTAACATTTTTTTCAAAGCAGGGAACCAATCAGGCGGCTCCTCGTGGCCCCTGTTGCTAGGGCTCTGGCAAACAGATTTCACGCAACCCTCGGAGACGATGCCACTGCCGCTCTGTGTTTCCCGCCGTCATTTCACACACCAGCTATTGGTTCTGGCATCACGGCAACGACACGGTTATTGTTCCCCTTCCTTGGGCTATGGGTGCTGGAGAGGAGGGGGGTAACTGGAGGTCCATGTGCCTTATCAAAGAGGTGCAGTATTGGGATCACAATGCAAGACATTGCCAGGGTTTTGGGAACATTCTTCTTGCAGAACAGTGTGGTTCAGGCCTGGGAATATTTGTTTCAATGCGTTCCTTCAACCACATTGTACTGGAGAACAAGAAAGAAGGAAACAAACAAAGGTTCTGTGCAGAAAGAAGACTGAAAACCATTAGGGTGCATTAGTTGTGTGGAACTAGGCTGCACTGGGAGGCTAGTGGGGATCCTCTTCATCCTTGACTCCACCCATCACGTGAATAAGTAGGGAGGTGAGGGGGTGCTTGGTGAGCCCATCAACCCATCAAGCCACTCTCTATCCCCCCCATACCATGCCTACCCTTATATTGCTTAGACCCCCCACTGCTCCAGGGGCTCATTCAGTGGAGAACGGGGGTGAGGACTGGTTGTGTGGTGATGCCAATCACCAAGGAACTGGTGAAGAGAATAAAATTGCATTTTCAGGGGAGCTCAGCTCACCCACACACCTCTTTCATCTGCTTTCATTAAAAAACCTAAAAACAGCCATACTGGAAATAACATTATGCCCCAAATGTAAGGATTTCACTCTTATATACAGAACACATTCTCAGAGTGTCAAACATACAGTACTGTAACCCAGACAGATGCCTTATTAGACTGCTGTTTAATAAGGCCAGAATACATGCGCCTCCTACAGGGCTGCCAGGTACCTGCAGGTTGCTGACTGTCAGCAACATGAGGCGTGCCACTGATTCTTCTCTTGGTGGCGCTAGGTCACTTGGCCAGTGTCACATGCCCTTGACAGGAAGTTGGACAGGAAGTGAAGTAGAGGAGGCCACACTTTTTCCTGAAGGGATGCTGAAAGGGCTCAGTGCAGAACCCTTGCTGGCTGTCAGTGTGATTCTGAAGATAGCATCTCCCCATTGCCACATCCATTCCAGGAAAAATTACTCTTTATGCATTTATTAGTTTTGTTATTGCACAGTAGGGTAATTTTTACACTATTAATTCAGGGCAAGTACCTAGATCAAGGGTACTACAGCAGAAGTGGGACTTGTACCCAGGTCCCCACCTGGTGGCAGAAACTCTGACTACTATGCACAGTGTGTCACTTAACTAAATAACTAAATTATTTTGTAATTGGCTGATCATGTGGCAATTTTTTGCTATTGTACACCCCCCTTGCCGTGTGCGTGTGTGTGTGAGAGAGAGACATGTTGTACTGAGCTGCTGCTGTTCTGTCCCTTCTAATTCACAGGAAGGGAAAGTCAAACAATGTCCCAGCTGAAGGAACGAAGCACAGGATCATGGACATGGTATGAGTGCATGTCTTACACTCCCCACACACGCACAATGCAGTGCCAGACTTGTGTGGTTCTCTAGCACACAAACACACACCTGAACTGTATCCCACAGAGTCGGCTGCGCCAGTCAAAGCTGAGGTCCATTAGCAAGTCGGACACCAAGCTGCACCAGATGAATAAACCCAACTGCAATGGCAAGAGTGAGTACTGCATTTGTACGCCGGCACGTGTTTTAAAAGTGTGTACTGTTGTGTTTCCAAACAATGCATTTGATATTGGTTATGTTGTAGTTGTTCTCATGCTACTGAAGGGTGTGTTTTGGATTCTATTGATGTGTTGTTTTTGCTTTCAAGTGTTGTCTTAAATTTGAGTTAACGTTAATAAATAATAACCTGTTAATTATTAATTATTTGTAATCTGTTAACCCCAAGATGCCATGATTACAGGATGTATAAACTAGTTTTATTTTAGAAAGGATGTGTAGTTTAGTGTAGATTAAGGTAAAATATAATGGTGTTTGTATTGCAGTTATTTTTTCATTATTTTTTGCACTGAAGTATTTATTTTTTTACTTATTTTTTCTTTTGAAGTAGTTAAGTGTGAGAATTTTTTTTATTTTAATGAGCAGACAATAGGATTGTTAGCAAACTAAGAATAAAAGATTTTGTAAATGTCTTGCTTTATGTTGAAGGTCCTTGTTTGCTGAATTTGATTTTAATGTTTTACTTAAAAATGTATTAATTATTAATTTTTATATTTCCCTTGATAAAGGATGATCAAATGGCAAACGCAAGTTAACAAAAATTATACGTAGGTGCAGTGGTCTCCTTCCCGCTTTCTAACAACTGCACCTCATCATGTGTGTCTCCTGTTTCTCCATCCATTTTCTTCACAGGTGTCTCCAAGAGCCGTCCGGCCAGCATGGACCTCTTGCTGCTGCCCAGCCGGCGTCGGCGCTCAAACTCGGACTTGCGCTGCCCCACGGCACGTCAGCTGCCCCAGATCCCTTCTGGAGGGGGTGGCGAGGACCGTGAGCACACATATTCAGAGGTGGGCCGCCGTGGCTCGCCCACCCGCTGCTGCCCCGATGATGACCTGTACGAAATGGTGGGTGGGCGTGCTGGAGAGACGGACACACCGGCACCACCGGTGCCTGCCAACACACCAGCCCCCCATAGCCCGGAGCATGCCGAGGGTGTGGACGAAGTGAGCGGTGGCATCGGTGTTGAGGTTCCAGTTATACCGCCAGCGCCAGTCCCTGGGCCAGACTCTGTGAGTGCTGAGTACGCCTGTGTGAGGAAAGTCCGCAAGACTGACAAGACCACACGGAAAGATGGAGTGGTGGAGCTTGGTGATAGGGAACAGCAGCGTCATTCCAACACAGACCTGCACCATGCCCCACCCTCACAACATCATGCTCCACCTCCACAACACCATGCACCACCCCTGCCACATCCCCACAGCCAGAAGATCTCCAGGAAAAATATTGAGCCCTTCCACCTTCTGTCCTTCCCTAAGGTGCGTGGCTTGGAGACCTGTTCTATCCAGTGGCATCCAAAATGTCTTTTTTCTGTTTATGAGAAATGGGTTTCCTGCAAAAGGTCTGGTTTTTTTGCCACCGTGGTAGTAACGTTGTGAAAAAATCTTGTTTTATTGCAAATAGTGATTATGTTCTACCTTTTAGCTTCTCAGCTTAGAAACCTAAATTGATGTAACTCCAAAGTGACCATTACCCCTTAAGTCAATATATATAAAGGGCTAATAATGCATACATCCATCAATTCATTTTTGGGTGTATTTCTATAAAAATATTCTGGTTATAGCTCTAATTAAAATTGAATCTGAAACTGTTTTGCTATTTTTATGACCTGAAACCAATTTTAAAAAACAGAAAATGAAATTATGTTGTCTCCTATTTAATGTCTCTTGCCAGCTGATTGATTCAACTTTGCTCATTTTGTTACTGATCACCGACACTCAGGAACAGCAACATAAGCTGTAAACACTGTGGAAGTGATTGGAATTAGAGGTTAGGGTTAAGCACAGTCCTGTTCTGTTTGGATGCTCTTTTCAGTCATCTTTTGGCTCAGAGGCTAAACAGGGTTTCATTTACTCTGTAATAACCAGAAATTTTAAAAGTAAGGGAAGCAGTGTAGATAAAATATGCACATAAAGTGGAAAATGTTCATATCTTTGACAATTTATAACAGAGTTAGTCGGGGTTACAGCACTGGAATTCTGTTGTTTCTTCACATTGCACAGTTGTGTAAACTGAAATGCAGTAAAATGTGCACACATCAAGCACTTTGCTGCAATTGCCCTGGTATGGCTGTATCAGCGACATCCAGTGGTGGAGCGAACTACAGCCCGGCTATGTCGTATGGTATTTAGCATTCACCGTGAGCCAACGCAGCCTCTTCCGCACGAATGATGCAATGCCTTGAAACACGGAGACGCTGTACCCACAGTAAACAAATGTGTGGGAGACAGTTGTTCAGGTGCTTCTGTCTGGAGCCTCCACAGCGGCATCTATTCTGACAACCTGGGGATGACGGAGTCTCCCAAAAATGAAGGTTAGTGGGCTACTCATCCGTAGCCTACTGATCCATTCTTCCGCTGGTTCTGGATAGCGAACTAGTGTTTCACACAGTGTGGATGGCGGGGGCATCCTGGGTGGGGGTGGTTAATGTCAGACATGGCCATACTAAATTCTCATACATCACAGAAGGGCAAGCAAACCAGAATGGGACTTAATATTAATGAAGAGGTGTGGACTATATGACCAACAGAGGGTGTCAAACACTGTGGCCTTTGGACTGTGTTACCTTGTGTTGTGTCCATCTGGCTCTCAGTATGTAAGATAAAAGAAAGCAATTGCTGGTTGGTCCAGTGAGATGTTGCATGTGCCTGATTGGTCCAGGAAAAATGTATGCAAGTATGTGATTGGTGTACTGTTTATGATACCGGCGGCTGATTGGTCCCATGTTTAATCAGCAGAAAGCTGATTGGACAAGATTGTGCCGTGGATATGCAAGTTCAAGTTCAAGTTTTATTTGTCATGGGTGCACTAACAGCAGCGTAGTAGTGTTGTGTCCATGAAAAGTGTTGCTTCCAGACATCCTCAGCAAATAAAATATATAAATAAGATATAAGAAAATTAAATAATAAATAATGAAATTAAGAAAAATAAATAAGGAAAATAAACATGTAAGGAATAGATGTAAAAATATACATAGGAGTTATAAATATACACAGAAGTTGAAAGTTAGTAAACAAAGAAACAGCAAACAAAAAAACAAGAAATAGCAAACAAGAATGACTACAACAGCCAAACCAACAAACACACAACCGATAAGGGCATACAAGCCATACAGACAGACTCTGATCGACACTGTCTCACTGAGGGGTCAGTGGTTTAAAAGTCTTATTGTGTGGGGGAAAAAACTGTCCCGGAACCTGCTTGTTCTCGTCCGAATGCTTCTAAAGCGTTTTCCGGACAGGAGCAAGGAAAATAGTTTTTGGCTTGGGTGATTGTGGTCCTTCAAGATGTTATGGGCCTTCTTCTTACACTGCTGAGTATAGAGGTCCTGCAGGGCTGGCAGATCAGTCCTGGTAATGCTTTGTGCTATGTCTGATTGGACTGGTATGAAAAATAAGTTGGAAGCCGACTGGGTCACAGTTCCTTTTGCAGGATTCACATGACTGCTGGCTCTTGTTTGAGTGAGACAGATGTACAGCTGTGTGCAAATATGTATTGGCGTAAAGAGCATGTTATTTCTTGATGTCTGAGAGCGTGCGTGGGTGTGTGCGAAAGAGACCATATGTCTCTTTATATGTGTGAGGAAGAAGGGTGTCCACCGCAACCTCTCCACCCCACCATGGGGTGTTATTGTGAATGGCCAACACTCTGCAGGTACTTATGTAAGTCCCTGGCAGTCTGCCAGCCGGCATGCATGCAAGCGTGAGTGTGTATGTGTGTTAGCGTGTGGGAAAGGAATGCCAAACCAGAATGAATAAATAGTCTGGCTGGCGCACAGACAGGTAAAGCACAGTAACGTAGTATCTAAATTTAGTCCTCAACCAGTTGAGTAGAAGCAGCACAAATTCTGGAGGAAAAATGAAAACAGTTTTTTCTAGAGAAATCCAGTGTTTCGAGGCTGATCTGCAGAGGAGACGCCCACTCAGCACAGCAATAAAGCAGCTTGTTTAGCTTCATGGGAGTAGTTTCACTGTATTATAAACATACCCTTAAAGCCCGAAGCAGAAAACAAAGAATCTTCATCTCATCTTGTTAAAATTCTTGTAAAAGTGTCTTCATCAACCCCCTTCTTGTCTGTGCTCTGGTCAACAGGAGGCGGTGTTCATGGGCAACGGTGAGGAGTACATATGGAAGCCCCCTGAGGATGATGACCTTACCATGTTCCAGCCCAAAGCCCAGGGCCCCTTGAACCCTTCCAGCACAGACGGAGGAGGGCATCAGGTCCTGTTTGCCACAGCTCACTTAAACATGCATGGCCAGCAGAGGGTGGAACAGATCAGGAAACTGAAATTTGAAACAAATAGCTTCATTACAGCACAGCCTGGTGTACATCTGCCCAAAGGGCTGTGAATGGGCAGCTGGCTCTAAGAATAACTGTGGTTAAACAATCCACTGATTTAAAAATCTGACAGCAGGTGGCACAGTGGTGAGTGATACAGCGGTTTTCATTTTAAGCTTCACTGTAGCTGTTGCTGAACCTTGAAAGGAAGCAGGAAATTACCTGGCAGTTTAAATGAGTGAAAAACAATGACTATGAGGTTGTGATCATTTTGCAACCACTAGTGATCAAAAATCCAAGTCAAACTGACCAATAGTAAGATGCAAAGTTTATCACAGGTTTACACTGCAAATTAAGCAAGAATGGTAACCCCTATTAAGAATGACCGCTAAGGCTTTCACAGGAAAGCATTCACAGTGCATTACCGCATTTGTGCTCAGACGGGCGCTCGCAGTCTGCATCCACAAACACTGTTTCAACAAACCTCATCAGCATGCAAACAAAAGGCCCTCACTACATGTCTTTAACACCCTGCTGACCAGCTAACACAGTCAGGCATTTCTCTGTGGACCACGAGACAGCTGCAGCGACCCATAATTTGACAGCAGGCGCCAGAGGCTTCCAGAAGCATGGGCTGTCCAAACAGATTGCTGCGTTTTGGTTGCTTCAGCACACGGGTCACAATTAAACAGGAAAGAGCCAAAGTGAGAGATCAACTGTCCCTGCGAGCAAGCCAGCGGGGCATGTGGTCCAGCCCATGGTTACACGGCCTGCACATTTGTCTCCTGCCTTTAAAAAGGAAGGGCATCAGAGCGTCATTAACAAAGAAGCTAAAACATCTTCTCAGGTTCCTGAATACAAACTCCAGGGTTTCACATATTAATTTATGTGTTTAGTTTAACCTGGTGTAGGATTTCTCCATGGAAACTCTCAATTTTCATTTATATGTTGTTTATTTATGGAATTATTGTCCTTTTCCACAGCCAGCAGCTGTAATGCATCTGTTTTCACACCTAGGTAATTTTTATAGTAACAATCAGGATGAGTACTTTGATCCGCAGTACTTCAGTGGGGATTTGAACCCCAGCCCTTTGAGCACAGTGTGGCAGCTCTAATCACTATACCTGCTTCCACTGGTTCTCCTGTTTTGCAGCAATTTAAGTTCCTATTCAGCTCTGGTTGTTGATTGTTCCATGCCATAAACACAAACAGGATTTCCCATCTTGTTGCTCTTCACTGACACTCAGGAACACCAGACATGAGTTGTAAACACTGTGGAAATGAGTTGGATTAACATGTCCCTCCATTCCTCTTTGCTACCATCTATTAGCTTTGGGGTTTAAACACAGGTTATATGCACTCTGCAAAAACTGATATTTTAGAAAATGAATCAAAAAAGAAAATATTAATAATGAAATGACTTTTTAACAATGAAAGAAGAAATGAGTTAATTGGAAAGTGATTGAATCCTGAAAAAATTGAAACTGAAAAATTTTGTAATGCAAGGAACATAGAGATCTGCCATGTTGTCATGAAATAGTATTATGTTTAACTCCTCTGTCCTGTGTTACACCTGTACAGGTATCAGAGGTGTATTCAAAGGTGGGCAAACCTTTGAAGAAAAAGCGGCCTACACCTGGCTCCCCACCTCCAAGCAGAGATAACAATGGACACCGGACCCTGGCTCGGGATGGCGGTTCAGCTGGGTTCAGTGTTGTAGTAAAGCCCCAGTCATGGTCAGGTGGGGCCCAACAGGAGGACCCCTGTTATGAGGCCATAGGCGATAAGGTGTGGCCAACAGGGGGAGGGGCAGCAGAGGAGTCTGACCCTGCCTATGAGGCTGTTGACACCGGTTGGAAACGAGAGCGGCCACCCAACGCCACGCTGAAGCCCAGGAAGAAGAAACCAACACAACCACCGCCCCCTCCTGTCAAGGCCGCCACCGCGGAAGCACTGTACGAGAGTATTGGTGACATGCGGCAGGGTGTTCCGGCCTCCAGCACCACCACCATCTTCACCTTCAACGACGGCATGGAGATGTATGTCACAGGGCTGTGAGTGTCTCTGTGACGCCTGCTCCCTGGACTCCTGGGCCAACGGTCCACCCGTGGTCCTCTGCCCCTGTTGAAAACCAGTGGACCATGGGTGGAGCTCAGTACTCCACCAGGGGGCTTAAACATTTTCCGGCTTGACTTGGAGCTCAAGCATATAAAACCAAGTAAAACCGCGTGACATGTGTTCCTCTTGGTTCTCACCTGTTGCACAAAGACTTCCCCTCATTGCTCATGTTTACAACACTTCAGAAATGTCGACGAGTGCAGAGCAGCGGCACCCAAATGTTCCGGCTGTCCTTGCAACGCTAACAGACTCTGGTGGTCAGGAGAAGCCCACAGTGCAGTCCAGATGCTTGGATGTGGTTCAGGCTACTGTAGCACGACTTTCCTACCTGTGGCACTCAGTCTCCTCCACACCGTTCATGCACAGTGTCCTCTTACGTACTGTATGCACAAAGAAGTCATCCTTACAGAAACACAAGCACAAAGTGCAACATTATCCTTCATCTGTACACTGCATATTCCAGTGCAATTGGAAGCAGGTCGACTACTGCTGCTGGATTATTTATTATCATGTGAGTAATTAATTATTACTCAATGCATATTACTTATTTCCATAAAAGTTAACAACTTGAAGAAGCATCTCATCCAGACTCATAAGAAGGCTGCAGAAATATGCAAGAGTTACACACTCGAGCCAAAAGGGAGGACACTTTTCTGACTGCTTGGATTTAATCAAATTTTTTTTGTGGTAATTTGGCACATTTTCAACAGAAGCTTGATGGAACATTGACTCTAGAAATTAAGGGTCCTTCCATGCTGGGGTTTTTTGGAGCCACCAGGAGGTATCCCTACTCATAACACCAAACTCCAAGTAACACTGATGTTTGAGGAGTCCACAAGAGCACATGGGATCTTCTGGGAGCCGGTATCTGCCATCAGTCCTTTGCTTTCCTGTGCTGATATAACACCATGTGCAAGGCGCAAAAAGAAGACAGCATAAAAAACCTGACAAGGAAGCTGAAGATGGGAGCTGATCAAGGAAAGAGGAGAATATGCTGTTGAGGAATAATCGATGCGTTACAGAAACCTTCTTCCGAGATGCAAAAAGCAAACCCTGTGAAAGACACAATGTTGCTGTACAGAAATCGTCCTTATGCCTCATTGTCCAGGGCCATGGATGCACTGTATTTTTTTTCTAGATCTGTCACGTTTTTTCCGTTTAGCGTGGTGTCCCGAGGGCAGCACACCTGCGACTCGAACGCTTGCTCACCGCCATTCGTGTGTCTTTCGTTGATGCCGTTAATGCGATCTGCATGCTTCGAGGTGCATGCCTTTAATAATCCTGTAGTGATAGTTGGAAATGGTTTCGTTGCTGCTGTTGTAACGTTTACGTTCCAGTTTGTTTCTTTTTTGGTTTCGTTTTGCTGGTTCTTGTTGAAGAGCACAATGTTGATCCGATTTCGGAGTGGCAGCGTTCCCGCATGCCAGAAGACTTTGCATTCGGCTTTGCAGGCCCAATTTGGCCCAAGATCGTAACCCACCGCTATAGGAAGCACATTTTCCACAAGACACTTTGCTCGGTGGTGCCCCCTTGTGGTGAAACAGCTCCTGAGCTGTGAGACATCTCTAGCAGCCTGGAATTCTGGTACTCCTCTACCACAGGGGAAAGAACCACGCTTCCACGAGGAAGGTGACTGCTGTCGCATGCTTACATCCTTCACAGTCCGCAAAAAATTAAATTAAAAAAAGAAAATTGAAGCTACTACATTGATAGACTCAATAGGCGGATGTGAGATCGAACTGTAAAGACCAAATATGTTCAGCTGCATCTTTGAGTTTGGCACATGTTGTGCTTTATCTGTTGACCCAATGTGTGTATATGTTGCAAAAGAGAATAATAACCTTGATGTTTTCTGAGAAAAAAACACAGATATCGGATTTAAATTTTGCTCATTTTGGTTTGTGTTCGGAATGACTACTCGGTTCCAGCTGCGATGGTTTTGATGTGAATTCAAATTGCGTGTTTTGGTTTTTCTGTTCTGATAAAAACCTGCTATTGAAAATCCAAAATGAATTTTAGTGTGGCAGCTATATTTTATGTTTGCCTAACAATTACAGGGTTGTGTGTTATTAAGTGCTAAAGTGCAAAAGATTGTAATGTTTTATATCAGAATTATTCATAACAATGTTCAAGTGAAGTTTATACTTTTGTAATAAAGCAGCCTCTTAAAATAAGTGCTACTCACAGGGCTGAAATTTCTTCTCAGCTGCTTTAGTCCCAAGAAAGTATTTTTAATTTTATGTATGAACTAACAAAAATAAAATTACTAACCAAGTTAATGTAGCCTATAGCTTAATATAGCCACCATTATATTCCTCTGATACAGTTTTATAGGCCCAAATTTGTTTACATAGATGTATGTAGACTTTTCTGGGACACTTTAATGCATTAAATGTGTCCTAACCCCTAACCCTAATCAAAACCCCAAAAAAGCACATGAGCAATGATAAAAACCCTGTTTTTTTCCTTTTAAGCTTATTAATTTGAAAATGGCTATTTTGTGTTGTGGAATTTTCCACTTTGACTGTGTATTATTGTTTGTTATTGTTGAAAGGACATTTTCTTCATAAACCTTCCCACAAAGTTAACAATGCAAGCCACCCTTATTCATATGCACACTCCAATACGGACAAATGCACACTGTTAGGCTTAGCTCCCTTCACAGGTGTCTTAGCCTGTCCTTAAACAATGAGATTAATACATAAAAAGGTATTTAATTGATGAATACAATAATAAGATACAGATAGTGCCAAATCAAAAAGGTAGCTATTTCATTTTAAACCGTAACCAAGCAACTATTCAGTCATGTGTCTTTAGAAATATGATTTACTATTTTAATAGGGCAACTAAGTGAACCAAGGAAAGAAATGTAGATGGAGATGAGTAAGGAGGTCAACTTCGAGACCTGCGGAGCGCCAGTTGAGAGAGACTGTAGGGAAGACAGGGAGCCATGCCAAACTCTGTGATAAGATCTACCTGATAGATAAACCTCACTCTTTCCATGTCTATTGGATTTCAAGCTGACTGAAAGAGGCGAGGAAGATCTGGTGGTGAACCGAATCAAATGCCACAGACAGGTCCAGGAGAATGAGGAGTGAGAAAAGAGAAGTTGCTGTAGCCAACGGGGGTGCTGTGTCAGTGGAATGGCTGGCCTTGAATCCAGACCGATAACCATCAAGGAACTCAGTCTGGGCAAGGAATATAGAACTGTTACAGTCCCCCAGTCCCAGAGTTTTGGAGAGAAAAAAGAGAAAAAAAGACTGTAATTCTGTAAAAGATGGATGCATAAACACGATAACCTGTTTCTACCTAACTCTATAAGCAGATCCATGGATTTTGGTCCATGGTCCAAACAAACACTGGTGAGTCTCCAAAAATATAAAAGCTCAGTCACAATGTGATCTACATACTAATGCATGTGTACACAAACACCCACGAACAGAAGAAAACGTCCAGGTTGGCTTCCTTTTCTGCTCAACAAAGCTGCCTGTGAGGAGACCCTGTTCTCTACAGAAACACCTCGACAGTGAGGCGCTCACAAACAGAAGTGTTCAAAACCTTGGTGATAAAACAAACAAAACAAAAGGGCACCGTGAAACTGGATTGTGGTTTTTGGCAGGGCAGGGGCTGCAGGGGTGGGGATGGTTGCATTTACAGCCACTAAACCTTGAAGGAGCCAGAAAATTTAGAGCCTTCAGTTGATATCTGCAGCCCCGTAGATGGTGTATGCACAGCTGTACGAGCTGGGTGTACATACAGGATGTTTGGGGCTTGGGCTGTGTTTCCACTCGGTGAAGCGCTGAGTGTCTACTGAATATAACTGCAAAATGCAGAGAAGATGCACCTACAGTAGATTTGTGCTTCTCTGTGATGCTGTCGGCCTTTGACGTTACACTTGGGTAAAAAACGAGTGGTATTTTTCAATACTCTTAATGCCATTCGGGCTAAATGATGAGTCAGTTTGGCATCTGTTTATGCAAAACCCGAGGGTTTGTTTCATTCCTTTTATTTATTTTGTTTCGTTTTATGGGGAAGACTGCACTTGAGTGGTAATGCAGCAATCTACACATAAAGCACCACAGTGAGTATGACTGATGTATTTTGCAATGCAGTTATGCCCCTGTTTTACTACCCACTCATCTGTTTGCACAAATATTGTGATTTGAGAAAATTTATCTGAGGCTTTTCTTCTTGGTTACGTGTAATGGTAGATTTGCCCACCAATGTACCTGGGTCATTTTTACTGCCGCAACTGTACACATACAGCTTTTGTAATATTAGTGTATATAACCTGTACAAGTATGTGCATATATGTGTGTAATTTGTGTGTCGCTGTGTTTGCATTGCAGTGTGCAACAGTGTTTGTCTACATGTGCTTGTGTATGCACATATATGCACAATTTATTAAAAAAATGAAAAAAGTAGGTCACCTCAAAACAAAAGTTTGCAGTCACAGCGTGGCAACTGCCTGTGCTCTGATTGGTTTATTTGTTGCCATGGTTATAGTTTAACCTTGAGGCTCTGCGTGGCTTACAGAGAGATCTGTGAATTTATGGGGGTCTTGCCGAATTCCCACAGAGGAGCCGCTCTGAGGGGCTTGCACCCGTGCTTGGTGCCTCCGAATGCCAATACTTGCTGAGCAATTTGCTGCTTGTTGCAGGTTCAGCCATACAGAAAGCAAGTGGCAACAATCTTTCTGCATGACTGGATTCTTGGCTGCCCTGCCCACATTAGGCCATCCGAAAGAAATTATCCAACTAGTGCCCTAATGACGCATTAATGACAGCTATATCTCATTTAAGGACTGCAGATGTATTTCAAAGCACCCATAATTTTAAAAAAAGGGTCTGTGGATTGAGTCAGATGCCTGGCTGAGCTCTCCTGGACTCTGTTTGGCCAAACAGTCAAATTGGGACCAGTTTGTTCCTATTTTGAAGGCCTGTGGAGTGGTCTTGGCATTGTGACTGGAATTTGTGTTGTGACCACTGAGGAGGTCAGCAGGATCATAGCAACAGTAGGGTTTCCATCAGCATGAGGTAGAAGAAGAAAATAGAAAACTGTTTTCTGGAACAATGAGGTCCTTAGAGCCCTGCAGATTTCAAAGGGAAACTTCAGGTTGCTGTTTGTCCTTAGTTGTTTGGGGTGAAGTTCAGCGAAGCAGATGGACCATAATGCTGAAATGTCAACTGGAACTTGTAGGCAAAGCCAGGCTGTTGAGATGGTTGTAAAAATGTCACTGATAAGCCTGGAAGTGTGAGAAATATGAGAAGGCATAAAGAAAGACAGGAAAGCCACATGAAAGATGGAGCAGGCCTCCTCCAAGGTGGAAGCACTGGATTTTGACAAGTAATTTATATTCAGAAGTATATTTTAATGTTTATTTTGAACTAATGGAGGCTCAGATGTAGTAACTGTTAGTGTGACCAATGACTCATGACTCTACAAATCACACAGAAAGGAACGATAGGGTTGCAAAAATTCCAGGAGCGGACAGAATTCTGTTCAGTGTGGTCTCTTGAGTAGACCAGCTACTTGGTGTTCTGCTGTTTTCATATTAGTCTAACCTAGGGTTCAGCATGGGGTTTCTTCTTGTGTTCTGCTGAATGCTGCACCATCCGTCTGCCAGGTGTTATACTTGCAGAACACTTTGGTGTTCCATCAGCTTTTCTCCCTGGTGTTCTGTCAAGAGAGAACCCAAGCACTGTACCATCTGTTCTCCCTGGTTTTTTACCTGATGCTTGATCACATGTTCTTTTCGGCTCTTTTCCCTGTTTTTTTTTTTAAATCTGTTGCTCCACCTTCAGATCTCGGTGCAGACGTGTTCCTGTGCCTACTGAGAAGTGTTCACTGTAGTGACCTGGCTGACTCCAGTGTTTGAATGAGCGGAAGCTTTGCTGTGCTCCAGTGAGCAGATCTCTCCTGATTTTGTGCTGTAAGATAACAGCCAATGTTATGAAAAATTAAACAGTACACTTGCTTTGCTTCCTCAACACAAGATTCAAAATTGCTCTGCACGACTACTGCCAAGCAAGTCCTACAGCCCTGGGAGTAATGGCTGACTTCAGGAGATCCTGTCTTTTGTGCAAAAAATAGTAAAGCTGGTGCTGAAGGTGAAGAGATTCCTCTGAGCTCAATCAAGGCTCTTGGGGCCTTCCGGATCACCCTTTCATGATCTTCCCTTGACTGCTAGTGGAGAAGAGGAATCCATCTATCAGTAAGTTAGCAGATGGAAGGTCTTTATCTCCATTGTTTGGATTATTTTGAATATTTTAGTCATTTAACATGGAAACAATGAAGACTGTTTCATTTACATTTTCGGTTTGACACAATGACTCTCAATGGTGTGGGTGTCCCTTGTGGACTGTTCCCAGTGGCTCATAGTGAAACTATCATGTGCTTGAGCAGGTCTGCAGGTCATCCCAGTGAGGAGCCCATGGCCTTTGGCAATCAGTTGGAAACCCCAGGAAGGTCTTTCATAGGTACCACAACTGTAGGTAGACCCCGCCCAGTGCTGTTAGTTTTAGGACATACACAGGCAACACATGTACAGGTGATGCAAAGGGAACTCACACAAACTTGAAAAGTCCATGCAGAGTGAACTGCTTTCAAACCAAGATTTGAACCCAAATATAAGAGCTATGGTACCCACTGCATCTACCAACCTTACCATTTGTTTCCTAGAAAAGACTATTGTTGCTACTACAATTATTTATTTAACTTTTAGTGACCTGAGGTACTGCTTGTCTGTGCAAGATGACAGCCGGACTGGGACAACTATCTGAGTCACCATCTTGCATGTCACCTTGTCCGAGCTCCAGTCAGACCACATGACTCGGCAGGCTATATTTACACTGCGCTGTCACATACTTGAATGTGTTCATAAGCCTGTTTTTTAGATATGGTTTTTTCATTCCATCCAAGTCAGCAATGGAAATTTCTGTAAAAAAAAAAAATTGGCACTACTTCAGGACATCATTACCCTTCTTTTTTAGCGTGCAACGATTATAAACACATCAAATGTGTTTGGTGCTGGCAGTACTGCAGAGCTCAAGGCCTCATTCACACAAAACATCCTAAACACTCAATTAAGTCATGCAATGTCAAGTACTTAATACTAGGCCTAGTTGTCCTGTTAAAGCCAAAATAGGACAGTTATTTGTAATCACTTGAGTGCTACATACAAAATTGCTTCTATAAAGGAGAGCATTTTATAGCATCAACCTTATTGTGGATGACAGTGTAATTGGAGATGACTGTGGGGTCGCAGGCCATAAAGATGTCTTTCTGCTTGTATGTGGGATGTCAGATAATAAGGAGCTGCCAGTCAGTGTTTTGAATGTACATTTTTCTTTTTATTCATTCATTCATTCTTATAACATTTTCTTTGTTGCATGACTCCACCGCAACTCCACTGTGTGTACCAGAGTGAAGACAACCTGTGCTTAAATTCCAAGCCAGCAGATTGTAGTAAAAATCACCCAAACAGAAAATCAAGGTGGCACCACCTTAATTCTAGTCATTTCTACAGTGGTTATACTTTGTGTCTGGTGATCCTGAGTCTTGATGATCAATAGCAAAAAAAAAAAAAAAAAAACAAGCATCCTTGCTGTGGTGAATCTGTGAAAAATCAGCACTAAAAATGAGTTTATGGAGAAAATTCCCATTTTCAGTAATTTTAAATTAGTTTTGAATTCAAAATAATTCAAATGTAGTTTTACAAAGTTATTTTGTTTATTTTAGCTATAGCTATGATTTTTCCAGAAGTTATCCAGCAAGTACAGAGACACCATTGAACTTTAATTGATTGTGACTTTGGAGTTGGGAACAAACAGCAGGCCGACAGATTTCTGACTGCAGCTTTGTTCATAAGCGATGGAGCTGGTGGACAATTATTATATTACATTAATTATTACAGTGCTTTCACTATGCTATTGCTACGATAGCTACTTTATATTCTAGTTAAAATGACACAGAAAGTCTTGAACAGTTCTGTGAAGTTTCCTGTCATACCCAGTTCTGGAGGCACATTGATAGCTGACTTTTATTAACGTGGGGTGTCAGGATGGATGTCACTGTTTTGGACCCCATTTCTTAACAAATCACAGCACTGGCAGGTACTGCAGCTACCTTTTATCTTGTACAGTGAAGGTGATGTTCAGATGCCTGAGTAATAATTGTGCTAAAGTTCTTACCACCTCCTTGACTGGAGCATCTCCTACTTAATAACTCTTCAGGTAAGCGTGACTTAGTGCTAATTTCTTTTCAAGTCCACCCATAGGTGCCCATAGTGCCATGTATGGATGCATTTGATGTCAGCAATAATGAAATTGATAAAATTTTTTGTGCCATTTTTGCCCAGCTGAAACATACAGTTGTATGTAACATTGGCTTATTGCTGTTTGGTTCCTTCAGTGAAAATGTGATGTCTGCAGTGTCTTCTATTCTTTTGAGCATTCACCAGGTCAAATGCCTTGCATATGCCAGTACTTGGTTGATGAAGAGCATAAACTTAATCTTAGTCTTAATCTTAATCCTTAAATGCATTCGCTCACTCTTTAAATCAGGATCCTTTGCAATTGTGCCCCCTGCTGGTCAAAGCTCCAAACAATTTTCCTACCCATTTGCTGCTGTTCCATCTGAAAAGTGTAGTGTATATTTGTATTTATGCATATGTCTGTGTCTGTGTGTTCCATTTGTATTTGCCTGTGTGTCTTTCTGGCTTCGTAGATCTGTGTTTGTGTGCATGCCTGCAGATGTGGTGGGTTGATGTGAATGTGGGCCCCCACCTGGAAAACTTGTTGAGCCTGGCACCTGTTTCATCCGTTGATGTACAACTTTTGTTCTAGAACCTTGTAGTTTTATTTTTTATGGCTGTTGCTGTAGCTGTTTTTTTGGTTTCCCCCTTTCCAAGAAGTGCAAGCAGGTGTACTGGATGGAGAGAAGGGAGATGTAGTGCACGTCCTGTCACTAGAAGAAAGATTGGCAGTGCTTCAGAGGCAGCTGCCATGATCTCAAACCTAGAATGAACAAAAATCGACGCATTTACATTTTAACTGCCACTTCCCAAAATGTATGTAATGTACTGCCTTTCCCAGGGTTTTATATTGGCACTTTGATCTCAGCAAGTGATTTAACTGCTCAGCAGAGGAGGATACCCTTTCTAGCCTTAGGTTCTCTGTGATGGCACAGTGTGAAGTATAAACTGTACTAAATATTACAGTGATGAACATTGTCAAGCCTTCAAATGATGGTTGTCCAGTTCTTCTTTCAATCCCTGCTCTTTCTACAACTTTTCATATCCCTTATTCCTGATTTTTCTGTCACTTGGAATCACTACATCTTTCACCACTGCTGTTTTCTCCATTGTTACCACTCTATCTAGCTGGTGGATCATTACCTGTTTATCTGTTCGGATGTGGAAGTCTCACAAGATCTTGGCTCTGTTCTCCATTGTTGACATTGCTTTGATGTACTCATGGATGTTCCATATCTCATTCAGGATAGTGGTCATCACACATCCAGGTTCCTCCCCCCTTCCATCCTGATAATCTACAGTCACTGGATATTGGTTTTTGAGCAGAAGGCTGCATGCATTGTCAGGAGTTTTTGCATCTTGATGTCTGCAGCTTCCATTTCCTCTCTCGACCGCCTTACTATGGCAGCTGGGTATCTGATCGCTGGCCTGATCTGATGATCTGATCTCGTTTTCCTTCAGCTGGCTCTTTAGGACCTGCTTTACCCTGGAGGCATTTGGATGTTGCTGTCTTCCTCAGTTCTGCCTCATGGTTCCCGTGAGACTGGAAGATCCCCAGGCATTTGTAATTATCCTCCATGACTGTTACGAGGCCTTGTGGTAGTTCAACTCCCTCTGTATTAATCACTTTCCCCATTATTCCTCTCATTCAGCTACACTTCTTCAGTCTGAACAACATCTCAGCATCCTCATTGTACATCCTGGTCAGATGGATCAGGGAGCGAATGTCTCTTTCAGACTTGATGTACAGCTTGATGTCATCCTTATACAGTAGGTTGCTCCACTCTTGAACCTGTATCTGTAAGCACTGTTAATGATTACCTGGCCTGAGGGGTTCAGACCTGTGCAGAACAGCAATGGGGATCGTGCATCTCTTTGGTAAAAATCACACTTTATGGTGACCTAGCCAATTGTCAAAGATAGTTTCTGATGTTCTCCTCCAGTGATCCACTGAGTTCTTGATGAAGGTTATAAAGGTATTCCAGAATCCATTTGTGTGGCACTGAGTCACATGCTTTCCTGTAATAAATCTAGGCAGCACTCAGCTTTATTTGCTTGGTCTTGGTGAGCAGCGCTGTCTACAGGTACCTGGTGTTTTGCGCCTCTGTTGGTGCTTCTGACCCCTTTCTGGGCTCACACACTCACATATGTGTTCAGCTTGTTAATGTCTGACAGGATGTTCCATGTCATGGGCAGACAGGCTAGGCAGCAACTGGGGGTCTTTCATGACCAGTACAATCCTTCCATGTAATTTGTACAGCTAAACAGGTATACAGAGCTGTTAGTTTCTTTAGCCAGTTGGTGTGGATCATATCAGGCCCTGCTGCTGTGACCTGTGGTTGAACATCTGCTGATGTGATGGTGACTGATTCCTGGTCTGGGAGACTGTAGGACTCTGTGGTCAGGTATCTTAGCCACAATGTTGTGTGATGACTCCTTCTTTCATTTGCTCTTCTAGGGCTGTTCTGTTTCTGCTCTTGGAGAATCTGTGGCCGATCTCTTGTTGGACTACATTTGAGAGTACATGTTATATAGTTCTTTGGAGAAGAGGGCGCTTTTTTCTTTTGGCCTCCATTTCTTTTGTGTGTCCCTGCAGTCTGCTTCTGGTTGGTAGTGCAGTTGGCCTTTGTTTAGCAGACTTCAGTGCCTCAGCTATGGATATGCCTTTGTGCATCCTCAATAGCCAGTACCTGTGTTTTATTATATTACCTTTTTGTAGCTAAGTCAGCTTGCTCCCTTCCTTCCTTGTCTTTATCTTGAACTTCAGTCTAATTTTCCATAACCAAGCCCTTTCTCTATGGGTGAGCAATCCAGTAAAACAGCCCAAACCCCCCTCTCCTTTTGATGTTAACTAAATGACCCTAAGAAATAAAAACAAAGGTACACTGTAACCACAATAAAAACCAGGATAAAATATTCAAAGAAAATACCACTCACCCCTTTCTGGGAGTTGCTTAATATTCACAAATATTTAAAAGAGCAACAGGTTTGAAAGACCATTTATGTAATTTACAAAAATGTACAAACACCACTTACATTAGAGGCAGCTGAATACAAGAACACCACAATTCCCCAACTATCAGCAAAAAATAGCTAATAATATCAGTAATAAATAAATCCTTCTGGAGTATATCGCTCGCTCTCTCTCTCTCTCTCTCTCTCTCTCTCTCTCACACACACACACACACACACACACACACACACACACACACACACACACAAATACCAGAACAAAGTCTATGTTCCTCCGTAGAAGCAAATGGCATGATGCATACAGCATGGAATGTATATTTTATTGTCTTTAATTAGCCTGAATACAGCATTAAACTTAAATCTGCTTTGAAATAATGAAAAATAGAAATTCATCATCTTGACAAACTATCCTTCAGTTTGTTGTTTTGTATATGATGGACTATAATATGTTCCTCCTGTGCTTCAGGTGCTACAGGAGAATGAAAGTGGAGTACAGACAGGAGAGTGGGTTGCAAGAGTGTAATGAAGGATTGTTTGTGCAAAACATATTTAAAAGTGTTTCATCTTAAATACCAACTGCTAGAGGATGGAACCAATTTAGCACATAGAAATTTTTGTCAGCATCTGGGCACTTTCACTTTGCAGTCAGAAGAGTACAATAAATGACATTGTACCCCTCTTTATTTGCCAGGTACATTCTCTAAAAGTCCTGGATGTAACTAATAAATAAAAATCATGCTTAATTAAAACTGTCTGGAAAACAACCCCTCTTCCCATCACACCCCACCCTTCCATGTTTTGCTAATGCTAATGGTAAGAAACAGAAATACAGGTAAATTTCACTCTACCAAATAGAAAATTTAGAGAACAGAAAGATAAAGACAATGGAATTAAAAGTAAATGCAAATTTTTGATACATTCATAAACTGGAAGCTTGTAAAATAAGGTACAAGTATACTAGGAGCTAGAATAAATGCTAATTGAACTTTCACAGCTAATGCAAAGGGAATGTATGATAAAATGCAGTATTACACAGATAATCTATGGCAGATGGGGGTGATAAACTTACAAAGATAATCTATAAGCAAATGCTCAATTTGATAAAGTGTTACAAAATATGGCATTAAACTATTAGTAATAGAACCTATAACCTAGAGTTTGGTAGAATAAACTATCTGGAAAATTATGTATAACTAAAGCACAGTTTGATAAACTATATTGAAGTTAATTTATGCAAAAGGGCTAGTGTGATAGGCTGCTGCAAAGATAATCTATCACTGAGAACACTGTATTATAAACTATTAAAAAGATGCTCAGTGACCAAAGATGAAAATGCCTGACTGTATGACTGGTTGTGCATTACTAACAACACTGCGATGGAATGGCTTCCTAGGACCCTGCCTCAGACCAGGATCTGGAATTGGTTCTTGAAAGTGAATGAATGAATGAATGAATGAATGAGATCATTTCAAGGCTTAGCGGGGAGTTCTGAATCTAAGCAGTACAGCTTCACCGATGAATTGAGCCCTACCCTGAACCCAGGATAGAGGGGTTCAGTAAAAATGGTCTGGACTTTGTGAATTGCACTTATCGTTTCAGAGATAATGTAAAAGGTCAGAGTTCCAGCTTTGGGATTCAGATACACTCCTATTCTGTGGGACACTGGAGCAGGTACCTTACTTTTCTCATTGTTGTGCATGAGAGTGTAACCAGACTGAGTGCAACACAAACACCATGACTTGAAATTTTGTCCAAGCCAGCAGTCAAGACCCTCTCCTTTCCTGCTGAGGCCTTTATATGTCACAGCTATGTCAACATCCTGCCCCCTCCACTCAACCTCCCAGTAAGAAGGCCTAGACAGACCCTCTGAGCACAGCACTTGTCTGCAGCAGTCAAATCTCTCTGGATGGTCTGGGTGTGACAAGGGAGTTCTCTGTTGTGTCACCATTGTGTTTAATGTAGAAATTCTGAGATTTTTGTGCACAGTGTTGAAGTCCAAGGTAAGCCGGCAGGCACCTGATAGAGAAGAACAATGTAACTGGCACAGCAAGCACTGCCAGACTACAAAAATGATTCAGTCGCTGTTATTAACCACTTGTCCAGGGTAATGACACACAGTCAGATCCTATGTCCATTTTAGAGCTGCCAGTTCAGCTGATTGTAGGTGGAAACCAGAGCAACTGGAGGAAACCCACAGACACAATTCTGAGAATATTCGGACTGCAGAAAGACTGAGCTGGATTCAAACCTACATCTAAACATCCTGTGAGGTGGCATCGCTACCTACTGTGGCACTGTGCCACTCTGCAAAAGTCTTCTAGATAATTTTCTGATTATTATAATTCTTATATTTTGCTTAATTCTGGAAAAATTATTTTTGTAGATTGTAACTGTTGAAAGATTTATGGTTCATTCTGACCAGTTATTATATCACATATTATGTGTTTCAGCTGCCATCTTCAAATTAAAAAACACGTTTCTAAATCCATTTGGTTAGCAGATGCTTCAATTTATTTTTATCTTTTTATTTTGCCTGAAAGCTCTAATGAAAATATAAAAAAATAATGTAAAAAATATATATTTTTTACATTATTTTATTATATTTTCATTAGAGCTTTACATAATCTATTATGGATGACTGCAGTTGCCAGATCCAGGGTTAGAGCTGCACTTGGGAGTCTTTGAAGGTGATATTGTGTTTTCTGCTCTGGCATTTTCAATGCTTGCTTTATCACACAGGTGCAAAAATTGAACCAGGTGGTCTTCAGAAGTGTGTGGCCAGGGAAGAACACCATTGTTCTTCCCAGGGAGTTGGTAAGTGAAATGAATCTCAGTAGCAACAGAACTGGTCAGCAGACCAACCCAGGAACATGGATGCATTGATGTGAAGATGTTATTGCTGTCTGTACTTTCATATATTCATAAAGGTGGAAGTTTCACTTGTGAGAGTCTATGTGTGTGTGAGTGTGTAGATACTCACTATGTAAAAGCTCTGTTCTTGTCAATGGACCTGTAAAGTGGAAAGGTCCCCCTGTGAGGACACAAGGATCAGCCAAAGTGATCTCTTTGCTATGAATTGTTGAACAAATACACACTGTGGAAAAAAATCTGCTGCCGTGATCATTTTAGGACAGAAAGTTACTTTCAAGACACGTCAGCAAGAAAATGTTGGTATATTTTCTACATTTAAAAAATGTTTTTGCATTTCTGTGACAGGCTTCATTCAGCTCTACAAACCTGTTAGAAGTATCGTGTTCACCTCCTTCTTCAACACTGCATCCATTTTCTCTTTCAGCTGAGAGATAGCATTTCTCATGTCTGTGAAACATCGGTGTACGTGGACAAGAAGGTTAGACAGTTCACCAGGTCCGGGTGGAGCAAAGAGAGATGGGATGTTCTGGGGAGAAACATGGAAACACAGATGTTTCTAGTCAGTCATTGGAATGAAGGCCAACTCCGCAGGACAGTTCTGTCAGAGAAGCGAGGATGTTACCAGGGGGAAATGGATGTGACCTTCTGAGTGCAAAAGTTTCTTCAGCTCAGCATCTCTCCTGATCAGCTCTGCAAGCTCCTGCTTCAGTTGCTTCAGGAGTTCTTCAGACTGACTCACTGAATCCTTCTCCTGAGCTCTGATTTGCTCTTTTAACTCATTCATGGAGCAGATAATGTCAGTCAACATGTTCTCACTGTCCTCCACTTCTGTTTCTGCAATAGACTGTTAGAGACACATTTGCATTTGGTCATTTAGCAGTTTTTTTCCTCCAAAGCAATGTACATATCAGCAAACTAAAAAGCAAGTTAGACAAAGAGCTTCAGACAAGGAGGTTCAGCAAAGCACAGCTTGGTGGTACCAGACAAACATGATGATCAGAGTAGATAATTTTGGACTCATTTATTTAACTGTCAGAGGATCAGGAGAGAAATGGCTCTGAAAGAGATGGGTTTGGGAGGGATTCAGCAGCTTTGAAGGACACAGAGAGCTCATTGTACTACACTGAGTCCAAAACTGAGCACCTACAGACTTTCAAGGTTGGACCCCTTGTGAGTGGCACTAAGAAGTAGCCAATGGCACTCATGTTGTGCTGTAGGGAATGATCAAGTCCTGTAGGTATCAAGGCCAGATCCTCTTACCATTTTGTTGACTGTAGTCTGGAACTTAATGGTGGCAGGATCAAGAATTCAATTGAGGGAAACAGGGAGAGGAGACTCATGGGAAAACTATGGTAAGGTAAACGCAACTCTTACAGTGGCACACTCTGGATCACCAGGAAATGCTCAATGGTGGAAGCTGCAAGATGGCAGCTTCCTTCAAACAGACACCACAATGGTGTTCTTCATTTAACAGTTAAGCTGATGAATTTGGAGGTGCAGCTATGCTTGACTTGCCAAAACGTTTCCATTCGTCTCCCTTCCTCATGGACACATGCACCATACTCACTGTTAACTTGTTTACCAGCTGTTGCAACTCTTGCAACATCTGGATTTTCTGCTGGCATTTCTTCTTCATCACAGCCAGCTGTTTCTGTATTAAATGCCAGAGGAAAAGTCTTTTAGTGTGCACATGGGTTTGAACATATTCCCATTTTATAAGTGGTGGATAACTGTTTAGATTTTTACCAAACTGTTTACTGCTAACAATGTTACCAAAACTGGGAGGTGGTGGTCATGTTAAAAATGGCAATACATTTTCAAAGTTAAAAATGGTTTCCAACTAATTTATATATTTTGCATTTTCTTCACTTAGTCATTGCTAACATTTTTTTTTGTGTTAGAGCAAATGTAATGTGTGTTTACCTTCCAAGCTGATAGAAGGCAATAAACAGCAAACAAGCAGAACAGACTTGTGGGGCCACCATAATTCTACTTACCTCCCCTGTTTTTAAAGCTCACATCTAGTGTTGATCAATAAGAAAACAAGGAATATTGCACACATAGACCAACAGCACATGTGGAATGTGGGAAGGAAATTAAGAAAACAAAACAGAAACCAGCTTAGAGAAAAGAGTAACAAGTCTTTCTGTGTTGCAGCTAGGAGATCGCGCACAAAAATTAGACGGCAATAAGAAACTGTGGTTGCAATAAAGAAAACACTGCTTGAAAGGAAATGTTTGCTAGGCCCTATCTGATCAGAGCTTGTCTGTGGTGAGAGACCCAGAGGAACTGGGTGCATGTTAGAGCACAGCAAACATGAGAAGAAGTTCATACATCCCTTATGTCAGGATTATCAGAGACAAACAGGAAAGAGACAAAGCGGTCATCAAAACATTGTGAAAGAATGAGACAATTAAAGTAAAATCTAGCATCCTGAATGACCAAGGGCAATGTATCAACACGGGCATGAGTGCTAAAGACTTGCATGAAAGTGAGCTGCTGACAACCTCCCCTTTCTAGAAAACAGGCAAAAGAAAGCTGTAGATGTTTTGTCAATGTTTTATATAAAAAAGAAGTATACATAAAGAGGGAGTGAGAGTGAATATAATAGTAGGGTCATATTATTCCTTACATATCGAGACTGTATATACCCGGACACACTGATGAAACAGTCTTGCTAGCAGATTCTGATGATAAAATAACAAAACCCACATTTTATGAGTGTCTTAAGAGATGAAAACATGATCAGCATCAACAGTGTTCTTGTCTCATCCTGCCACTGTGGTACCACAACCACAGTCACATGAACAGCTTTAATGGATTACCTTATACTGGCACAAATAAAGTCTTAGCTTTGTAATCAAAGGAAGATCATCTACCATCAAACCCCTATTAGTAACACTTCACAGCCCCTTTAACAGCACAGTATCTGTGAGCCTTGAGCTTCTCAAAGGCTGCAGTCATACTAAGGTCAGTCTCACAGTAAGAGGGCAGACACACCAGACAGGACTTGACAACTTTGTTCCCCATCTCAGTGCAGGAATCACATACCACATCTCTGGGTCCGACACAAGCAGGACAGGAAGCTCGGAGCTTAGTATTCTTCAGTTCCTCCACCAGCTCAGTCAATATGGTGTTTCTACTCAGAGTAGGTCTCAAACTGAATTGCTTCCTGCACTGAGGGCAGGTGTAGACCCCAGCACCAGCACGGTCGACCTCATCCCAAAACTCCTTAATACACTTCTGGCAGTAGCTGTGTCCGCAGTTAAGGGTTACTGGATCAATCAGGAGGTCCAGGCAAACAGAGCAGCTTAAGTGCTCCTGACCCACTGAAATTCGGGAGTCTGCCATTGAGCTGTGACCTGAAGCTACTACTTTTGCTACTTTTGTTCCTGTGAAAGCAGCTGTTTGTGCAAGAGGGAGGGACTTGGTAAGCGCGACACTGCAGTTGGTGAGGTGTTGAACCGAGGCCAGGCAGAGCCAAGTGCATAACTTAGATAATATAAGTATAAAGTGTTTTAGCTCCAAACCAATACTAAAGTCAATGAATTTTCACTTTATTCTTTAAACAGGCACTTTTGCTTTATTCTGAAGAGTATATATGTGTTCAGATGTGATGCAACTAGCACCAAGAAAATCCGTCAGACGTAACTTAAAATTTATTGATAACATAAAGAATTGCAGAATTAACATTTCATAGTTGTGTTGACAGATAAATAAATAACAGCTAAATAAAATTATTTACAAAAAAGGCTACATAATCTTTGCAAACTCACCCAGCAGCTGCTCCATGTTCTCTTTGTGTAATATTCAAATATGCATAAATATACAATTACACTGGAAATTAATACAAAACAGATATACACACAGGAAGCAAATCTATGGCAGGCACCATATTTTTTGTTGTTTTATTCATTTGTCATTCTGACATATAACTTACTATTGCTTTGCTTTGTTGTTCTTTGGAGGCACTGCAGTGTCTAAGGTGCTGAGGATGTGTTTCAGCGGAGAAAAGTGTCTGTGAGGTGCGCTGATGTCGATATGAACAGGAACCGTGAGGTACAGGTGTGAACCGAGTGAGCAAAGTGTGACATTTGCAGATTGCTGAACCTCCATCACACTACGTTTCTGCATGTCTGCTGAGATCAACTCAGCGTTTGAAGTGTGGGGAAAAAAACTGCTTCAAAACAGACTCTCTGGGGAGTTGCTGTGTTTGGACCACAAAGCAAAAGCATCGTCACAGCTGTCTTCAGCAGCTCTCACACAGCCTCAAGTGTAAAATGTTCTTTAATAAGCAGGAGTGGCACAGCAGTTAGCGCTCATGTCTGGGTGTTGGTTTGCATGTTCTTGCTGTGTCATTGTGAGTTTCCTCCCACAGTCCAAACATGTGTGTCAGGTGAACAAGTGACTCTGAACTGCTTCAGTGTGTGTGCATGTGTGTGTTTGTCCTGCCCTGAAATGGTGTTGCACTGAGGATCAATCTTCCTTCACACCCTGTAGTGGTCCCACTGCACTGCAGCACTTCATCCAATAGGGGGCACTGATTCATTTTCAATTCTAGAAATCAGACCTCATGCCCATACAAACCACACGACTGCGTCTGGAACAATGGGAATGCCAATCTTATTTTGCACATGTCAAATAAATATAAAGAAAAAGTAATTGCTCTAATGACAGAAATACGTCCATAATAAACATAAGACAATGAAATATAGTGTAGTACAAAGACAAAGTTAGTTTGCTTTCTAAATTAATTTCAGTCCTCTCACTCTGTCACACACAAACACACACTGTCACCTTAAAAAACATTTACAGTTACCATAAAAGCAAAAAAAACTATTCCTCCATCTTAAGTGTATAAAATGTGAAAAAATGTGGACATAACAGGTTTAAGAAAACTCATACATACAGATCAAAATTCTATTTAGGACATTAGGAATGAACATTTATATTATAAATATCAAAAAGGCCTGTGCATTTATCTACATAATGGCAACAGGGGAGAAGCAGTTAAAGAAGTGTTGTTGAGATCCATGAGTGTGAGGCTCACTGTAAATGATACCCTTGAACCCCAAATTCAACTTTTGTAAATATTCTAAACATCTCCCTGTGGAGAGCAGTGATAAACTGATCAAAACACCATTTAGCCCTTTCATTTGCTATGGATTCCATAACTGGTGAGCAGATCAATAATTTATGCTGATATACCGTACCCACAGAACATAATGAGAAGCTGCTGTACTGAGGTAAAAGCTGCTTAAAGCCAGAGTAATGAGTCAGGAAGTTAAAGCGCCAACAGAAGGTCACTTTCTGGAGTGGGCGCAAGGCCAGGAGGAGTGATACCTCAGGGTTAACAGCCATCAGCAGCTGTCACCTTGTGGTGGTCATGGCTCATCCATCCTGCTTAAGTGCATCATGGAAACAGTTATGATTTGTTTTCTTCATGAATGCAAACATGCAGACTTTGGATAGAATTCATCCATCAGGGGACGGTGGACATTGGGGAAATATCTGCTCACTGCCCAGGTTTCCTCTCTTGCAAAGTTGCTTTCCTCTGCTCTCCTCTATCCCCGCTCCTCTCTGTCCTTGGTTTCCTTCTCTTCCTGCTCTTCCGCCTCCTCCTCAAGTGTTACTGAATTCTCCCTCCACCTGTCTTGTCCTTCCATCTCTGTGTCCTCAGGGTACATCAGTGTCTTCTGATGACTGTTGGACCTGGAGCAGTGTGAACAGAAACCATGGCGGCGAGAACCACGCTTGATGCTCACACTGGCTGCACTCAGAAACACCTGGCTGCACATCTTGCAGATGCACTTCTTATCCTTACTGTGCACCTAGAAGACAGACAGACAGTACAAAGCTCAGCTACTTACACTCATTTACCTATTTAGTTTAGGGTAAGCAACTAGGATCATCAGTGATCTGTCTCATCCCAGCAACCATCTATTCATCTTGCTGAAATCAGGCAAACGCTTCAGAAGCATTATGGCCAGAACGGAGAGGCTCAGGAGGAGCTTCTACCCACAGGCAATAAGACTTCTGAACCCGGACATGCTATCACAACCCTCACAGACCAGGGTCTTCAATAATCTCTGACCACTCCACCCCGCCTCACTGTCACTGTCACTGTCCTTCCAGGGCACCTTAGGGTTTTCGTTACCGCTTTATTTATTTATTTATTTATTTATTTATTTACTTATTTATCTATTTGCTGTTTGTTTCTATTCTTCTTGGTGTTTGGATGTTTGTTTGTTTTATTTTCCATTATAGATTTTTTGCACAGTGTTCCTGGATCAGATCAGAGCACATTTCAATACATGGTACACAACCATGTACTTGACAAATAAACTCTTTTGACTCTTTTGACTCTTGACTCTGAGGTACACATCCTGCCACTGACCTGTGTGTGCCTCTTCATGTGCTCGCGGCGGGTGAAGGTCTTTCCACAGGTGTTGCAGGGGTAAGGCCGCTCACCCGTGTGACAGCGCAGGTGTCTCTTGAGGATACACTGGTGCGCTGCTGAAAAGCTGCAACACGGACAGCGGAATTTCTTCCCGTCGACCACACAGTCAGAAGCTGCGGACAGCAGACACAAGGAGAAGAAGCTGGCAATGGGATCAGGGCAGCAGGGGCTGCAGGTGTTACAACCTCAGCCGTATATTTGATGCTCCCAGGTTTCAGCACAGGTGGGCAGTAACACCTTAAATTTATGCCACCAATTTCCTGGCGAAGTTGTACCTTTTATAATTTTGGCATTGATGCTTTTCTGTCACTCTCTTTAAGGGTACATAGCATGAAAGGTGCTACATTTACATGTATTTATTTAGCAGCTTATATTTACCTGCTAACCTATAATTATTTACCTGTCTACAGAGCTGGGTAATTTTTACTGTGTTAGTACTGGATTAGTACGGTCTGTCAAGGAGAAAGCAGCAGCTGTTTGGTGAGCCATTACATGGAATAACAGATAGGATGTTAAATATTTGAAAAAAAAAAACTAAAATTAGGCAGGTTAAAAATGGTTAAAAAATAATTACATTTGGAATCAGAATACAAGAAAAGAGACAATGGTGGTGCTTGATGGGGGGCTGTGTGCAGGTGTTTGGAAGGCAGTAGAATCAAGGTACTTCAGGGTGCAGCAGGTCTACTTACAGGACTTGTTCTTTCCATCAGGCAGGGTAGTGTCTGCTCCCAGAAGCTGGGTTTGGACAGCTAGAATGCTGCTGCCCCAAGGGAGCGCCACCTGCAGGCGATCATCTTCCCATCCCCTTACTGATCGCACCTCCTCTTCTTGAGGGTTTACATGATCACCATGGATACCCGATAAAACTTCCTGAGCACCTAAGTAGGAGGAACAGGGAGATGATGAATCATAATCACAGGTTCTCAAGTTCAAATTTCACAAGAGGTCCTGCTATTTGACCATATGGAAGGCAGTAGCCAACATCCAGATTTTATGGTTTGTCGATTCATCCGGCTGTATAAAAGGGAGAAGTTCAATATTGTTTAAAAAAATTCTTCCTAATCACATTCACTGTATTACCAAGAGTATTTAACTAATACTTGTTTAAGGAATTCATTCCACTTCACAGTACAGCAGCTGGTTTCTATTCTGTGACTAAAACCTGGGTGCATTCTGTTAGCAGTTTAACTCCTCAGCCGCTGTGGCACCTGATGCGCCAGGAAATTAGGCCACGTCATAGAGTCACATGTGGAGAGCGCAGCACTGGAATGCTGAGCTGCTTTGCTCCAGTACAGTTGTACTACAGAACAGTATTTTAGGTACAGGACTGACTTCAGAGCAGGATTGGGAACAGGAACTTCAGCAGACCCAGGGAAGGAAGGAGGCAATCATGTGAGAGCAGAGGAAGAGAGAATGAGAGAAAGCTGTGAGTTGCTGGTGGGGGCAGCTGCCTCGGGGAAGAGTCTGCAGACTTTGTGGTCTGGATCCCTCTGTGTGATTTCTCACTGTCTGTTGAAGCTTTGCTGAAGGTATTGGGTAGCTTTTATTTTTTAAAAGGTGGGGGCAGGAGCTCTTGACTTTCCTGTTCTAAGTTGTCTCAGCTGTAAGAATGATTTTTGCCCACAAAACTATTAAGAAACTTGTAGAGTCCCAGACCTGAACACAGTGTAGATGAGCCCCTTCGCCCCATTCAAAGTTCTTTGAGCAAGAAGTCACTCACTAGGATAATCTCCTCCCTATCCCGCTTCCCTTTACAGACTCACTCCCTGTTCTTCTCAAGGAGAGCAGTCATGAGGAACACTTGCTCAAGGCTAAACAAACAAGGTGGAATCTTGAGGGGAGTGAGACACTGTGAGAGCAACAGACCTTGAGCCTCAACCTGAAACCCTTAAGTGGCCATTAGGGAGGGCCCCCCACTGCCCTCCCCCAGCAACACTGACTCAGGGTCATTCAGTCTGACTAGTTGGGGTTGTGTGGGAGTTTCAAAGAAAACATTTAACCAAAGACAATAGGAGGGGAAGATTTGCAGCAGGAGGAATGGGTTTGGGAGCAGGACTGGTGAAGGATGGGCTTCCAGTACCTGAAATGTTCTGGCTGCTGCTGCTAAAGCCAGAAGCTGACAAATCTGTGGGCATGGATGAATTTGACGGATCATCACCGCAGTCTGCCTGTTGTATGATGTGCCGCACCTTGTCCTTGTTCTTGCGGTTCTTCCGCTGCTTGGAGACCAAGGCCTGCCTTTCTTCTTGCTCCTCCAACAAGCCCATGTGTTCGAGGCTGTGGTCATTCATGGGGTTAAAGGAAGAACTCTGCTTCCCTTTTGTGATGGTGGGTTGGTCAAGAGGCCAGAAAGTGAACATGGGGGGTTCCTGCTTCCTCATATTACTGTATTTGCCTTGCTTGTCCTTTCCGTAGACCTTACTGCCTTCCAGGTTGCTGGTGATAAGCAGGCTATCCAAGGACTTAGTTGAGCTGTTCCACAGAGCTGACAAAGAGAAAGAATTACTGTCTGGCATTGCAGTTGATGGAACCAATGAGTTCACATCAACCTCAGCCAGCTTCTCAGACAGTTTAGAGCTAATATCCAAGGTGGCCCGGATGAAAGCATGGCAGGCCTGCACTACATCTGTCATCTGCAGGTAGCTGGCGGCTGACATCACCTCGATGACATTGGCACCGGTAAGCACCAAGCGGGCCGAGTACATGAAGTCCAGGATGGCCTCAAAAGCTCGAGCAGTAATGATGTCCAGGTGTGTAATAGTGTCAGAGTTCATCCCTGGCACCTCCTCTGGCTCCGGCCCTGTCCAGTTGCTGCACAGTGTTTTGAAGTAGCGGCTGCTGCCTAGTAGCACATTCTTGTGTGCAGCAAAAGAGCGGCCCTCCACCACCACACTCACGTCACACAAGATACCCTGTCGCCGCTGCTCGTCCAGCTCCCGCAGGAGTTGCCGGTAGTGTGACTCGATCTCCATCTCCTCTTCTGTCCACTTGCTACTTGTACCAAATATTCTTGTGGTTTCTCTGGCTTCACAGACTCTGGAGGTACAAGCCAACACAATCATTGCTTCACAAAACCCAAGATAAATTGAGGCTGAGTTCACTGCACAGTGATACAAGAGGAGAGACACTGGCAATTTGTATGGTACCAGCCAAAAGTTTAAATATGCTTGCAAAAAACAGTTTTCTTGTCATCACTGATGTTTTACATTTGGGACATTAGTCTGAGTTGTCCTTCACTTTCCTTCTTATCCAGATAGTTCTTGCTCAACTTTGAGGTGTGTTTTGAATTGGTGTCCGGCTGGAAAATATAGGACTGTCCAGCTAGCCATCACCTTTATGTAACAGTGTGCCTCTGATGTGTGTGGTGATAGCTGTGTTGGTTGAAATGGACTTTGTAAAGATCACCCTTACTGTGACTAGCAAAGCAGCCCCACACATTGATGCTGCCATTATCATTCTTGGACAGAGGAAACCACATGGGTACAGCTCACATACACCTTCTCTGTCTTACAAATACTCAGCAGCCAGACCCAAATATTTCTCACAAAGGCATGTGAGTTTTTTCTTTCCTGTTTTTCGGCATTAAGCAAAGTGGTGGCATCACCAACAATGACTCTTTGACCCTGGCAGAAACAGACCAAAGCCCAGGACTGTTTCCTTTTTTGTTTTTTTCTTGCAGTAAACCAGTGCCACAGCTTTGGGCAATGCAGGACTTCTTGGACTTTAGGCCACCAGATTTAATAACCTACCACCCCACTGCAGAAAACAATCACTAACAAGGTTTTCTGTATCAACAAGTCTGAAAAAGCTGATGCTTTACTGCACAAATAACATAAACAAAAGAATCCTGTAATGGGTCTGGCTGCCCTTTGACCTCTGACCTTGTGCATCCCTGCACATTTCTCCTCTAATTGACTTTCTTAATTCTGTACCTCCCCCACTCCTACCCTCCTCGGGCATGACCCCAGTCAAGCAGGAGTGCCTGATTAAATTCCCCAAACCCCGAAGTGGAGACAAGAACAAATAAGAACCTGCTGGACCAGAAGGGAGAATAACAAGAAAACTCCCAGAATGCACCACTGCGAGATACTGCAAATGCTGGTTTGGGATGTTACATGAGCCGCACCTTAGCTCTCATTCCATTGTTCCCACACTAAACCCCGAAGCTCACGGCACACAAAGCAGACACTCTCTGGTAAACGTAGACAAGCATGTGCAAAGACGAACAAACACAGGCGAACCGCGCCACCTTAACTGTTCCCGTTTGTTGGCATTGAGCTGCAGATGTTTGTTAGCTTGCAGATTTTACGTGTTGAAGGAGCAATTGATGTCTGAGTGCCTGGAGCTCTGAAATTGTTTAGCCCAAGTACACTTCCTCCATGGGCCACTTCTGCATATTTTCTTCACATTTTTATTTCCTATTTCACACATTTTGGATTAGAACTGTAAATCCTCTCATCATCAGTAGACGGAAGCTGTAAATGCTGTGGCTCTGAGTTGGTGAACAGGCCAAATCCAAAATTTGTACACGATCTGTGAAAACATACAGCTCAAGTAAAGTCTGTATTATAAAGCTTTTATTCATTGTTAATACATGGTAATAAGTTAAGTGCTAATAAAATTGTTGACAAATGCTAAACATTACTTTGAAGTTAAGAACAAAATGGGTGGAAACATCATGTTAGCAGGATGTTTCCAAATAAATTTCATCAGCTGATATTTCTGTGATGCACCGCAGGGTGACTTCCTTGAGCTTGATTCACTTACACAGATTTCCCTATTTACACAGAGCTGAGTCATTTTTACTTGAGAAATTCATGGTACAATCC
This sequence comes from Heterotis niloticus, assembly GCA_018136845.1. Lineage (NCBI taxonomy): Eukaryota > Metazoa > Chordata > Actinopteri > Osteoglossiformes > Osteoglossidae > Heterotis > Heterotis niloticus. The sequence goes on along the minus strand of CM030889.1, from coordinate 31,551,633 downwards.
CACATCCAGTGAGAAGAGTCAATTCAACCTGAGCCCTTTGCCTGCTAGGTAACTCCACCAACCACTGTGCCACTTGCTTCCCAAATGAATACAGTTCCACTGACCAACTGTCACAGAACAAAGACCCTCTTTCTGACACACACGCATGCACGCACGCAGTCTAAGGGCAGTTTTTGTTTTTGCATCTGGTGACTGGGAGCAGCAGCTTTGTGACCCTGGAGACAAGGCCTGTGGTCCCCTCCCCTCCCTTCCCCTTCACAGATGGACCAATACACACCATCCTCCCTCCTACTTTATACTGAGACACCAAACCACTTTTCGACCCCCTAAACTTAGGAACCTGCATGTGCCACTCAAAGTGCACTGGTGCCCTACCACAACACACACACACACACACACACACACACACACACACACACACACACACACGGACCCCATTCACATTTGGCAGGACACAATATATGATGCTAGACTATGTGAACAGTCTTCCCTTACCACATAATAACGCCACTTTTTACTACTGTTTATTTACACATTTGTCAAAATAAACTGATAAATCACTTTACTGGCTAAGCTTGTACATGCAATATAATGTTCATCCCAAAGGCTGATGAGAGACATTGATGGGGAAAACAGCTGTTTTTGTATCTTGTTGTCACATCCTTCTTGCCATGTGTTGCTTCCCAGAAAGGAAGGGTTGGAACATATAATAAATGGGGAGGGAGGGTCTGCCATGACCTCTCCAGCATACTTTCTAGTCCTGAAACTGCAGAAGAGTCTGGACAGCTCGCAGCTGACACGTTACTCTGCTGACCATCTAATACAGTCTGGTTGTGCCAGTTGTGGAGGAGATGAGAATGACCTCAATAAACCATGTTGTGAAACAGTTAAATCCCAACTGGTGGATTCAAACCTACAACCTTACAGTCATAGTTTCAGTGTCTTCAGCCTTTAGGTTAAATGGCAAAAAGGGAGAATTTCAGCTGAAAACAGCACTGGGAGGTTATTTCCTCTCCAGCATTTTGGCATGAGCATTTGTCTACTTCCACATGGTCCTCCCTCTTCAGCAGATCACATCATGGTATTTTTAGCAAACTGCTTTTGTTAAGTCAAAATTCCCCACATAGTCCATGTCTGAAGCAGCAGCTGGCCCTCTAACCACAGAAAAGGAAATAAGACTGATACCCAGATGCCCATTGCCTTGGAGTTCCTCCACAAGCGGAATGACATTGAAACACCGGTGAACGGTCATCACTCACCCTGAACTTTTTTCCTCATTGCAGTGGTTAGGACTGTAATGGAACCAGGTAGCATAGGGCTTAAGGTGACTGCCTGCCACTCCAACAACCAGGGTTAAAACCTCAGCTCCTGCTGTAGAACCTTTGATCAAGCTACTTACTCAGAATGGGTACAGTAAAGGTTATCCTGCTTTATAAAGGGGTAAATCAGTGTAAGTAGCTCAGCACACAAACCTCAAAGTATAAGAGAAGCTGCCTATATGTGTTCATTCAAGGAAATCTTAGGATTGAACAGCTGTGGAGGGATGTTCCAGATTTATTTAGAACATACACAGTTCAAGGAGCCAACACACACACACACACACACACACTCTTGCTGCTGCCACCACTGCTACCATTGCTGCCACAGCACTGGACCTCACTAGATGACATGGACCTTCTTGTGTATTTGTGTGTGTGTGTGTGTGTGTGTGGTGGGGGTGTTCGCTGTAATATGCACCCCCCCACCACCACAAAAA